>OU862928.1:20199398-21411266 GCA_917880885.1 Limnephilus marmoratus | reverse complement strand
GTGGCGGCATGGCTTTGTTTTATAAACAAATTTACATGCACAGTTTTATTCCGAGATTGACGAAAATTTGGACCATTGCATTGACCTGTAAAACAGGAGGAAGGTCAATGTCTACATTCTACGTGAAATTTCGACAAACCAACTTATTCCCCTTTCCCACACCATTAAGATTCTTGATGATATTTTGCACACTTGACGCGTTCAAAATAATAGGTGACTGTGTACGTGTACACCTGATTTCGAAAAACTCTGCGTAGAGCACGGGCTACGTCGGAGGCTTCAGCTAGTTAGTGGGTGGTTTGTATATTTATGGCTAGTTACAAGCAAATTGCACTGATGTATTTCACCTAATAATAGTTAAAAATAATAATAATTTTCATAAAGAAATTACAATACGTAACAATGTTATTTAGGTACGTATGTAATGCAAGCATTATTTTTATAAATTACTCAGAAAACTTCGCAAATAAAAACGGTTAGTACTAACCAACAAATTTTTAAATTTTGTATGCTGGCAGCACTAGTCGTTATCCTTTCTCAGTGCTGCCATTCACACGGTTTTTATCATGTTTTCATGGTTTTTTGGGCCATTTCTACCTACATGTTTAAAAAAAAACCTTGCAGAACATGACACGGATTTTACAAAATGTAAATGAAAATTTTTATTAGCAAGGGCCGCGTGGGAGGAATCCCGAATTCAGGGAGGTAGTTCTTGAAATGTACACGGAGTTTCAAACCCAGACGACGCGAAACATATCAGTGGTGGTATTAAGATAATCCACGGATCTGTGAAATTATTATCAAAACCAATACATTATCTTTGAACATCGACATCCATCGGAAACCGTGGTTTAGACTTCCACAGTTTTTTGAAAAAAAATTTTTTTTGAATAAAACATGTTATTTTATTATTTTACCATTCGAACAAGACATGTTTTTTACCGGTCGACAAAAGTGTTTTGAGTGGGATACGTTTTTTTTAGCATGGGTAGCATGGAGAAATCCTGAAACGTAGTTTTTGAACTTAAGCACGGGTTCACATGTTTCTTTATCTGATCTAACTTTGACAAACAGTAATAATAAAACATCAATGAAAATAAACTAAGGGAACGTACCCATACTACGTGACACGTTTAGGGGGGGGGGGGGGGTCTTCAAAATGTCACGCTCCATACAAATGAGCGGCGGGTTGCTTAGGATTTTGGTCACCGGGGGGGGGGGGGGGGGGGGGGTTAAAAATTGCAAAAAGTTGGTCACGTAGTATGGGTACGTTCCCTAATATATACGTCATGCAGATAACTTTAATTAGATACCTGTACCATATTTATACTTAAATTAAGAAATTTTTTTTTAGAGTTGTGGGGGAATATCTTCTCGCTTATCTCATCGAGCTGAAAAAACATATTTATAAAAAGGTTATTTATTTTCTAATAAGTCGGTAAAAAAAATAAACTTGGTAACGGTAAAAAACCCTTTTTAATGTAAAAACTCTTTCAAACAAAAATACATTTTCATTTGTACGGTTTTGTTTTCAAAAACATTATTTTTTCCTATTTTTCAAAGGAAAATAATTAAATGACTGTTTTTAAAAGAGCATTTCAGCTTATTTAATTATTTAGGTACCCCGTTAGTTTATCTATCTATTTTCTCAATAAAAAAACTTACGAAATATATGATTCTTTAATACCCTTCAAAACATGGTGAAACATGGTTTTTCTTCCCTGAAACATGGTTTTTCATTTTTGGGATATGGCAACACTGCCCTTTTTCTATGGACAGTTTGACACAGCGTTGCCAACTCTACGTCTTTTTGCGTAGATCTACGTATTTTAGGTCTTTCCTGCACATCTACGAACTTGGGCTCAGAATCTACGTATTTTCTTTGAAACTGTACAAATTTGCAAAATAACATAACTCATTAGGCTGAAGCAGCATATTTTCCGTAACTTTACCAGACGCGGACTCCAACAAACGTTCCGTTTCATACTAGAGTCAGCACCACATAAGAAGTCACGCAGACGGAAATACAATTCTTCCATTTCAACAGGATCAGCAAATCAATGGGTTTTGGCTTCATGTTTCAAAAATACGAAAAGGCGATTCGTCTTAAATGTTTCCCTTATTGGCCTTTGCACAAAACTTAAACATTGCCACATAGCAGTGCAAATGTCGAGCGTCTGTTTTCCGCGATAAATTTGATGAAAACTGACATCCGAAACAGACTCTACTGACAAGCTAACGGGATTACTTTTTACGAAAAGCAGCGAGCCTTCGCAGGAACATATTAAACATTTTAATCGATATATGTACAAATTTAATTTGCCTGAAAATTCTGAAAATTGAGTATTTTCTTTTTTTTACCTTACTTTTTACTCTTACGCGCAAACAACAAATATGGCAATTTTTTAATTTACTAGATTCTTATGTGCCTTGAAGAGGTGAATCATTTAAATTTACTGAATTTAAAGTTAATGTTCTTTTATAAATAGAATTTAATTTACCTGACGATTGTGAAAATTGAGAATTTTTTTTTTTCTTTTTTTTTTTACCACAAATGTGGCAATTTTTTAATTTACCTTATGTGCCTTGAAGAGTTAAATCATTGAAATTAACTGAATTTAAAGTTAATGTTCTTATATAAATATAACGGCGTCATTTGCGCCTTGTGCGTAATTTTTACCTTAATGTGTGGGTATTTTTGGGTACTTTCAATATAAATAAATTTTTCTAAAAACCCTACGACAAATGTGGCAAACAAGCATGGTAAACGGTTACCGCAGCCTATGAAAGTTTACAATACCAGGGGTATCTCTATAAATTGTATAACAAAATACTCGTTTTATTCTGTTTCACCTACCCTAACCTCTCCATTTCACTCAAAAAAAAGTACGTAGATCTACGAACTTTTCATAATCCAAATTATACAGTTTCTACGTAATTTTCATGTCCAACCTACGTCTTTTTCAAAATTCGGGTTGGCAACACTGGTTTGACATTTCATTCACAGAAAAAAACAATAGCATTTATTTGATCGCATGGTTCGCAATTGTGTTGTGAGCGGTGTTTCTTTATTCTGAATAGTTTTGCGTGTTTTCCTTTGTTATTATGAAGATAAAATCACGGTAAATGAAATAAACTACGTGTTAAACCCAAATAACCTAAAGGTGATAAAAATAAATCTTTTTACCGGCTCCGGGCGGAGCTTGTGTAAACAAACAAAGCGACAATCAGATCTTTTTATTTGTTGTTACCTACTCAAATGGTTACATTACTTTAATTTTCTGTGCTTTGATATTTGTTAAGAGTGTAAATGATAATGCCTCCATTTGAGGATCAAGAGGGGGATGGGACAAGTGGAGAATTCGAATGGACAGCCGATAATGAATGTCAACTTTTCATGGCGATGGCAGACACCAAACCAGCTGGTAAGATCATTAAACTTATGTTCACTGACAGGTTTTGTGTTATAATATATACAAAAATATATGGTAATTATCGGTTCGGACTGGCCACGCTTATTACGAATAATTTTTAGAAAAAAACTTTAAATTCGCCTTAATTACTATAAAAGGAAACTTTTTGGCTTTGGGGCGGCGGAAAATAATGCATTTTAATTTTCAATTGCATAAAACCAAAATTCTCTTCACGAACCGACACAGCTAAAATCCGCGGCCGTACCTGTCACTGTTATGTTGGTATCCTTGATAAATTAACAAGAGCTAATACGACTGTAGCCGACTTCGTGGGTTACCTACATGGGGAGGAATGCAGATCCGGGCACAGCTTTTTTTTGGCAAAAAACCATGTTTTCAGCGCGTTTTAAGTTGAGAACATTAATCTAGAAGGTGAAAAAAAGTGCGGAAAGCAATAAAAAAAAAATTGAATAAGTAATTAATTTTCAATTACGTTAAGTAAAATTTCACTTCACAAACCGATTCTGTCAGTACGCCCGCCATTTTATAAATAAACCAGTCATACTAACCTAAGAAAAGAAAGTCAGCGTTGCCAACTCCCAAAAATATTTATCCCTAAACTAAACTCAAAAACCCCTAGAAACCGGCAAATTACTTGAAAATACCCCTAAAAATTTTTTTTTGTAAAAATAATGAATAAATAATAAGCTGTAATGTTTTTTAATAATCTTTATTTATAAATTATTTAAAACATCAAATACGCTAGGTTTGTGTAATTATGGTTTGTGATTCAAAAGAAAGTGCCCCTTTATAACGCCTACTCGCGTCACGGCAAAAAAACTTCCCAGTTTTCAAGTAGTTTAGCGACTACGCTAGGTTTGTGTAACATGGTTTGTGATAGAAAAGAAAGTGCCCCCTTCGTCGCGCCTACTCGCGTCACGGCAAAAAAACATCCCAGTTTTCAAGTAGTTTAGCGGCTACGCTAGGTTTGTGTAACATGGTTTGTGATAGAAAAAAAGTGCCCCCTTCGTAACGCCTACTCGCGTCACGGCAAAAAAACATCCCAGTTTTCAAGTAGTTTAGCGGCTACGCTAGGTTTGTGTAACATGGTTTGTGATAGAAAAGAAAGTGCCCCCTTCGTAGCGCCTACTCGCGTCACGGCAAAAAAATATCCCAGTTTTCAAGTAGTTAAGCGGCTACGCTAGGTTTGTGTAACATGGTTTGTGATTCTGGCGTACAATCAATAAAATTTCACTTCGTAAACCGACATTATGACAATCCAGCGACCATTTTGTCACTGATATATTGGTATCCCTCATACAAGGATAAACAAGATACGATTGTAGCCGACTTCGTGGGATACATGGATAAGGCGCGTAACTGAAAAACAGATTTGTAATGTTAATAAACCTTTATTCATATAAGCACTTTAATTTGGAAGGTGATTTTTTTTTTTTTTTTTACATGAGCTCCACACAGGAGGCCCTGAGGAAAATAATTTCCCTCAGGGTCTATGTCATCTTTGGGGATGCTGTGTGGAGGGTTTTTTAAGGAAAGGGAGGAGAGGAGGGTTCTGGGAAGGAAAAGGGTTTAAAGGGTGGGTAGGAATCTGGGGTTCAGTGTGTCCTAGTCATCCGCCTCCAAGACCTAGACAAACCTCACCCCATGAACCCGGGCACCCCTGCTAAATCACCAAACGTAGCGAACCACTTGGGGTGATCTGTGGCGGAGGTGTTGGTTATCCAATTAAGGTTCCCGGGGCGGCGGTACCCATTCCCGCCTCCCAAATATGATAATATATAAATCTATAAACTAAATATTACCAAACTAAAGCGCCGTTTACACGCAATTTGTCTCCATTCCAGTACCTACGCGCCTTATTATTTATCCCCTACAATCGTATCTAGGCTCTTGCTTTTATCAAGTCAGGGATACTAACTTACCAACAAATTAGTGTCAAATGGCGGACAGTATCGGTTCATGAAGTGACATATTATTGATACTTTAAACAGCTGTATCTCCCTCAATTTTGCCGAGCGCACCTTAATTTCTTTTTTATTTAACTTTTCCACACTTTTCTCATCTAGAAAGTGCCTTTTTATTAAATTTCCAAACTGTGCCCGGATCTGCATTTCACCCCCTACATGAAATACCGCGAATCACAAACCATGTTACACAAACCTAGTGTAGCCGCTAAACCACTTGAAAACTGGGATGTTTTTCTTGCCTTGACGCGAGTAGGCGTTATAAAGGGGCACTTTCTTTTGTATCACAAACCATGTTACACAAACAAGCCATCCCCTTATCCCACGAAGTCGGCTACAGTCGTATTAGCTCTTGTTAATTTATCAAGGATACCAACATAACAGTGACAGGTACGGCCGCGGATTTTCGCTGTGTCGGTCGCGAAGTGAATTTTGGTTTTATGCAATTGAAAATTAAAATGCATTATTTTCCGCCGCCCCAAAGCCAAAAAGTTTCCTTTTATAGTAATTAAGGCGAATCTAAAGTTTTTTTCTAAAAATTTTTCATAATAAGCGTGGCCAGTCCGAACCGATATTTACCCAAAAATATATCATAAGCTTCAAAACAGTCCTTCAAAATGCTTTAATGTGAACTATTCATAAAATATAACAGACCAAAAGAGTTAAGGCGGAATTACATTTGTCTGTCGTGACGTGACGTGACGCGTTCTGACGGTAAAAGTCTATCGCAGATCACGACACAACACGACAGACTAATATAAACGTCTACTAAATGTATGAAACCGATACAGCTCTAACGCGTCACGATACAAACAACAGACAAGTGTAGCGGAACCATTACTCTAAACAAGTAAACCTAGGATCATGCTTAGGCGGGTCTATCGAATCGACGTAAATCATATACTTTAAGACCCTGATCAGAAAAGAAAGGGTGGTACAGCACTCGGTTTAAATGATGATACAGAGCAGGAACCCTTCACACAGAAGAAGAAGTAGTGCACAATTTAAAGACAACTACTCATACAAAGTGGTCGATCAATTCACCTACCTGGGCTCCAGTCTGACAGAGAACAATGAGGATCCAGCAGAAATCAGAAGGAGAATCACAGCAGCCAACAAAACATACTTCTCTTTGCTGCCAGTGTTTAAGTCACATAGTCTTCTTCCTTTGCGCTGTCCCAACTCATTGCCTAGGTAGGCTGTTGGGGTCGGCTCTTCTCGTTCTCAGGTTGTAATATCTTCTGTTCTGGGTATCGCCTTCATCCAGGCCGTTTCTCCGAAGAATTTTGGAACATTGAGTCGTCCAGGAGTTCTTCGGTTTTCCTTTAAGTCACGTAGTGTCCACAGAAAAACCAAAATAACCATATATAAGACCATTGTTACAACTGTATTGGCATATGGATGTGAGGCGCTGACACTGACTGTAAAGATGGCTGAAATGCTGGATACTTTTGAAAGAAAAGTGCTGAGAAGAATATGTGGACCCGTGAAAGAGGGTGAACAGTGGCGCATCCGGCACAATACAGAATTATATGATATATATAAGGCCCCTAGCATCTCAGCACATATGAGACTCCTCAGGCTGAGATGGGCTGGACATGTACAGAGAATGCCGGATACACGCGTCCCAAAAAGAATTTTGACTGGACACCCAGGTGGAAAGAGAAAAGTGGGAAGACCCAGACTGAGGTGGGAAGACGAAGTAAGAGGGGGATGCAGCACAGCTTCTCCAGGTACCAAATTGGAAGTCAGCCGCTGAGGACAGGAGGAGTTGGAGGCGTCTGTTGCAGGAGGCCAAAGCTCGATATGGGCTGTAGCGCCATCGAAGAAGAAGTACAGCACTCGGTTTATGTTGATTCCTTACCTGCCCGAAGCTCCCTTGTATGATATTGTTTTGGTAATTATTTCCTTAACCGTCGCACATTTAAGCACAGATTATGAAAATTAGGGCAATCTTTCGATCGAACTGGACACACTTAAAAATATTTTTTCGAAAAAACCTTTAGATTCACCTTAATTACTATAAACGACAACTTTTTGTATTATGGGCGATGGCAAATAATGCAAAAGATTTCAATTGCATAAAATGATAATTTACTTTTGCATACCAGACCGCGCCAATTTGCGGCCATTTATAATAAATTCTGTCACAATTTTCGGCATCCTAACTTCTGGTAATAAGGCCGAGGATATTTATACCATTCCGTAACTTTGTGTACAGATCTTTTATTGTTTCCGTATATTTCCAGGGATAAACAAGCACTTCCACATGCTGGAGATAGTGGAGAAGTTCTCCGTGATGCAGGGACGGGATGTTCCTCCCACCGTTATCTGGCGTCGTCTGGACACGCTCTACGACATGCAAATGTGTGATGAAATAGAAGGAATCCCATTCCCCAATGAGATGAGGGAGTTTGCATTGCCTGATTCAGAGTTTGGCGAGCTGATGAAAGCCAAGAAGACACCGCCCGTTGTTGAGGAAGTAGAAGGTGAGGGTTCACTTCTTGGAGAATTACCGTCTATTACTAACAGTGCAATACAGTTTTTGCAAATTCAAAGAATGCATATAACGCTGGCGGCAGTTACAAAGGGAAGACTTTCAGTTTGGAAGAACTACCCCACCTGAACAGTCTTCAGAGAAGGGCTGCCCCAGGCAAAGTTGTAGAAAGCAACTCTGGAGGTTGGGCTCGAAATGGATGGAGGTCACTTAAGTAGGATAGGACATAGACACCTGGAGGCCCTGCATTGAAGCAATCAGTCCCCATTCTGAATAGTTCAAGTGAAAGAGATCCTCTCTTCGAACAACCTGCAGATTTGCTTATAACAACTTTGCTTGGGGCAGCCCACTGGACGTATCCTCTCTATTCTAAAAATTTTATATGATTATTATTTATAGTACATGTAAGAAAATAAGTCTGTATTTAAAGTTTTTACATTAGGGAAAGTACCCATACTACGTGACACACTTTTTGCAATTTTTTACCCCCCCCCCCCCGGTGACCACGTGTAGTATATTCCAAGACCCCCCCCCCTACAGTTTTCACGTAATATTTCATAAATATGGTTTCGAATCATTTTTTGCTAACAAAAAATAAAAAATGCATTATTTGGCTTATATTTGTCTTTATTAATACGGCGCTTGCTGCGTGACAGCAAGAGTGCATGCATTACAAGTGGAAAAAATATTATCAAGATAAAACTTACGTCAAAATATATTGAAACCGGAACGTAATTTATGGAAACGAAAATCTTGTTATTTTTACAAACATTTTTCATCTCAATCATCTTCAACAAACACGTTCCCTGAACTTTTTCACTTATTTGAATGTACGAGGATGGGTTTTTAAGTTTGCGGATTGGGTAAGGAGTGGAAATAAAAACCAAAATTATTTTTCCTTTTCAACATATTCACCTACTACGATAAGGAAGTTTTCCGATAAGGAAGTTTTCCGAAGGAACTTTATAACAGCGCGGAACTCAATTTTCTCCACGTTTCACAATTTCTTCCCGATTGAAGTGTTTGGTCGACGATAGCTCAAAGACTAATGACCTAATTACGATAAAACCCGGTGTTTATCCTAAAAATGAGTTGTTCAATTAGTACCTAATTCAGCGGTACCCCCATTAATCACTTACCTTCCCATTCCGCGAACTTAAAAACCTCCCCTCGTAGCTCGAAAAAAAACGCGAGATTTCTAGATTGACTATGTGATAAAAACCTAACCCCCCCCCCCCCCCTTGTGACCAAGCGTGGTATTTTGATGACCCCCCCCCCTGAACAGGTCACGTAGTATGAGTACGTTCCCTTATCAGGGTAGATACGAGTATACTGAAACACGACAAATCTGTATGTTATTGTATGCAATTTTACAAAATGAATTTACATGACCAGGAAAATGCCACTAGGAGTGATGCTAGTAAGAAAACCTTTTATACACCCGATATTGATCAAACTATAAGTTATAATTTGAAATCAATTGTGGATTATACTAAAAATGCTAAAATAGCGGTTTGCCAGATTTTAAGACTTCGGCTATTCATTGATCCACACAATGGAAATGTTCTGTGGGATTTCTGCTGCCAAATAACATGTTACATGAATCTTTAATTGGTTTTTTATTCAGTTACTAGCTCACCCGGACACGCGTTGCGGTGGCTAACGAAATGTAACGCCATCTACTGGTTGGTTACCCAACCTTTATAACCAATGCCATGTGTTAATTTACATATAAATCAAATCTACACCGCCCGCTTGCCAGCCCTCTCCCTTTATCTAATATTTAAAATTCTCGTGTCACGGTGTTTGTTATCATACTCCTCCGAAACAGCTGGACCAATTTTGATGAAATTTTGTGTGCTTATCTGGTAGGTCTGAGAATCGACCAACATCTATTTTTCATACCCCTAAAAGTAAAGGGTGTTCCACTCCGAATTTTTATTTTATTTTTTTTGGACAAATTTTTTATTTTTTATTTTTTTTATGGTGAGGCATTAAAAAATACATGCAGCCCTAAATTTTCACCCTTCTACCATTAACCCCTATTTTTTAAAAGTGATGTTAGTAATTCAAACCGGTGTCACTTCTGACCCGATGAGAACGAAGCCGGCCTCTTTTCTCTAATTTTAAATTTTTTACTAATCAATTACTGTTTGATATTGTTACTACAAACATGATTCACGGTCCATGCGGTAAAGTCGGGTTAGTTACACTATTTATAACTCGAGAACGGCTGGGCCGATTTTGATGATCTTTGATTTGTTGGATTTGTCTCCGCCCCGGATAGGATAATAACTATTAAAACATCACAAAAGTTAACGAAATAAATTGTTAAAAACGAAAATTATTTTCCCCATACATTTTCTATGGAACGAATTCTCCTATTTTGAAAGAACTGCAGCAATATTGTGAGAGGTATAATATTGAACTGTGCATGAATTCCAAACATTAAAAAATGTCAAATGTCAATGCGTTGATTGTTGTGCATTTGTTTTTAATCATATAATGCTGCCCTTCTTTCTTACATACTCAATGTCAATAGTCGAAAATGAGACAAATGGTGAACGTATGTCTGCACACCTCCAAAGGAAAAATACAATAATTACAATAAATCTCTGGAATGAAACCAAATGAAACGCATTTTTTTACATAAGCTCCACACAGGAGGCCCTGAGGAAAATAATTTCTATCAGGACCTATGTCATCTTAGGGGATGCTGTGTGGAGGATCTTTTTAAGGAATGGGGAGGATAGAAAGTTCTGGGAAGGAAAAAGGTATGAGGGGTGGGTAGGAATCTGGGGGTCAGTGTGTCTGGGAGTGACGGACGTATGAATCCATCCCTCCAACTGTGGTGCAAGACAATGGGTCGAGAGAGTCCGGCTGGAAAGGTCAAAAGGCCTCCCTCAACCAGTCTCTCTCGATCCGGCCCGCCACGCAGCAGGTGGGCAGGCGCATCAACTGCCAAGACCCGGACATAAGTCACCTCATGAACCCGGGCACCCCTGCTAAATCACCAAACGTAGCGAACCACTTGGGGTGATCTATGGCAGAGGTGTTGGTTATTAAATAAATGGTTCCCGGGGCTGCGGCACCCGTATCCGCCTCCCGAATTCCCGTAAGTAATTGTAAAAGTAAGACAATCACAAAAATATAAATCCGCACACAACGCCATCTCTGATAATGACAAAAACAAAACACGGACAGTTGCGCATTGATAATTGCTTCATTGCGTAATTTTTAACTTAATAAAAAAACTGAATTTAATTCAACAGTTATTGATTCTGAGGCGGTACGAAGTTCGTCGGGTCAGCTAGTATATTATATATTTCAACCAATTTACACAAAATCTTGACAAATTATCTACCTAAACCTTCCTCATGAATCGCTCTATCTATTGGTGAAAAATACATGAAAGCTTTTCATTAGTTTTTGAGTTTATCACAAACAGAGAGACAGACAGATGCGTCGGGGACTTTAATTTATAATATGTAGAGATCCATTATTTTTTATGGTTTCATTTTACGATTTTAAGCATTATTTTCAGTAATCTATTTCGTTTTTATTAGGTCAGTGGTTAAGTGCTTTTTCATATAGGGAGTGATTTTCACTACATTGCAAGGTTCGTAGAAAATGCGTTTAAGAAGGTTAGCTCATCAAGGAGGTAGATGGGTGATTGGTTAAAAATTTGTAACGTAGCTTGAAGTCCATGTTCCACTGGGAGTTTTTAATTAACTGCAATGCAAGTGGCAGTGTTTTACTTCAAGCTATGTGACGCATTCGTAATTTCGAAAGCGGCCCAATGAGTTTGTTTGCGCATCTTTATATGGGATTGATTGGGTATTGCATTCGCAGACTTGGTGGGTAGATATGTCAAAATCCTGAATTTATATCACCTACCTAATCTTTCCTTCCCAAATGTCACCATAAAAATGTTGCAAGAAATACTCAACTTTGGAGAGGTGACAGTGTGCTTTCCTGCTCAGAACAAAATAACACCTCAGACAGGGCGCATGTATCGTAACCTCTTACTGTAAGAATATTGCGATTTTTAAATTAAACAGTGAGAAGTGTGCACCAAAACTGGAGTTCAGTGAGGCCCCATCTGCAACGGTGAGTCCTATTTTCCTTATTCCAATCTGGGCTTATCTAATTTTCCAAAAGCCCAGATCTGAACTATCGACTGACTATCCATCAGGTTTTGCGAGTGTATGCTATTTAATCGTCCCGGATAACTTAGCGTTTTCACGTAGTTTCGGGACTGGTCCTTCGAGGGCTGCGTGGGCTTTGCTCTGCAGCATTTACCGCCAATTAACAGTGGAGTCGCAGTTTCGCGACACCAGAGTTTTTTTTTTTAAAAAGGCCCATATAAGGTAACCTTGTTAAATGTATTTTCTATGAACTTGCATACATTAAATTTTCCATAATTTTAACCTGTAGATTCATTTGGGAGATATTTCTCCCAGCCTGACACGGTCTCATAAAAGTCATGCTACCTCATTTTGTGTTACATTGAGATATATGATTTAATAATAATAATAATAATAATAATCTTTATTCAATGAAATAACAACAATATAACTAAAAAAATTACATGCTCAAAGTAGTTTACAAATAGATTACATCAATCAGTACAGAAAAATTAACAAATAGGAAGTAACGTAAGAAAGGTTACACAGGAGTAGTATAGTTATACAGTATTTTTAGTTGTGCATAGCCTACCTCACTAGGTGAACCTGTATTGAGGCAGAATTTTTGTTAATTGTTTCTCGCAATTTTATCTATGGTTTTTTTATAAATGTGAAAAGTAGGTTTCCATACAGCAAAAACTTTATTTTAGTTAACATTATTGTTTGCATATACAGGGTGTAACAGAACGTACCCGAGGGATTTTAACCATCGATTCCTGACATCATATTATGGAGTAAAAAATGTAAATGAAATTTTGGTCTCCAGTGACATTTTTGATGTTTTTTTTTTTTTTTTTTTCTACAAAAACATAAAAAAATAGTAGTTGTTGAACAGTGTTGGAGGCGGGGTAAGGGGTTCGTCGGACACCCGGCTGAGTGACCAATGACGACATGCGGAAGAATTTTTTTTTTGTTTGATTTTGAAGAAAAAAAAATTGAAAAAAAAAAAAAAGTTGTCCAAAAAAGTCACTGGAAACCAAAATTTCATTTACATTTTTTACTCCAAATATGCTCAGGAATCGCTGGTTAAAATCCCTCGGGTACGTCCTGTTACACCCTGTATAGTCTGTCAAAATAGAGTAGAAAATATAAAAACTGGAACTACTAAATTTGTAGACTGGCAACACCAATTTAACTGTCAAATATTTCTTTGAAGTGCAATGACACTGAATGTATAGAACACAGTAAACCACATTTAAAAAAAAAAAAATTCTTCATGAAATAAATTTTATTAAAAGATGATTAATAAAGCGATTTGCTTTAATTTAATTTAACATAAATTTGAATTTAACAATAGATAGAAAGGAAGAATCACTAATGGTGAGTTTAGTTAGACTACTTTTAGATCTGAATGAGTTAAATATATTCAGATCTAAAATTAGAGACATGATCTAAAGCCCAGGCAACGCTAAGTACTTTTTCTAGTATTAAATAAATGTGAGCAATTTCTAAACTGTGCTTTATATTTTATTACATTATAGTTATTCTTCATTATGTTAACACAAAATTGCAAAGGTATAATAATAATATATTTATATTCAATTCTAATTATGAGATCGGCGGGTATCTATACTGCTATGAAAAAATATTTTTTCCACTATTATGCCTTTTTAATTTTTTATGAAAATGTAGGTTACACAGCTTTACTTTAACACCATGAGTTATGTGTTTAGTATTGCCATTTGATCAACAGTGGCGCCCTCATATATTTTCTACTCTTTTTTGACAGACTATACCTACACAATTCATAAACTGCAAGGTTATTACTACAATAACAACTGTCAATGACTGGGCGTTTGGGTGAGGGCACCAGTATAGGCTCGATCATTAGAATGTATCCATATTTTAACATATTTTTTAAACTCTCTCTGTGTTTGACTCAGTTTGATGTTTTCTGGGAGAATGTTGAATATTTTTGTGGCAAAGTATCTAAAGCTACGTTGACCAAAGGTGGAAGAGAGTGCTGGAACTTGCAATATGTCTTTGTTGGAGTTACGTGTAAATCTTAAGTTTATTTTTTTTTCGTAAAGCACATGTTTGTTTTTAAAGAGATGCATGAGGATAGTTTTTACATAGATCTGTCGAACATCAAATACTCTTGTTATATACAGACTCGGAGTGTAGGCTAGGTCTTTTAGTAATGATACGCGAATTGGCGAGATGGATATTTATTGTACTTGCGGCTAGAGTAACGTCCTATCTATTGTGCTGGCGGTAGGAAAAGAGGGCGAGGAGATGTCTGCATCTCCTCTTATAGTGAGATCACCTGTCTCGCTCTTGCATTGACGGAAACAGGTGTACCACCCCAAAAACCTCTCTCACATCCTCCCCTACTTAAATTGGAGAATCCTGGCTACATATTTTATTCCTACAGCTACATATTTCATACATTATATTATTATATTATATTATATTTCATATTTTATACATTATATTTAAAATTAACACAACATTTGTTTTCGTTCTTTCTGTTTCCCTTCCGTCCATTTCGTCCCATCCTCCTCCTCGACTGCGAAGTGCTTTCACCTAGGCCGAAGCCTTCCTTGCCACGGGTTAGACCTGAAACATGGAGAAACAGAATTAGAGACAATTCTATTACGTAACATACCGGAGAGATCTAATTCGTCCGTCGACAATTCCAACGTGTCAGACTCGAATTCCTGGTTATCTTCCTCCTGCCATGAAACATGTAATTCCTTTAGCTGGTCTAAATGCCTTTTCCACACCATATTAGACTTGTTAATTTTTATGAAATATATTTTACTACCTTTTTTATCAACAATAACCCCAGGGACCCATAACCTATTACCCTGAGATCTGAAATCTCTAGTCATTACTTTCTGACCTATATTAAAACCTGATTTAACTCTACCCTTATATTGTCTTTTCTGATTGTTTTGGCTCTGAGTAACCTTTTTCATTACTTTGTTTCGTCGAGTAGAACCTGAACTACCCGTTCTATCCTCAACTTTCCTTGGAATCAGAGAGTCAAATACTGTTCTAATTTTTCTACCCATTAATAATACAGATGGCTCACACCCTGTTGTTGCGTGAATGGTATTCCTATAGTCTGTTAAAAAGTTACCTAACTTTTCTTTATAATCTGAAGGAAATCTATTATGTTAACAAATTTTTTTAAGGAAATTTTTACAAGTCTTTACTGTAGCTTCAGCTTGCCCGTTGCTACTAGGGTGATTGACTGGACTAGTGATATGTTCTATCCCATTTTTCTTACAAAAATTTTCAAAATCCTCAGAACAAAAACACGTACCATTATCACTAACGAAAGTTGCTGGAAAACCAAATTGTGAAAATAATCTATGAAGTATTTCGATATTTTCTTTTGAAGACAGACTGTTTACTTCCAGACACTCAATCCACTTTGAAGAAGAGTCTACCACCACTAAAAAGTTTTTGTTATATAAACTACCATGATCAATATGTACCCTGAACCATACTTCAGGTTCATATGGCCACACTGCTAAAGAACTCTTTTGTGATTCTGGTTTAATTTCTAAACAATCTCTACAATTTTCCGTTATTTTCTCCAAATCTTGATTAATTTTTGGCCACCAGACAAAGCTTTTTGCAATGCCCTTAGTCTTAAAAACCCCTAAATGAGATCTATGTAACATCTTTAAAACCTCTTGTCTTAAAGACTCAGGTACAACAACCCTATGTTGATATCTGGCAGAGAATCCTATTGGCAGAGAATCTACATTCATCTATCCAGCAAGATACTCCTAACTCCAATAATGATACACAATTTAAACTCCAAACCATCTCATGTGATAAGACAATTAAAATAATACAATCATTAAAGAATAGCTCTGCTGCAGGTACTGACAACATAGACGCTAAAACCATTAAAACTCTAAGTGACCAACTCCTCATTCCACTTACATACCTGATAAATCGTAGCCTAAAAGAAGGTATTTTCCCTAGCTGCTTAAAAAATGGACTAGTAATTCCTATCTATAAGTCAGGACCTAAAAATGACATCAACAACTACAGACCTATCACTCTTCTAAATACTATGTCCAAAATTCTGGAAAAAGCCATCAAAGAACAGCTCTACCACTACCTAGAAACAAACCATCTACTCTCGAAGAACCAGCATGGCTTTAGAAAGAACAGAAATACACAACACGCTTTAACCTCAGTAACAGACTTTATTAACTCTAACCTTGACTCAAAGAAAAAAGTAATTTCAATATACTTAGACTTATGTAAAGCCTTCGATACAATTTCTCACAATATACTTTTTAAGAAACTTATTAAACTCGGCATAACTGGAAATGAACTTAACTTACTGAAAAGTTTTATGTCAGAGAGAACTCAACAAGTCATTATCAACAAAGTGAAAAGTGAACCCCTTCCGATCAGTTACGGAGTGCCCCAGGGTAGTGTTCTAGGTCCCATAATGTTTCTTATCTACATCAATGATATCTGTGAACTAATTACAGAAGGCAACATTGTGACATTCGCTGATGACACCGTAATACTTTGTCAAGCTGACTCATGGATCAAGGCATTCCTTAAAGCTGAGAAAAGTCTTGCTGTCATCAAACAATGGCTCAATGAAAACAAACTTACTCTAAATACAAAAAAAACTAAATTCATAACACATAGTATAACACAAAGAGGTCAACCTCCTCCAACCTTCGCTCTGAAAATACACGACTGCTCCCAAACCATCTCAATATGCAATTGCGAAATCATAGAAAATGTCAAACAAATAAAATATCTAGGCGTCATAATTGACGAAAACCTACGCTGGAATGACCACATCAACTTAATTACATCAATTACATCCAAGCTCAAAAAAATCATGTATCTCTTAAATAATATAAAAAACATCTTCCCACGCACAATACTAAGATCTATTTACTTTGCGCTTTCCCAATCTTTAATCATGTATGGTCTTCTGTCTTGGGGAAGTGCAAGTAATATTTCTCTAGATCCACTAGAAAAAGCACAAAAGGCAACAATCAAACTAATTCTCCAAGTAGCATATGATACAGACTCTGAAAAAATTTACAAGATGCTCGATGTTCTGTCAATCAGACAACTCTACGCTAAAGCGTCTATTCTTCACCTCTTCAAATTCAAACTACATATCCCTTTACTTTCTCAGTCCTCAATAACAAGCCGGTCTTCAACAAACCTAACACTCAACATCCCGCTAAGGCACACGACCCACGGACAAAGATCCTTTAACTACTATTCCATCAAACTATATAACTGCATGCCACCTTCTTTGAAAAAACATGCTGATTATTCACCAACAAATAAACTAAAAACACAAATCACAGACTGGATAAAAACTAAAGGAACACTATTTTTCCAAAACCTATTTACTCCAAACCAAACATAAAAATTAAATTGGTATTTAAATTATACCACTAGACCGACAAAATAGATTAATATTGCATAGCTATTTTTAAAATATTGGCACTAATATCATCTACTTTTGTTTTTTTCTTTTCTCTTTTCGTCTCAACTGCTCTCTAAGTTCACTTCATGTATATTCTTTATAAAAACACTTATATCACACTTTGTAAAATATATTCTTTATTTTTTTTTCTTTTTACTATAATGTATTATCCTTTGCGACTTTAGTATATTATGATGCTCAACATACCTCAACTTACTACATTGTGTCTGTATAATATTATGATGACTATCTCAACACAGCTACCCACACCTACTATATGTACATTACTGCCACAATGGGTGGTACCACGGAGTCCTCCTTGAGAGTCTCAAGGGGGATACTGTGCTATCACTTATGATGGCATAATAATACATGCGTACACCTCAGCACGGGTTCTCCCAGTGAGGTGTTCTCAATCCATAACCACATTCACTTTAACCAATTACATACAGTTACCGATCATATTTCACTCTACTACCTACTATGTTT
Organism: Limnephilus marmoratus; assembly: GCA_917880885.1. Lineage (NCBI taxonomy): Eukaryota > Metazoa > Arthropoda > Insecta > Trichoptera > Limnephilidae > Limnephilus > Limnephilus marmoratus. Next base: position 21,393,258 of record OU862928.1, on the reverse strand, counting down.
CATATTAAGAAAATTTTTTGTTTTACTAAACTTCCACCTTATGTAATTGTCATTGCATTTATTAACTCTATGTCATTGTATTTATACTGTATGTAAGAGCATAGAAATAAATAAATAAAAATAAATAAATAAATATAAAACACACCCATTTATCAAAGACAATTCTAACCTTTTTTCCCAAAAAATTCTAATAAAGTTACCACTTTGTGCCTTTTTTACTGATGCTGGCCAACCTTCGATAAGAAAATTTTTTACTTGACCTAACACATCATCCTTTTCGGTTTCACTTTTTATCACGTCTAAAGACAAATTAAACCCATTATTCTCGAAATAATTAATGTAACCAGACTCTATATCATCTTCACAGCTAACCTTTTCAATCGGACACCTGCTCAGAAAGTTTGAACAATTATTTTTCGATTTTACATATTCAATCTTAAAATTGAACGAACCTAACATAATAGCATACCTCTGTAACCTTGACGCGGCGATCTTAGGTACTTCCCTATTTTCACCTAAAATTCTGACTAACGGCTGATTATCCACAGCTAAAATAAATTCTCTGCCGTACAAATATTGATAAAATTTTTTAATCCCAAAAATAATTGCTGTTGCTTCAATATCTAGAATAGAATAATTCTTTTCCGCTTTAGTTAAAGTTCTGCTTGCGAACCCTATCGATCTTTCTACGCCATTTTGAAACACATGTATTAATGTTGCTCCTACGCCATTTATACTACCATCTGTGACAAGTTTCACAGGTATATTTTCGTCAAAATGCGTTAAAATCCTATCCGAAGTTAATATTCTTTTAATTATCGCAAAACTATTTTCTTGTTCCGTACCCCATTGAAACTTAACATCTTTTTTAAGTAATACGTATAATGGTGACAATATATTTGCCATATTTGGAATAAAATTACGATAATAACTAATCATACCTAATAAACTTCTTAAATTATTTAAATCACTAGGTGCTGGTGCATTTAAAATGGCTTCCTTATTCCGTTGACACGGTTGAATCCCTTGTTCACTTATTTTATAACCTAAAAACTCAATAACTTTTAAATTGAATTCACACTTGTCACTATTCACTGTTAGATTACAATGTTTTAACCTTTCTAAAACGACACACACGTTTTTCTCTAAATCGACTTCGTCTTCCCCTATCACGATAATATCATCCAAGTAAAATGTCATGTTCTGTAATCCTGACAAACAATTTGCTATTGCCTTTGCAAAAATAGCCGGCGCGGGAGATAACCCGTACACTAACCGTTTATACTGAAATAATCCTAAATGGGTATTGATTGTTGTAAAATGCCTAAACTCCTTTTTTAAAACAAATTGGTTATACGCCGATTTAAGATCAATTTTTGCAAAAACTTTTCCACCGTTTACTTTCGTTAATAGCTCCTCTATCCTAGGTAATGGATATTTGTCAACTAATAGCTGATTATTCACTGTTGATTTATAATCACCACATAACCTAATACTACCATTTTTCTTAATCACTGGAACAATCGGACTTGCAAAATCACTAAATTGAACTTGTTCTATAATACCGTCTGACAGTAAATTATTTAACTCACTTTCGACTTTTTCTTTCAAAGCGAACGGCATTATTCTGTGATTACGAAATATCGGAATGGTGGTCTCCTTTAAAGTTAAATTCACTTCGTACTTATTAAATTTTCCCAGTTTATCCGTAAAAACTTCTGGAAATTTTTTTACTAATCGCTCCTTCAAAGTATTTTGTTTTATACTGTTTACGATTCCGTTAATCCCGACGTTAAACATATTCATAAAATCACGCCCCACTATCGAGAACGAAGCACTTGTGACAACAACAACTTTCAACCGGTGATATTGACCGTTAAATTCCACTTGTGGAGTGATTGTACCTACCACTTTTACGAGCGTATTGTCAAAACCCCGTAGACTAATGTCTTCGTGCACTAGCTTAATACTACTGAATTTACTGAAATAACACTCTTTGGAAATTACGCAACAAGATGTTCCAGAATCTACCATGAATTTACTCTTGATCCCGTCTAGTGAAACTTCAATAAAAAATGGCTCGACACTATTAACTTCACCCAACTTTGTATCCGACAACAAAGTATTCACATTCTTACGTGTTGAGAAACGCTTGCACTGTTTTGCTAGATGACCCTTCGTACCACAAATTTTACATAAATAATTTTTATATCTACATTCCGTCGCGATGTGATTGTTGTGTCCACAAACGGTACATTTATGTTTCGTTGCGTTCGCTGGCGACGGCGACCATGCCCTGTTGCCATGCTTGAAACGATACTCGTCTCTGTCTTTCTCACGCGAGTTAGAAGAGACTCGACCTCCCTTGACCTGTACATTAGCATAAACCGTATTATCAACTCGGGACTGCGCTTGAGTTGAAGCTACGAGGTCAATGCACTCGGCGACTTGTATACATTTTTCGAACGAGTACAATTCACTATCGAGAAATAATTTTTCCCTAACCTTACCTGGTTTACATCCTAATACAAAGAAATCCCTTAAATTTACTGATAAACTATTCCCAAATTTGCAATTAGTAGAAAGAGACTTTAAACGCACTGCAAAGTCGCGAATTGATTCGTCATTTCTTTATTTAGCACTGTAAAACTTAGATCTCTCTTCAAAAAAACATTTCGTTGAACAACAATACTCATCAAGTCTAGATATCAAATCTTCTAACTTAATATCTGTTACTTTTTTAGGAATGCACAAATTAACCAATAAGGAAAAACAATCATCTTTCAATGCATTCAGGAAAATAGCCCTTTTCTTATCATCCGATGTGAACTTATCATCATTCACGAGGAGAAATTGTTCGAGGCGGACCTTGAAGTTCTCCCAGTTCCCGTCACGCAAACTGAAGGGACTCCAATCCTCGAGACTCCATGTTTCCAATGCCCAGAAGGTACACAAATAGAGAGAAAGAAAACAGAAAAAACAAAAACTTCCCAATGAGGTTTCTTCTTCTGCAGTCTGCTCCCTGGACCCTGCTCTGGAAACTGCTCCTTGACCCTGTGACTTGATGGCTCCTTCCCGACCCGTAACACAGTAACACCGATCCTTGACCCTCGGTGCTGCTGATGGCTGCCCCAGACCACTCTTGCGACCTGGACCCCCGATCCTTTGACCCTCGGAGATGCTGCCACTTGACGCTGGACCTCCCGTGCTTCCCCCTTTCGAGAAGCTGGCTGGCTCCAGTGTCTTCTTCTTCGCTGTTCACTTCACTCCTTGCAGTGAAGTGTTGCTTGAATTCCGGTCCGGCCTTTTTTACCGACCCGAAAATAATATGTTACAACCGCGTATTTTACTCGTGCCAAAATTTTTTTGCGCATCGATTCTTTAGCGATTTCGCGAGCTGCCACTGTTATGTGCAGTATCGTGTTCCGTAGGCTGCGCCACTGTTATATACAGACTCGGAGTGTAGGCTAGGTCTTTTAGTAATGATACGCGAATTGGCGAGATGGATATTTATTGGACTTGCGGCTAGAGTAACGTCCTATCTATTGTGCTGGCGGTAGGAAAAGAGGGCGAGGAGATGTCTGCATCTCCTCTTATAGTGAGATCACCTGTCTCGCTCTTGCATTGACGGAAACAGGTGTACCACCCCAAAAACCTCTCTCACAACTCTCAATATTTTGAATATAAGGTCACTGTTTGCAGTTAGAGGAAGTTTGAGAATAATTTTCATAATTGTTTTCTGCGCCTTTTCGACAGGATCTAGAGCTGATGAAGTGCCCCCTCCCCATGCAATGATACCATACTCAATGATAGATTGGGTGATTGCAAAATAAATCGTTTTTAGGAGTTCTAAGTTAAGAAAGTTCCTTATGGATCTGAAGAAGTGTATTGTTTTTCTAATTTTATTTGCAATGATCTGGGTGAATATTATATATCTATTTAAACAATAATGTTAGAAAGAGAGAACACCCGCTTTGTATTTGCTTTCAAATAGTTTACCATAGACACTCCCTAAAAATTAGAAATAATTCTATGAAAAACATTTGGCATTTGAAAAATATTTGTCAAGGTTTGCAAATTTTTTAATAAAATTTTGAATATAAAATGAAAAAAGTGAAGTGACGATAACTTTTATAATATCTTTGTCTAATTCATAGATCTCAACCTTTTTTTGCCCACCGCCCACTTTGAGAATATTTTCTTTTCTAGCGCCCCCCAACTGCCCATTCCTATCCCATTACGCCCCCTCTGTTGCAGTGGATATAGGATGGGGGCGGGATGGGACGGATTTCTCTGGGTCTCCTACCACCCCCCTCAAAGCCTGAAACGCCCCCCAATTTTCTCTTGGCCTTCTACCGCCCCCCTGAAGGTCTGAAACACCCCGAATGGGGTGTTATCGCCCACGTTGAGAACCTATGGTCTAATGAAATAAGTTTTTTTTTTTAAATTTAGTATTGTGTAAGTGGTAATTACAGCTTGCATGTTAAAAAACTAATGGTCTCTTTATTTATGTTTGCTTTCAAAATTTTAATATTTTTAATTGATTAATGTCAATTTGTTATACTAAAATCTGAAAGAGTCTTTCATCCGCTTTAACCATTCAGACCCATAAGCTTGTTTACACGATAATTTAACGTTACCAGACATACTTATGACGTGGGAGGCATACCTGACTTATTAAAAAGAGTATTTTTTTTGGAAATTGGTTAAAAAAATATAGATTTGAATATAATAATAAAAAAAATTGCATAGGAATATTTGTCGACTTAAGAAAAGCATTTGACAGTATATCACATTCTAATCTTATCTCTAAACTAACGAAAATTGGTATAACCAATAATGCCTTAACATGGATTAAAAATTACCTACTTCATAGAGAGCAATTTGTCAAGTTAAATGGTTTTCTGAGTGATTCACAGACCAGTAATTTTGGAATCCCGCAAGGGACAGTTCTAGGACCAATTCTTTTTATCATTTATGTGAATGATATTTTTAAACTCACCATAAAGTCAAAAATAATATCATATGCTGATGACACAGCGATTTTAACTCATGGACTAAACTGAAGTGAAACTCAGAAAACGGCTGAATTAGATATAAATTTAATAAAAAAATGGTTTGATCAAAATCTACTATCTCTAAATACAGAAAAAACTTTTGTAATACCATTCACTCTGAATAAAAATGCTACCCCTGAGAATCTAAACATATGTATACACTCATATAATTGTAATCCAAAGTCATATATATGTAAACCTAACTGCTCTATACTCACTGTTAAAACAAATGTAAAATACCTCAGTGTAATTATAGATAGTAACATAAAATGGAAATTACAAATCAATACAACAGTAGAATGGTTAAGAAAATTAATTTACATTTTTATTAGAATACGTAACATACTAAATATTGGATTATTAAGAACCATCTATTTTTCCCTAATTCAATCAGTATTACAATATGGAATTGTTGGCTGGGGTGGTGCTTTCAAAACTTCTCTTTTGCCTTTAGAAATTATTCAAAGAATATTAATAAAAATAATTCTAAAAAAGCCATACGATTACCCCACCATCAAATTATTTCAGGAATTCAAAGTCCTTTCACTTCATATTATTTATAAAAAAATTACGCTTTTACAAATACACAAAGATTGTCTCAATAATGTTAACACTCTTTTTTCGAACAGCAATAGAACAAATATCCTTGGTTCTCTGACTATACCTCGCTGTTACACCACCACAGCCCAACAATTCTACAAATATATTGGAGTTAAATGGTTTAACGAATTACCCTTTAAATTAAGATTGGAAACAAATTACACAAAATTCAAAAAATCAATAAAAACTCTTTTTATATAACTTATCAACATAACAACTCAAATATACATAACATTAGTTATCCTCTTTCTCTCATTATTTTTTATCTCCTCCGCTTCAATCTGTTGTTTTTCTTATCTATTATTTGTTTTATACATATATATAAAAAAAATATTTATCTATATGTACAAATATGATTTTTTCTTATTTTATGTTAATTATCTATTTTTTGTTTTATATATTTAAAAAAATATTATTTTTCGTTTGCTAAATTGTTGCGTTTATCCGCCTTTTTAACTCGAGCTCTGCTCTTAAAAAGGGTGTAAAGCGTATTATTAAATTTATTTTAATAGAAAACTTTATTTAATGTATATAAACATGTAATTGATACTATTTTATTAAATAAAAAAAAAAAAATAATTATGCAAAACTATTTTCCACACAATCTGCATTTTGATTGAGTTTTGCTGAGGAGAAATACATTGCAAAATTTGGAGACTCTAGGGGTTAACTCGCAAACTACTGCTTGTTTGATTATGTGACACAGTTAAAACTCTCTAATGTTGTTCTGGTATAAACATTTACACAGCTTTTTCGAGATCATAACTACGATGGAACACATTTATTTTAACACAAGTACATTAATTTGTGAAATTGCAACTTTTTACTGATGTGAAGGACCTATGGTTATAATATTTAAATTTACTTTTCAGAAAGAGCGCCCAGCCCTCCGAGATCTGTGAGTTCCACTCCCCGTTCCATGTCCAGAGGAGTTGATATACTATTGAACACTACTCCTAAAGGTATTATGATACGTATTTCATAAGTTGTAGCTTATTACAATAAAATTATTATAACAAACAGTACTGAAGATTTACAATCTATTGTGACATGTCCATCTGTACATGGATAATTTTTTTTTTTTTAAGAGCGGAGACAGTTTACTTATACTTCTCGTGAGCACTTGGGCCGTAAGCCCATAGTGCTATCGCCTATTTTAGCTCAATCTTTTAACAGTAAACCAGTCCCTTTTATAAAGTTCACCAGGGTTGTTATTGGAAATGAGGCTGTATCTTCTGGTTCCATAATGTGTTTTCTCAGGTCTCATCTCTCCTCTCCACTCTCACTTGGTTCCCTGCCCCACGAGGGAAGAGGGCTTCATCTCTCCTCTCCGTTCCTCTTCGGTTTCCTGTAGGCCCCACAAGGGAAGAATTCACGGAGATGGCCTGAGCTCGCCTCTCCATGGTTCCTCCTCTTGATTCCTCCGGCAGGCCCCACGAAGGAAGTCCACGGAGGTGGCCTCAGCTCTCCTAGATTCCCCAAAGAAAGGCCCCTAGTTTTCGAATGGTCCAATTTTTGTCCCACTAGTCTCTAGGGAAATAGAAAGTCTACTCCAGCAGAGCCACGAGTGCTGGAGTAAGATCTAAACACTCCGAGATGCAACCTTGTTTCTCGGAGGCACCATTCGTGACACTGTACCCCGGGCCATTCAGCCTGAGCACGGTAGCTCACACCTTTGCTCGAGATGACTGTTGCAGGTTGTGTTTCCACTCCCTTAGCGATGGGTTCGCCACACTCCCTACTCTATGGATAATTAATTGTGTGCAAGAATTGGAAGAGGCTTAGGTGTGAAAATGAACAATCTGTAAGATTTTTAACATAGTATGCTTGCAGAATGATTTAATAATGAATGTAAGCAAGTTACGGTAAATTCTCTCATTATCGCTTGCTCGATTATCCAACAACTACTTTAACTTGCCTTTATTTTATTTGTTGAAAGCACAAAATCAAACTCAAATAAATAATTTTGTTTTTTTACCTACCCTTAAATTTTGCTTATTTGGGACAAAATTTTTGGGTCCTATGCATCCCAACTAAGTGGAATCGACTGTATTATTTACAAAATAATATAAAATGCTAATTTCAGCATTGGAACAAGCTCACCAATCTTCAAACAACTCTCAAAACGATAGTGAACATGTGGTTAGCATAGTTTTATTTTGACCATTTGGTTTAAAATCATCTCATTTTCTCAGTAATTAAAACATAAACTTACTTCTATCTTTATTAACTTCTCGAGTGCCGTTGCCGCGCCGGCGCGCGAGTATCAAATTTCAAAAAAGAATATTAATTCAAATAATTTGGATGCGATTTTAAATTTTATTCCATTAATATATAACATAAAATAAAGCTTAAAATAGCTTCCTCCATTCTTGTTCTTAAGGTAATTTAAAAAAGGTAAGGTAAAAAACCCTGGCCATTGACAGGTTAATTCACTTTCAAGATACTTAAGAGCGTTTAACCAGCCAGCGGATGAAAATCCACATTTCGTCGAAAGTTGTTCTTACGATCGTGCAGGGCGGTTACAATGAGAAAGATTAATTATTCTCCGTACCAGCTTTTTAAATTATAACTCAATATCGATTTTATTTCAATCCAAATTAGCGTTAATTTATACCTTCATCCAAAAATGCTGAAAGGCGTGATGATAAAACTATTAAAATAATGTACTTTTTGTAATTATTTTTTGATTATAAGTATTTATCATTTTTCAATAATGTCTAAATTTAATAAGAATGTTAAAATCTGAAATATATAGTTTGTAAGTGCGCAAATAAATACACAAATTTACAAACAAATACACAAATGGATTTTCGTCAAGAAACACATGTATGTACATATTTTTTAATGATTTTATTGAAACTAAAATTAAAATTCTAAAACATGCGTTTGCTAGATATAATGTATTGATTTATTTTACTGCATGATTATATTATTTGAAATGGGTGTGGTATAATACAAAATCATTTTTGAAAATTTAACAAATCTGCCAACGACCTAATTAAAAAATTTTCTCAGAATTTATTACATGCGAATGCTAGATAAAAGAACAATCTTTCGAAATCCATTTATAATTTTTTGTGGAAAAGAGTCAATACATCTAAAATCTGATTTGAAAATGACATTTCTAGTTTTCTCTGGTAATGCCCTCTTAAATAATAATGGCTTCTCCGAATAAGCTAACCATTTCATTGAAACAGACCTCGCGTTTAATAAAAACACAGGCTTCACTTTACTAGATAAAAATTGAATAGGGATCAGCTAGATAACTTGGAAGCATTAAAGTTACAGAAGGCTAAAAATATTATTAGCAAAGTAATCAACAACCAAATAAATCTAAATAAAAGTACCATACTTAGGTTTTTTTTCTTCTTTTTACATAAGCTCCACACAGGAGGCCCTGAGGAAAATAATTTCCCTCAGGGCTTATGTCATCTTTGGGGATGCTGTGTGGAGGGTTTTTTTAAGGAACGGAAGGAGAAGAGAGGAGAGTTCTGGGAAGGAAAAGGGTTTAAGGGGTGGGTAGGAATCTGGGGTTCAGTGTGTCTTGGTCATCCGCCTCCAAGACCTAGACAAACCTCACCCCATGAACCCGGGCACCCCTGCTAAATCACCAAACATAGCGAACCACTTGGGGTGACCTATGGCAGAGGTATTGGTTATCCAATAAAGGCTCCCGGGGCGGCGGTACCCATTCCTGCCTCCCAAATTGAGTTGGTTGTTCCCTATTGACAATGCGCACTCTCTTCCCAATCCTCCACCTACCACTGCTACTCCTACCTCTTCCACTGGAGCTCAGCCCATTTTTTAAAACCCACTGTGAAATCGTAATATAACATATGTTACTAAACTTCTAGATTTTAGATTTTAGTAGAGGATTGTACTGTCATGAAGAAGCTACAATTGATGTGAAACCTGGTCTTCCTTAACCCCTCCGCAACGTAAGCAGATATAAGCGTTAGAAATAGGACAGCAGTCAAGTACAATAAGCGTGTTTATACGTCAGCGCGTGTGTTTCCATAGAAATCGTTCTAACTCCGTTATTGTTTTAGTTACATCCCTAAACCAAAAAGTAAAAGGTCGATAGTAGATCAAGCTGCACATCTCTATCAAGTTGTCTATAGAAATACATAACAGGAATCAGCTGTCAGTCGCGTAGTTGACAAAAATATTAACCTGCGCAAATTTACTACCGGCGGCTCGTCTGCGCTCGACATTTTTAATTTTTATTAAATATTTTTATATGAAATGATAAAAAAGTGAGGTGAACAAAAGTGTTTATTACACATATATACAATAGAATAAGTAAAGTTGTTTACATAATCTGTGATTTTAGTACCGTTTTCACATAAAAAACATCACGTGAATCATTTTTACCTATTTTTATTGTTTGCATGCTAAATTTTAATATTTAATTGTAATATAATAATTCGAAAGCTTATTTTGTAACCTTTCTAAAACAGTTTTTACTATTCGGCTACGTTCAGAAATGTTTCATTTATAGAGCTTTAATTGTGAAGCGGTAATAACACAAAGTTTTCGTAAAATGTCATTTTGTTTGAGACATCTCAAGTGCATATTCGCGAAAATTCGGAGGGGTTAAGAATGTAAAAATTAAAAGTGGTGTTATTAACTTATTGTTTTATTTTAAATTCACTTCCAGTTGCAAAAAAGGAGCCAACAGAAAAACCCGCCAAGGAACGGAAAGAGAGTGAGTCATCTGTGAGTTCCACCAGGCCGCAGACCCCCATAGTTGACACTCCCACCTCCAGCAAAACATCAGAAAAAGAAATTGGTAAATATTATTATGTATTAACCTGTCAAAGGCCGGCAAATTCCAGGAAAAATACGAAAATTTCGTAAAAAAACACGATTTTGAATTTTGAATTGAATGTTTTGTGGATTAATTTTGAGCTATTGTATATTTTATTGACTGAAACACGTTCCTAGAACAATAAACTATGTACCAAAACAACATTACTTGCATTAATTACGTAAATTAATAGGCTCTACGATGTTTTAGTCGAGGAACACGCATAAATTGTGACGGCTAAAATTCGCGGCAAAAATGACATTTCTATGTCACAGATAAAATCGTTTAAAAATATTCTGGTGTTGCAAGGTGAATGAAACTTTTACGCGTCTCATAGAGTAATGTTGGCGCAAGCGATTCTGACCCTGTTCTTCATACAAATTCTGTACATAGAAGGGCCAAAATCGCAGACAAAAAGTTTTTGGTCGATAATTTTATTCAAATTTTCGAATTATTTCCGTGCATGCGTATAAGACACGCGCGCCGGCACGTCTCCGGCCGATTAGAGGTTAAGAGGAAAAGAAATTATTAAATTGAGCGGGGGTAAATGGAATCAATTTGATGTATCATTATTGTATTTGATTTACTTGAAATTATGAATATCCAATATATACATTTAACCACTCGGACCCATAAGCCTGTTTTCACGACAATATAATATTGCCAGACATATGTATAACATATAAGGCATACCTGACTTAATAAAAGCACTTTACTTTCACACAAATATAAAAATAATAATTCATTATTTTGAAAGAAAAATAAAAATAGGATTACCACAAAATTAATTTCCATCAGAAGAGTCATCTTGTAAATTAAAAGCTAGTCCATGAACTTCCATGCTGTTCAAAGCTGGTTCAATATGCCTGTTTGTTTTCTTTGATCTCCGCATGCCGTGATAACAATTAACGTAAAAATATAACTTTGCGAACTTCTTGTAGTTTTGGTCAAAATGTGACAATTTTAACACCTGAACTGCCTCAACACTACTAACCGCTATCTTCCAGTCAATGACACGGCCTCCGTAAAAGTATTATTAAAGGATCTTATAAAGGTGAAACTACTCTACAGCTTACGAAAACACAATTTTGCAAAAATCAAGTAAGTTAGAAAATAGTGTCTGCCGGCGAATGGCGAGCTGGTGGAGCCAGCACATTAAGGATTAATCTACCCATATTGTGGAGAGGGAAAGTACACATTGATAAAAACATCCTGCTTAACAAAGGCCCCATTGAGATGCTTGAAGTCCTCATACCGGATTAAGTGTCGGAGCTCCGAGTCGCTCCTCTGGAGCACTGATCATCCTGTCGGCTGACATTCTTTCGATATGTATAGCCTATCACAATCTTTGAGGCCTGCAAAATCTTGCAATGATCTCATGCTCTATAACAGTGATGGTTAGTTGCAAAGTGGCTGGTGGTGGCAAAACGATTGGGAATGTATGGCAAGCGATATGCCGAAATACGCCAAGCCAAAAGATATTTTATAGCTAAAGGGCTCTCCCCACGACACTGCATGCAGGGACTCTGCCGCAGAGATTCCCTGCATGCGTCTCTTTCTAGCGGCTCTTTAACAAACGAGACAGTGCTAGTTCGCTCAAACCCATGCTCTCTGCAGGCAGCGTCGTGTGGAGAGCCCATAAGTCTGTTGGCCCATAAAACAAATTTGACTGGTTAAATAATGATACTTTGATTGTTTTGTCTATAATAATGAGCGGCTCTGGAATTTTCGTTTTGCCACTGCCAGCCGGATACTAGCGATGGTCAACCTTTTTATTTTCAATTAGTTCACAAGCCGCAGGGGGTTGAGTACCTACAGCTTGACATTGTTAAATTTGCAGTTGGTGGTGTCGCAAACCTATTTGCCTTTTCTAAAATGGTAATCTTTAAGGGCGCCTTCCATTTCGAGCGGAAAAGAGTTGAGCGGAGCGGGGTAGGAGATGAGCGAAATAGTTTTGAGCTTCCATCAAAAAAGAGTCGCTAAGATGATAGGTGTTTGCCTTCCACTGCCCATTCGAGAAATGAGCGAGGTCAACGAAAAATGAGAAATAGTTTTGCCCTTCCATTGAAAACGAGTCAGTATCGCTTTGTCGTTCGAAGTGAACGGAGTGGTTTTTGTGATGTCAAGTAGATACTGATTCTAGTAAAGATGATTCTGACAGTGTGTATGCAATGAAAAAAATGTTTGCTAATGTACATTTATAAAAAGATTCTCATCTCAAAAATTTAAAAACTTAAAAAAGAATTGAACTTTCTTATTTCCACCAATTTCATCTCAATGATCTTTTTGTCGACATTGCGACATTCTTTGCTAGTCGTATCTTATAAACAGTGGCGGCCGCTGCCTTGAGAATGTGGTGGTTCACTTTTTTTTTTACATGAATACCACACAAGAGTCTAAACGGCTCCCGTCTGGAGCCAGTGGGACTATGGCATCCCCAATCGGGGTATGTTGTGAGGCTAAAGGTAGAGGGGAGGGGAAGGAGATAGGGAAGAGGAAGGTGGGGATAGTACCTGGCTATTCAGATGTGGTCACCAAACACGGCTAACGCCATTTCAAGCAACGTTTCAATTTTGAATGGTGGTCTTACACCAGGGCGATACTGAGAGTATCTTCCACTCTGGAACGTGCCGCAAATATACTATATATAATTTTAAATGAATCAATTGTGAAATAACACAAATTAATCAAATAAAAGTTATTTGCCACGCCGGGATTCGATCCCGCGACCTTCGTAATGCTAGTCAAGAGCCTTACCGCTGGACTATGCCGGCCGTCAGACAATCTGTAGGTATCTACTTATGACAAAAAATTATTAATTAGGAATTTTCAATAATTTATTTATTTTCAAACAAACTGTTATTTCGTCTTATATATTCAACACTGGTTGCACTCATTTTTGTAATAAAATTAAATATTAATATATTAGGTTATTGGTATTTAATATAATCAATATAAAAAAAAACAAAACAATGACAATTATCACGTCACTTCAAGCGCGAGCCGCTAGACTGCGCTAGACGCAAACTGATCTATGTATGATCTTCGCCGAAATTCGATTGTATTCGTGTCACCTCGGGTCATGGTTCGGGTCAATGATTGACCGCCAATCCGTAAACTTCGGCAAGGATCGGAATATCTTGGGTGGGTGGCACACCACTTGAAGCCAAATTCTGATACAAATAGCGAAATCCACGCGCTTTCGATGTTTTAAATATTTCATACAAAAATATGATTTCGTTCGTTTGCAAACCGAATGCACACCGATGCGGCTGATACGAGGGCGCTCGGCGGCCGCGCTATGGGAGATTAAAAGCATTCTCCCTGATAATATTCGTAGCATTGTATTGGTAACTAATATTTTGAAATGATTAAATTAGAGATTCTATAGATTTAAATTTGAGATTTAATAGCCTTCAGTAAGTAAATAAAGTAAATTTAGACATTATAATTTGCCAGTGCTGCACACAAACACACTGTTCGACCAGCCGCCCTTGCTTATAAACAAAATTGAAAACGGTTTCAATAAACACCTCCATCTCGACAAAAAATGCAGTCGAGGCAACTGAATTGCCGGCAATTTTTGAGCGGAGTCCGCTAGAAACTAGTCGGCGATGGTGTGCGCGAGCGGACTCGTTTGGCCCTAGTTTAACTAGTTCGGTCCGTTCCGCTCACCTCGTTCTTGATGGAAGCACTTGTATGCAGTTAACGTTTGCGAGTCGAGCGGAGTTCGTACGGAGTCCGCTTCGCTGATGCGAGCATTAGCGGAGCGGACTCGTTCGAACCTATTTTAACTCGTTTGGTCCGCTCCGCTCACCTCGTTTTTGATGGAAGCACTTATATGCAGTTAGCGTATGCTAGTCGAGCGGGGTCCGCTAGAAGTCCGCTCCGCTCGTAGTGGAAGGCGGGCTTTACATAGTATAAAATGAAGTCGCTCACGCTGTATGTGCACTTAGATCTTTTAAACTACGCAACGGATTTTCATGCGGTTTTCACAAATAGATGGAGTGATTCATGAGGAAGGTTTTTAGAAGGCCGGGTCTGCTAGTTTTTAATAAAACAAATACAGAACAAAGTGCCGCAGACGAAAATTTTATATCTCCAAGATCAAACCAATAAATGCTGTCATTTTTATCATTCTTAAATAAAGGACATATAAAAAATACTTACTCGCAGTTTTGGGCAACTGTTGACTTTTTTGTTCGGAAACTAAACTTTCTCTGTTGGATGTGGTTTACAGTTAATTTGAGATTTTTTACCTCTCTTTGCAATTCCTCGATTTTCGCTTCATTTTTTTTTTGGTGATCATTTGTTCTTTTTATTTCTTTCTCAAAATCATCAATTTTTTTTGTGCAGAATTCTACACTCTTAACTAAGTCTTGTATTTCGTTTTTAATATCCAAAAACAATTTATTTACGTCTGTCTTTATAAAATTTCTTAGTTGAAGGTCGATTCTATCACTCATTGTTTGTAGTAGTTGTTCTTTGAAGTTTTCAAATTTTTGATCCATATCATTTTTAGGGGGCATTTTTTTTTTTTTGGTCCTTGAGGTTAATTATTAAATATTGGATTTGTTTATTTGTTCACAAATGCCCCATACAATTTATTTTATTAATAATTTTGTTGTATTGTCTATGGCAGAAAGACACTTTTTTTGTCTTCCTAAATTTTGTCAAAAAAGTTATTTATATAATGGAAACGTTTTTAAATTTTTTTTATTAGTTCAATAACAATATTTTTAAACATTATTTGATAATGCGTCAAACATAGATTTTAACAAGAAAAGCGCTGCGCTGCAGAGGCGGTTTTCTTTCTACACTTAAAGTCAAACCACAAAATGTTGTCTAAGAGTATGTAAAAAAAAATCTTATTATTTCGAGCGGCTGATTCAAAACCTTGAAAAAAGATTGAAGTTTTGAGCTCAACCTTTTTTTAAAAACAATAGAAACCATGGAATATTCTTTACTACAAACTTTTTGGTATTTTGTTTAGCCAAGTGGGAAGTACGAAAAGGTTCGCGGGCCGCGGATTGCTCGTCACTGTTCTATTCACGATTCATCTTTATCCTGTAAGATCCGTTTTTAGCTCAAGCACATAAAAAAATTGCAATTTGCAAACACATTATGATAGGAGTGTGCTCCTGCTGAAATGATATAAGGTTGTTGATAAATTTTTTCTTTTTTCAGTAAAATCGGACCCTCGCAGAGACTCTAAGGACTCCAACGCCAGCAGCAAGGAGGGGGGCTCTGTGAAGGGAGGGACCACTTCAGGCAGTAGCGGCAACAAGACCCCCAGTAAGGAGTACAAGGGGAACAAGGCTTTGAGAGCCAGCATTGCAGGTCTGTTCTGTTCTTGTTTTACAGCTCTAGAGCCGATATATATCTATCGTCCATTTGATTAGTCAGACATCTCTAAATACTAAGTTTTGTGGGTTTTTGAGGGTACTTTTTTTTTACATGAATACCGCACAAGAGTCCCAACTGCTCCTGTCTGGAGCGAGTGGGATTATAGCATCCCCAATTGGGGTATGCTGTGAGGCTGAAGGTAATGGGGAAGGGAAGGTAATGGGGCAGAGGGAGGTGGGGAAGTACCTGGCTATTTAGATCTGGTCACCAAACACGGCAGAAGCCATTTCAAGCAACGTTTCAATTCTGAATGGTGGTCTTACACCAGGGCGATACTGAGAGTATCTTCCACTCTGGAACGTGCCGCAAATATACCATATTTAAAGATAATCTCAAAAAAAAAAAAAAAGTTTCCGACTAATCTAATCTCAAGAATAACTTATAACTCAGTTTCCTAGTGATACTTCATTCTTCAAATAAGTTAAATTTTGTTTTGTTTTTAACAACTAATTACAATAATTCTAGGTACATTATCCAAATAATAAAATTGTTTGATAGTTGATAAATGCTTATAATTACATAACACCGAACTTACAACTTATTGTTTTTTACATTCACATTGTAATTTAAGAACTTATGATATATTATAGCATTAAAAAATGTACGCTACTCTTCCAGACACAAGTTAATGCTTCCATGGAAGAGTGGTATTAAGATATTTGAACATGAACATGTACGCAAATTATTACATCATCTAAATGTACATTATATATGTTATATGCTAAAATAAAAAAAAATAAAAAATTGACAAAAATAAAAATAAAATATTATTTTAAATGAATAAATTGTGAAATACACAAATTAATCAAATAAAATTTATTTTCCACGCCGGGATTCGATCCCGCGACCTTCGGAATGTTAGTCAAGCGCCTTACCGCTGCACAATGCCGGCCGTCAAACTGGCGTATTTGGCATAGTCAGCAAACAATAGCCTGCCAAAATATATTTTTTCAATAGAATTTGATTCTAACATTATTTGCACTATCTCATAGACATCCAAATGGATAGATAAGAAGTTACAGATGAGGGGTAAAACCAAACTATGGAGGGCGAAGAGGGGAAAGATGACTGTGATTCGTTGAACAATCAATCTGACAGTATATAGGCATCTCGCATTACAATATCACCATTTAGTTCTTATAAGCAAAATCTGCTTTGAATGAATAGACCTTTTTACATGGGAGCGCGAATTGCTTGCCACGTTCAAAACATATTTGCTAAGGCCAAATGCTCGCCCCAAAAAGACTCGCCCCAATACACATAGCAATATTTTGTTTCTGTGTTTAGTTAAAACACTTTTACAAATGTTTCATAATTTACTTACCCCTGTAACCAGCGACGAGCACATTGGAGAACCGCCCACATTCGCTATGTGCACATTGATATGTAGATATATTGTACAGTACAAGCTGCCGTTATTTCGTTAAATGTATGGATGTCAGCTTCTCGCTGTTCATGGCAAGAATGATGACGTCACACATTTTAGATTCAAGCGAGGCTCTATCCCCTCCCTATGGAGCGAGCCGGTTCCAAGGAGGAGCTCCAGCCGGCGCCATGTGGAGGGGGAAATAATACGTTTTTATCACTTAGGGCAGGTCCAGATATATTCATATGTCCGTGCACTATCTGTATTTTATAATTCTTGCATTTTTTTTATTAATCTTGTTTTGATCATTTCTCAGGATCGGAGAAATCGGAAGAATCTAGTAAGTCATCGGAAGACCCCGGCTCCAACAAGCGGGGCACCCGGAGGCCCCTGAGGGGCTCCCTGAAGCCAGAGGAGCAGCCCAAGCCCCCCGGCCGGAGACGAAGGATTTAAAACTACAATTAGTATCTTCATTTCATTTGACAATTATTCATACAAGACAGACGGTGATGAAATACTTTTTAACTTGTTTGTTTGAATTGATTTCTAAGTCATAAATTTCATAGTATCTATTGGAGGTTGCAGAATATCACTATATTCATGACTTATGCTTTATTTTTATTTTAACCATATTTTGTTCATGAGATGTTTCTTAAAGATTTATTTTTTTACTATACAGTGGAACTCTCTAAAAAGATTTTCCAAGGGACTGGAAAAAACAAACCTTGTGGAAAACAGACCTTATATGTGTATGTATTTCATTGAATTTCATGACAGTTGGCCCCCTGGCATTCTTATATACAAAATACAGTCGGTTGTAAAGAAAATACTGTATAGCTACACACTACACACACAAAATATAAGTGTCCCGGGGTGTGCAGAGAAGATGTACCGCCGAATAACAAGAGTATAAATTTTTTTTTCATTCAAATGTATCAAGCGTATAACTACTTGTCTGTATACTGTGTATACCAGCGTATAAGTATAAAAAATCGATACTGTAATTAAATTCGTTTGATATCCGTACTAACTTAATATTAGGTATTTTTGAATTCGAGCTTAGGTTAGAAATTGGTAAATAATGCACAAAAAGTAACAATTATGATTTTGGGGGGCTAGCTGTTGGGGATCAACTATCGGGTCACCATTTCACTGTACATGATTTTTTATAAAGTACTTGGGCAGGCTGAAAAGTAACACATGCTTGTAGAACACGAACAAAAACAAATAGCAAGATCGGGCAAAAAGTATAATAAAGCACAATTCTTTATCTTCAAAATCTATTTATTTTTGAAAATAACTACCGTTAAAGCTAACACATGTCTGCCAACGTGTGACAAGTTTTTTCAAAGCATCACTGAAATAATCCTCTGACTTTTCACCTCATCGTCCGAGGGCTAATGATTATCCTTAAGGTCTCTCTTCAGTAGAAGAAAAAAAATAAAATTGCAAGGCGCAACATCGGGGGAGGGAGGGTGAAGGAGAGTGGGGTATCGGTTCAAACTTCAGGTTTCACATAACCTGTGCAGTTGCGTGTTTATTCTCGTCTGTGAGGCAACGTGGTACCGTAACGTGGCACAACTTTTACGGTATTCCAATTGTTATGGGAAATAATGAAGCCGACACATTCCTTGAATATTCCAATTTGGTTTGTGATATGCTTTTGAGTGATTCGCCGGTTATTTTGTAACAAATCATCAGCGATTTTGCGATGTTTATCGTCTGTGGCCGTGATCGGACGTCCGCTGCGGGTTTCATCAACAATTATGTATTTTATTACCCATCGATTTTCTGTAGACCTATCAACCATAAACATCCTTTAAACGACGATGAATCTCAGTAGGAGTCACTTTTTTAGTAGTTCAAAATTCGATAACAGCATGCTGTTTAACTTTCGTTTACATATCACTAGAACACGTATCCATACTTCCACTTATCAAAATACACTGGATGAAATCAACGACTTCTATCCTGCACTTGCATGTAGAGGGGGAATGTCACTTCCACATTCCACCTGGTGCACTTTAAATTGTCATTTTGTCCGCTCTGTACAAACTCTGGTGCATTAGTTTTCAGGCTACCCTCGTACATTACACATTTTTTATAAGTCAAGAAACTTAATTTTTACTGCGATATATTACGAAGAATATTATTTTTATAGATTTTCTTTTCAGAAAGTGTTTTCATAATGAAAACTTAATGCATATTGAAAGCGATACCGCTTTCTACATGCATTATCTATGTGCATGAATACGTTTTATATTTAATGTCATCAAAAACCTTTTTTCTGACTCTAATAATTCTATAACCACTGGTTTAAACATCACAATATGTAATTAGTTTCTAAATTTGTGTAAGTTTTTCGATTTCAATGTAAAATTAATTATTTTAGTTACAGCAATATCGCTTTTCTGTGACAATATGTTATGTTATATGTATTTGAATGCGTGACAACATGATTCTATTCTAATGGAAATATGTAGCATGTTTTTTCTCTTACCTATGTGACAATATGCATTTTTCCCAGTATAGCCTCATTAGCTTTGTCCACATGGAGTGAGGCAGGTGCACGAGGTAGCCTCGAAAAATGTGGATAAAACTATTCAGATATAATATATATAATACATTTTTATATTTTAATAGATGAAGTTCCCGGCGTTGCTCAGACTTTACACAGAGTTTTCAGAAAACTAATGTAGACAGTGACCTTTCTCTTGCTTTAAAGGTCAAGTGTGCAAATTTTCATCAGTCTCATAATAAAACTGTAGATTGCTAAGCGGCCTCCTGTCTGCCCGATAGATTAGAAAAGGGTTTTTGGAAATCTGACAAACAAACAAACCCGGAAACCCTCGGAAACAGCACAGACTCGCTCAATATGAATTGCTGTGCATTACATATGGGAAAATGGAAACTTGGAGTTAAATCTTTTGGCTCTCAATATGAACAGAGCGTCTTATATTTAACCCCTGAGACCAATTTGTTTGGTTTTGCGAACAAACAGCTAATACACCTAGAGTCAATTGTTCACTTTTGGGAACAGCTCATATCGTCGCAAGAAAGCAATACTGCTATAACCGGCACTACCGACAAAAATGCTTTATAAACACCATTTTGCATGGTTTTTTTTTCTGCATCGATCCATCTGGGTGTCGTGACTCTACCATGATAAATAAGAACTATACGATGTTGGAAAAACTAGCCGTTTTGGTCAAAAATACGTTTTTTTACTGATGTACACACCTCAAAATCCTCAAAAGTATTTTCTTAGGTAGTGGCGGTTACAGCAGTATTGCTTTCTTGCGACGATATGGTCTCGTACAAATCGTTGTGTCTCCCTTACTGTCATGGTGTGAAATGCGATCTAAAGGTGTTAGAAAGAGAAAACATTACGCTTTATATTAAAATCTAGAAGTTAACCATGGAAGAATTATTATACTGTATGCCTCTCTGAAACTGTAGTGTTCTGTAGTTTTATAGACACACTAACAGATTCTCCGATTAACCTTTGATGGAGATTAGGGGGCATACATTAATTACGTGAGCTCAAAAGGGGGGGGGGGGTCCAGCAAAATCTCACGTTACTGAAAAGAATATACGAAGTGGCCCAAATTTATCTCACCAAGGGAGGGAGGGGGGTCTAGACTTGAAGAAAAACTGCTCACATAATTAATGTATGCCCCCTTACTTCTTGGAATAATTGATTCTCGATGTTTTTGTGGTTTTATTAAATACTTTGCGTATTACAATAAAGACCTCGTTAGTCGTGCCAACCAGGAGCTGGCTAAATTGAATCTGATGAGAGCGTTTTACTCAACACCCTCTCTGAGCTCCTCGACCCTCTGTTGCTCATCTTAGGTACAAAGCTACCTGCCATCTAGCGGAATCTAAGGACAGTTCTTAGCACTGCCATCTATGTCTAAAAGCCGGAAGCTTTTTAGATACACCACAGAAACCAAGGATTCCGACGGCAATTTCAGAAAAAATTATTAACTTTGTGAATTTTTTATTATTTATACAGGGTGTCCGGGGGTAAAGTGCATTAACTTCGGGAGGTGATTCTACACGATGGTAGGAGTAAAAAAGATAAATAACTTTTTTCGAAATTCCAACTTTTTTTTTCCCATACAAAAAGATCTACCTACTAAAAATCCTTAGTGTGAGGTATGATCTTACTTGCCGGGAGCCTGCCGGGCGCGATCGTGGCAACAATAAATAGTGGTGACTGGCCCGTATCGTAACAGCGGAAAATAATAAAGCTGGCTGCGCACGCCGGTCAAATTTTACGTTTTTACCACAAAACTACCCCTAAAAGTTGGAATTTCGAAAAAAGTTATTTATCTTTTTTACTTACACTATCATGTAGAATCACCTCCCGAAGTTAATGCACTTTACCCCCGGACACCCTGTATATGAAACAACAAAAAAGTGAGGTGACAGTATTGTTTATAATAAATTTGTTTAAAAACATGTGTATTTTTTTATGTTATCAGTATTTAGTTCAGTGTTTAGGTGGAAAAACATATGGTGATCCATTTTTAAAACTTTTTTGTGATTGCATTAAAAAATTTAATATTTATAAAATTGTATGTTTATCTTCTTATGTATAAAAATGAATCGCTGAATGTGTTGCTAAGAGCATTACTTTTAAACGACTGCAACAAATTAGATAATTCTTTTTTTCTGTGTTCGTTATTGTCAGGACAAGGTTTTTATAAAACTTCCGGTGAGCTCTGGCATTACGAAATTTGTATAGAAAAATTGCTATTGGAAAACTGAATGTATGGAAAGCGGGAGGGAGGGAGAGATGGGGAGGGGGGAGGGGGGAGGGAGGGCGGTGAGAGGACTCCAGATACTAATATCTACAGCCTGTATGTCGGACGAATATCTACCGCTCATATGTTGAACTAAATCTACGAACTTCAGAGTGTTGACTAATATCTACAGAGCATAGGTTGAACTAATATCTACAGAGCGTAGGTTGGACTAATCAGCTAAATGTGTCCAATACTCCGATATTAGGGATTTTTACAAACATACTTACATAAATTAATTTTTTTAAACTGCATACGCAATATTGCGTTATTCCAATATGCTATACATAATTTCAAATCCAACCTCTGCCAGTGCTGTAGATATTCGTCCACACTTTGGTTCTCATAGATATTAGTCAGCAGTTTGAGCTGTAGATATTCGTCAACACTTTGGTTCTCATAGATATTAGTCAACAGTTTGAGCTGTAGATATTCGTCAACACTTTGGTTCTCATAGATATTAGTCAACAGTTTGAGCTGTAGATATTCATCTACACTTTGGTTTTCATAGATATTAGTCAACAGTTTGAGCTGTAGATATTCATCTACACTTTGGTTTTCATAGATATTAGTCAACAGTTTGAGCTGTAGATATTCATCTACACTTTGGTTTTCATAGATATTAGTCAACAGTTTGAGCTGTAGATATTCGTTAACACTTTGGTTCTCATAGATTTAAGCCAGCAGTTTGAGCTGTAGATATTCGTCAACACTTTGGTTCTCATAGATATTAGTCAACAGTTTGAGCTGTAGATATTCCTCAACACTTTGGTTCTCATAGATATTAGTTCGATTTTTTTCGAGAGGGAGGGAAGGTGGAGGAGGCGGAGTGGGAACCCCCTTACACCATGCGAGCGAAGCCGCGGGAAAAAGCGGTTTTTAGTTTTGGAAAATGTTTTTATTTGATTTTATTTGAATTTTATTGCAAAGCGGAAATACAGACAAATTATATATATAATTATATTAAGATATATAACGGTCAATACACCTGAGGCGTGAGGGGTTAATAAAAATGGTTTTATATGACATGTATTATTTTTATCAATGGAATATCCTTTGAAATGTATTTTTTTTAGATTAGCTCCACACAGGAGGAGGTCCTGAGAAAAAAAATCCCTTAGGGCCTATGTCATCTTTGGGGATGCTGTGTGGAGGGCTTTTTTTAAAAAAAGGAAGGAAACAAAGTTTAGGGAGAGTTTCTCTTTACTAGTCTCTCCCGATCTGGCCCATCATGCAGCAGTTGGGCAAACATATCCGCCGCTATGACTTAGACAAACCCTCACCTCATGAACCCGGGCACCCGTGCTAAGTCACCGGCCATAGCTTGCCACTTGGAGTGACCTATGGCAGGAGTGTTGGTTATCAAATAAATGATTCTCAGGGCGGTGGTACCCATGTCATCACAAATATAAAACGTAGAGAGTTATTTGGAATTGATCTAGCGGAAGTGGTTGCATTGCAAATGTTTTTGATAAAATAATACTCGTTGATGATGGTAACAGTTTTATTTTATAATACATAACTGGTGTAAAAATAAATGTTATTAATTGAAGAAGCCATTTTATTGTCTATTATCCTATTTACAGCTAGCTGCATCAATGTTAACAAAACACAAGAGTGCATATTTATTTTTATTTTTAACTCTATGAGTAAAATCTAAAATTGTAATATTTAATTAAATGAAGACAATATTAACAAAACTCAATTGAAAATCTGGAATCAGAAAAATCAGAAAAAGATATTGGCACCTCTGGGACTCGAACCCAGGACCTTCGGCTTTCCAGACTATTACTCTAATATTGTTGCTAATATATTTGCTAATATTCTCTTCATTTAATTAAATATTACAATTTGAAGTTTTACTCATAAAGTTAACCCGTCTAATCACAGGAGACCCAGATAGTAATGGAGACATAATAGGAGATAAGGAAAAGATCAAGACTAGGTGGAAAGAATATTTCCAACAACTCCTAAATCCCAATAACAACCTGACAGTCGAACCAACTCTCATTCCGGACGAGCTAAATAGTGATGAAACAACGAGAGCGCCATCAATGGCAGAAATAAGGGCTGCCCTAAAGAAACTGAAAAACAATAAAACTCCGGGAGGAGATAATATCCCTGCAGAGCTCTATAAATATGGAAACGAACAACTGAAGAACCTGCTACACAATCTCATTGTGAAAATATGGACTGCCGAAAGAGTACCAGAAGAATGGAAAACTAGCATAATATGCCCCATACATAAAAAGGGAGACAAATTGATGTGTGAAAATCATAGAGGAATATCGTTACTTTGTACAGCGTATAAAATTTTCACAATGATTTTGAAAGAAAGACTAGAATATTACTCAGAAAACTTACTAGGAGAATATCAGGCAGGTTTCAGGAGGGGGAGATCCACCACTGATCAACTCTTCACTACTCGACAAATCCTGACAAAATGCTGGGAATTCGATATAGACATATATCAACTATTTGTTGACTTCAAACAGGCGTACGACAGTATAGACAGGGAGAAAATATATGAAATACTCCTAAATTTTGGAATACCGCCCAAAATAGTCAAGCTTGTAAAAGCAACAATGGTCGGCTCACGGTGTCGAGTAAGGATAGGAGGTGAAACAACGGAGGATTTTATCGTCTCCCAGGGGCTGAAACAAGGTGATGGCTTAGCACCTACCCTTTTCAATATTGTACTGGAGCACGTCGTGAGGAAGACAATGATCAGTACCGACTCAAACATCTGCTACAGAAGCAATCAAAAAGTTGGCTACGCAGATGACCTTAACATTGTCGGAAGATCCCTACAGGCTGTAAGAGAAGTGTTTGACCCTTTGGAGACTGCGGCAAGAGAGGTGGGTTTGCAAATCAATGAAAATAAAACAAAAATCATGATGCAAACCAGAACCCCTCACCGCAGAATAAAAGATAAAGTGAAATTTAAAGACAGTTATAATTTCGAAGTGGTCGAAGAGTTTACCTACCTGGGCTCCATCATAACACAGGACAATAAAGACCCAGTAGAAGTAAGAAAGCACATTACAGCCGCTAACAAAACTTACTTCGCGTTGCTGCCAGTGTACAAATCCCGAAACGTCCATAGGAAAACCAAAATAACCTTATATAAAACAATTATCAGAACGGTCTTGGCCTATGGATGTGAGGCGGGAACACTGACAGCAAAGTCAGCCAAACAGCTGGACATCTTCGAAAGAAAGGTACTTCGAAGAATCTTAGGAGCGGTGCGAGAGGGAGAGGCATGGAGAATCCGCCACAATAATGAGCTCTATGATATTTACCAAGCTCCCAGACTCTCCACCCATTTAAGACTCCAAAGATTAAGATGGGCCGGACATGTGCACCGAATGCCAAGCACACGAGTACCGAAGAAGGTTCTGACAGGACACCCGGGAGGTAAACGAAAAGCGGGCAGACCTAGACTGAGATGGGAGGATGATGTCAGGAAGGATGCAAGAGGATTACTCCATGTTGCAGATTGGAAGACGACGGCCGAGGACAGAGGGCGGTGGAGGCTTATTTTGAAGGAGGCCAAGGCTCGAAATGGGCTGTAGCGCCATTGAAGAAGAATAAGAAGAATCACAGGAGACCCAAGTTGTCCCAAAACATCATATGCCGTTATAATAACAGGAGACCCAGATTGTCCCAGAGCGACAGTGCATTATTAAAAGTTAGATATCTCTCTTCCTGTTATGCAAATATTTGTGATTTCTTTTATGTTAGAAACGGAATGAAATAATGCTTCTCATTGTCTCAGAATTATATGAGCTAGGTTTTTCAGATATTTTACAAACCCGGTCAAAAGTGACGGTTTAATTTTTTGCCAATTTGTGACGTATCACACATTTAATTTTAAAATAAAATTGTATGAAAGTGATAAAAAGTGAGGTGACAGTTTTATTACAAATTTTATTTAGAAAAGGAGTCTGTATTTAAAATTTTAAGTTTATTCTATTTTAATTACTTTAATTCGAATATTCGCAGGTATCATAGACATATGAATATTAATAGACCTGCCCTAAGCGATATAAGCGTATTATTTCCCTCTCCCCTTACTGGTTCCATTGGAACCGGCTGGGATCGAGTATGGCTTCACGTGAATCTAAAAAATGTGATGTCATCATTCTTCTGCAAGCCAGCGTCGAGTACTCATCGGAGCATTTTACGAAATAACACGGCAAAAATAGTGGCTTGTGTTTTGAAAACGTGTAAAAATAGAAGTGAAAATGAGAATAAACCCAATTGTGGTATTACATTCCATAGGCAAGCATTATTTTACTTTATTATAAGCTTATTCAGATCACATAATATGGTCGTTTTTGTAACACACACTATCACTCGGGACACATGGCGTGTGATCGTCGCTGTATTGTGGGGTAAGTAAATTATGAAACATTTGTAAAAGTGTCTTAACTAAATACGTCAACAAACTATTGGACTATGAAAATAGGCGAACTTTACTTTGCTGTATTGGAATTTGTAAATTTGTTCATTTCGCGGCGAGCAATTCGCGCTTTCATGTAAAAAGGTCTATTCATTAAAGAGCAGAGTTTACTTTTAAGAACTAAATGGATATTATTATAATGCGAGATGCCCATATACTCTCAGATTGAGTTATTGACGAATCACATATCACCGAATTCATCTTCCCGCTCTGCGCCCCGCTGTAGTTGGTTTCTTCCCCTCACCTTTATGTTCTGGTCTATTAATATTCATATGTCTATGGCAGGTATGCATTTTTTAGCCAATTTAAATTTCCAATATTAAAATTTTAATATTTAGAAACAAAAATGTTGATTTCTAATAAACACACCGGAAAGATTATTTTATCTAGATTTTAGAACAATTTTTTTTTTTGCAAAAGCGTTAAAAAAAACCCAATAAATAGGAACATTTAAAATGCATGGGAAGAACCAGGAATTTTGCGCGCAAACCTTGATAGACAAAATTTGACAGAAAATTATTTTCTTATTATTCGAAGGGTTAAAAATAAAAATAAACATTTGTCCTAGACTTGCAGGAAAGTTAATAGATGGCGCATATTAAAAATAAAATGGATTAAAAATTATCTAGACACTATCTAGATAGCATTTAGTTCGGGTTTGAATCTTGCAATCATACATAAAAGATAGCAGCCAATAAAATATGCTTTAAGAAAATGAAGATAATGTCTGTGGTTCTTAGTCGAAGTATGATAAATACAGTTAAAAATGACCGAATCAGATTGGAGTAGGAGGCGTCTACTAATATCTACAGGAATTCCAAAAAATGAAAAAATCGAACTAATATCTGTGAATCAAAGTGTTGACGAATATCTACGCTCAAACTGTTGATTAATATCTATGAGAACCAAAGTGTTGACGAATATCTACAGTACTGTCAGAGGTTGGATTTGCAATTATGTATAGCATATTGGAATAACGTAATATTGCGTATGCAGTTTAAAAAACTTAATTTATGTAAGTATGTATGTAAAAATCCCTAATATCGGACTATTGGACACATTTAGCTGATTAGTCCAACCTACGCTCTGTAGATATTAGTTCAACCTACGCTCTGTAGATATTAGTCAACACTCTGAAGTTCGTAGATATTAGTTCAACATATGAGCTGTAGATATTCGTCCGACATACAGGCTGTAGATATTAGTATCTGGAGTCCTTGGAGTAGTGTTTAGCGCAGTGGCCCGGAAAGCCGAAGGTCCTGGGTTCAAGTTCCAGAGGTGCCAATATCTTTTTCTGTTTCCAGATTTTCAATTGAGTTTCGCTAATATTGTCTTCATTTAATTAAATATAAGTAATTGCATTTAAATTTAAAAATATATAATTTGTGACTCTTTTGTTTACCGCACAAGAGTAACAACTGCTCTTCTTTGGAGTCGTTGAGACTATGGCATCCCCAATCGGGGTATGTTGTGAGGCTGAAGGTAGTGGAGAAGGGAAGGAGATGTGGTGGAGGAAGGTGGGGAAGTACCTGGCTATTCAGATCTGGTCCCCAAACACGGCTAAAGCCATTTCAAGCGACGTTTCAAATCTGAATGGTTGTCTTACATCAGGGCGATACTGAGAGGATCTTCCGCTCTGGAAAGAGCCGCAAATATACTATATGTTATTTTTATTTAATTAATTCAGATTCAGCGCCGGATCTGCCATACGTTCAAAAACGTGCAAAAACCTGGCGCCAACTCCGAAGGGGCGCCGTGAGAAAATAAATATTGTATTAAAATTTAGTTATAATATTCTCTGAATCGTTTAAAAATTACCCATAGTACGAAATAATTATTACGCTCTAGCAACACTTCCCAAAGAAACAGAATGCGTACGCATCAGGTTGGTATCAACGGCTTACGAATTTATAGTCAGTTACAGAATTTTTTTACAAATTCCATATATTTAGTTTAAACGTAAGATCTATTTTTCCATATATCTTTTACTGTCTTTTACGACGAATATGTGCGATCCAAATTCAATAACCAATCACAGCGTGGTATTTTTGTTCGTAAGCCGTTGATACCATACGTCAGTGTTTAGTGTTTATTCGCTCAACACAGGGGAAATGCAACGTACAAATTTGAGGTTATATTCTTATTATCATTGCTCACTGTCTCTCGTCGGGACTGCCTGTTGCTAGTCAGAAGCTGTAGATGCTATTCTTGTGTTGTACGTTGCCATGAGAACGTATTTGTATTTGCTTTTTCTAATATTCGTGTAGGGTATATAGGCAGTAAATCTCAAGAATGTCTAATGGACCTAGTTCAGGGAAACCACCCGCATTGTCTCGTAACCCATATTTTAAATCATGGTACGGGCACAAACAAACAATTCGTTGTATTATTTTAAAGCATAACTTGCAAAGAGTTTTTCCTAAAATAATTAAAATAGCACCATAATTTATGTTTACCCAATAGATTCAGAGAGTATAGGGCTCCTGGCGATCCTCTCTTTAAAAAAAAAAGGAGTGTGAGAGCTACCGCCAGGTCACTTAGAAAAGTTACACCCTTTATATGTCTTGATTTTATTTGATAAATTAGTGTAAAAAAAAATAACAATTACATAAAAAAAAAAAAATGGGGTGAACGAATTTTTAATCAAAATAAAAATGAAGGGGGGGGGGGGGGGGGGGGGCGCCATCGGTACCTACTGCACAGGGCGCCAGATTTCGTAGATCCGGCCCTGTTCAGATTATTTGAGATTCGATCCTGCGACCTTCGGATTGCGAGTCGTAAGCCTTACCTTTCGACCACGGAGGCCATCATTGATACCAAAGATGACACAGGCCGTGAGGGAAAATTATTTTACAATATTAATTTTTTAGATAAAAAAACCATGACAAGCATTGTTTCGAATGGTCTTTCACTGGGTGATACTGAGAGTATCTAGCACATGGTGAATTCGTATTTGTGAAACAAGTGATTTACATCTTACATAATGTTATGTTAACAAGACTCGGACTTACAAATTTAAAACCCCAAGGTTATTGGAAACATAATCTCCTCCTAATAGGTGACAGACCGTAACCAAATTGTTCAATGCGACGCAAGTGACATGAATATGTTAGTCAGTGGGGTAGCCATTGTTTAATCCAGCCCCGCAGCTGCTAAAGGATCCAGAGTGGAAGATATTCTCAGTATTGTGCTGGTGAGATTGACTTTCAAAATCGAAATATTGTTTGAAATGGCATTGTTAGCAATGTTAAGTGGCTGGATCTGAATATCCAGGAACTTACCTTATATCCTTCCCCTATCCAGTCGAGACTATTGAGCAGTAATAATACTTACTCGTAATACAGTTATAATACTGTTTCTCCCTCCTGTGTCCCTTCCCCTACCGCATTCCCCTTACACCTTCCCAGCCTTCCTGCTAATTCCCCCCTCCCTGCAGCTAAACTATACGAAATACACACACTTCTCACAAACACTCATTTATGCTATCCCTACCGCTACTATGTGTATTTTGCAATCCCTACCTCTGCCCCTCCGAAAGAAATTAATAAAATAACTGTCATGGATTTCTCCGTAGCCGAGTGGTTAAGATTGCCTTGGCCAAGAATCCATAGTAACTATCGAGAGCTAGATGGACTATGTGATCCCCAATTGAGTCTACCATTTGTTTTTTATAATTGCTTTGTATCTAAGTGAGTAAAGGTGATTAAACTCCGATATTATTTCCGTGAAGATAAATAAAGACAAAACAAAGCTGCTGACTGTAGGCCGCAACATCAGACGAGAGTAGAGATGTCAGGAGTTCCACTAAAGAACACCAAGGAGTTTGTCTACTTCGGGAGCAAAATAACATGGGACGGTCGGTCTAAGAGCGAGGTCGACAGCCGTATACACCAGGCTAGGCTTGCATTCAATAAAAGGTCGAAAATAATAGAATCAAATAATATAGACCTAAAACTGAGAATACTCCTCATCAAGACCTATGTATGGAGTATCTTGATGTACGGCTGTGAAAAATGGTGCCTATCCTAAAGAGATAAACGGAGACTAGAGGCTTTTGAGATGTGGTCCTATAGAAGACTATTAGGAATTTCCTGGAGAGACCACATTACCAGGGCTGGATCTACGAAATCTGGCGCCCTGTGCAGTAGGTACCGATGGCGCCCCCCCCCCCCCTACATTTTTATTTTGATATTCGTCGTAAAAGACGGTAAAAGATATATGGAAAAAAAGATCTTACGTTTAAACTAAATATATGGAATTTGTAAAAAAAATGCTGTAACTGACTATAAATTCGTAAGCCGTTGATACCAACCTGATGCGTGCGCGTTCTGTTTCTTTGGAAAGTGTTGCTAGAGCGTAATAATTATTTCGTACTATGGGTAATTTTGAAACGATTCAGGGAATATTATAACTAAATTTAATTACAATATGTATTTTCTCACGGCGCCCCTTCGGAGTTGGCGCCAGGTTTTTGGACGTTTTTGAACGTATGGCAGATCCGGCGCTGCACATTACAAATGAGGAGGTTCTCCAAAGAATCGAAGGAGGAAGGCACCTGCTCAGGACCTTGTCCGAAAGGCGTGCAAGATGGATCGGCCATGTAATACGACAAGAAGGCCTCTTGCATGCCATAATGGAGGGTATGACCGAGGGGAAAAACTCTAGGGGACACCCACGCCGAGAGTACCTGGAGGACCTGCTGGTGGACGTGCGCTGCTCATCATATGCAGACTTCAAAAGAGCCGCACAAGACAGGGAAGAGTGGAAGAGATGAATAGATGAAATTGCTGCAAACCAATCCCAGGATTGAAACCAGAGAGAGAGATTATTCCCGGTAAGACAAGAGATCCTGGGTTCGAGTCCCAGGGGCAACATTTTTATTTTTCTGTTTCTTGCTCTTTTTCATATTTTCGTTTAACCCGTTGTTTGCCGGGGTAGTTGGGGTTGGTTGTCCACCAATTAGCGTTCGCAAAAAGCGGCATCCATGACACCCAATGACATTTCGTGTCCAGCGATTCTGACACTGACCTTGAGAAATTTTGTACATAGAAAGGTCAAAATCGTAGATAAAGGAATTTTTCCCGCGCATGCGCAAGAACTGCGCACATTCCCGCGCTCCGGTAAATTATTAATATAAATTATTTGGAGTGACCAGGCGCATTGCGGTTTTCTCTATGGTAAAGGGCGATAATAGAGCAAGCGATTCTGACCGTGTTCTTCATACACTTTCTTTATACATAAGGGTCAAAATCGCGTGTAAAATCTCAAACACACCAGATCACGAATGGCATTCTACGAGTTAAATACATTTATTAGTATTATCAATTTTTTCAATGATATATATTACATTTATGCATATAACCTTCATAAGTTATTATATCAAGAGTTATTTCAATAAAAATTGAATATTCATTTAGATTTTTTTAAAAGGTCAATAGGTGTGCCATATGAATAAAATCGGATATGTTTATCTGAGACAATACTTTAGAACTTTGTAATCATTTAAAAAGATAGCAGCCAAAAATATGGGAAACAGTCAAAGATAATATTGTTAATTCTGAAATTGAATTATGAGATTGCCATAAATGGCTTAAGAATAAGTGGTCGCAATGCCCGAGTTGGTTAAGGCATTTGACAAGAAATCCTGGATTCGAGTCGTTCCAAATAATCTCCTGTTTTCAAAACAGATGCACTAGAAATTTCACTATTTTTCTTGCCATTGTTCCAAATTTCAAGTACTTTTCCAGCAAGGTGATATTTAAGGAGATGTAGGAACCGGATAAATGACATCCCGGTAGGAACTAAGCATATTATAATTTCATGGTACATTCACACCTTTCTTATCTCTGCTGTATCTGGGGATTTGCCTCAAAGAAATTGATGGCTGATCTGCAGGTGGTTCAAAACCGAGCTCTCAGAAATGTTTTTGTACTTCCATGGGACACCCATGTCAGAGACATCTATTCAGTTTCCGGTATTCTTCCAATCACAGTCCTTCCTAAACATGAAATCACAAGCACCATCCTACAAATTACGCAACAATCAACTCACACTAACATCAAGCCACTTTACAATCAAGAAATCCACACTCACAATACTCGAAATAGCAATAAAATCCGCATACCTCAAACACACACTACAAAATATGGGATAAAATCTCTGAACTATGTTGCCTATACACTATATAATTCGCTAACAGATATGTACAAGGGAATTCAGCAAAATAAAAAAAAAACAGAGTAATGCTTTAAAAGAATATTTTTTAAGTATGTATAAGGATGAAACTTTGTAATTTTCTTGTCATGTTCAATTGTCTTGTTTCTTTTCTCTTCTTTTCTTTTCCATTAAGTTGTAATCATCCATGTCTGTATAACCTTGTTCCCTTTTTCTTTAATTGTTTTCCATTGCTGTTTATTCTACTCAACCTGTCTTTTATTTTTCTTCTATATTGTATATGAATCTTAGATTTTAATATCCAAATTCCTATGTAAAATTTTAACTATTTCCTCCCACCCAAATGAGTTCTCATAAATATACAAACCACCCACTGAGTTCTGTAACTCATCGGGATTGCTATAGCAAGAAATAAAAACAATAATTAAAAAAAAACCAAACACTCAGTGGCCAGGAAATTTATTGCTACACCACTGATGATGCTAGTGAGATTATTATCATAGAATTATTTTAATAATACATCTGATTACAATAATTATATTTCCTATATGTTGCTTAGCAACGCAAGCCTTGACGTTTGCTTGTATTTTAGCTCTCTGATTTTTTTTATTGTATCAGATAGAAAAGAATTAGCTTTGATCCCAAAACATATAAATATTTGAAAATAAGTATATTAGATAACGTAATAAATAAACTGCCAGTGGACCGTAGGATATTTAGGTAAATAAATACAAAATAAATTTTTCCTTTTGTGAGGACTTCAGTAACCAAGGTAAACAACTATATTTTGAGATTACGTTGAAATATATTTTGTAGGTAAATTTAATTATATATTTTATTTTGATAACATTATTCTACAATATAATATATATTATAGATTTGTAGTATTGAAGGGTAGTTTACATTAAAATATTTAATTTGGAGATATTGAAAACTATTTGTTGACACTAGGTAACGACGACAGTTGCTTGGTTACTGGAATGTAGGAATTTATAATAATTAATAAATCATTTCCAAGTTGTTTTGAAAGGTGACACAATGTCATTTTCAACCAACGGAAATGAAAATGGGTTTATTATGTCATCTATACAGATGAACATTGATAATCTGAGACCCCAAAAAACAAAAGCAGGTATTCCTAGGCAGCGTATGAAATGGACGAACGATGTCAATATGTTCATCGTTCGTTCATATTTTTATGTAACTAAACTAGAAACAGATATGTTATTGTATAGGAAAAAATTACATTTACTTTTCTCACAAAATTATCCGGTTGCCCAAGTAAACGAACAAAGATTAGCTGACCAAAAAAGGTCAATTTTCAAAAATAATTTAATTCCTGTAGTAACATTAAATGAGATAAGAAAAGAAGTAGCAGATAGATTGCAATTGGAGAATAATTTAGATCAAATTAATACGAGTAGTAATGTTATATTAGATGCATTGAATGAAGATAGTTTAGCTAATATTCTAGTAGAAGAATCCAATGATATTAGAGTAGATTCAAATAACTTAGACATTATTCATAATCTTAGGGAAATCAATATTGCAAATTTAAACTTACTAGATGATAATGTAATAGAATTAGCTAACTTGCTTCAAAATAATATAAATAGATATATAGATATAGAGCCCACAGTTAGACCAAAATTACCAAAATTGCATACGTCAAAGAAATTATCTAAATTAATTTCTGAATTAAATAATTTAATTTTACCAAAAATAATATTTGACGATATTAGTTTTTTAGATCTTCATACAATAGTGTACGCTAGTGCTATCACTATATGTAATAAGTTAGGAGTTAAATTAATATCCTCTGATGATAGATCATATAGTTATAGTAAACCAGAATGGCAGATTAGATTAGAAAATGATGTAGTATTTTTAAGAAGTAGTATAGCTAGAGTAATTGAATATAAAAATGGAAATAGAAGTAGGAATATTTTGAGATATGTAGATGAAATTGGGAGAAAATTTGGTTATAGCATTGGTAGTAATAATAATGAAAATATAATCAATGATTTATTAGATTTATTAAAACAAAAATTAGGTGTAAAAGCTAGTAGATTAAAAAGATATAATTATACGTATAATAAAAGAAATAATAATAGATTATTTCAGAAAAATGAGAAAATATTTTATTCCAAACTTGACGATAAACAGAATATTATTTCGAATAATAATATTCCGTTGCCATCTGAATCAGATATGCGCGATTTTTGGACAAACATTTGGAGTAAAGATATAAAACATAATGAGGCAGGTAACTGGATAGAAAATGAAGAACTCAATTGTTCAGACATTGAACAAATGAGTTTTTCTGATATATCGGTTGAATTGTTAGCCAAAATTATAAAAAATACTCATAATTGGAAAGCCACGGGTTGCGATTGGATACATAATTTTTGGTACAAACGTCTAACTACTTTACATCCTCTTTTTGCAAAAAATCTTTCAAAACTTGTCAGAGAACCTCAAAATTTTCCTAATTTTCTAACTAAGGGCATTACTTGTATGTTGCCTAAAAGCGAACATATTAATAATCCCTCTCAATATAGACCCATTACATGTCTACCGACAATATACAAAATTTTAACCTCTTGCTTGACAGATTTAATATATACTCATTTGGATGAAAAAAATATTTTATCTGAACAACAAAAAGGTTGTCGCAGAAAACATATGGGATGTAAAGAACAGTTAGTTATTGATTCTGTAATTTTAAAACAAATTCAAAATCAAAAGCGTAATTTACATACTTGTTATATAGATTATCAAAAAGCTTTTGATAGTGTCCCGCACTCGTGGCTAATCAAAATATTAAAAATATATAAAATTAACCCAATTATAATTAGTTTTTTGAAAAATATTATGTCCTTTTGGAATACAGATTTGCTAGTTAATTTAAAAGGTAAGAAAATAGTAGTACCGGGCATTTCAATAAAAAGAGGGATTTTTCAAGGAGACTCATTGAGCCCTCTTTGGTTTTGCTTAGCATTGAATCCCCTTTCTAAAATGTTAATTAAAAGCAAGTTTGGAATAAAAATTAAGGGTAATACAAGAGAGAGTAGTATAGTTTCACATCTATTATATATGGATGATATAAAATTATTTTCAAATTCTGAATCAAATTTAGAGAAAATGATTAAGGTAGTTAAAATTTTTTCAGATGATATTAAAATGACTTTTGGTTTAGATAAATGTAAAACTATCCATATAGAGAAAGGCAAAATTGTAGATGGAGACGAGGGTATATTTAGAAATTTCAAAATTCAAAGTATGAAAGGGGATGAGGTTTATAAATATTTAGGATACCCGCAATCGAATAGATTAGATCACACTAGTATTAAAAATGATATTAGGATTAAATTTCAAACTAGGATCAGAAAAATTTTAAAATGCAATCTATCTGCTAAAAATTTAGTAAAAGCAATAAATACTTGGGCAATACCTCTACTAACGTACTCATTTGGCATAATTAAATGGTCCAATACAGATTTAGATAGTTTAGAACGATTAATTAGAACTACGTTAACAAAATTTAATTGCCATCATCCAAATTCAGCTATAGAACGAATTAATTTACCTAGAAATTTAGGAGGTAGAGGTGTAGTCAAAATAACATCTTTGAAACACAATCAGGTAGAAATGCTTAGAAATTTTTTCCATAGGAAAGCTAATAGCTCAGAAATGCACAAAATAATTTGCAAGGCAGATAGAAATATTACACCTTTAAATTTGTATGACGAGAATGCCAACATTCTTATAAATACTAACCAGGAATTATTAGATTCCTGGTCAAATAAAATTATTCACGCAAAACACTTCAATTATCTCAACCAAACGTATGTTGACAAACTTTCGTCAAACAAATGGTTGAGTATTGGAGAGTTGAGCGCAGAAATAGAAGGATTTATGCTTGCCATTCAAGATAGAGTCATTAATACTAAAAATTATAGAAAGCATATAATCAAAGATATAAATCAAATTGATGATTTATGTAGAAAATGTTTGGCTTTTCCCGAAACTATAGAACATATTATATCGGGATGTTCTATATTAGCGCCTTCCGAGTATACATTTAGGCACAATCAGGTTTTAAAAATAATTCACCAAAGTTTGGTAATTAAACATAACTTGATTGATTGCCGTAATGTAGTACCTTATTATGAATATGAACCAAATTCATTTATAGAAAATGAATTTTATAAAATATATTATGATAAAACTATACTAACAGACAGAACAATTAGTCATAATAGACCTGATATAGTTTTACATGACAAAATTAAAAAAATAACTTATATCATTGATGTAGCTATTCCAAATTCCTGTAATATTCAAAAAACTGTTTCTGAAAAAATTAGAAAATACACAGATTTAGGAAATGAGATTAAAAGAATTTGGCATTCTCGGACTATAAAAATATTACCATTTGTTATTTCGGCCACTGGCATAATACCTAGGAATCTGATTCAAAATTTAAGCATATTAGATTTGTCAAAGAATTTGTATATAAAAATGCAAAAAGCAGTAATTTTAAATACATGTAGGATTACAAAAGATTTTTTAAATATTTATATTGAGGGATCAGTAGGATTTATAAGTTCAATTAGAAATGCCACAGAGCCGAACCCTCTGATATGAAAATATCTGGAGTCGGTGAATTATATTCCCATTTGGTCTCTAGTAGGTTGACATGTTGTTCTTGTATTGTTTTGTATTTATAATACTTATATAGTGCAATTGCATAACGTGGATTCACTAGATGATCATTTGGGGAAGTGTATGAAAGGGTTTAGTTTTTCCTTCTTTTTTTTTTTTTTTTTTTTTTTTTTTTTTTTTTTTTTTTTTTTTTTTTTTTTTTTTGGGGGGAAAATTTAACCCGGACATTTAAATCTGGTGTTGACAGATTACAATCTTTCTCTAAATATATAAATATAAAAAACTCAACTGTGATTTCTTGTAAGTACCTACTCTATTTACCACATCACCCAGACTTGTAGTAGCTATCGACCAAAATGCTTGCAGCCCATAATATGCTCATAATGGTAAGCTCCTTGACTCAGAATCTATGGTCGCAGATTCAAACCCCAGCGTGCACTAATAAAACTTATATAATCATTTAAATAGAATAGACATTAAAACCACTCATTTGCCGCTCGTGCGCCGGCGTATCATGGGACTTTACACGCGATTTTGACCCCTATGTATAAAGAAAGTGTATGAAGAACACGGTCAGAATCGTTTGCTCTATTATCGCTCTTTACCATAGAGAAAACCGCAATTAGATTGGTGACTCCATATAATTTATATTAATGATTTACCGGAGCGCGGGAGCGTGCGCAGTTCGTGCGCATGCGCGGGAAAAATTCTTTGGTCTTCAACTTTGACCTTTCTATGT
This sequence comes from Limnephilus marmoratus, assembly GCA_917880885.1. Taxonomy (NCBI): domain Eukaryota; kingdom Metazoa; phylum Arthropoda; class Insecta; order Trichoptera; family Limnephilidae; genus Limnephilus; species Limnephilus marmoratus. The sequence goes on along the minus strand of OU862928.1, from coordinate 21,355,159 downwards.
ACGAAATTTCTCAAGGACGCTGTCAGAATCGCCGGACATTGGGTGTCATGGCTGCCGCTTTTTGCGAACGCTAATTGGTTACAACCAACCCCATTTACTCGCGGCATTCAACGAGTTAAAAATAAAAAGATAAGGTTACAACTGCAACTCGAACCCCGATCCTCTATTCCAGGGGTCTCCAAACTTTCCAGCTTTAGGGCCGTACTGATTACTCCAGTAAGTTCCTAGGGCGAAAACCGTTTTAATTTTCCTGCCATTATCATTTACGGTTCATGGGGTGAGGTTTGTCCGGGTCTTGGTGGCGGATGTTTCTGCCTATCTGCTGCGTGGTGGGCCGGATCGAGAGAGACTGGGTGAGGGAGGCCTTTTGACGTTACCAGCCGGACCATCTCGACCCATCGCCTTGCAGCGCAGTCGGAGGGATGAATTCAGATTCCTACGCACCCCTCATACCTTTTCCTTCTCGGAACTTTCTATCCTTCCCTTCCTTAAAGAGACCCTTCACACAGCATCCCCTAAGATGACATAGGTCCTGAGGGAAAATATTGCTGTTGAACGAAATATCAGAAACACTAGATATATATAACTCTTCTTTAGATAGCCTTAAGATTTTTTGTATAATAATTATCTAACCTAGGTGTTAACCCTTTACGGCGCTGAATTGCAGATCTGCATCATACCATTCGAACTCCTTCGATTGTTCAAAGAAACAAAAAAATACCATTTAGCGCACTGTCGCATATCCACAGCAAAGCTTTCTTACGAATTAGTTTGTTTTATTTATACTAGATGGCGCTACTTGACATTTTGTGGCCATTTGAATATAAAAACTTGTCACGACCGGTTTGTGTAGTTCGCACGCGTGTTCAACCGTTTGTTTTTATTACTGATATTGAAAATATCGCCGTGAAATTGTGCTGAAGTAACAGTAAGTGCTTATTTTTGATCAATTTGATGTATTTTCAATGAATTTTACTATATTTACGGGGATAAGCTACACTTTTGTTATGATGCAGTAATGCATCATTGCGCTAAACGATTATAATCCATTAGTTTGTTTCTACAAAGTACGTTTTTTTCTTTCAGTCTCATTATGAGTTCGAAACTTCCACGTTTAGGTGCCAAGCTTCCATCTTTGACGACTCAAGAATTGGAAAATATTCTGGACCATTGGCAAGATAGTGATGATGGCTTAGACTACTCAGATGACGATGACTTAGCTGATCCATCGTACATATTGGAACGGAATGGGCAGAATTTACGCGAAGATTCGGATGAGGAACCGGAAGTACCAGATCCAGAAGAACAGGACAACAATATCTTGTCACCAAACTTGGGGGACAATATCAGCACTACAGTTGCGCAATGTGAGACACTGCCTGGTGTTCCAATACCGAGTACCAGTTCAACTACTACTTCAAGAAGTTCACGTGCTCCTAAGACAAATATTTTATGGAAAAATAAAAACTTAGAGCTTAGCGAAGACCAGATGAAATTTCGGGGATCTTCTATCTTATCCAACGAAATATTAGAGCTACAGACACCTTATCAGGTATTTTCATATTTATTTACTAACGACATTATCGATCTTATTAGAGAGGAAACAAACCTGTACAGCGTGCAAAAAGATGCCAGTAAGCCTATAAATGTTACAAGCCAGGAAATAAGACAGTTCATTGGAGTTGTATTCTTCATGTCCATAATTCATATGCCTAATGTGCGAATGTACTGGTCAGAGAAATATGGTTACGCCCACATACGTGAGACCATGACGCTAAAACGGTTCGAATTTTTGAGACAGTCGCTACATTTCAATGATAACACCAAAATGACACCGTATGGTCAGCCAAATTCTGATCGATTGTATAAAATCAGACCTATGATTGAGAAATTAAACCATAATTTTGCTAGAGTGCCTTTTGAACAACATTTGTCTGTTGATGAACAAATGTGTTCCACTAAAGCGAGAAGTGCCCTAAAGCAATATTTGCCAGATAAACCTAATAAGTGGGGGTTCAAGCTGTTTGTGATTTGTGGTATATCTGGATATGGCTACAAGTTCGAAGTCTACAGTGGCCAGGAGAACATATGCGCAGATGGTGAGCCTCAGTTAGGTGCGTCATCTAACCAGCGCCGGATCTGCCATACGTTCAAAAACGTGCAAAAAACCTGGCGCCAACTCCGAAGGGGCGCCGTGAAAAAATAAATATTGTAATAAAAATTTGTTATAATATTCCCTGAATCGTTTAAAAATTACCCATAGTACGAAATAATTATTACGCTCTAGCAACACTTTCCAAAGATACAGACTGCGCACGCATCTGGTTTGAATTCAACGAAATTCAACGAAATTCAACGATTTACGAATTTATAGTCAGTTACAGATTTTTTTTACAAATTCCATATATTTAGTTTAAACGTAAGATCTATTTTTCCATATATCTTTTACCGTCTTTTACGACGAATGAGTGCGATCCAAATTCATTAACCAATCACAGCGCCGTACTTTTATTCAAGAGAACAAACAAACCGACGGCGCCTTTCAAAGTGCTTTTGTACGATTTAAGTTTCTAGGAGAATGTAGTTAAAGACCATTTTCTTATGAAATCTTCAGTAAATTCAAAATTCATCGCATCGCGTAAATTAGTGTAAAAAAAAATTAAATTAAAAAAAAATTGGGGTAAACGAATTTTTAATCAAAATAAAAATGTAGGGGGGGGGCGCCATCGGTACCTACTGCACAGGGCGCTAGATTTCGTAGATCCGGCCCTGCATCTAACGTAGTGGTCCGACTTGCCAGAGACATACCTGACAATCAAAACTATCGATTGTTTTTTGACAACTACTATACATCATTACCCTTGATCGAATTTTTATCACGCCGTGGTATATTGGCTCTGGGCACCGTTAGGAGAAATCGCATACCTAATTGCAAACTTCCGGACGAAAAACAGCTGAAAAAACAACCTAGAGGGACATCAGTTGAACAGGTTGCAAGCTATAATGGTGTTGACATATCTTTAGTAGCCTGGAGAGACAATAAGGTTGTAAATCTGACCTCTAACTTTGCTGGCAAAAACCCTACATCAACTGTTAGTAGATTCGACAAGTCGCAAAAAAAACATATTACGGTAGAGCGGCCTTTCATTGTAGCAGAATACAATCGACACATGGGTGGTGTGGACTTGATGGACTGCGTGATGGGCCACTATAAAATTAGACTTCGCAGCAAACGTTGGTTCATACGACTACTTTATCATTTTCTTGATATGACGATGTGCAATGCATGGTTGCTATATAGAAGAATTCATGCTGATACCAACAATAAGGATCGGGTGCTAAATTCCGCCGATTTTAGGCTAGAAATTGCTGAGACATTAGTAAAATATAAAAAAACGAACCGTCTCAAACGTACCAGTGATGTAGAATCACTGATTCAGGATAAAAAGAAGAAAGGACCATGCCAGTACATACCACCAAAAGAGGTCAGATTGGATCAGGTAGGACACTGGCTTACATGGACTGAAAAGAGGCTGAGATGCAAACTTCCAGGATGTAAAGGAACAGCCCAAACAGAATGTCAAAAATGTGGTGTGGCCTTATGTTTTAACAAAAATAATAACTGTTTTCAAATGTTTCATACTTCTTAACTTTTGGTATGTTTTGACACCATGATGCACTTCTGCATCACGATGTTTTTTTTCAAAAATATATAATTTTTTTAAAATATGATTTTTTTAATTATTTTTCCCATTATGTATAGTTATCGTACCACCTATAGGTAATAAAATAAATTTAAAAAAAGTTCTTGCGCCGTAAAGGGTTAAGACTGTCAAAATGAGAAAATTGTACAGTAATTGGATAAAAATCTGTTGTACAATTTAAGTACAGAATGCTGAATGATAAAATTATGGAAGACAGTTTGCGTTTGTCCTCTGTGTGTGGCATGAACATAATTGTGATAATTGTGCTTATAATGGACCGGCCTGTTTTATTTTATTTTGATGTATTTTGGTTTTTTAGTGTTCTTTTTAATCTTTCACGCTTAACTCATTGTTCATTATCCATTTTTCAGGAATTTTATCTATTACCTTTAATCAAATAATATATGTCGTTCGGCGTAAAATACCACGATTGTAAAAAAATTTCCAAATATTCGATTAATAATCCTGTTCTCGGATTATGTTCATGGTTTGATTTCCGATAATTTTATATATTAAAATGCTAATTTCGATTGCATCTATCTTGTGTATCTCTTTTTTAATATATTTTTTTATATTAACTCCACACAGAAGGCTCTGAGGAAAATAATTTCCCTCAGGGCCTATGTGGTCTGAGATGCTGTGTGGAGGATGTTTTGAGGAGAGGAAGGAATGAAAATTGTTCTTGAAGAGACCCATGTTGCAGGAAGGAAACACAAAGGCCGGCAAATTGTTCCACAGCCTGGCTGTTGAACACAAGATTCGAAGAAGCGACTCGTTCTCATGTGACAAATTTCAATGGTATAGGTACATATGTTGGGCACGCGTTTGGCGGGTTTCCCGACTATGCACCGGTGCCGAAGGGATCAATGACTCTACTTCCTCGGAACATAACTAACTAACTAACCATCACGCCGTTTCCCCGCAGGGGTAGGCAGAGAGGACGGACCGCCAAACAACTCGGTCTTGGCACACACTCTTTGCCTCACTCACATTCATACATCGTCTCATGCATACTCTTTTATTATTCTGACTTTTGACATGGCCCGTCTCAAGTATCTGGTTCACTTGATCGTGCCATGTCTTCCTCGGGCGTCCCCGACTTCTTCTACCATTCACATTTGCATCATATATTCTTTTTACACTACTTTCTTCGCTCATTCGCTCTACGTGCCCAAACCATCTGAGGGTCCCTTTATTAATTTTGCTCATTATACTTACATCAGCCTTACACGGATATTCTTTGCGGATATCCACATTTCTAACATGATCATACATGGTTTTACCACATATACGTCTCAGGGATCTCATTTCAACAGCATTCAGTTTACTTTCATCCTTCCTCTGCCAGTTCCATGCCTCATTGCCATACATCAGGGTAGGTACCAGGACTCCATTGTGGACTGCTAGCTTTGCTTTTTTTGACGTGGTTTCACCCCCCCCCCCCCCATAAAAGTTGACAAACGCAAATTTCAACTTCATAAAAAATTAGTCTGTGGGTGGGCCGCCTCCCTCTCGCTACGCCTCGCTATCCGTCGCTAACAGATAGTGCTGGTACTAGTTTTCCGCGAATAATCTCATTGGTTCGATATTATACTTGTCATTAAGCTTTACCTAGCAAGTAAATAAAACCGAGTTACTATCATTCTGTGTTTTTTATCCAACTTATCACAACAACAATAAGCCATTAGCTGTCGCGGGCCTAATTGATGACACTGGTCATCAGCTGTCGCGGGCCGGATTGATGACACTGGCGGGCCGGACTTGGCCCGCGGGCCATATTTTGGAGACCCCTGCTCTATTCAAATAGAGACTACCTATTGAGCTACTGAGACCTAATTAAATTCTGTCATTTTTATTGATCTCATTTGTCTTCAATTATTTTTGATTCCATGACAGCTGATCCCCTGGCATATTTATAAATATTATGTGCAGTCGGTTTAGGGAAAATACGGTATACCTACTTACACAAAATATATCTAAGTGTCACCGAAGGGGTGTGCAGAGAGGAAGTACCGCCAAATAATAAAAGTATAAAATATATTTTTATTCAAATGTATCTAGGATAACACTACTTGTCTACATACTGCATATACCAGCGTATATGTACAAAAATCGTTTCCGTAAACAATTTCGTTTGATATCCATACCAACTTATTATTGAAGTTAATTTTGAAATAGATTTTAGGTTCGAAATTGGTAAATGATGCACAACGGTTTAGCAATGCGTAATTTCATGATGCCAGAGCTCACTATTGTATACAGAAACCATCGCGGGCATGCACACATCAAATCCCCAAAGTTTCATCGCAATCGGACGAATGGTTTAGTAACGCATAACAGACATACATACATACATACAAACATTTTTAGATTTATATATATATATATATATAGATTAGATATGATTTCGGGGGGCTAGTGAATTTCAGACATAGGCTATTATCGCCTATAAAAAGACCGTCAAACACAAAATTCTCCCATTTCGGGGCACTCCACGGGGAGCCATAGAGCTACGAAAATATAAATAACCTACCGTGGTTCTGCATTTTTGTGACAATATCCTTCCTAATTTTTTTTCCACTGTCGGGTGTCACCCCCCCGTCGGGTGTGATGTCACCGCCCCCCCTCCGCCCCCCTTCGCTAAACGACATTAAGAGGCGTTCAGTATACAAACCAGACAATGTATCTATCTATCTTCTATCTATCTATCTATCTATATAAATAAAAATGAATCGCCAAAATGTATGCACGCGCATAACTTCCGAACGACTGCACCAAATTCAATAAGTAATTATTTTTTTTGTGTGTTCGTTATTGTCAGGACAAGGTTTGTTTAAAACTACTGGTGAGCTCTGGCATTATAAAATTTGCAATTGGTTGCACGCGAGCTGTGTGAAAACTGAATGTACCAGGACTGAATGTATGGAATGCGAGAGAGGGGAGGGGAACTCACGTAGGGAGTTCGAGGGAGGGGGGGAGGGGAACCAGGGAGGGAGGAGGGGAACCTGGGAGGGGAACTCGGGAGGGTGGTTCATGGGACGGGGGAAGGGGGAAAGTGGAGTGGGGAGAGGGAAAGTGAAGGAGGCGGAGTGGGAACGCGAGAGGGGAAGGGGAGGCGGAAGAGGAACGGGACGAATGGGAAAGGACACGCAGGAAGAAACAATTTATTTATTAAATGACAAAGCAACGCATGCCGGGCACCAGCTAGTTTATAAAAAAAAGAAAAACATACAGACATAGAATATTTTCTTCTAATGCAGTTGGTAAAAAGAATCTTAAAAATCGGTTCAATTTTGGGGAAAAAAATGGGGAAAACAAAACGTCGATTTTATTTAGGCATTATCAGCCTGAGGTGCAGTTGTCCCTTTCGTCCAGTATTAGGGGGATAAAAGCGACAGTGACAGCAACACTTTGCTAAAATACCTATTATTCAAATTTCTCAGTGACCGTGTTTCCGTTTACATAGTTTTATGTCACTGTTACGAAAGAATTTCTTCATCTAACTCAATAATATTGACTGATTATCATCTCAAATTAATTATCTCCTCATGTATATTCATAAGTGTGCCAACTGCCTCGCTGTGTGGAGCCTTGACTGGACAAATTACCGCCAACAATCCAACTAATGGAATAATATTTGAACAGTCCAATATTCAATAATAATATTATCAACTTCTGTGTCCTTGTCCAAACAATTCCTCATTGAATAACTTTGCAGTCTATTTGTTTTGGTGTATGCCGGTGGAGAAAGAAGAACGGAGAATATTGCACAGGTGAAAATAAATTATTTGGTAGTGGCATATTTTGTTTTTCTCTCAATATAGAAGTTGATTTATTTATTTTAACAAGAGGAAAGTTGCAGGTGGCAAGTAGCAAGCAAGTGGAAATCAATATATTGACAAGTGGCTAATGAAAGGTGGCAAGTTGCTTTCTAGTGGAAAGCAATTGGTAGATAGCTAGCCATTTAAGCCTCGATGACACACGGCGAGTTACAAGCTATATCTACTAAGTTTTAAAAGCGGGTAAATCGGCGAGTGAGATTGTCATGATGACACACAAAACTGTCCACTCGCTCAGAAGCGTAGGAAACTGAGGCCGCTGCTAGCGCCAGTAACAAGAATAACGACGCCTGCGTGAACTAATTCTTCAGATTTTTGACAGTCGAAATCAGCTGTTTATCGGAAGCCATATTGGAAACATAAATAAACCAATCACGAGCAAGCGGAGCAAGCGTGTAGGCGAGTAAAGTTGACGACCTTTCAACTTTTTTTCGTAGATTGTCAACAATCTGCTAGTCGCTGCTAGTTAGCAAGTAACACGATGACACTGGGCGAGTTTACTAACAGATAGTGAATTTCCCAGATAGTAGCTTGTAAACTCGCCGTGTGTCATCGAGGCTTTACACAAGGACAGTACTTAGGGTAGTGATGAGTTATAACTATTCTGTTAAGTTTTAATTTTATTAGGGATGACCTTGTGCCTATGTCATCTTTGGGGATGCTGTGTGAAGAGTCTTTTTAGGGAAAGGAAGGAGGGGAAGTTCTGGAAAGGAAAAAGGTATGAGGGTAGGAATCTGGGGGTCAGTGTGTCCAGGAGTGACGGACGTATGAATCCACCCCTCTAACTGCGGTGCTAAAGGCGATGGGTGGAGAGAGTCCGGCTGGAGAGGTCGAAATCTCACGCAGCAGGTGGGCAAACGCATTCGCCGCCAAGACATCACCCCAAGAATCCGTGCATCCATGTCACGGGTGGCATGGGTGTTGGTTATCCAATAAATCAATCCCTGGGCGGCGGACCAGCGCCGGATCTGCCATACGTTCAAAAACGTGTAAAAACCTGGCGCCAACTCCGAAGGGGCGCCGTGAGAAAATAAATATTGTATTAAAATTTAGTTATAATATATTCCCTGAATCGTTTAAAAATTACCCATAGTACGAAATAATTATTACGCTCTAGCAACACTTTCCAAAGAAACAGAATGCGCACGCATCAGGTTGGTATCAACGGCTTACGAATTTATAGTCAGTTACAGAATTTTTTTTACAAATTCCATATATTTAGTTTAAACGTAAGATCTATTTTTCCATATATCTTTTACCGTCTTTTACGACGAATAGGTACGATCCAAATTCAATAACCAATCACAGCGCGGTATTTTTGTTCGTAAGCCGTTGATACCATACGTCAGTGTTTAGTGTTTGTTCGCTCAACACAGGGGAAATGCAACGTACAAATTTGAGGTTATATTCTTATTATCACTGCTCACTGTCTCTCGTCGGGACTGCCTGTTGCTAGTCAGAAGCTGTAGATGCTATTCTTGTGTTGTACGTTGCCATGAGAACGTATTTGTATTTGCTTTTTCTAATATTCGTGTAGGGTATATATATAGGCAGTAAATCTCAAGAATGTCTAATGGACCTAGTTCAGCAAAACCACCCGCATTGTCTCGTAACCTATATTTTAAGTCATGGTACGGGCACAAACAAACAATTCGTTGTATTATTTTAAAGCATAACTTGCAAAGAGTTTTTCCTAAAATAATTAAAATAACACCATAATTTATGTTTACCCAATAGATTCAGAGAGTATAGGGCTCCTGGCGATCCTCTCTTTAAAAAAAAACGAGCGTGAGAGCTACCGCCAGGTCACTTAGAAAAGTTACACCCTTTATATGTCTTGATTTTATTTGATAAATTAGTGTAAAAAAATAACAATTACATAAAAAAAATTAAAAAAATTGGGGTGAACGAATTTTTAATCAAAATAAAAATGTAGGGGGGGGGGCGCCATCGGTACCTACTGCACAGGGCGCCAGATTTCGTAGATCCGGCCCTGGCGGCGGTACCCATACCCGCCTCCCATTTTGAATTTAATCATTGAAGATAATATCAACAACTTTTATTATTTTTTTCATTGAGGGTGACTTTCCGCATCAACAGATGCTGGTGGTAAATAGCCACTTTTTTAGTACAGTGGTTTGGCTACCACTTATCACTATCCTAAACACTGTCCTTGTGTAAACAAGCCATTATGAAAAATACCAAGTGGTAAGTGACAAGTAAGTGGATAGAAATTGGCAAGTGACAAGTGAAAGTTACGAAGTGGCATGGTGGAAAGCTATCAACTAGGGGCAGTTGGCAAGCGATGTGGGCGTCCAAAGCATTTATTGGTAAGGACAAGCAACGTGGGTGTCCAAAGCATTTATTGGTAAGTGGCTAGCAAGTAAGCAAAATGCAAGTAAGCAAGTGGAAGGCAACGGTGATATGGTGGAAAGTAATCAACAAGGGACAAGTAATCGTGTGGGTGCGGAAAGCAGTTATTAGTGTATGGCAAGTAAGTAACCAAGTGGAAATTAAAAGGCAAGTAAGCAAGTGGAAGGCAATATGGTGATGTTATGGAAAGTAATCAACAAGAGGCAGTTGGCAAGCAAGTAAAAGGTAAGGGGGCGTTCAAGTATTACGTAACGCAATTTTTGAAAAATTTTGACCCCCCTTTCCCACATGTAACGCGCCGTAACCTTTTTCCGTGCCCTCCCCCCCACACTAAACGTTACGTAACGCCTAAGTGACAATTTTTACCTGAAAGTCACAATTAAGTTGCGCAAAGTACTGGAAAGTCGTTGAAATACCTTTTCTCTTGTATTAATCGCGTTTGCGGTAATAAATAAAACAAGAGATTTCGAGAATGAAAAGGGTTGCCAACTCGGAAGATTTTAATTCCTTAGTTTTTTTTAATCTAAATAAAGAAAAAAACATGTTACGTAACGTGTTGTTCGAACCCCCTCTCCTCCCCCCCCTCGTAACGCACAGTAACGTTTCACAAGACCCCCCCCCAAGTGCGTTACGTAATACTTGAACGCCCCCTAAATAAGCGAGTGGGTGTGGAAAGCAATAATTATTGGTGTATGACAAATAAGTACCTAAACAAGAGGAGAGCAAGCAAGTGGAAAGCAATTGGCGAGTGGCAAGAGAGCCTTGGCATGACCAGGTTCATCCTACACAGTAAAATAATCCTTTCAATATGGCCAGTGTAAATACATCTTGTGAAATAGATACCTACTCAATTCAAAGTTTCCAATTCATCGGTTTGAGTCCAGTTTTTCTTACGCCCGGCTATTGGTCAGGTAATGGCATAATGAGGCATATTTGTCAAGTCCCGCCTTGACTAAAATCTACATACATTATTAATTATTATGTATTTACATTCATTAGAAGCCATTATTCATAGTAATATAATGCTGATAAAAATAGAATATCAAAAGACTTACATACTGTCAATGTTTAAAGAATTCATGAGCAATGTTTAAAACTAACTTGTTCAAAAGACTAAATAGACTCAAGGTGTTTTTATTGTTTTAGCACTGAGATAATAGAAAAAAAAATTACACCACATCGCAAATATTAGGTTAAGTAGGTACCTAATGCATTATGGGGCTTATGGGGGTATTTCACCACCCTCTCAATAAGCTGTCAAAAGCACTATTCACAGGATAACGTATATTTTAGATTTACGATTTATTTATTTGTAAAGTTCGAGTTGAGGTACTGTTCGGTACTCAAACATATGAATATGGCTATATAATCGGATAAGGTAGTTTGCTGCCTATTGGAGAATATTTATTTATAATGGATAGTTTTTTTTATTTATTTTTTATTTTATTAATTTCAATAACAAGGTTTGTACATGTATGTATGATGTATATAATAAGTATAGATTCATTTTTTTTTTCACAGACCTCCTCACTAGGATTTCCTGTTCTGAGGTGGCCTGTAGTTTTTTAAAATATTTGTATTTGGTTATGGATTGTCTTTATATCGTCTTCATGATGTTTGTAATTTTATTATCACTTTGATCTCTCAGCCATATTTTTACTTTTGTTTTAAATATATTCATTTCCTTTATATTTTTGATTTGATCTGGTAGAGCATTGTATAATTTTATAGCATGGAATTTATTATTTCTCTGTCCAAAAGATGTGTTCAAACTGGGAGTAACCAGGATGTTATTGCTTACTGACCTGGTTGAGTATTTATGTTGGGCAGTGGAGTATACATATATGTTTTTTTTCAGTTTAAATAAAATATTTTTTGAATAAAGACATTGAAGACTTGAAAGTTATTAAATATTTCTTCCGTCGGAGTTCTAAGCGGAACTTTCAGTATTGTCTTCAGTACTCCTTTTTGGGCTATATTGAGTCGCTCTGTGTGAGTGCTCAAAGCAGACCCCCATCCAGTTATCCCGTACTCTATTTGTGATTGACATAAAGCGTAGTACACTTTCTTAATGTCGTTTATGTTGAGGATGTTACGGATGGCTCTAAAGAAGTAAATGTACCTGGTGAGTTTTTTTGTGATTACTTCAATGTGTGCGTTCCATCGGAGATTATCATCAATTTCAATACCAAGATATTTGATACTTTTGGAGTGTGCTATGGTAGGACAGTGGCATGATAAGCCTTGATTTTGATTGTTTTCTTGGCATGTATGTAATTTGAGATTAAAGTCATCTTCTGGCTGTCCTCTGGCTGTTATAGAAAATGTCAGATATTTTGTTTTATTGACATTAAGTGCAAGGGAATTTCTCTTAAGCCAGTTTTGCAGTAGACCAAGTCCATGTTCCGCTTCTTTGTAGGTACTTCTCCAGTCTTTTTCGTTGAATACAATTACTGTATCGTCAGCAAAGCTTATGATTTTTCCTCTCGTTCCTAGGCTACCGATATCATTTATGTATATTAGAAATAATATCGGTCCTAGTACGCTTCCTTGCGGTACTCCATGATTGATGAGGAGAGGTTTGCTTTTTTTCTTGTTAATTTGAACGCTCTGTGTACGCTCCATCATATAGCTTTTTAATAAGTTTAGAGTTCTATTTGACATACCAATTTTTGAAAGTTTTGCAAAAAGGATTTTGTGATCTATTGTATCAAATGCCTTTTGTAAGTCTATGAAGATTGCCAGTGTTTTTTCTCCTCTGTCTAAACTTTTTATGATCATATCTGTAATAGTTTCTATGGCGTCACCAGTACTTAGATTCTCCCTAAATCCGTACTGTGTTTCTGATAATGTTTTATTTTCTTCTAAGTAGGAAAGGAGTTGTTTTTTTAATATTCTCTCCAATATTTTTGAAAATGTATTGAGTAGGCTTATTGGTCGATAGTTGTTTATGTCATTTTTACATCCTTGTGTTACTTTTACATAGTTGTTACTATTATTCTTGTTACTATTATTATATTTTTACATAGTTGTTACTATTATTCGGTGAAATACCCCCACTCAAGAGTGAGGATAACGTAAATAAACAAATAAATATTCACAATAGGTAGAAAACTTGGCTAACTTATCCGATGCCCGGTATATTAGTTGGTTAGGGGCCATTCATTTATTACGTAAGACGAATTTTGCTAGTTTTCGACCCCCTCCCCCCCTATTATAAGAAAAAATAAGAATAGGCCGACCTCCTCCTCCCTGTTTAATATTTATTACGTAAGAATCCAAAGAAAAAAAAAAATGAATACTCGTTTGGTTTGTTTTAATGTTTATTTTTCAAAGTAACAATTTTTAGAAATGTTTATTTGTACTTGCAATGGTACTAATAATTTAAACTTTGTGCATTTTTGTGATCTTACGTAAGAACTATCGAGACTCCTTCCCACCCCCTTGTAAGAAAAAATAAGACATAATCGACCCCCCTCCCCCCCCTAAATCGTCTTACGTAATAAATGAATGGCCACTTATAAGCTCTGCTTGTCGAGCTTAGCACAGCTTGGACGTAATCCGTATGGTTCCACGCCAACTCAGAATCAAGTCAACTCAACAACTCTTCGAAAAGTCATTAAAAGCTATGAAAAAAATAATTTAAAAATAGTCGTTAACCCTAACCTAACACAACCTATTTAACCAATTTTTTTTATCTTCACTCTTTATGACCTTTCTGTTTCGTTGGAGACCGGTGTCCTTGTTCGACCTCCACATCAGCCCCTTCTGCAGACTCCTGCACCATTACAACCCCTAGTGAGAAGTCTCCGGGTTCGGTCAACGTCGGGACCTGTTGGCATAGAGAATCAATAGTTAGAGAAGTCAATGAATGTGCCACCGCGCACCGCGATGCCTGTTATTACTTGGTATTTTTTTTCCATGGTCGTGTCACCCCTCATCGGGGTCGGATGTCACCTCTCGTCGGGTGCCTCCCCCCAGCCCCTCCCCTAGCTACGCCACTGGTTAGGACGTCGGAGGCAGCTAGAACCATTTCCGCTTTTTACAAGTGGACACCATCGATTGCAAACATTACACAAGCGGCTATTCGAGAGTTCATTTGGGAGGTTGTTTTAAATCCACCCAAATCCTACTCTCCTCTACCTTCATTTCAACGGTCTCAGTCTATATAGCAGGCCCAGCCTCTTCTTGCGCAGCCCCTGGAGGTTGCTTTCCAAGACTTGTCTAGGGCGGCCCACTGAATGTTTTCCCTCTCGAATTATCACCAGTATCTTATGTAAAAGCGCTTACATAAATTCTTGCGTAATTCAAGAATATACGTATATATGTATACATATAAGGTGTAAGACGTAGAACAATTTTCTCGGTTTACTCGCATAACGTAGTCCTTAAAAGGACTTTTTAACTCCTGACGTTTCGGACAGATCTCACTGTCCATCTTCAGAGGCCTTATGTCTTGAGTTTTTTTCTCAAACTCATAGGTGTCTGTTCGGTACAGAAGCTAACGTACCGAAGAGAAGGTACCGCCCTTTTAAGGACTACGTTACGCGGGTAAACCAAGAAAATTGTTCTACACATAATATACAAGGTGGCGCAAAATTAATCACCCTATCGGAAGATGTTATAATTTTTGCAAATGGCGTCGTACGTCAATCATATTTGACATTATTTGTGAACTAGACAGCTGCAGAATACAAACAGATAAGCAATGGAGCGCTATACTCCGCAAGAGCGTGGAATAATTGTGTCGATTTAAGCTTTAACGCTTTTAGCGATTTTGTGTCGAAAGTTACCATGAGCGATGAGGCGCATTTCCACTTAAACGGTTACACTAATAAGCAAAATATTCGTTTCTGGGGCACTTAAAATCCGCGTGTGATACACGAAAAGCCATTACATCCACTCGAACCCACCCTCACACACCCTCATTTACACACATACAAACACACTGTGTGGTGCGGCGTTGACGCGGGAGGAGTGATTGGGCCGTATTTTTTGAGGACGCCATTGGCATTACGATCACTGGCGAACGCTACAGGGCCATGATAAACGACTTCTTACTTCCGGAATTGGATGAGCGGGGCTTGGTGAACATGTGGTTTCAACAAGACGGTGCAACCGCACACACAGCACGAGCCACAATGGATATTGTGAAGGAAACGTTTCCTGGTCGCGTAATCTCTCGTTTTGGCGATTTGGTATGGCCAGCAAGATCGCCCGATTTAATCATTCCAGACTTCTTTATTTGGGGCTATTTGAAGTCGCGGGTTTATGCCAACAAGCCTCTACAATCGCAGCCGTTAAGGAGAATATTCGACAGGAATGCGAACAGTTATCACCGGAAATCTTGCGGAAAGTCATGGAAAATGCGATAAAACGGGCACAAATGTGTATCAACACTGGCGGCTGCCACTTGGTGGATATCATCTTTTCCACTTAACAGAAAAAATTGTAAAAGTCCAAATAAAGATTTCTATTATTCAAAATCATTTTTTTTATTTAGTAAAAAAGTTAGGTATTCAAAAACAAAATTGGATGATTAATTTTGCGCCACCCTGTAGGTATATATTGACAGTTTAAACCGAAACATATTTGAAACTATGGAAGCCGCGTCAAAATTTATCAATCATCGGTCGGAATATCAGTTAACAATCGTTAAAGTGCTCACAAATATTCATAACTGACCATAGATGACGGATTAGATCGTCATCTATTGATATAGGGTTTTATCGATCGAACATGCTAGACCGCCAGCTTCCAAATGACCATCAACCAGGGTCTTTGCCAGGACCGACCCTGCGTTCAATCTACAATGCCCTTTGAAGTCAATTCCTCCCGTAGCCTAGGCTGCATCGCCTTGCATTGACCGACAGCTGACCGACAGCTGACCGGCAGCGGGCCGGCAGTGCAAATAGTGCAATTACCCGTCGAACTAATTAAGCAATAAACCGCAATGCCAAGTTCGCTTGGTCCCACCGGTAACTTATAATTGATTGCAGTTCCAGAGGCCGTTGTGTATAATGCAAAACGGCACGGGCGAAATGTTTACGTTTGGTCTGAACTTGATTTCAATATCAGATATGATTTAAGATTCCCATGACACTTAATATAACACCAATTTCTTTCGATTCTAAATTAAACTTTATATCCCATATAAACACAATTAATAATAAGGTAATGAAAGCTTAAAAAAATTTTGCGTACATCTTTAGTACGTAATCAAGTCGAATATAAATCCTCGATCTGGTCTCCGGTACTGATTCAATAAAAAAAAATTCAACATAAATTCCCATAAATAACAACATAAATTTAAAACTCGGTGTTCCCATTGGAAACATAAACTAAAATTACGTGACGAAAGAATTAAATTCATTAACACTCAGATCGAAGAATTATATATCCGACTTAATAATTGTGTTCAAAATTGTTAATGGTAAAATAGACACTTTATGAAAAATCAAAGTTTTATTTAACTATGATCTTGTGACATGTAATCATTGTTTATGGTATATTTATACCATTGATATGAAATAAATCTAAATCTATACTAATTATTAATAAAGTAAAGTCAATTATTTATCATACTTTTCAGTATGTGTACAAAACCTAAACAATATAACACATTGAAATAAGTCAATAGCAGCCACTTCATCATTGGATATAATTATTTTTTCAATAAATCGGTGTAACCGGTAATAAATAATTTTGGCACTTTTTAAATTGAAAGTTAGAATCGTATAAATAAGTCATCTCAAAGCGGTCTAACCACAATTTGAAACAATAATGAAAAACTAAAATACGTACAGAATTTAATAATAACATTACTGAATTAAATCAAAAAAATAATAAATGGTCTTCTACGAATTAAACAAAAAAAAAACAGAACAGGTATTAATACCAATAATAGTCAAGTAGTTTATGAACTCAGCTGTTCAAGGTTTACGGAGGGCAGACAGAACGGACGATCTCCAAAGGGATATCACAACACTTTTGAGCATGTATAATTGGCCATCCTAACAAATCGGCATTTATCGAGCATTTATTTGAAACCAGTCATTACTTTGGTCGTGTTCCTGAAGTCTTAGGAAGACCCAAAACGCATAAAGCGCGCCTAATTACGGAAACCATTACAAAAATTCCATTAATATTCAGACGGACGACGGGGCTAAACTCAATAGTTCTTGGTTTCCGGTAACTGACGGTTACACCAAAACTAAACGCAGAAAACCATTTAAAATTATACTGCAATACCAGCTCTTAAGGCGATCCAATAGTCCAGGAAAAAATCGAAATCGGAATCCATGCCCCTTTTCAGGTGGAGTTTAAAAATACTTGAGAAAAAGCTTTCGGAAAGGTTGGAAAAGATAGTTGAGATTTTTTTTTTACAGGTTGATTTCATAAAGGCCTGTAAAAAACATTAACTCCCTTTTTATGCATTGTCTATTATAATAACAACGAAATTGAAAAATGATTTCATGGAACCAAGCGACGCGGAGTCTGAGACGTCTATTCCCCGTCGCGGCCGGAACTGATACAAAATGGGTGTGGCAAGTCTGTAGTCCTTAAGTGGAGAGCGTAGGGTTCACTTTGAAAATCCAAATTAGTTGACTGCCCGCGCCGTCCGTATTGTAAAAATAACAACGCGAAAATGCATATTTTATTTTATTTTGTGAAGTTCGGGCGTAAATATCAATTTTTTTGCGATTATTATAAAAGAAACAGAATTTGCCACATTAAACAATAATATCATATCCGTAAAGAGATTTATAAGTAGGAGAGTTTTGTACTTGAAAGTTTTTTTATAGGCCTAATCCTTTATATTTTTTAGGCTTATTAAATGACTTATAAAAAAATTATATGTTCTACACGCAATATTTAATTGAAGCGTCTATAATACTTCTAAGTGTTCTAAATTTCAAAACAAAAATACACGATTTCGCATTATTTCGCTTGGCTTCATCTTATGTTGTTGATATCACTAAAGTTTTTTCTCATACACATTTCTGGCTATTTGCTGATGATAATAAGATTCTTAAGATTATTAAATCCCACCTTGACTGTTTACCTACTATTTCAACTTGATATTGATTCATTTAACGATTAGTACAAAATTAACTGCATGGAATAAGTTCCATGTTGATAAATGCAAATTTTTGTCCTTTTACAGAACCAAAAAAACCTATTCAGTTTGATTATAAACTGAATAGTGTTTGTCTATCTACTGTCACATCTATCAAGGTCCTTGGGGTCACTCCAGACTGCAAACTTTCTTTCCGTGATCACATTAATAATATCGTAAATAAATCACTTAAACTACTCAGATTCATTCATAGAATTGCCTCTGATTTCAAACAAATAAGTACCTACACAAAACTATTTACTGTTCGCTGGTTTACCCTCACCTTGAATATGCTAGTGTCATTTGGTCTCCTTTCTATGCTGTCCACATTTGCTGTCCAAATCGAATCCGTACAACATCGTTTCCTAAGAGGAATTGCTTGGAGGTTGGGTCTTGAAAGAGGCAAGTACTCGTATGATGAAATTGAACACAATTTAAACATTTCTTCTTTAGAAAAACGTAGAAAGGACTCTGATCTAATTTGCATATTTAAAATTATCAACAGTATTACTGATACACCTGCATTGTTACAACTCATCCAGTTCAACATCCCTTCACGTAGACTCCGAAATAATGAATTGCTGTTCCTTAATCAACATTCTACTGATTATAGATACCATTCTCCCTTATCCAGAATGTCGAGACCCATCAACGCAAGTGAAAGCATTGATTTTTTTGGTGTAAAACTAAATGACTTTCGGCAGTCTATACGCAATATTTAAATGCTTTTTCAAGCTTTGACTTGTAGTGTCTTCTATATATGTACTTTTTACATTTTATATTGTCATTGCTATTAATTTATATGTGCTCTCCCTTCACTGTCATCTCTGTTTTTTTTATTCGTGTTATTATGTTTTTAATGGACTATGTCTGTAAATTAATAAATAAATAAATAAGTTGTTTATTTGGGACCACCAGGAAATTTGAAGAGACGTAATCACAAATTCCGCAGTACCACCATATGAATTAAATTCGTATTTAAATCTATCACAGGAGATAGAAACCGATCGTGATTGAAATGTTAAGGCAAAGGCCGGTAATTGACAGGAGGCAATAAAACATGTTTAATCTCTATTATTTAATCTGCTGCGGATACTTGATATTGAGCTGTCATTGGAATTGGAATGCTAAATCAATGTTTGGGAAAATGAAAAAAAGCCATGAAATAAATTACTGGATGGTTTTAACACAACTTTTTCATAATTAAAAAAAAATCTGGGAATACTTCCCAAGTACCAACCGCACGAAATCAGTTGGACTATGGAATCCCCAATATTGGGCTGTTGTGGGGCTGAATGGAGTGTAGAGGAGAAGAAAACGACGAAGAGGAAGGTTTTGTGTAACTGGCTCCTAAAAACTGGTCACCAAACACGGTTAATGGTATATTTTTTTATATTAGTTCCACACAGTAGGCTTGTTGAAGAAGTATCGATATATCGATATTTTTAATTCAATATATTTTAGCCGATATATTTTGATCCGATATATCGATACAAAATATCCAATATCGAAAATTGTATCAAAAACGATATTTTTTTAAATTTATGTATTTAAAGTCACTAGAATCCAAAACCGTATAGGAACGAACGGAAAAAAGTAACTGTATTGGGTCATGACTTTTGGCGGTTGAAATTTTAACTATTAATAGCTTACAAATCTATTGTCTTTGCATTAGTATTTGTGATCACTGATCACCAATACTATCTCATGTGTGTAGGTACATACATAGAAATTTATGCTATTTTTCGCCATTTTTTTCTAAGCCACTCCTATGTGTTGGTTCCCAATTGTCAATGATTATTGACTATACCTTGTTCCAAACACGAAGTCCTTTTTGACAGATTAATACGCCAATAGAATGTTACTGAGACGCGTACAAACTTTGTATGCGTCTCAGTTTACATATAAGTTAGAAGACAGCTTTTTAGTTTTTGATGGTTTGGAATTATTACGTAATAAAATGAATAGTGATAAAAATACCTTCATTCTGATTGAGATTTTTGTACATTAAAAAAAGCAAATTGTGTACAAAAATTACTATTGATAATATTGAGCTGAATACACTATTATTTTAAAAACGCAAAATCTCTTGAAATTTTGACCGATATATCATATCGATATATCGATATTTTTTTTTCACTTTCGACATCCCTACCACACAGGAGGCCTTGAGGAAAAACCCTCAGGGTCATGTCATCTTTGGGGATGTTGTGTAGAGGGTCTTTTTAGGAAAAGAAGTTTCCCTCCCAGAGAGGAAGTTCAGGGAAGGAAAAGGGTATGAGAAAATGTATATGTATACATATAGAAGGGTAAGATTCTAGGTTAATTTGTCCTCCCACTGCGGCGCAAGCTGAGATGATGGGTCGAGAGAGTCCAGCAGGAGAGGTCTAGGTTAGGTCTCCATCAACCAGTCTCTTCCGATCCGGTCCGATAGGTAGGAAACCTCACTCCAATATAACAAATTAGTAGGTGAAACCTATTCAACAAAAATACGTTCCGTAGTTTATGTTTCATGTTACACTGAAAATTGCTGAATAATTTAGCGACATGTAACTTAACATTTTTAAGTTGAATATCATAATTTTTTGATGGAAATAAAGTTTTTCGCTAAGGAATTGCAGACGGAAAAAGCTGTGCAGATTTCATGACACCAGAGCTCAATGTTCGAGAATTTTTGGCGCTCAAACAGTGTTTCTGGTTTACAGCGCGCGCCCAACATATGTACACGGTTGCCATTTGTCACATGAGAACGGGTTGCTTCTATGACTCGTTCACGAGTTCAACAGTTCAGCTGTGAAATTTTTGCCGGCCTCTGTGTTTCCTCTCTGCTACAACACGAGTTTCATCAAGGCCCATGTTCACTCATTCCTCTTCTTAAAAAGACCCTCCATACAGCATCTTAACGGAGACTATTAAGGAATTATTTTCCTCAGTGCCTCCTGCGTTAAGTTAATGTAAAAAAAATAATAAGACAATACACTGTTTCTCAGTGACGCTTGGCAAGGACATAATATGTATAGTTGGAAGTGAAGAATGTTAACTATTTTTAATTATTAGCTCTCCATATTCTCTAACAAAAATAAAAAAATAGAAGTGAAAGAATTACTTCGATACATCAATTAGTTTCCGATTTATAGAAGTAAACGTGCGATGCGGACTCGTACTCGATGCGTGTGACGTCATTTCACAACACTCGCTCTCAGCACGGTGTCGTCTTACGTTTGTACCGCTGGCGACTTGCTGAGCGTTGTAAAATGACGTCACATGCGGTCACGTGACTGTTAACGGGACTCAATATTATCGTAATTTTAAATGCCTGTAAAATCAAAACTAATGGGTACAACAAAAACTAGTGTATTTGTATACATACAAGCTTTACTGTAACAAACTTTCAAGCGATTTGGCATACCTATTAACATTCTTCGATTATTTTGTTACCTTCATAGCCGACGATGTTTTGAAAAGTATTCGTTAAATCCACTTACTAATAAAAAAGCTAATAAAATAAAAAAGGAAAAAACGTTTACATGTTATTTTTACATAACTGGAGAAGTTCTCACGAAATTTAACGACCGTGTGCGGTTTTATACTGTAATTAAATTTAACAATTAATAACATTTTTATAGGTTTACTCTCTCACTGGGGGTCAGTAATAAAATAATTCAAGTCAGTTGAATCCCGTTTCTTATCAGTGGTATTATAAATCCATCGACGTTTAACGTATATGGATTTGTTTACTAAACTGCGAAGGAGCCAAAAAAACCGTCTAGTCTGAACGAGGATTAATTTACATATTATCTGCGAAATCAGAACTATTCGATCTGAATATATAATAATCAAAATAAAACTTATTAATATTATACATTCAAACTGTTTCTCTGAAGGGATAGGCAGAGCAACGGGTATCTTTAAGTGTACATACTCGGATATGTATGTCCTACATACTTTTGTTTTTGTGTTTTTACTATGGTTTTTTTTAAAGTGAAACTTCCTTAGCCCCGTCAGAGTGATTTGAAATTCGGATGAAACGGAAATGACGCACTACGGCACCTGCGAAGCATCAAACTGCGCTCAAGGCTCCTATTGGTTGAGATATAAAACGGAAATGACGATATGTCTACGCTCATTGGCCACTTTGTTTTTTACGGGTCGTCGGAAGATAATGCGTAAATTCGCGCCTCGCCGAGCGCGGCCCATAGCGCAGCGTAATAGTGCGTCGCAAATCTCAGCGGCCAGAGAAATCCAGCGGACGGAGGTTCGAATCCTACGAAATTTAAAAAAAATAAACATTTTGGTTTTTGTAAATCAATATCCCATCTTCAAACCATCTTAAAATAAACAGGCAAAAGAAAGCGACATCTAGTGACTTTCTAGTTTAACTTCTATCGCCTGTGAATTACACACCCTAATTTTTTAGATGTAAATACCGTAATATGGGGCGACTTTTGAATCGTGGAGCTACTTTGATCATCGGGGATATCTGAATAATTTTCACTTTTTTTTAATGCGAATACCGCACAAGAGTCCCAACTGCTCCCGTCTACAGTTAGCAAGACTATGGCATTCCCAATTGGGGCATGTATGATTTTCAAGAGTTTTACACGCCCTATTTGGGCGACTTTGATCATCGTGGATATCTGAATAATTCTCGATATCACTTTAAAAAAATGTGAATACAGCACAAGAGTCCCAACTGCTCCAGTCTGGAGCTAGTAAGGCTAGATCTAAGCTAGAACTAAGATCAAACTGGATATCTGAATAATTCTTGCTATCACTTTTAAAAATGTGAATACCGCACAAGAGTCCCAACTGCTCCAGTCTGGAGCTAGTGAGGCTATGGCATCTCGAATTGGGGTATATTGTGAGGCTGTAGGGAGGGGAAGGAGATGGGGAAATATAATTTTCTGTTAAAAATATTATATTATAGGTAGTTAAGTACGAATTATTCGTTTGTCAGAAATCTTCACACAATCATCAGTTTCAATTTTGAAGATTACACTTAAATTCAAAGCAAATGTGAGTTAATTGAACCAGATTCAAATCAGGAATAACGCACAGATAACCGAAATTGTTTCGAGAGCGCCTAAATATAGGCAATATGTTTAACACGACACTGCGGTTCAAAATATTTCTTTTAAATTTTGTACATATTGATTCATACGTATACATATTGTCCTATCGGTGAAAGCTGCATTGTAACCTCTCTTTCTGTCACACGCGTCGTTTGCGAGATAGAAGAGATGTTACAAAAAAGCCAACATTCCTACTTTTAGATTGGTAGGCAGGTACCAACTCGTGTGAAAGACCACCAAATCTTATGGTAAGCCCACACTGCGGCCAACGTTCCAACTTCAAACTTTTGGACGATCGTGTGGAGGGGTGTTCGTGCGTTGGAAGTTCGAGTTGGAAGGTTGGAGTTCGAGTTGGCCGTCGGGATCGCCTTCGAGGCGATCCCGGGCCAACTCACACGAACCAGCGTGCCGCATACTATTAAAATGACGATATTATTACGGAGAGTGGTATAACAATTGTTTGAAAACATGTCGTGTATACAAGTATATGATTATACGTACGCAATAATTATAGGCAACTGAAAAAGATACAGCGTAGCTACAGCTGTTCCATGTCCGCCATTTTGGAGTACGGAATTCGGGGTTGGAGGGTTGGCCGCAGCGACCACACGATCGGCCAACCTTCCAACTCCGAACTAAGTTCGGAGTTGGAAGGTTGGCTTCAGTCTAGACGTAGCATTAAAATCGCACTAGCCGTGTGCGGTGCTAGATCGGAACAGCAACATGCTTCCCGACCCTCCTCTTCCTCATATAATTTCCCTCCTCATTCCCTTCAGTCTCACAACTTACCCCAAATATGGATGCCATAATCCCACTGATTTCGGGCAGCACCGTAGAATCCTACCTGTTTATTATCGTCTTATTTAAAATGAACATCTAACTGGACTTAGCGTCTGTTCTAACTGATGCGCTGTGGTACTCTGGAGATCGGATATTTAATTTTATTAATTTTAGAAAAAGTTGACAGCAAACCAGAGATTACATAATAATACAATAATATGTTAATTATGCCAATTATGAACTTTCCACTGATAAACAGTCGCTTACGTTTAATACAAAGCAGACAGCAGCGATTTGGAACATGGAATGATAGGCGTTGATGAAGATCAGGACAATCGATTAAGTTATGTGTAATTTTAAATAATATTTCCGAATCTGCTATATTTCTTCGACAAGTTAACGTCTGTATTTTGAAGAACTTTGCAGAGTCTTCATTACTAACACGAGATCGAAAAGAGCGGAAATTGAGGTACCTTAAAAATCTATTTTGAACGCTTTCAATTCTATTTTTGTGTACCTAGCCTGGGTTCCACACTTGACATGCGTATTCAAGGATACTACGAACATATGAGAAATACAGGGTTTTGAAAGTAATAAGGTATTTAAATTGTTTATCTTGGAGACAGTTGTTGTTTCTCTCATATAGTACAACTATTGACTTCCGTTGAGACACTTTAAAACTACAGATATCAACCTATACTAATGACATCTGTTGAGAGACATTGAAACTACATACACATATACATAAAATAAATATTCACGTACACTACAGTTAACACATTTGTCGATGACGACTGTCGATATCATAATCATGCTTCTCCTTATTGATTACTACCCACATACGAATATATTGATAAAGTTTTGACGTCACACCCACGTAGAGGATATAGTTAACATAGTTCTGTGACACTGATTTTATTAAATATCTATGGATTGCAGTCATATTTCAATGGACATAAAAGTCCCGGCCATCAAGCAGTTGCGGTTCATTGCCTATCACATTGGGAGTTCAATCAGAGATTAAAAAGGGATAAAAAAATCCATTACATGAAAAATCTTTTGTTGGTTTTTCTGTGTTATAATGCATATTTTTGCCTAAATCCAAAGGAATTTCATCGCATCACTGCACCAGAGATTAGCGACTTAGCAACATCAATAAATTAGTTAGGAGTCAAATTGAAAACAACTTAACAGTGCGGGCACCGAGTTATGTTATTTATTCACTCACGGTAGAAAGAATTCTTAATAAATTCTTAAGATTTGTTAACTTAAAAATGGTATTACAAGTTACAAGGCAATTATGATTTTCTACTGTGTCAATTAAATTCATTAAAATTATCAAAATAATTAGTATAACATCATAACTTTCATAATTGGCAGCCCAGAACTATTATTCTTGATTTCTTTCTGTACAACTTCCAAATTTCAATTTGTGTGGCGAGTATGGGTATCGTCACCCGGGAACCATTTATTGATAACCAACACCTCTGCCATAGGTCACCGCAAGGGGGTGACTCAGCAGGGATGTCCGGGTTCCTCGGGCGAGGTGTATGGATCCTGCGGGCAGCTGCGTGGGCCTTTCCCTAAAAAGCATTCCCAAAGATTTCAAAGGACCTGAATGAAATTATTTTCCTCAGGGTCTCTTGTGTGGGGCTAATGTTAAAAACAGACCATCATGGAGGCATAGTCTACAAATTGAATCACAATATTTATTGTATACTTCCGTTAGCCGCAGATAGAATTAGGGTAATGGTTATAAGGATGTTGTTGACATTCGTATCAATCACTAAATTTAATATAAACAGGCCTTAGTAGAATTTATTTCGACAAACAGAGCAACAAATCTAATTGAGTACACTGTCTAGCTCTGCTTCGACTTATTGTGCGACTGATTCCTGAATAATATGTACAGAACGTATACTTAAGTGATAAAATCATGAAAGTGTGATCGAGGTGAGATATATAAATATGAGTGTTAGATGTTCATAAAAAGAGTTAGAATGAATTAAGAGTTAGAAAAGTTAGATGTTCATATAAATATGAGTGTTAGATGTTCATGTTCATAATACAAGACTAACTGCAAATGATGGACTTATAATTCTCAGATACCTAAATAAATACGGTCAAAGAACTCTAGAATACCTTGTTCCAATAATTTACAACATGTTACCCAACGCAATAAAAAGCTGTGAATTGAGTTTCAGAAGGAAATGTACGCTAAAAAAATGGTCAAGTGAAAGAACTTTTTTGTACTAATTTCTGTTATTTCCGCTTTTCGTTTTAATGTTTTTTCCATTATTATTTTCTCTTGTCTTTTCTTTTTATTTTCTTTCATTTTCTCTGTTCTGTATTTCTTATACATTTTATTAACAATTTATTTTTTTCATGTACCTGTTTATTTTATGTACCTGTCTCAATTTAAAAAAAAGTAATTGTCAAAAGAACCCGTTGACAAACTGATATCAATCAGTTTAACGGGACTTAATTTAAAAAATGTAAAATTGTAAATAAATAATAAAGGAATTTTATTAATAAAAAAAAAGAGGGAGCGCGCTAATATTAAAAAACGATAGGTAGGTACTAATTATACGAAAATTGTGAAAATGTTTAAGAAAACACGATTCGTTTGCAACACAGCAAAAGATTCGTGGGAAGTGTCTTAAATAGCATTTAAAGAAACACTGTAATTTTTTTTCATGCATGTAACTTGTAAAATACCGTAAAAAACGTTTTTGTAATAATTTTCGGAGCAAACTTTGTGATTTTTTTCTATCGAGGGAATCGAACAGTATTATTACCGTAGCGTCTGCGTGGTTGAATTTCAGAACCCAGCTACGAGTGCATGTCGGACGCCACGCCATACGCGCCGCGCCACAAATAACAAATCTGTTCGTGGAATTTTACACAAAGCTACTGTTATAATTCAGTTTCGAATTCAAGAAATCGACACGAGATGTCGCTACTTCCGTCAGCAGGTCGGACGGGGATGTTTACCCCTTAGGTATAACTGCTACGAATTTGTGAATAGGTATGTGGTATCTCTCCGGATATGAAAAGATTGACGGTAATACATGTTGTATCAAATGGGTATATTACATATGACGTCATTGCTCTGTCTCGGTTACTTTGTTACTTGCTACAGTGGATCCGAGGAACGGGCTGTTTTTGGAGTCAGTTCGTATTGGATCTATAAAATGGTCACCAACACTAACTGGTCGAAGCCGAACCAAAAGCCGCCCAAGCAGTAAAAACCTGTGGAGCGGGTTTTTAACAGCAAGTTTCATAAAATTACCGTTTCAGCGTGGCAAATGTATAGATATTGTCTTAAGAGCGTTTAACCAGCCAGCGGACGAAAATCCACATTTCGTCGAAAGTTGTTCTTCCGATCGTGCAGGGCGGTTACAATGAGAAAGATTGATTATTCTCCGTACCAGCTTTTTAAAATTATAACTCAATATCGAATTTATTTCAATCCACATTAGCTTTAATTTATACCTTCATCCAAAAATGCTGAAAGGCGTGATGATAAAACTATTAAAATAGTGTACTTTTTGTAGTTATTTTTTGATTATAAGTATTTATCATTTTTCAATAATGTCTAAATTTAATAAGAATGTTAAAAAAATCTGAAATATATTAGTTTGTAAGTGCGCAAATAAATACACAAATGGACCAATTTTCGTCAAGAAACACATGTACGTACATATTTTTTAATGATTTTATTGAAACTAAAATTAAAATTCTAATACATAACTTTGCTAGATAATGTATTGATTTATTTTACTGCATGATTACATTATTTGAAATGGGTGTGGTATAATACAAAAACTTTTTTGAAAATTGAACAAATCTGCCAACGACCTATGGAATAACCTTATTATACTAAAAATTAAAAAAAATTCTAAAAATTTATTACATAACTATGCTAGATAAAAGAAAAATCTTTCGAAATCCATTTATAATTTTTTGTGGAAAAGAGTCAATACGTCTAAAAACTTTTTTGAAAATGACGTATTTCCGGCTTTCTCTGGTAATGCCCTCTTAATAAATAACATATATTTTTTAGAAACAACCACTGGAGCGATCACGAGAAATAAATAAATTTGCCTTGATTGCTTGAGATTACCCAGAAGGTCATTTTTTAAATTTTTCGCCAAAATTAAAAAAAAAAATATACATCGAATTTCAACATGGAGACATAAAAAAATCAACTTAAAGTGTTGAGAAATGTCATAAAACGGTAGAAATTCGGAATGCGGAGCTTAACTCTAGAGGAGGCCACAAGCCTAAAAGATGTGTATTCTTATTGTGCCTTTATCGCCACGAATGTAGCCATAATAGCCGTAAAAATAGACATAAAAATCGCTTGGCAAACTGGGTCTAGAGGTCATGATTTCAAGCCCAAAAGAGTTTTTTTAAAAATTTATTTTGTGAATATTTTTTTAAGAACGAAGCGTAAACTGTCACAGATAAATTTAGCCATAAAATTGTATTTTTTTAAATTGTTTTTATATGCATTCATACATTTCTAATGAAAAAAAAAAATTGTTAGTAGTTTACGCTTTTATTTTTTATTTTATTTTTTTTTTATTTTTGCAGAAACAAACAGTACATTATTACATAATGGGAAATATTTACAAAGTTATAGAATTAATACAATAATTGGTACCAATGACATGTCGCTGTTATAAACTTATATTTTTGTGTGATAAATAATACATTAGGGGTCGTCCATTAATCACGTGATGTTTTTTTAGCAACTTTTTAACCCCCCCCCCCTGGTGATATTTGGTGAGGTTTTAGACTAACCCCCCCCCCCCCCCAAAATCACGTCTATTTTTTTTAGTACAAAGTATTTTGAAATTTTCAGAATATTATCACGTAAAATAAATACACGTGATATCTCATTATACCCCCCCCCCCCCGTCGTGATATTTCGTGATTTTTTCCAAACCCCTCCCCCCCCCTTTCGAGCCTCACGTGATTAATGGACGACCCCTTATACCTAAATTAAGTTAGTAACTTATTGAAGGAGAGGGGTGTGGGAGAGTGTTTGTATCTGTGTAAATGAGGGTGTGTGTGTGTGTGTGAGGGTGTGTGGATGTGTGTATGAATAGATTAACGACTTCATTTTAATTCTACTTGATGAAAACTTTAGGAAAAGCCTCAATTTATGCAAAGCATTATAATGTAAACCGATTCATTAATCTAAAATAGTAAAGATTAATCTAAAATAGTTTTTTTGGAATCTAACAAATTACAAAATAAAGTTTTTATTACCCATCTACTATTGTTTTATCTTGCATTGTAAAGTTGTTTTATTTTTATGTTGTGTTGCACATTTAGATGTTCTTGATCTTTTATTAATATACTTGTAAAAACCCAGCTGGGCTGAAATTCAAATAAATGAATAAATAATATTCAGTTTGGCGATTCATTAAACGTCAATGGCTAAAGAATATGATTTCGCACAATACGAAAAATAGTTTTAACCACCGGACCCATAAGCTTGTTTTCCCGATAATATAATATTACCAGGCATATGTTGATTGATTCATAGAGGGAAAAAGCACCCAAGACGCCATCGCTAAAATTTCATCTAGTATTCAGAATACCCTGGACAAATCAAATAAATGTAAAGGATTTTTCATCGACTTAAAGAAAGCATTTGACAGCATTTTCCATGAAAAACTTGCTCTAAAATTAAAAGAAAACGGCATTTACCGCATAGCCCTCAAATGGATAGTAAGCTACCTAACAGATAGACCTCAAGTAGTAAAATTAAACCAATATTTAGTACATCTCTCACAAGTAAATTTTGCATCCCTCAAGGTACCGATCTCGGACCATTATTATTTCTAATATACGTGAATGAAATTTTCAACAGGAAATTAAAGGTGAATTAATCTCTTTTGTCGATGACACTGTATTGTTAATAAAAGGTCAAACATGGGAACTAGTTAACAAATTGGCAAATGAAGATATTAATATCTTAAAATCATGGTTTGATGATAAATTACACTTAATGCTAAAAAACAACATATGTCTTATTTACCTTGCAGAAAATACTTGATCACAAAGTTAATATTGTAATCCAAGACGAAAAATATGATCATGTAATCTGTAAACAACAAAATACTATTTGTATCGTTATTAACTCTTCTTCCGAAATTAAATATCTCGGTGTGATCATTGATCAAAACCTGAAAAGGAATAGTCACATCTCAGAGCTAGTGAAGAGAATGAGGAAATGTATATATATTTGTTAAGTTAAGAAATATTTTAAATGTAAAAGTAATTAAAAATGTGTATTATGCTCTTGTTAAAATAAAAAAAAAAATGTGTGTCTTATGAGGCGTGCGTGACTTATTAAAATCCAAAATCACAATTTACCTAAGAAAGTGTTCATTTAATATAAAAAAAAGGCCGTAAGTAATTAAATTATTTTGATAACAACTTAAAACACGCTAATCACAGAAAAAAGTCTGAAATAAGGTGCGTTATGAATGACGCACCTATGTGATTTGGGATTCATTTCGGATTCGCTCCTAGATAGTACGAGAAACATTCGGACGGGTGGATTTTAATAAAAAATATTTTAGAAAAAAACCGCAGCTGATCCGGAGAGAACCTATCATCTTCTATCACCCTTATTTTTACTTATACCACTGTGCTTCGTATATCATCCGTAGTCACGTGTAATAATATTGGCACATATTCTGTAATTTTTACGTGAGAAAAAAAACGCACCATAAAATAAAGAAAAACATAAGAAAACCGATCTGGGTGTGTTTCGTTAACCAAAAGTCTGACCAATCGAAATGAAATTCAAACAGATTGGTGAATTGCGATGTCAGGCAAGCGTAAAAGAGATAGAACGCGTGCTAAATGGGCTAAAAGAAAAAGATATTATGTAAGTCGTCGAAGATGTTGGTTTCCTTGCAAATTTACATGGAATACATTTCTAGTGTGTACCTATAATATATTTAGTGGTACGAATATTATACTATTATAATAATGTATTATTCTATTAATACGTAGGTACCTTTCCTAGGTAGGTTTGAGATTTATTTACGGAGCGAAAATGTTAACAGAGACGTCAACTTGTCACGTCAAATGCGATATAAATAATGTGCGTAGGGGAGTTCAATACATAAATATTTGCTGCTTATTCACAACGCAGACAACTCTATCATTGTGTTATCAACCGTAAAAGAAATAACTATAATATAGTCTGTAACAGTGACTCTCGTACGGTGAAGTCGATCTTCATGAAGTCTGCAGTAGTTATTCTCGTACGGTGAGGTCACTCGTCATGAAGTCTGCGATAGTTACTCTCGTACGGCGAGGTCAATCGTCATGAAGTCTGCAATAGTTATTCTCGTACGGTGAGGTCACTCGTCATGAAGTCTGCGATAGTTACTCTCGTACGGTGAGGTCACTCGTCATGAAGTCTGCGATAGTTACTCTCGTACGGTGAGGTCAATCGTCATGAAGTCTGCAATAGTTACTCTCGTACGGTGAGGATAATCGTCATGAAGTCTGCAATAGTTACTCTCGTACAGTGAGATCAATCGTCATGAAGTCTGCACTGATTTTTCGTCTCGAAAATTCATTGCAATCCAGCCAGCAAAACAAAGCCGATAGACGTCCTCGAAATGTGGTGCTGGAGAAAAATGCTTAGGATTCTAAGGACACAAATGTGTCCATTCTGGAAGAGCTAGGCATCCACAGTAGGCTTTCAACTATATGCCTTCAACGTCTTTTAAGATCATTTGGATACGTTGCTCGCCAAACTAAGGACTCCAACTTGGAGAAACTCATAGTCACTGGCAAAGTGGAAGGCAGAAGAAGTGGAGGAAGGTCACCAATTTACTGGAGTTACCAAGTATCACTGGTCGCTCTGTTGAATGGTCCCCGGACAAGACACCGAAAAACGCCAGACAAAGAAATGCTTGCCAAATACGATAAAGGTGATATAAAACCGAGTTGATTTTATGTTTTAACGGTAAACAACACGGTATTAGATTAATATTTCAGAGCTCTTTAGGTAATTATGGAATAGATGTTGAAAATACTGCTCTTTAGCATTCAATTAGTTAAAATCACGGATGTTTCGAAACCGGTCGTAGATAAATTTAAATTTAAGTACATGGAAAGTAAAACTCTTCAAAACAAAATGTCTATAAATTGTTACATAGTTATTCCCAAGAAAAAAAAAATTGCGTATTTAGAAGTTTGCGGAGTACAGCAATTTTATCGAAAATTTTATCTTTTTTATTTTATTTATTTATTTAACGCCCAAAGGGCTTTTACATGTTTGGTAGTACAATTAATTCATGACAGATGATCTTTAAACAGATAAAGAAATAATATGTCAACATCACCAAAGTACTGATTTCCCATAGTGTGAAATCGTTGTATCGGAGAGTGGGCAATGTAGTTTCGCTTATGAGTACTACAATAGAATAGTGTATTTTGTCGTGTAGTTACCGTCGATATTCGTAAGTTAATGAGTGGCAGGAGTTCGCATCAGAATTTAATAAAAATGTTCATTCGTTTATTTTACGTCTCCCTTCTAGTGTGTGTATTTTTAGAATATTTAATAATAAATTATATTTTAAGTCTTCTAATGGGATTTTTAATTTAAAATTTATAAAACGCAGAATTTTTTTTTGTATTCGCTCAATGTTATTAATGTGAACTTTGTAAGATGGAGACCAAACTACCGAGTTATATTCCATTAGGCTATGAATTAGTTACTCTCGTACGGTGAGGTCGATCGTCATGAATTCTACAATAGTAACTATCGTACGGTGAGGTTAATCATCATGAAGTCTGCAATAGTTACTCTCGTACGGTGAGGTTAATCATCATGAAGTCTACAATAGTTACTCTCGTACGGTGAGGTTAATCATCATGAAGTCTGCAATAGTTACTCTCGTACGGTGAGGTCAACTGTTATGAAGTCTGCAATAGTTACTCTCGTACGGTGAGGTTAATCATCATGAAGTCTGCAATAGTTACTCTCGTACGATGAGGTTAATCATCATGAAGTCTGCAATAGTTACTCTCGTACGGTGAGGTCAACTGTTATGAAGTCTGCAATAGTTACTTTCGTACGGTGAGGTCGATCGTCATGAAGTCTGCACATTTTTAATCTCGAAAATTCATTGCCATCTTAGGCCACGGTGTTTCAAAATATAATATGTAGGAATTTAATGCCACATAATATTTTTTAATCGCGTCTGAGAATTTTAACTGGTCCGCCACTGAAGTCGTCCAATACCTATTTAACCAACGTTGAATCTTGCATGTTTGCCTAATAAAAAATATTTATTAAACATGTATTCGCCTAAGCAAGAATTGAAAACATCTGATACCTCTAATGGATACATACTTGAACACACGCGTTTCTCCATACCAGTCTACGGTCGAGCTTTGTCCTCTCACTACAGTGTACAGAACCCAGAAAACACTACCCGTGGTCTAACGCATAGTTCAACACAGTGTCCTTATACAGCAGTGTTTGTGTTAGAAATCTAACACCTTAGAGCTGAGGTTTAGATCAGTCAGTCAGTGATAAGAAATTAATTTAAAACTTTTCAGGAAGTGAATTTTTAGTGAAGTGGTAATGATGTGTTGATTTTGTGTGGTATTTATTCATCTTCGTAGATCTACAATGTTTTAATTCTTTATTATGTGGAATGCACACACAACCTTTTTCATACAAAATTTATGTTCAAATTTGAGGCCGAAATATTAAAACAAACTCAATAACGATGCGTTTTAAGATTTTCACGGCCAAAAGTATTTTCGTTATTTGTTTTTGGGGTGTTATGCCGTGTTGCGCTACCTCCTTCTTTAGCCAACGTTTCGGACAAAGAAGGAGGTAGCGCAACACGACATAACACCCCAAAAACAAACAACGAAAAAAAAACCGAATAATTAAATTTTTTAATCCAAAGGTTTAGCAAATATCTAGAACGGATAATAACATTGCTTATTTGTGTTTCAAATTATAAAATATACGCCATTAAATATTGGCGATTTTTCACAATTTTAGAGATAACTTTGGTAATTAATTGTAAGTTAATAATAATAATATTTATCAATGATATAAGTTATTTAAAAAAAATAACTTATAAATCAATGATATAAGTTATTTAAAAAAAAAAAATTATATCATTGATGTCGCTATTCCAAATTCCTGTAATATTAAAGAATCTGTTTCTGAAAAAACAAAAAAATATCCAGATTTAGGAAATGAGATTATAAGAATTTGGCATTCTCAGACTATAAAAATATTATCATTTGTTATTTCGGCTACTGGCATTATACCTAGGTCTCTCATTCAAAATTTAGGCATATTAGATTTGTCAAAGAATAAATAAATACATGTAGGATTACAAAAGATGTTTTGAAATATTTATGTTGAGGGATCAGTAGGATTTATATGTAAAATTGGGAGTTCCATCAAGCCGAACCCTCTGATATGAAAATATCTGGAGTCGGTGAATTATTTTCCCATTTGGTCTCTGGTAGGTTGACAATTGTTCTTGTATTCTTGTATAGCGCAAATGCATAGCGTGAATTGACTAGATGGTCATTTGTGGAAAAGTGTGTAAAAGGGTTTAGTTTTTCCTGTGGGGAAGATTTAACCCGGACATAAAATCTGAAGCCTTTTTTAAATATAATGAAATATATATTTAAAAAAACATTACTATTGGCTTAAATTTCAATTACAAACGACTGATTTACGGTGAAAGGCAAATTTGTCGAATGTAAATTAAAAATTTCGACCCAAAAACCGCTTTTTATGTAACGTTTTATTTTTTTTTATACATCATTATATTTTTATATTTGGTTGTGGAAGATTATTTTTTTAATATTGGTATCAACTCCCAAAAAATTATCAAAGTTTTAAATTTCTACTGGCCCTATATTTTATAATTTAAAATACAAATAAATAATTTAGCACGTATGCGTTTTAGGTATTTGCTATATCTTTTGATTAAAAAAAGTTTTATTCAGTTTTCATCAAGTATTTTGGCTTCAAATCCAAAATTAAGTTTTGCATGACAAAGGGCGCGCAGCCTATGGTTTTTATCTTTTTTGGTAAAATGTGGTCAAAAATTTAATTATTTTTAACACGTCTGCTTGGTTCAATATATTCGCACCTCACAATCCGGAAGCCTCGGTTTCGCGCGTAAATTCTGACACCGTCACTTTGGATCGAGATTGTAAAATATCTATGAAGATAGCTTTCATATTTCAAAGACAATAAGAAGCATTATTTCGTCCTCTTTCTGGTCAAAAGAAAAATACATATGTTTGCATGAGAGGAAGAGAAATATATAGCATTT
This sequence comes from Limnephilus marmoratus, assembly GCA_917880885.1. NCBI lineage: Eukaryota > Metazoa > Arthropoda > Insecta > Trichoptera > Limnephilidae > Limnephilus > Limnephilus marmoratus. The sequence continues at coordinate 21,319,906 of OU862928.1, read as the reverse complement.
AAAATGTAAGATCGCTCTGGGACGTTTTTGATCTTATGAAAGTATAACGCGATTACGTGTTTTGGGATGTATTTATTCCTAAACAAGCAGACGGGTTATAGAAGAAATGCGATTTGATTTTGTGAATATTTTGACAATTTTTGAATTCTTCCTATTACCATCATTATTAAATGGGAAAATATTGCTTGTGCAGTGATGGAGGACTCAGTTAGGCAGTGGATTGAACCCGCGACGTCTCGATGGGAATTTGACGCGTAGAACCGTTCGAGAAACTAGCAAAAAATATAATTATCATCAACATTACGGCTTCTTTTCTAAATTTTTATATTTTTTACTAGCTGGTTCCCGGCATGCGTTGCTCTGCCATTTAATAAGGAAATTGTTTCTCACTGCGTGTCCTTTCCCATTCGTCCCGTTCCCCTTCCGCCTCCCCTTCTTCTCCCGCGTCCCCTTCCCCTTTGTGTTCCCACTCCGCCTACTCCACCTTCCCTCTCCCCGCTAACCCCCCTCCCGCATTCCATACATTCAGTCCCGGTACATTCAGCTTTCAAACAGCTCGTGTGCCACCTATTGCAAATTTCATAATGCCAGAGCTCACCAGTAGTTTTATACAAACCTTGTCCTGATAATACCGAACACACAAATAAAAGAATTATCCAATTTCGTGCAGTCGTTCGGAAGTTATGCGCGTACATACATTTCGGCGATTCATTTTTATTTATATATATATATAAGATATAAGATAAGAAGAAGATAGAAGATATAGAAGATTTATATAGAAGATAGAAGAAGAAGATTTCGAAATTCCAAGGCTTACGTTTTCTTGTGTAATTATAAGAATTGTTTATAATGAAATAATTATTGTAGATACTAAACAAGACCCGTGAAAAATGTTAGTTAATCTAGTTAGTTGGTTAAGTTTAAAATAAGCTTTCTTGAAAATGGAAAAACGCAGACACTTGAAAACGACGGAACCAGATTTAACCTTTCAAGATTTACAACATGAAAAATGAAACAGAAGAAATACACACATAGAATTAAAAAAAAAAGTTAGCAGTGGCGGTCCGTGAGTTTTCAGTGAGCTAGAGTGCTAAGATTGAAAAATACGATGTTACTGATGTTGTCGTAGCTCCAAAATACCTGAAAAATACCCTCGACTCAGTGCAAAAACGGGCAGTCCGTTTAAGAGCGTTTAACCAGCCAGCGGACGAAAATCCACATTTCGTCTAAAGTTGTTCTTCGGATCATGCAGGGCGGTTACAATGAGAAAGATTAATTATTCTCCGTACCAGCTTTTTTAAATTATAACTCAATATCGAATTTATTTCAATCCAAATTAGCTTAAATTTATACCTTCATCCAAAAATGCTGAAAGGCATGATGATAAAACTATTAAAATAGTGTACTTTTTGTAGTTATTTTTTGATTATAAGTATTTATCATTTTTCAATAATGTCTAAATATAATAAGAATGTTAAAAAAATCTGAAATATATTAGTTTGTAAGTGCGCAAATAAATACACAAATGGACCAATTTTCGTCAAGAAACACATGTACGTACATATTGTTTAATAATTTTATTGAAACTAAAATTAAAATTCTAATACATAACTTTGCTAGATAATGTATTGATTTATTTTACTGCATGATTACATTATTTGAAATGGGTGTGGTATAATACAAAAACTTTTTTGAAAATTTAACAAATCTGCCAACGACCTATGGAATAACCTTATTATACTAAAAATTAAAAAAAAACCTAAAAATTTATTACATACGAATGCTAGATAAAAGAACAATCTATCGAAATCCATTTATAATTTTTTGTGGGAAAGCGTCAATACGTCTAAAAACTTTTTTGAAAATTACGTATTTCCGGCTTTCTCTGGTAATGCCCTCTTAATAGATTCTCCCATCTTAACAGACGGATTGCAATCTTAAGAGCACAGGCGTCGGGTGGGAATGCTATCCTTGTTCTACCGGTATTACAATGGAAGATGCTCCGAGGAACTAGCATCATTGATCCCTTCGGCACCGGTGCATAGTCGGGAAACACGCCAAACGCGTGCCCAACATTTGTACACGGTTGACATTTGTCACATGAGAACGGGTCGTTTCTTCGACTCGTTCTTGTGTTCAACAGCTCGGCTGTGGAATGATTTGCCGGCCTCTGTGTTTCCTCCTTCCTACAACATGGGTCTCTTCAAGACCAATGTTCATTCCTTCCTCTCCTCAAATAGACCCTCCACACAGCATCCAAGATGACATAGGCCCTAAGGGAAATTATTTTCCTCAGGGTCTCTTGTATGGAGTTAATGTAAAAAAACAATTAAAACAAACAAAGCATTTTTCTCGTGAAGGATTTTTTTACCCCTTTTTAATCTCTGGTTAAACTCCCAAAGTGATAGGTTATGAACTGTAACTGTTTGGTGGCCGGGACTTCTATATCCATTGAAATATGACTGCAATCAATAGATATTTAACAACATCAGTGTCACAGAACTATGTTAAGTCTGTATATATCCACTATGATTTTGTTTTTCAAAATTTCAATATTTTTATGAAGATTTTCAGGATTCTTCCAGTTTGGGGATGCGCTGCATTCACATTTCAGTATATCTTCATGCAAAAAAATGAAATTTTGAAAAAAAAAATTCGCTTTCAGCTACGATAACATCAATAACTTCGTATTTTTCAATCTTAGCACTCTAGCTCGTTGAAAACTCACGGACCGCCACTGGTAAATCGGTAGGTACTTTATCGCTTGTCTGAATTCTCGACACACCAGTTCCAATTTTGGAAATTACAATTAAATCATTTTTGTTTCATATTATGTATATCATTGGTAGGTACTTTATCGCTAGACTAAATTCTCAACACATAAGTTCCAATTTAAATGACAAATAAAATATATTTTATGTCAAATTCTATCATTGCTGATAAATGAATTCTTGACACAATCAGTTCCAATTTTGAAAATAACACTTAAATTCAAAACAAGTCCGAGTTCATTACACCGGAGTTACAATCACAGCCAGACCCCAGACCCTCAACCGAAATTAGTATTTTTGATTACTTTACTTTGCGGTTTTTTTTTTCAAATTTCTTTTAAAAATTGAAAATTTTAAAAATTCAGAACAAATTAAAAATGCCATGTCTTAATTTTTGTCGTTAAATGGTTATTTTTTGAAGACGCCATAGGTCGTAATTCGTAATAAAAAATATGTTTTAAAAAGATAAATTACCTTACCATGTGTAGGTATTGCATAATCATAGTAATAGTAACTAGCAGTTAATCCGCTCGGCAAGTTTTGCTTGGGCTTCGCCGGGTTTGATTGTAGGCAACCATTTTATAAATCCGATAAGAACTGGTTCCAAAAATAGCCAGTTCCTCGGATCCACTGTGAACTGTGATCCAGTGACTGAGTGACAGCTAGTCACAGAGTTAATGTAGCCGTGACAGCAATGCCTCTCCATATCCGGAAAGATACTTCAATTCTATATATCCGTAGTACTTATACCTAGGGAAGAAACGTCCACATGAGAGCTGCTGACGGAAGTAGCGACATCTTGTGTCAAATTCTTGAATTCGAAACCGAATTATAACAGTAACTTTGTGTGAAATTCCACGTACACATATGTTATTTGTGGCGCGGCGCGTATGGATGGCGTCCGACATGCACTCGTAGCTGGGTGTTGAAATTCAACCACGCAGACGCAAGCCTATTAATACTGTTAGATGATTGGATAATTTTGTATATCGTCGTTCTTGTGAAACGTTTAAACTTCATAGGAAGTGTAAACGTTTTAAAAACATAAATTTAGAAAATGGGCTAACTTGCATAGGGCTGGCAGATTTACATTAATAGTAACTGGCTGCTAACTCTATACAAATCTCAAGTACTCCATTTAATTTGGGAGCCATCTCTGGGCTGGAGCCCTTAAATATCTGATGCACCCGCTTGATTCTGTGCAAAGGAGGGCGGTTAACAAACCGATTGCCATCTCTAATGCACAGACAATATGTAGGCATGCTAAGTATGTTCCAAAGGTATTTTAATTGAGCCTGTTCAAAGGTCTGATCCCCTGTGCAACGGTGCACGTACGCAAAACTCAACGGACAAGAGCGGAACACCCGTTCACTGTTGATATTGGCTTCATGAAAACGGGTCGTTTATACGACTTGTTTTTTTTTAAGTCCGCTCGAGCACTACCGGCATCTGTTTTTCCTCCTTGATATAATCCGCGCCTCTTCAAGACCCGCATTAACAAATCCAATTCTACAGCTCCTATCCTAAACCGCTTTATAAAAGTTCCCAACCGGGTGGCAATGTATTCCCTCTGTCTTTACTCTGTGCATACAGAGGCGCTCTTGCGAGGTGTAACAATATAAATATATAATTAAATGAAGACAATATTAGCGGAACAAATAATCAGAAAAAGATACCGTCCTTCGACCAAGTATATCTAGACAGGGCGTGTAGGGTGTAGGCAGCGCCGGATCTGCCATACGTTCAAAAACGTGCAAAAACCTGGCGCCAACTCCGAAGGGGCGCCGCGGCGCCCGTGAGAAAATAAATATTGTATTTGAATTTAGTTATAATATTCCCTGAATCGTTTAAAAATTACCCATAGTACGAAATAATTATTACGCTCTAGCAACACTTTCCAAAGAAACAGAATGCGCACGCATCTGGTTGGTATCAACGGCTTACGAATTTATAGTCAGTTACAGAATTTTTTTACAAATTCCATATATTTAGTTTAAACGTAAGATCTATTTTTCCATATATCTTTTACCGTCTTTTACGACGAATAGGTGCGATCCAAATTCAATAACCATCACAGCGCGGTATTTTTGTTCGTAAGCCGTCGATACCATACGTCAGTGTTTGTTTGCTCAACACAGGGGAAATGCAAGGCACAAATTTGAGGTTATATTCTTATTATCACTGCTCACTGTCTCTCGTCGGGACTGCCTGTGTGTTGTACGTTGCCATGAGATCGTATTTGTATTTGCTTTTTCTAATATTCGCGTTGGGTATGTAGGTACATAAACGCAGTAAATCTCAAGAATGTCTAATGGACCTAGTTCAGCGAAACCACCTGCATTGTCTCGTAACCTATATTTTAAATCATGGTACGGGCACAAACGAACAATTCGTTGCATTATTTTAAAGCATAACTTGCAAAGAGTTTTTCCTAAAATAATTAAAATAGCACCATAATTTATGTTTACCCAATAGATTCAGAGAGTATAGGGCTCCTGGCGATCCTCTCTTTAAAAAAAACGAGTGTGAGAGCTACCGCCAGGTCACTTGGAAAAGTTACACCCTTAATATGTCTTGATTTTATTTGATAAATTAGTGCAAAAAAAATAATAATTAAATAAAAAAATAAGAAAATTGGGGTGAACGAATTTTTAATCAAAATAAAAATGTAGGGGGGGGGGGGGGGGGGCGCCATCGGTACCTACTGCACAGGGCGCCAGATTTCGTAGATCCGGCCCTGCGTGTAGGTCTTAAAAATGACACCGGAACCAAAAATATTGGTTTACGAAAACATTTATCAAAAAGAAAGTCCATTATCTCACAGTCAAAATATCGCAAGAAGCTTTGGTTTGTACCTTTAGTTGGTCTGCGTGGAGCTAATTTGTTTTCCAGCAAGTTCGCGGTAACGGAATTATTAGCTTTGTGAAGATCATTTTTAAAACACAAATTTCAGGCAGTTATAGATATTTTAGGTATGGGCTATCGCGGACTTTATTATTATTCATAACCAGCTGGTTCCCGGCATGCGTTGCTATGCCATTTAATAAAGAAATTGTTTCTCCCTGCGTGTCCTTTCCCTTTCGTCTCGTTCCCCTTCCGCCTCCACTTCCTCTCCCACGTTCCCTCTCCGCCTCCTCTACCTTCCCTCTTCCCACTCCACTCCCTCCCTTCCTCCGTCCCGCGAACCCCCCTCCTGAGTTCCCCTCCCCCCTCCTGGGTTACCCTCCCCCTACCGCGATGCCCCTACCCGAGTTACCCCCCACCCCCCTCCCGCATTCCATACATTCAGTTTTCAAACAGTTCGCGTGTCACCCATTGCAATTTTTTTATACAAATTTCGTAATGCCAGAGCCCACCAGTAGTCTTATACAAACCTTGTCCTGACAATAACGAACATATAAAAAAAATAATTATCCCATTTGGTGCGGTCGTTCGGAAGTTATGCGCGTACATACATTTCGGCGATTCATTTTTATTTATATAGAAGAAGAAGATAGATAGAATAGATAGATAGATAGATTATCCAATTATGTATTATTATTTTCACTGACGTAGATCCCTGAAAAATCACGAGGTAGTATGAATTCTTGACAAATCAGTTCCAATTGTGATAATTAAACATTATCAATAATTTTCTGTTAAAATATTATATTATAATGATTTAGGTACTTTCACTTGTCTGAATTCTTCACACAATCAGTTTCAAATTTGAAATTGATACTTAAATTCAAAGCAAGTTTTAGTTAGTTACGCAGGATGCACAGACAACGGCGGCTTTTCTGTACCAAGCTAAGTATGTTGTGTTTGCAAATAAATTCAAGACAGAAAATGTTGCGTAAATCTTATTTTATCGAAGCCAGTTGTTAGCAAATCACGATGACACGTCAAATTAATTAACATAGTTAACAGAAATTGAAAAATCTTGAGTATGAATAATAAATTATTTTTTTTTTATTTTTTTTTTTATTTATTTATTTATTTAAACGCCCATAGGGCTTTTACATAGAATGCAGTACATTTTTATTTTTAATTACAGTGAAAAGATTATAAGTAACATAATATATGTTAAAAACAAAATATATAAAATATAAGCGTTAACAAAATACAGGTAACATAAAATATAAGAAATAAAATATAGGAGTTGAGATAAAGTAGGTAAGGTTAAAATTGTTGTTCACATTGGTTTATGGGATAGGTAGAAATAAATAGTTGGCACATATGGGGTTTGAAGTTTGCTAAGTTCAAATTATTGTCAAATACATTCATATTGTTTAAGTATTTGTTACCAAGACTATGTAAACGTTGTATTGGAGAATGTAAATCATAGTTCGAATGAGATGTACGTATATAAAATGTCAATGTTTGTCTTGTTGTTCGTGTAGGTACATGTAGATTTATTATTTGCAGAAGTTCACAACTGTTGAATTTAGAGTTTAATAATTTTAATAAAAAAGTCAGGTCGTTTATTTGTCGTCTGTTTTCTAATGTTGGAATATTTAAAGTATTCATTAGCGACGGGTATGAAAGTAAAATTATAGTAAAATCCATGCTTTGATTTCGTTAAAAGTCGAACCACATTTTAAACACAAAAATGTCCTCAATAATCAATATCTCTACATCTCTATCTTTACATATTATCTCTTCTCTTCTCTACATCTCTATCTCTACAAATTATAAATTAAAGTCCCCCGCGTCGTCTGTCTGTCTGTCTGTTCGCGATAAACTCGAAAACTACTGAACGGATTTTCATGCGGTTTTCACCAATAGATAGAGTGTTTCGTGAGGAAGGTTTAGGTATGTAATTTGTCCAGGATTTGTGTAAATTGGTTGAAACATAACGATAATTGTTAGAAGTGTCGGAAAAAGTCAAGCCGCCTGGTAGCTTTCATCGAAAACGCTGCCTAATCCTTTTGGGATATAACAAAACAATGCATGATGGGATATTCCTCTTTTATAGATCTACAAAAAAGTCCACGAAGGCACATATCCATCTTTTACGGATACCCATTCTATCTTCTAAAAAATGGTAACGTACATTGCGGTAATTAAAGTTATTTGGACGGATACAGTATTATTCCTTATTAACTTAAATACGTTAGTTACCTCAAGCATTTCATGCATATTATTATAATCTTTCACACCATCTCTACGTATTATAAATTAAAGCCCTCCGCGGCATCTGTCTATCTCTTTGCGATTAACTCAAAGACGGCGGTGGTTATAAAGGTTGGATAACCATCCAGTAGATGGCGTTGTGTTTTATTAGTCACAGCAACGCGTGGCCGGGTCAGCTAGTATATTATAAAAAATAGTGTATGAAAGTGTGAGTCCCGCAAAAACTCAGAAACGAGTTATATGGTGTGGTAGCCCTCTTTCCCCCATCCATGAAGAAGGTTCCCGTTTTTACCTGAAGGGCGTGCTTTTGAAGATATAAGGGCTAGAAGTCCAGAACATTCGAGAGTATTCGAAAGCATTCCAGAACATCCCGGAATATTCGGGAATGTTCGGGAACATCCCAGATCATTGTGAAACATTTCAGAACACTCTCGAATAATGTGGAATGTTCTGGAACATTGTGGACCATTCGAAGCGTTTCTTGTATGGGTGGGGCTTGTCGTGGGTTTGAACGCGTCTGTTCAATCTCATAATAACTCCCTGAGCGAAGCCGGGTATCCCAGCTGGTTAATTATAAGTATGAAATATTAATAGTTTGATTGGCATTTCAAATCTATGTAAATTTGTTTATTGCGTTCCGGTTCAAGATGGTAGCCGTATTGGATATTACCTTTATACCCCGCTAGAGTACGCATGTTCGCGGTTTATACTACGAGCTGCCAAATCGGAATGATCAATATTACGGTACCTACCGGCCTGTAGAAATTTAAAAAAAGAATTGACATTGATATGGTCACATTTTTTTACAAATTGGATAATTGCTAATTAAAAAAAAAAATGTTGTGTAAAATATTTATGGTTTATAATTAAGAAAGTATTGAAGTACCTACTTACTTACAAATCTTATTATTGTTTTGATTTATTAAATAAGAGAATATGAGAAAAATACATTTTGGACGCGAGATTCTACTGTTAGCGAGGTTTACTAATATCTTCAAAACAACATTTTCCATAGACGTTAAACTTTTTTGCCAATATCTGTAAAACGATTTCATTGCAGTTGACCCCCCGACAGTTGGCCCCTCGGCATACTTACACACAATATTTAGGGAAAATATTGTATACCTACTTACACAAAATATATATAAGGGTCCCCGAAGGGGTTTGCAAAGATGATACACCGCCGAATAACAAATGTATCTATAAAACATATTTTCTTTCAAATGCATAAAGGATAAAACTACTGGTCTGTATACTGTGGAAGGGTATTTATAAGAAAATAGTCTTAGCGTTGGTCAGTTTATTTCTCTTAAATACAGGGTTCACAGCTTATAGTAAAAAAACAGAGTACAGGAAAGTTGTAGCACAAAGTAAAATCACTTAGAGTTTAAACAATGTTCACTAACGACAAGTAATGTCCCCGAGGGTGCTGTTACTTGAATTCCCAAGGAGGACCCAGAGGGCTCTCTCGACTTGGTACTGGGGAGAATTGGGGGAAGGTTAGGGTTTCCCTACAAGTAATGTCCCCGAGGGCGCTGTTACTTGAATTCCCAAGGAGGACCCAGAGGGCTCTCTCGACTTGGTACTGGGGAGGGTTTAACCAGGAGACTGGATACTCTGGCTCTGGACCAAATACTGCGCGCTACAACTATAAATAAATTCGTACGATATCCATACCAACTTATTATTAAAAGTATTTTTGAAGTCGAATTTAGGTTTAAAAATTGGTAAATAACGGTGAAAAAATTATAAATTTATAATAATTATTAAAGTTGCACAAAGGGGGGCAACTGCCGAGGGATCAACTGTCAGGTGACTAATATTTATTACTAAAGAATGGACTGTTGTTTATAACTCTATGCCATTTTTTCATACTTGACATGTCCAAACTGAAGTGTTTGTTTGATTTTATCGTGTCATGTCTTGTCGGGGCGTCCCCGAATTTTCTGTCACTTACGATTTATCGAATGCGTTTACTAGATATTTGCATAACAAATTGACAACTATTTGGCGAAGCCGAAATGCCAAGTAAATGGAAATTTGGGTTTTTACTGGACACGTTTCGCGGTATTATTTAAATTCATAATAACGAAAGTTGTTATCTGCTCATTTTCGGTGCTTCGTGGCCTATAGGTTTCCTTTTTGTGCGGTGCTTCGTAGCCTCCCCTACTCTTGTCTACTTTAGTTTTCTGAAGGTTTCACTTCCACCGCGTGTAAATTGCACACACTAATTTTTTAAATTAGCTCCACACAGGAGTGTGTCACCTAAGTCATCTTTGGGGATGCTGTGTGGAGTGTCTTTTGATGGAGAGGAAAGAGAGGAAGTTCTGGAAAGGAAAAAAAATATGAGGAATGCCGGGTGGAGAGGTCAAAAGGTCAACCAGTCTGTCTCGATCCGGCCCGCCACGCAGTAGGTGAGCAAACCTATCCACCGCCAAGACGCAGACAAACGTCACCCCATGAATCCGACGGATTACGAAAATAGTGTCAGACGGCTTACGGTGGGCGATGGGATTGCAAGGGTTAAGTAATTTTTTTTCAATTCATCATCCAGACACCTATCAAATATCTCTGCCCAGAACGATAAAAGCGTTGATTGACACCAGAGACTGGTAATTCGACAAAAAAATCTGACAGACCACTAATGAACTAAGCTTTTAACTTTCAGTCTGTTACACAATGTTACATAATTGGTATTACCCATCTGCCTTTTACCATCTTGAGTGGCTACATTCGTTATTCGTTACTTAAGACATCTCTCTAAAATTCTGACATCAGACAGCCTATTGAAGACTGGATATTATTAGGATTATTTCGAACCAGATCTTTGCGAGATGCTGTCATCTAAATTTCGTAACAAAATACTAAAAACATTCTGCCTAAAATCACGTGCATAAAATGAAAAGGCGACACTAGAAAGAGACAAACACATACATCTACAGGATTTAGCCTAAGAGAAAATGAGATATAATCGATCCCCTCTTTGTGCGGTGCTTCGTAGCCTCCCCACTCTTGTCTACTTTAGTTTTCTTAATGTTTCACTCCTACCGTGTGTGAACTACGCACAACTTTTCAAGTGAAAACTTCATTAGTACCGTAAAACTCGATGAAACAAAACAGCGACATTAAAAAAGAGAATCACTTACATCTATAGGATTTAGCCTTCGAGAGAATAGATAGACTTATCGGTCTCCTCTTTGTGTCCCTCTCTTATCTGCTTTAGTTTTCTGAAGGTTTCGCTTCTACCGCGTGTGAATTGCAAACATTTTTTTACATTAGTTTCACACAAGAGAACCTGAGGAATGACTATTACTCTTTTGGGGATGCTATGCGGAGGGTCTTTTTAGTGAAAGGAAGGAGAGGAAGTTCTGTAAAGAAAAAAATAATCTGGGATCAATGTGTCCAGGATTGACGAACGTATGAATCCATCCCTCTACTGCGGTGTAAGGCGATGGGTCGAGAGAGTCCGTCTGGAGTTAGGTCTTCCTCAACCTGTCTCTCGTGATCCAGCCGACCACGCAGTAGGTGGGCAAAGGCATTCACCGCCAAGACCTAGACAAACCTCACCCCATGAACCCGGGTACCTCTGCTATGTTACCAAACGTAGTGAACCACTTGGGGTGATCCATGGAAGGGGTATTGGTTATCCCATAAATAGTTCCCGGGGCAGCGGTACCCAATCCATACTCGCCTACCACATACTGCTTGAAAGATTGTCTTATTATTGAGCATCTTGAACCCAACTCCAATGGCCCCTCCAGATTCCTCCACTCCTCAAGGTCCTGCCCTGCATGGAGAGTCAAGGAAACCGACGTTCTGGACATCTGTGATACTTGATCACTTCAACAAATCTTTCTCTGCTTCTCCTGCCAAACACTTTGCCAGTGACAATGACTTTCTCCAAGTTCGTGTTCTCGGTTCGGCGAGTGACGTGTCCAAAATATCTTTGAATAGATTGTGGGCAGAGAGTCGTTAATAACCCATTGGGATACTTATCTCTTCCTGAATGTATTGAACAGAATTTTTTTCCCCAGCACTACATTTTTGGGGGCGTCCATCAGTTTCCTGTCGTTGGCTCTTAATCAGTGGCGTAGCTAGCATGGGTGGCACCCGGGGCGGAAAATGTGGTGTCACCCCCCCCCCCCCCCATTAAAGTTTACTTTTAGAAATTTAAAACGCAAATTTCGACCTCCTTAAATATAAAAAAAACATTACTAGCTAATCAAATGTGTAAACAAACAAATTTTTTGGGAATCCGACCGAGCCATAGAGCTACAAATAACAGAGTTCCGAGTGGAGTCTTCAATTCTAATATGTTCTGAAGAAAATTCTGAAGAAAATCATTTGCTGGCATGAAAACATCATTTTAACAACCCATATTTAAGTTAAAACCATTTTTGTGTTCTGAGTGTAACGATAAAATTTCAATTGTGAAATAGTAAAGGTGTAGGTCCTCAGCTTTAATTATTAATGGACGCAGTACACGAAAATGGTTTTCCTCCCATCTTTGCAGCATATAGTTGCAACTTTCAAATCTTGCACGTGGAACTCGAAAATGGTTTCCTTTGAAATTTCTTTTGAAACTCTGTCATCTGCAGACCCTTTTCGAAGGAAACCATTCCCGAGTTCCACTAGTAACAAGATATGAAAGTTTCAGACTACGTGCTGCAAATACTAGAGGAAAACCATTTTCATGTTATAGGTGTAGTTTTAACTACAAACGAGTTACCGAATACAGATTTAATCTTAAATTTCAACCAGTTTTGAATTAATAATTAATATGGTTCAATTTTAATTTTTTTTCAATTTTAATTTTAGCTGGTAGACTCTTACCAGATTAGTTCTTAAGTTAAAACAAGTTTTTTATTCAGAATTTCAAAAAAATATCCAGATGAGGATGCATGTACTGATGCATTTCAAAGGAAACCATTCTCATTTTCCAAATGCAGTTAAAAAAGTATTTTATTTTATTAAATATGTCAAACCACAAAGTGATTGCTTTCTACAATAATAAAAAAAATCAAGTTGCATACTAGGTGTGGCGAAAATCAGAGGAAAACCATTTTTGAGTTCTGGATGCAGTTTTGAACCTGGGGAAACGCATACAGAAACTTAAAACCATTTTTTTTCTCCAAATGCAGGATAAATTTCGAAACTGTTCTAAAGTTCCGAGTGGAGTCTTCAATTCTAATATGCTGCAAAATTCTGAGGAAAATCATTTGCTGGCGTGAAAATGTAATTTTAACTACCCATTCTTAAGTTAAAACCAGTTTTTTGTTCAGAGTGTAACGATAAAATTTCAATTATGAGATAGTAAAGGTGTGAGTCCTCAGCTTTAATTATGAATGCACGCAGTAAACGAAAATGGTTTTACTCCGATCTTTGTAGCACAACTTTCAAATCTTGCACGTGGAACTCGAAAATGGTTTCCTTTGAAATTTCATTTGTAACTCTGTTCATCTGCGGACCCATTTCGAAGGAAACCATTCCCGAGTTCTATTATTGCAAGATATGAAAGTTTCAGACTATGTGCTGCAAATATCGGAGGAAAACCATTTTCATGTTATGGGTGTAGTTTTAATTAAAACGAGTTACCGAATACAAATTCAATGTTAAATTGAAACCAGTTTTTAGATGTGCTTAAAATTTGAGTTGCACACCGTACGCTCCAAAATTAGAAAGAAAACCATTTGCTTATTCCGTGTGTAGCTTTTGGATTCTCACACAGACTGACTCTTAACTTAAATCTGGAAAAATGTGAGATTAGTATAGGCCGGGTATAGACTAGACTCCATAGTCACGAAACGTCGCCAATCAAAAATTTTTTTATTTTTCAAAATTAGGACTAAGGCAAAAATCTGATTTAAGGATTACTAGTTTATCGGTTATACTAATACATATAATTATACATTAAAATATGTAGTATCTTTATTTTTAGTAACTCAAACTAGATTTTGGATAATACCCAACCTAATATTGGATAAAATAATTTAGGCATTATGATTTACAGTGCTAGTAATGCGAAGGTGACCTCTTATCCAAAGAATCGACAACCAATCTGAGGGTACTCTTACATTTGTTAGACGAATTATCTTAGCTTGGGAAACTACCCTTGACTTGGTAATCGGTGTAAATAGTGCTTCGTCAACAAATTCAAAAAGCATATTTCGAATTCATAAAAAACGTTTTTGAAAACCTCCAAATTACTTATTTTTCCTTATTTATTTATTCATGTACACAAAAGAATATAATAAAGAAAAAAACATAGAGATCATTGATCATTTTTCTTTAATCAGTTATCAATCGATTCTGGTATAATTGCATTCAAGTTTTGCGTCCTTTAGAAAAGTGAACTATCAAAAATCCACTTACCTTGTATATTTTAAATGATCTTTCAGCACTAATAAAAACGCTAATAGAATAACAACTTTTTCACTAATTCAAGTCAGTCAATAGATAACAATTCACTTCACGAGTTTACTTTTACGATAAAAATAACATTACGAAAATAGAATGAGACAGGGAATATTTCAGGGAAATCCCCGACTGAGCAACACTTCGAGCTAGTAACGAAAATAAAAATAATAAAATATTTTTTCGGGAATCACCGACCAAACGAGCCATAGAGCTAAATAACAGTCAGTGTTCAAGCGTAAAATATTTTTTGCGGCAATTTTGCACTTTCGTAAGTTTTTTCTCCATGTCCGAGTGTCACCCCCCTCGGGTGGCACCCGGGGCGGTCCGCCCCCCCCCGCCCCCCCCTCGCTACGCTACTGCTCTTAATGCCATGTTTTAACAAGAAATATGGACTAAATCAGCACTTGGACGAGGCTTTTATTGATGGTTTTTGTTCAGAGTTCCAGAGCCGGCCCTGAGCTAAATGGCGCCTGAAGCTAATATGGCGCTGTGTTAGGTATTTTCAGCGCCTTAGTTCCTTGGCAAGGCCGGAGAGGCTTGCTCCAATTGCGCCTGCATATGGCCGGCCCTAGTTATGTCTCTGTCACACAACTTTAAATCTTTTGAATTTAAGGTTGATTATGTTTGCAGTTTTTGGAAACCGAAACCTATCTCTTTTTTTAATTTTCATAAATGACTGTTAAAGATCCAATAGTATAACAGTATATTTACAGTCCTCCTCACCAGGGATTCCTGTTCTGAGGCGGACTATAGTTTGTTGTGTTGGTGTTACATCTTGATTTCCACATCTACATATTTGTAGACATCTCATATTGTTGGTTTTCTCAACTTCGTATTTGTAGATCTTATCTTAAATTTGATGTTTTTCTCATCTTCATATTTTTAGACCTCATCCAATGTTTGTTAATATTCTCATATTCATATTTGTAGACCTCATCTCGAGTCTGTTGATTTTCTAATCTTCATATTTGTAGAACTCATCTCATGTTTGTTGATTTTCTCATCTTCATATTTGTAGAACTCGTCTCATGTTTGTTGATTTTCTCATCTTCATGTTTGTAGACCTCATCTCATGTTTGTTGATTTTCTGATCTCATATTTGTAGAACTAATCACATATTTGTTGATTTCCTCATCTTCATGTTTGTAGACCTATTCTCATGTTTGTTGATCTTCTCATCTTCATATTAATAGACCTCATCTCATGTTTATTGGATTATTCATCTTAATATTTGTAGACCTGATCTCATGTTTATTGATTTCCTTATCTTTGTGATCGTAGACCTCATATCATGTTTATTGATTTTCCCAACATCATGTTTGTGGATCTCATTTTCACTTTAGATGCCTGTTTTTAAAGGCTTCAAATCCAAACTGGTCCTGATGACAACTTGCTAGAGCACAGTAGAGCCCTCATTCAGCCATGTGATTCGAACATGCAGTCAATCAAGCAAATCGTATGAAACCTACATTCCTACATAGATTGTCGTTAAAATCCACCGTACAGTGTACCAACACAGTATTACGTATCATTTGTTAAGCGAACTGCGGCCATGCCGTCAGCAGGGGCACAAAAGATAATGAATCTCATTAAAGTCATTAATAATAGTACTGAAAGGAAACTACAATATTATTTTAAAGACCGTTCCCAGTTCCCAGTAAACAAACAAAAAATGCTCTTTGACCCTTCAACAATCTTGACCCGTGGTTTTATTTTTCGTCGTTTGATGATAGCTACTTGTTTTTTGCTTTTCTATTTCGGTTTTATTATGACAATGTGCTGGTTGATAACTTTAATTGTTGATTAATTACTTTAACAACTGCTTTTATGTAGATTTATAAAGAATTTGACGTTCGTGGAATTTGTAGCAATGATAATAATTGTTATTGTAAAGCCCCCGACGACAGATTAATTAGACATGTTTTGGAAAAAGAAATTTAAAGAAAATAATTAACTCTCCTGGTCACGTAACACCGTTAAAACTAGGCGGACCTAACTTAATACAGAGTACTAGCTGACCCGACAAACGTTGTTCTGCCATATAAATTATTTCTAGCGAATATTTTTGTTTATTATTAATTTTTTAAACTTTATGAGTAAAATCTCAAATTATAATATTTAATTAAATGAAGACAATATTAGCGAAACTCAATCGAAATCTGGAGACAGAAAAATCAGAAAAGATATTGGCTCCGCTGGGACTCGAACCCAGAACCCTTTTCTTACATGGAAACAGCTCTACCGATTAAGCTACGGAACCCATATTAATTCGGTCACTTTTAACTGTATCATACTTCGACTAAGAACTACCAACATTATCTTCATTTACTTAACGCACATATTATTGGCTGCTATCTTTATATATGATTACAAGATTCAACTCGAACTAAATGCAATCTAGATAGTGTCTGGATAATTTTTTATCCATTTTATTTGTAATACGCGACATCTATTAACTTTTTCTGCAAGTCTAGGATGAATATTTATTATTAATTTTTTAAACTTTATGAGTAAAATCTCAAATTATAATATTTAATTAAATTCTGATAATCTCTGATAATCTCAAATTATAATATTTAATTAAATTCTGATTTTTCTGTCTCCAGATTTCGATTGAGTTTCGCTAATATTGTCTTCATTTAATTAAAAAAGAATATTTTTGTTGTTAAATAAAAAATAACGAATGTATTGTAAGTGTGTGGGGATGGGAACTATGAAAAAAAGAGAAATTTATTTATTTAAACGCCCATAGAGCTTTTACATAGAATGCAGTACATTTTTTTAATTACAGTGAAAAGAATGGATTTACAAAATACAAGTAACATAATATATGTTAAAAACAAAATATAGGTTACATAAAATATAAGCGTTAAAAAAAAATAAAAAAAATTAGGTTTCATAAAATACAAGCGTTAAAAAAATACAGGTATCATAAAATATAAGAAACAAAATATAGTCCATAAAATATAGGAGTTGACATTAGTTTATGGGATAGAAGAAATAAATAGTTGGCACATACGCCGTTTGCTAAGTTCAAATTATTATAGTTGGAGCGCGATGTAGATGATGACCGCCGATAAAAACTAAAAAAACACATTATAGATAGGAAATTGAAATAAAGAAAATCAACATGAATTTCGAAGAGCGATTGATTGTACGATATTTTTTGTCAGTCCGTCTTTAGCCAACACAAATAAGCTCAATGGTTTGCCCACGCGAGAACATGATGCCGAATGAAATATCAAAATGACGCGACGCTTCTCGTGAATGTCTTGCGCATGTGTGGATGAAAGTTCGATGAGGCGGACGTAGCGCCATCTGTCATTCAACAACATAAATAATTTCGTTCTGTTTGAAATACGAAAGTCGGTTAAATTTGTTCATACAAAAATACTAAAATCGCGATTAATAAATGGGAGGGTGGAGGTGGGAGGGTTGAAATTAGGGGTTGTAGGTATTTTTTGATTCCAAATAAAAATAAAAAAATTGTCAAAAATTTTTTTTTTCTGGATACCCTAATCACCTAACGGTATGAAATATACTTTAAACCCTATTCTCATACCTACCAAATATACATAAAAAATTCATAAAAATCTATATACCAAGAGATATATGGGGGAGGGAGAGAGGGTGGTCTAAAAGGATTTTAATCAATTATATTAATAACATTTGTCACTAAGTCGCCTTTGACTGTTGAATTTCTAATTATTTTAGTTATTCCCATTAAGCTTAATTAATTACCTTGGGTTGTTTCTCTCACTATTGCCCACTTCAAAAATCAATCAAAAATTCTATTATCATCATAAATATAATAACGATTGGACAACAATAAAATTAGGTCATTAATAATTCACAATACTTGTAAGGCATTCCCCGAACAATAACCGGGATCGAATCCCGGCGTGGCAAATAAATTTATTTTATTTGATTAATTTGTGTTATTTCACAATTTATTCATTTAAAACAATATACATATGGTATATTTGAGGCAAGTTCCAGAGTGGAAGACATTCTCAGTATCGCCCTGGTGTAAGACCACCATTCAGAATTGAAACGTTGCTTGAAAGCCGTGTTTGGTGACCAGATCTGAATAGCCAGGTTTCTTCCCCATCATCCTCTTCCCTACCTCCTTCTCCTCCCCACTACCTTCAGCCTCACAACATACCCCGATCGGGGATGCCATAGTCCCACTGGCTCCAGACGGGAGCAGTTGGGACTCTTGAGCGGTAATCGGTAAAAAAGAGCTACAAACCCAAGGTAATTAAGCTTACTGGGAATAACCAAAATAATTAGAAATTCGACATTCAAAGATGACTTAATAAATGAAATTAATATAATTGATAAAAATCCGTGTAGACCACCCTTTCCCCCCATATGTTATGTGATATATAATATATGTTCTCTCTCTATCTGGATTCAATCCTGGGATTGGTTTGCAGCAATTTCCTCTGTTCGTCTCTTCCACTCTTCCCTGTTTTGGGCGGCTCTTTTGAAGTCTGCATATGATGAGCAGCGCACGTCCACCAGCATGTCCTCCAGGTACTCTCGGCGTGGGCGTCCCCTAGAGTTTGTCCCCTCGGTCGTACCCTCCATTATGGCATGCAAGAGGCCTTCTTGTCGTGTTACATAGCCGATCCATCTTGCACGCCTTTCGGACAAGGTCCTGAGCAGGTGCCTTCCTCCTTCGATACTTTGGAGAACCTCCTCATTTGTAATGTGGTCTCTCCAGGAAATTCCTAATAGTCTTCTATAGGATCACATCTCAAAAGCCTCTAGTCTCCGTTTATCTCTTTTGGATAGGCACCATGTTTCGCAGCCGTACATCAAGATACTCCATACGTAGGTCTTGATGAGAAGTATTCTCAGATTTAGGTCTATATTATTTGATTCTATTATTTTCGACCTTTTATTGAATGCAAGCCTAGCCTGGTGTATACGGCTGTCGACCTCGCTCTTAGACCGACCGTCCCATGTTATTTTGTTATATGTTATGAAGTATATAAACCGTAAGTTAAGAATAATTTGCACCACTCTTAAGATGGCTTTATTTTAATAAGTTTCATATTCGTTTTATTATAATATGTCATGCAATTATTTGGAACGTGCATGCCACTAGTCGCGTAATGTAAATTCGGCTTAAAGCATGTAGATGTACATAGATTGCACAAATACTTGTACGAGTAGATTATCATAACAGATTGTAAATGATTTACACGTTGAATCAACTCCATTAAAGCATAATTCATTAATCAAATTACTTCGTCAATGCTATTAGAGAATTGGTTGCACTCGGACTGTTTGATGTACTGCACATTGCACATGATGCAACAAGACTGCACAGATACTGACTTCAGTTTATCGTAATGAAATAATAATTAAAATTAACGATTTGTCAATTACCTGGGTACACAGATCAGCTGGTATTGCTGGAATGCATTAATACCTTATCGTAATTTATTGAGATGCATCAAATGTGATTAGAATTAAACATTAAGTTTTATTATCACAGTTAATCGCCCGTGAGTGCTTTTGATTGTTTTTTTTTTAAAATTAAATTATTAAACGTGCATCCAAAACTTTGTACACGATTGAAATCTGTCAATGAGAATGGGTCGTTTCTGCTACTATCGTTGAGTTCAACAGTTCGGCTGGGGAACGATTTGTCATTATAATTTTTGTTTTTTTCCTTCCTTCAAGTCTCCGCAAGACCCGTATTCAGTCCTTTCGTTCCTCAAAAAGATCCTTCACACAGCATCTTCAAAGATGTCAGAGGCCCTTAGAGAAATTGTTTTTCTCAGGATTTCCTGTGTAAAGTTAATGTTAAAAAATGAAGTTTATGCAATGGGTTCAAAGTAACTTAAAGATCATTGTCATTATCATCATCATTATCATTACATAGTATAAAATGAAGTCGCTCAAAATGTATGTGCGCATAGATATTTTAAATTACGCAACGGATTTTCACGCGGTTTTCACCAATAGATATAGTAATTAAAGAGGAAGGTTTATATATATAATACATGCTTATTATAGTAGAGAAAAGCCAAGAAATTCAAATATTCAATTCAGGCAGCGGGCAGCTGGTGGTGTGGAATTTATAAAGGTTGGGTAATGGCATTGTGTTTCGTTAGCCACAGCAACGTGTGGCCGGTTGCGTGCTAGTTTAATTATATATGGTACACTAAGAATACAAACATTTTTGACTTGTGGCTTCCCCTTAAAAATAAAAAGGTGACATACAATCTATGGTCTATAATTATGCAGGCGGGTATTTAAGTGCCTACTTACAAATTTAATTTCAGAAGATATTTTGGTTTTGATTTATTATATAAGAGAAAATTAGAAACTTCCTTTTTGAGTGCGAGGTCTAAAAAAAAAATCGTTATAATTTTTGTTTCATTGTTTTTATTTCTTGCTAGAGCAATCCCGATGAGTTACAGAACTCATTTTAGGACAGGAGGAACATACAAATCATGGGTGGGAGGAAATAGTTACAATTTTACATATTAATTTAGATATCAAAAATATAAGTTTCACATACAATATAGACAAAACAAAATAAAAGACAGGTTGAGTAGAACAAACAACAATAGAAAACAATTAAAGAAAAAAGGAACAAGGTTATACAGATATGCATGATACAACTAAATGGAAAAGAAAAGAAGAAAAAAGAAACAAGACATTTGAACATGACAACAAAATTATTTATTTATTTAATACAAACGGCATAAGTATGCCATAAACACTAATTACATGTCACAAATTCATATTCAAAATATTAGTAATGATAAAACAGTGTCAGTCTTACTCATCATCGCAAAATAAGATACAACCTCGGAGCAAGACCGGGTTAGGTGAAATTGTTACTCAACATGGTGGGTTAATCGCGCGCATGCGCGTGTTTTTACCGAGTCGCTGTACGGCAGATGTAGTAGCTGTCAGAATTTAAACCACCCGATCACCAGGGTTAACTCAGTACCTCGTGCGTTGTAACTGACGAAATGGCGAACTTTTATGAGAATCTTGACGTTTTGAACGGAGTTTTTTTTTTTTTTTTTTTTTTTTTTTTTTTTTTTTTTTTTTTTTTTATTTATTTATTTTTTTTTTTTTACAGTGAATACCGCACAAGAATCTCAACTGCTCCCGTCTGGAGCCAGTGAGACTATGGCATCCCCAATTGAGGGGAAGGAGGTGGGGAAGAGGAAGGTTGGGAAGTACCTGGCTATTCAGATCTGGTCACCAAACACGGCTAAAGCCATTTTCAAGCAACGTTTCAATTCTGAATGGTGGTCTTACACCAGGGCGATACTGATAGTATCTTCCACTCTGGAACATGCCGCAAATATACTATATATTATTTTTAATTAATTAATTGTGAAATACACAAATTAATCAAATAAAATTTATTTGCGCATGCCGGGTTCGAACCCGCGACCTCCGGATTGTGAGTCAAGAGTCTTACCCACTGGACTAGTTTTGGCAAATATTGACCGTATTCGCGGCATTCGTGCACCACGGCTACGGAAAAGGTTAAAAAAAGGTACGATCCATTTGCGGCATTCACGGAAGGAGATTTTAGGTCTAAATATAGATTTACCAAAGTCAACGTTGTGTTGACTGGTGTTGACGTATGAATAAACGTGAAGTTGGCAACACACCGCGAAATGCTAAATTGGCCGCGTTTTTCAGCTTTGGAGCAGTGTTGCTACCGTAAAAAAATCATAACAGCTGTCGAGAAACATTATGATGATGAGTAAAGATTTTTACCCTGAGCAGTGTAGGCTTACTCCGCTGTGTAGCTACCGCGACGCTACAGAGCCGTGGTACGGTTTCATGATGAGTAAGGCTGTGTATATATAATAGTTAGTTGTGACGATACATTGGGAAGTGACAACAGAGATACCTTTACATGCAAAAATCTATAATACAAATAAAATTAGTAGTGATTAAAAAAATATGACAGCATAGCCTTCTTGTACCCTTGTTCCGTGCAGTTAATAGATCTATCACATCTGCATATCTATTAGTAACTTCATGTAACCTAGGTACAAGTGAGTGTTTCGTATACTCAGTCCGATTATTGTTACATTTAAAAAGGATTTTAGAACGAGTGGTTCTCGTGGGAATATGAAATTCAACAACAAAGTTTCATCCTTAAACATACTTAAAAATATTCTTTTAAAGCATTACTCTGAATTTTTTATTTTGCTGGATTCCCTTGTACATATCTGGTAGCGAATTATATGTATAGTGTATAGGCAACATAGTTCAGAGATTTTATCCCATATTTTGTAATGTACTCGAAATGTATGTAGGTACATAATAATGTACTCGACCTTTGAAATGAAAGAATGTAAAGAATTTAATACACATATGCTTTATGCTGTTACTTTATTATTGTCATTATTATGAATTTTATCGACACAAATCTAGATCTTTAAATAGATATTACGAATATATCAAGTTGATGCTTGAGATAGTGGGGACTGAGCAGTCTTTAAGAGGACATAGGTAGAGAAACCCAGAAATATGTCATTTTCAAAAAAGTTTTTAGACGTATTGACTCTTTTCCACAAAAAATTATAAATGGATTTCGAAAGATTGTTCTTTTATCTAGCATAGTTATGTAATAAATTTTTAGAATTTTTTTTAATTTTTAGTATAATAAGGTTATTCCATAGGTCGTTGGCAGATTTGTTAAATTTTCAAAAAAGTTTTTGTATTATACCACACCCATTTCAAATAATGTAATCATGCAGTGAAATAAATCAATACATTATCTAGCAAAGTTATGTATTAGAATTTTAATTTTAGTTTCAATAAAATCATTAAAAAATATGTACGTACATGTGTTTCTTGACGAAAATTGGTCCATTTGTGTATTTATTTGCGCACTTATAAACTAATATATTTCATATTTTTTTACATACTTATTGTGCTAAGACATTATTGACAAATCATAAATAAGTTTGACCGAAAAATAATTTTGGGAAGCATTTAATTTTAATTAATTAACAGCTTCGCATTTGACGATTTTATCATAGCGCCGAAACACAAAATTTCGCAGTTCATTACGGTCCGAAACGTGGCCAGACGAGGACGTGTCCGCGTCGCTCTGAATTACAACAGTTTGAAATAATATTTGGGAAACGAAATGTAAATACATACGAATTCCTTGTTTCACGTTCGTAAAATCTACAGGGTTGACCGAATTTCATTTTCATTGAATATTTTTATGCAAAAAGTTTTATATTTAAAAATAAATGTTTTTATTTGTCCCTTATTATACGATACAAAAAACAAGAGTCCCAAATGCCCCATTTTTTTAAAGTAAAACTTCTTTACGCATGCTCGACACATGGGGTTAACTGGTGAATCGTTACGAAAAGTGGTGATTGTTACGAAAAGTGGTGCTGGTTACAAAAAATGACATGCGAACGGTAATCGATGCGAACAGTGATCAATTGCTAGGCGGGTCGGGCCTTTAGGCTCGCTTGTTATTTGTGTTATTGTTATATTGTTAATGGACTATTTGTCCGTAAATAAATAAATAAATAAATTATATACAGCGGGTACCCGGCATGCATGGGTTCGGAAGTTATGCGCGTACATACATTTCGGCGATTCATTTTCATTTATATACTAGCTGGTGCCCGGCATGCGTTGCTATGCCGTTCAACAAAAAATTGTTTCTCCCTGCATGTCCTTTCCCATTCGTCCCGTTCACCTTCCGCTTCCCCTTCCTCTCCCGCGTCCCCTTCCCCTCAAACGTTCCCACTCCGCCACCTCCACCTTCCGACTCCCCACTCCACTCCTCTTCCCCCGTCCCGCCAACTCCCCTCACGAATTCCCTTCCCCCCTCCCAGGTTCCCCTCCCCCTCCCTGGTTCCCGTCCCTTTCCACCCGCGGCACCAATACCCAAGTTCCTATCCCCCCTCCCGCATTCCATACATTCAGTTCTGGTACATTTAGTTTTCAAACAGCTCACGTGCCACCCATTGAATTTTTAGTATACACATTTTATAATGCCAGAGCTCACCAGTAGTTATATACAAACCTTGTCCTGGCAATAACAAACACAACAAAAAAAGAATTATCCAATTTGGTGTAGTCGTTCGGAAGTTATGCGCGTACATACATTTCGGCGATTCATTTTCATTTATTAGCATTTATATATATGCCGGGTACCAACCTTTGCCATTTAATAACGAAATTGTTTCTCCCTGCGCGTCCTTTCCCATTCGTCCCGTTTACCTTCCACCTCCCCTTCCTCTCCCGCGTCCCCTTCCCCTTTCGCGTTCCCACTCCTCCTCCACCTTCCTTCTCCTCACTCTACTCCCCCCCTTTTCCGTCCCGCGATCCCCCCTCCCGAGTTCCCCTCCCCCCTCCCATAATCACCTCCTCCCTCCCGCGGATCCCCCTCTCGAATTCCCCTCTCCCCTCCCGAGTTCCCCTCCACCCTCCCGGGTTCCCCTCCCCCCTCCTGCATTCCATACATTCATTCCCGATACATTCAGTTCTCATACAGCTCGTGTGCCACTTATTGCAATTTTATTATACAAATTTCATGATGCCAGAGCTCGTGTCCTTTCCCATTCGTCCCGTTCCCCTTCTGCCTCCCCTTCCTCTCCAACGTCCCCTTCCCCTCTCCTCACTCCCCTCGCCCGCTTCCCCTATCCCTTAAACCCCCACCCGTTTTCCTCTCCCCCCTCCCGAGTTCCCCTCCCACCTCCCGGGTTCCCCTCCCCAACCCATCCCGCGGGCCCCCTCTCCCGAGTTCCCCTCCCTTGTCCCCCTCCCCTTCCCTCCCTCATCCTTCACCCCTCTCCCATCCGCCACCTCCTCCCGCATTCCATACATTCACTCCCGGTACATTCAGTTTTCAAACAGTTTGCGTGGCACCAATTGCAATTTTATATACAAATTTCATAATGCCAGAGCTCACCAGTATATACAGAAACCTTTAGTCCAGTCAAGGAAGGGGGTGTAGAGTGCGTGAGCAGGGACCTAAGCGATTCCTTCAGAAACTTGTTTAGGGTGCTTAGGATGTGAACATACTAAAAATCCTGACGTCTAGGTGGTGAGCTAGGGGGGGGAGGGGGAGGGGGAGGTCCCAATTTTCGGGTTTCCGCTTATATCTCAAAAACGGTGCGCCGCAGAGGAAAATTTTTTGATAATAAGTAAAAGCTGATAAAATTATCTACAACTTTTATTCTATACGTAATTTTCGAAATCCCAGCCATTTTCGAGTTATTCGCTCCACAAATGTAGATATTTTCGAAAAAAATCATTTTACCTCACATTTTTCATCAAACATTCCTTCATATCGTCTAAAATATTCATCAAAGAAAAAAATTTATTCGAAAGAAGTTGTAAAGAATTTAATTTTCTTTTAGAATATATAGACATATGTAAATTTATCTTCAACCGTTCAACATTTACAGCAATTTGAAGTTTTTTCGTAAAATGTTGTCATTTTCAGAAAGAGCTGTTTTTATCTTATTACTGACACACAACACTTGTTCGTTCGCCTAATAATATGTGTGACCACACTTTAAAACCAGTTATTAAATAAAATAGGTAAAAATCATATTACTTGAAAAATACATAATTGTATTTTATAATCATAATGTTTATTCTATTTCGTTACATTAAGCACATAAAATTATAGATCTCATTGTTATCACTGTTCTCAATAACATCATGTTACATTCTCATCCTCCTTGGACGTGGGGGTCCTCGCAAGCGTTGTTCATCCATGGCATCTTCATCCTCAGTATTGGATGGTTCTTGCTGAATGGGCTCTATGTCGTCGTCATCGTCGTCCTCGGCAACAGGCACGCTATTGAGGCATCTCCCTTGGCAGGAGACTCGGAGACACGCTGCAGAACAGGTCAGCATTGCTTTTCGGCATCCACATTTGCCAATTGCACAATCCCTGGTGCAGCGGCAAAATATCATATTTAGAAGGACCTCCGGCGCTGGTGGATCTTTTGTTGTATTTGGCATCAGGGTCTCTCCTTCATGTTTCCACCCCCATTATTCAGGGGGCAGCTCAATCGGTGCACTGGGAATGCTGTTTAACTGCGTTCTCTGTTGGAGGGAGGGAGCTGATGTCAGGCTTCATATTTGCCACCAACCCTGTGAACGACTAAAAGCGGTACTGGTTAAGGAAGGTCTGTCTTTTTGGCGCCGCATACCATTTCAGGAAACATTTATTTCCAGCCTCTTCAACCTCGCCGTGAGTAGAGGAGGGGTTATAAAGATCATTGCCGCTTGCTTGATGAATTCTGACTCCAAGTACAATTTTGAGAAGCCCACCTTGCTTCTCCTGAAAGTTGCAGATGTTGTGTCGCAGCCGGTAAATGAATGTAAGAACAGGATGTGTTCAAATGCACGGTGCTGCATCTTTTGGATGGACAGTGGCATTGTTTTGGTTTTCCCTCGTCCGTTATCAGCAGCAGAATATCTTGGGTGGGAGGAGTGGAAGCAATCAAAAGGAAGTAAAAGCTTCTCACAAAACTGTGAGAGGAATGTTCCACAGCAATCTTCACAACAAGGAAGTCAGCATCATGTCCTGAAGAGTCTGTATCCCATTCTCCCGAAGCTTCGTCTGTAGTAAAGAGATGAAGTTACTTTTGTTGGTAGGATTGGATAACAAATCTTCCTTTTTAACGGGTATTGAAGTGTTCCAAGTCAAATTGATGTCAGCTGACCTTCTCAGTCTGTATCATCGCATCTGTTATTGTGATTTTGTACCGTTGGCTGGGTTTGGGTACCAATCAAATACCACAGTGTGAGTCATCCAGGATAGTGGTGGTTGACGTAGTTGATGTAACGATCACAAATTGTGACAAGGAAGGCATCTTTTTGCCAAATTACTCTGTGTAGTAGAAATTTTCCGTCCACAACTATGTTCACCTGAGACAGTAGACCAGTTTTTTGGTAGGCTCGAATAAGCTGTACAGGACAGATTTAGTTGTCTTCCACATCCCACCTTCATTGAACAGTGCCAAGGGAAATGGGGCCAACTCATACTCAAAGAATTTCTTCAAATCCTCATCTGATCGTTTGCTTATACACATCCGGTGAAATAGAAATGTTGGGTCAACTGCAACCTTTTCATCGTGATTTTTTATCGACGAGCTGACAGAAGACATTGGGAATTGACATTATTTCATTGGCTTGTGGGAAGGGAGGATGTGCATCAAACCACTGACTGAGTTTGAAAATGTCTGCTGCATCTTTACTTCGGTGGGCTTGTCCGAGGTCCTTGTGTTGTTACTGGACGTGAAGACTCCACAATACTCTTCAAGGGAAGTGCAGATCTCATGAGTTGCGCTCATACCAACTAACCACTTCTAGTACATTGTGCAAAATACCTCTGCCTCCTGTTATGCCTTCTCGGCTTTTGAATGATAGCATCAATGTGGTTTCCATGGTCATATCTGATCATACGCCTTACTAAAAGAGCGTCGCATAATCGTCGTTGCACGTCGGTGTGTCAGTAATAAGATAAAAACAGCTTTTTCTGAAAATGACGACATTTTACGCAAAACCTTAAAATTGCTGTAAATATTTACTGGTTGGAGACTTATTTGCATATGTATATATATTCTAAAAGGGAATTAAATTTATTACAACTTCTTATAAATAAATTTCTTTCTTTGATGAATATTTTAGACGATATGAAGGAATGTTTGATGAAAAATGTGAGGTAAAATAATTTTTTTCAAAAATATCTACATTTGTGGAGCGTGTAAGTCAAAAATGGACGTGATTTCGAAAATTACGTAAAGAATAAAAGTTGTAGATAATTTTATGAGCTTTTTTTACTTATCCTTAGGAAATTTTCATGTGTGACGCACCGTTTTTGAGATATAAGCGGAAACCCGAAAATTGGGACCTCCCCCTCCCCCCCTTCCCCCTAGCTCACAACCAAGACGTCAGGACTTTTAGTATGTTCACACCCTAAGCACCCTAAACAAGTTTCTGGAGGAATCGCTTAGGTCCCTGCTCACGCACTCTACACCTCCTTTTGGAGCATTTATTGACTGGACTACTTTGCGGGCGTGCTCACAACAACTCACCAAAGTTTCATCGCAATCGGATGAACGGTTAGCAATTCACAGGAAAGTATGTAGAACAGTTTATATGGGAGAATTAAATTGTTGATTTTACTATCTTCCTCGCAACTTTTCCATATTTTCTCAACGTTTAAACCTTTCCTGGACTACGAAAAACATTTCAAAACCAAAATCAGCTAAATCGGCCCAGCCGTTCTCGAGTTTTAGTGAAACTAACAAACAGCAATTGATTTTTATATAGGGGGGGGGGGGTAAAAGAGGCGGGGGGGTGGAGGGTGGTTAGAGGTTGTGGGGTGAGAGGGGGAGGGGGTTGAGAGGGATGGGGGGTAGGCTTTTTTATATCCATTTTTCGTATTACAAAAATAACAAACATGAGAATCGGGTATGGGTACCACCGCCCCGGGAACCATTTTTTTGATAACCAACACGTCTGCCGTAGGTCATCCTTAGTGGTTCGCAACGTTTGGTGACTAGCAGGGGTGCCTGGGTTCATGGGGTGAGGTTTTTTCAGGTCTTGGCGGCGGATGCGTCTGCGCACCAGCTGCATGGCAGGTTGGATCTAGAGAAAGTGGTTGAGGGAGTCCCTTTGACTTCTCCAGCCTTACTCTCTCGGAACATCGCTTTACACCGCAGTGGGAGGGATGGATTCATACATCCGCTCTCCTGGACACGCTGACCCCCACATTTCTACCCACCCCTAATACCCTTTCCTTCTCAGAAGATCCTCTCATCCCTTTCCCTGAAACGAACCTTCACACAGCATCCCCAAAGAAGAGATAGGCAATGTGTCGAGCGATTGTAAAAAAAGGTCTCTCCCGATCCGGCCTTCTACGTAGTTGGTGGGGCAGATTCCACCGCCGCCGAGATCCTGACAAACCTCGCCCCATGAACCCGGGCTACCCGTACGGTGTTGATAATCCAATACATGGTTCCCGGGACGGCGGTACCCATACCCGCCTTCCAAATTACTGATACTATTTATTGACGGCCGGCGTGGTCAAGAGGTAAGGCTCTTGACTCGCAATCCGAAGGTCGTGGGATCGAATCCCGGCGTGGGCAAATAAATTTTGTTTGACTAATTTGGGTTATTTCATACAAAAATAATATATTTGCGTCACGTTCCAGAGTGGAAGATACTTTAGTATCGCCCTGGTGTAAGACCACCATTCAGAATTGAAACGTTGCTAAAAATTACTTTGGCCGTGTTTGGTGACCAGATCTGAATAGCCAAGTAATTCTTCGCTTCCTCTTCCCCATCTCCTGCCCTTCCCCACCACCTTCTGCCTCATACTATACCCCATAGTCATGTCATAGTCTCACTGGCTCCAGACGGGAGCATTTGGGTCTCTTGTGCGGTATTCACATAAATATAAAATTAAAAATTATGCACACGAATAAATATTTCAAAATGAGATATTTTTTACAATCCAACTGAATATTAGGTACTCTTTTTTTCATGAATACCGCACAAGAGTCCCAACTGCTCCCGTCTGGAGCCAGTGGGACTATCACCCCCAATTGGGGTATGTTGTGAGGCTGAAGGTAGTGGGGGAGGGGAAGGAGTTAGGGAAGATGGAGGTGGGGAAGTACCTGACTTTTCAGATCTGGTCACTAAACACGGCTAAAGCCATTTCAAGTAACGTTTCAATTCTTCCACTCTAATGGCCGTAAAATAAAATGAAAAAACAAAAACCAAAATATTAAAAAAATATAACAAATTGTTTTTTTGTGTAGGTATCTACTTTATACCTACTGTGTTTATGTATCTATTTATGTATACGCACTTCAATACACAAATTACAAATAACTACTACTTATTAAAATTCTGGAAGCGAGAATTCAACATCTTTATCTGAACCATACTGTAGGTCCAGCTTCGCGTGAACTATAGGTACGTGAAACCCGGCTTCTAGCGGAACGAAATCTAGTTCCAAAAACGTCCGCTTGCAACGGCTGATGTGTGAGCGGTGCAGTCGGAATCGAAATTATGATTTGCTGGTATGACAGCCTTAAGCCTTTAAAAAAATAAAGTATAAGGTCTATAAAAAACACTTTCAAGTCCAAACTCTCCTATTTATAAACCCCTTTTCGGATTTGGTTTTATTGTATAATGTGGCAAATTTAGTTTTTTTTATAATAATCGCAAAAAAAATGTTATTTACGCCCGAACTTCACAAAATAAAATAAAATATGCATTTTCTCGTTGTTATTTTTGACATCAATCAATACGGCCCGCACTCTACGAATTTGGATTCTTGAAGTGACCCTTATGGCATAGGCACAAGAACCATGCACTGGGCAACACCTATTTCGTATCAGTCACGCCCCAACCGGCGCGGGAGACAGTCGTGTGACTCCGCGTCGCTTAGTTTCGTGAAATAAATTTTAAATTTTAGTTTTCTTACAATAAACAATGCGTAAACAGCAATTAATATTTTTTACAGGCCTTTACGAAATCAACCTGTCAATTCTCAAATACCTTTTCCAACCTTTCCAAAAAGCTTTTTCTCAAGTATTTTTAAACTCCTCCCATAAAGGGCGTGAATTCCCATTTCGATTTTTTCCTTAACTATTGGATCGCCTTAAGTCGATTTATTCTTAACTACAAAATTGTACTTAAGTTGATTCGGTCGTCTGCTCATGCTAAAACGATTCTTACTTTAGTCATTACATACTTACGTCGATTCTTACTTAAGTAAACTCGCAGTTACGTCGATTCGCACTAGTGCCGATTTACACTTATGTCGACTGGTGCTTAAGTGATTGAATTTAAAAAAGTCAAAGTTATAAAAAAAAAAAATAGTCTATAACCTAACTTAACGTAAACCATTTAGCCTATTTTTAATGTTTTCTTTCATCACTTTCAATGGCTTTTCAAAGGAGGTGTTCAAATTGCATGATTCTGAGTTGTCCGGTCACCGTTTAAACACGGGCATAGTCGGGTAGTAATACTAGTAAAAACCTGTTATATGTAGGTACAATCAGGCTTTAAATTCCTCAAAATCAGTGATTGCATGTTGATAACAACTTCTTCATTTTTCACATAACTTTTTTAATGTATTACGTACTTCCCCTTATCATTCTGACACATGACCGCACGTACTGAGATTAACTTATATTGGCATGTCAGTGTGCCCGAAGTCAGCTGAAAATTTCCTTACTTCTGAAAATTATAAAAAAAAAAATCGAAATCCATATTTTTTCTGTATTTTTTTTTACTTAAATCAACACAGGAGGCCTTGAAGAAAATAAAATGTCTATGTCATCTGAGATGCTGTGTGGTGGGTCTTTTTGAGAAGAGGAAGGAATAAACATTTGCCTTGAAGAAACCCATGCTGTGGGAAGGAGGAAACACAGAGGCTGGTAAATCGTTCCACAGCCGAGCTCTTGAACTCAAGGACGGGTCGTAGAAGTGGTGTTGTGACAAAAATGTCAATATGATGGGCGCGTGTATGACGTATTTCAAGTCTATGCACGGCACCGGTGCCATTACAAAACGTTGACCTTATAACGTATCTAGGTGTAAAAGTTGATGAAAATTGATTAAAATGGGGTGAACGCATTAGTTATTTAAATAATAAAACATAAATTACTTTTGGAGTCGGTGTCAGTCAAGGTAGGTATGTAACTACATACATAGTTATAGGTGTAATGTGCTTGTGTGGCGAGAGGCGAGAGCGGGGCCGCGGCGACGCGGGGAGCTGTCAAGTACTTTTGAACACGCCGGGCCGGGTACCTTTGCTGACACCGACTCCAAAAATAACAATCGTATCTGCATATTGATGATTAGAAAAAGTAAGTTGATTATGAGGTTGTAGAAGAATACGAAAATATTTTTTTTACTTTTTAATGCATTTTTTGAAGTCGTTTTTTGTTTTGTTAAAATTTTTGTTTATTTTTTGATTTTTAGTGAATCTGAAGTACACTAACTAATTTGTCTAAATATGGGTAAACCTAGGTACTAAACGTGCTGCTCATATGAGACAGACATAATTTGACCATAGCGACGTTAGGACCAAATTAAGAGATTCGGCCGAGTTTCGTTAATTTGTCGTGGATCCGATAATCAAAACCTAACCAAACTCTCATAAAATTACCCTTGAAGTACATCCTTTCCAATAATAAAAAAAGAATCATTGAAATCGGTTGGCGTAATATTGAGTTATTCGTCCATTTGTCGCGCACATACTTAATGCAAATTTAAGACTTATGTGGTTTTCTGGCGGATGCCATTGTTGGAACTGGACCAAATTAAAATGGGACCAACGGGAAGCATCAGCTTTCAAATAAAAAAGAATCATCAATATCGGTTCACCCAGTCAAAAGTTCTGAGGTAACAAACATAAAAAAAATAAAAAATACAGTCGAATTGAGAACCTCCTCCTTTTTGAAGTCGTTTAAAAACTAAGTTATTTTTTCAAAACTGTTTGATTTCCTCATTAAAAAAGAGTTAATCAAGATTTACGTGGCCCTTGACTAATTATTGTTAGAATATGGTATTATCGGATGGGGCAGTTCAAATGACCATATACTAAATTCACTAATTAACCCAAAAAGCCATAATGAAAATTATGCTGAAACTCCTTGTAAGAACCAACACTGACCTTGATTCCTAGTGTTATAGTCACACAGTTGTCATATTCGCTGAAAAGGAGATTTAAAAAACAACAAACCAAAATAATATTTGTATTAATTAAAAAGTACCATTTCTGCTGTGATGTGTGGCAACATTCTAAAATTATAAGAAAATTCTCATTATTTTCAGTACGTACATCTTATATATAAAAATCTCGTATCACGGTGTTTGTGGTCGCACTCCTCTGACCGATTTATATGAATTTTTTAATGTATTTTTGGTAGGTACAAGAATAGGTTTTAAAGTATGTTTCATACCGCTGGGTGATTAGAGTGTACCTATCCAGAAAAAAAACTATTGATTTGACAAATTTTTTTGTATTTCTTTTTTTATTTGGCATCAAAAAATACTTACAACCCCAAATTTTCACCCTCCTACCCCCCCCCCCTTCCATTTGTTAATCGCGGTTTTAGTATTTTTGTATGAACAAATTTAACCATCGTTCGTATTTCAAACAGAACGAAATTATGCATGTTGTTGAATGACAGATGGTGCTACGTCCGCCTCATCGAACTTTCATCCACACTTGCGCAAGACATTCACGAGAAGTGTCGCGTCATTTTGATATTTCATTCAGCATCATGTTCTCGCATGGGCAAACCATCAAGCTTATTTGACTCTGTTGGCTAAAGACGGACTGACAAAAAATATCGTACACTCAATTGCTCTTCGAAATTCATATTTATTTTCTTTATTTAATTTTCCTACTTTAGTTGGTGTTTTTTGTTTTTATCGGCGGTCATCGTCTACAGCGCTTCATTCCTCTTTCTGTCATAGATCCCATCCCCACACACTTATAATACATTCCTTTTTTTTTTTATTTAACTACCAAAATTTTCACTACAAATAATTTATATGGCAGAACAACATTCGTCGGGTCAGCTAGTATTATTAAAATGAATATATGCCGCCGTTCTTACAATAGTTGGTGGTGTAATGGTTAGCATTGATGCCTTACAAACAGTTGATCAGTGTTCAATTCTCGGCCGTGGTATTTAAAAATAATGTATTTATATTTATGTTAGGTTACATACATTTAAAATATGGTTCCATGACAATTCATCCTGCGACAATTCATCCGGTGACAGTTCATCCTGCGACAGTTCATCCGGCCGACAGTTCATCCTGCCGACAGTTCATCCGGCCGACAGTTCATCCCGCCGACAATTCATCCGGCGACAATTCATCCTGACAATTCAACCTAACCTAACCTAACCTAACCTAACCTATAAGTATAAGTATGTCGTATTTTGTTATTCACGCATGCTTCTTCGGAGAGTCGAAATTATTGTTAGTAAAAATATTTTTACAGCGGATTTCCACTCAAGATGCCTTCATATATAAGTATATCGATTTTGGTTGTACGGCCGTATATCCTCTTTGCATACTTACTTAATAAAAATCTTCTAAATGATCAGGCAGGATGAATTGTCGCCGGATGAATTGTCGGCGGGATGAACTGTCGGCAGGATGAACTGTCGGCAGGATGAACTGTCGGCCGGATGAACTGTCGCAGGATGAACTGTCGCCGGATGAATTGTCGCAGGACGAATTGTCGGGTCACCTTAAAATATATACTCATACATATATAAACACCCAACTGGAAATTTTTCACACGTCTGCGCATTATTGTAATTTTATTGGCAACGTCGGGGTCTTCGGCTGCATTCCTGCAACTCAAGTATGTTTGGGAGTTATCTTCTCAAATCGGTAAAGGTATTTTACATTTCTGTAGATATTATTTGTTCATAGTACTTTGTACAGGTACTCGTGACCGCACGTAATATGTAATCTACGATTATTAGACGATTACATGTATATAATATACAGCGTGTAACTGCACTTACCCGAAGTGTTTTAACTAGCGACTCGTGAGTACATTTGGAGTAAAAAAGTAGATGTCGTTTAATAATTGTGGTATATGTAATTATCCATATTTATTTATTTTATTTTATTTATTTTATTTTTTATTTTACTTTATTTGGGAAACAAACAGTTATACATATTTTATTAAATAATTACATTTGACAAATTTGCATGAACCAGTGAAGTTTCCACATTTGAGAATATAGAATTTAAAGAAAAAACAAAAAACTCATTAATATAAGAAGTTATACATACATAATCCGAAAGGAATTATGAAATTTTTAAACAAAAACTTAAAAAACATTTTACCATTAACTAGTTTTAGATATGTATTACGATGTGCCAACTTATATTTTCCACTGTGAACAAAAATGCCAACTAATATTTTTTCTATGTATAACAACTGTCAAGTATGTATAGTACTGTCAATTTGATAATGCTCCCTCCCTAAACACGAGAATTTCTCAATTAGGGAGGTATTGTTACCACCAATATTATATATTATATATATTTGTTTTTTGTATATTATATGTATTGGTTTAATAATAAAAAAATAAAAAAAAATAATACCTAACTAGATTACAGAAAATCAGATAAAACCAACATAATAAAATCAGATGAAACCAACATAATAATTCATACGAAAATCAGATGAAACCAACATAATAAGAGAAAAACAATAAAATAAGGCACACAGCAGGATTCACGATCAACAATCTGTTGGATCAACAATATAGTGGATCATTCGGAAACGTTCGGGTTCCGTCGAACTTTGACGAACGTCTCATGGGTCAGACAGCGGTCTCGTCCGTGGGAGCTCGCCAGAACCATTTTAGCAGCCTTAGTAATCACTCGCTACGTAGACAATAATACAGTACTATTAAATCCATTGTACATTGCAATAAAGACGAAAGAACTTACGTGTGCATCTCTATTATTATTTGTGGGCTAGTAAGGCCACAATAAAAGAACATTACGATAATATATATTTTTTAAATATTTCTCTTTCACACGTTGCCACTGCTCGCGTTCCTATACGTCGCGATGGGATCATATTGTACGCGCACTGTTTCGTGTGTTACCGTGCTGCTAGAACGAGACCAAGTGCTTATCCCGTGACCCGCTAGGCCAGTGGATCTTAACCTGTGTTCGATTGAACCCCAGGGTTTCAGTGAGTCAATCTCAGGGGTTTGGCGGATTACTTATTTTTTATTTTTATATGAATACCGCACAAGAGTCCCAACTGCTCCCGTCTGAAGCCAGTGAGACTATGGCATCCCCAATTGGGGTATGTTGTGAGACTGAAGGTAGTGGGGAGGGGAAGGAGATAGGAAAGAGGAAGGTGGGGAAGTACCTGGCTATTTAGATCTGGTCACCAAACACGTTTAATGCCATTTCAAGCAACGTTTCAATTATGAATGGTGGTCTTACACCAGGGCGAAACTGAAAGTATCTTCCACTCTGGAGCGTGCCGCAAATACACTATATATTATTTTAAACGAATAAATAGTGAAATAACACAAATTAATCAAAACAATTTATTTGCCACGCCGGGATTCGATCCCGCAACCTTTGGAGTGCGAGTCAAGAGCCTTACCACTGGACTATGCCGGCCGTCAAATATATGAAACTGATAGGGGGTTCAGTCCCTTCAAAAAGGTAAAGAACCACTGCGCTAGGCTATATCTGACTATTCGGTTGCGACGTGTGATGGAAAAATATTTTTATTGTTTTTAATTGAAAAAAAATATCATCGAACAGCAAAATGACAAGTACATTTTTTATTCAAATATGCTCAGAAATCTCTGGTTAAAATACTTCGGGTGTGTGCTGTTACACCCTGTATAGTGTATAGTAGGTAATTCGTTAGTGGAAATGCGTTGTTATTGTATAATTATTTAACCCAATTTGATAAAATCAATCTTCAACGTGTAATCGAATATTGAAAAATTGTAAATTTATCGTTTTATTATTTTTTTGATAAGATTACGTCTTTGATAATTTTTCTCGTGATTCGTAGTCATTTAACCCTCTGGATGTCGAAATTTTCCCTTATACTACGTATATTATGAGAATGTTGGGTTTTGTCCTACGCACTGCGAGAAACTTCAGAGACACCCGGGTTCTCACAGTACTATAAAATGCTTTGGTTAGGAGTAGGCTTGAGAGTGGGTCGGTGATTTGGAGCCCACACCAAGTGAAGTATTCCCTCATCTTGGAGAGGGTTCAGAAGAGATTTCTTTACCTGAGGGAGTACGGCTACTGCCCGTGGCTCTACCCTACCCACTTTCTCTTAGGCATGCTTGGTGTAAACCTTCTATGGGTCAGAAGGGATGTGCTCATTGTAACACTTTTTTTTCAGACTGATTCGTGGATGTTTCAAAAACTCAAAAGCTCCATAATAATGGAGAGCATTAGTTTCTATCTTCCCGATGGTTATCTCCATCACCGACAGCATAGACTGTTTTGTCTCCCGGCTTGCAGAACTAACTTGCCAATGGTTGCTTGTCAACTTGCCAGTTGTTAAATAGAATCACTTCAAATATCGATATTTTTAACATCAATGAAGCACAATTCAAACAACTAGCTTTGTTGCTGTTAGTCTAAATCATTTTATCTTATATCTGTTAATGTTTTCTCTTTTAAAAACGATTTGAAATTGTAATTATGTAATGTTTTTAAAAGAAATAAATTAAATTGAATTATTTCTAGCTGTCCTCGGCGTTGCTCATGCTTTATTCTGCTTTAATAGTGGAGAAAAAGGATGGGGTGGTTTTTAGAAGTCTCATGTAGACTCAGATCTTTCTTTTATTCTGAAAATCAAGTTTACACAATCTCAACAGTCTAGGAATAAAACTGTAAATTTATAGAAAATACAAAGCCACCGTTTTTGTATTTCTTGGGCATTGACAATGTAACAATTTCTAGAAATTTTTGTTTTTGAAAATTAAAACTCTTCAAAACGAAAATAAAGCCACCCATAGACACTTTACATATATACAAACTCGAGTAGAGGGATATCTCCAATACTAAGTTTTGAGAAAATCAGGAATTCATGTGTCTGTGTTTAACATATTAAAATGCTAAAAAATAACACCGGGAGCGATATCGGTCCGGTACACTAGTATGGTATTTTTAAATTTCCTACTAGTGACCAAGAAAACATAATTTTTTTGTTTATTTCTCTGCAACTCTATTATTACTGATTTGATGGTGTTTATGAGATGTGCTACCCGCAGTTATTACTAGATGCGCTTCACGAATGTTGTTCTTTGAATGTTAAATTAAATAAACGAATTATTTCTGCATTCAAACTGTATTTTATTTTTATTTATTTTTTTTACATTAACTCCACACAGGAGGCCCCGAGGAAAATAATTTCCCTCAGGGCCTATGTCTCTGGGATGCTGTGTGGAGGGTCTTTTTGAGGAGCGGAAGGAATGAACATTGGTCTTGAAGAGACCCATGTTGTAGGAAGGAGGAAATACAGAGGCCGGCAAATCATTCCACAGCCGAGCTGTTGAACACAAAAACGAGTCGAAGAAACGACCCGTTCTCATGTGACAAATGTCAACCGTGTACAAATGTTGGGCACGCGTTTGGCGTGTTTCCCGACTATGCACCGGTGCCGAAGGGATCAATGATGCTAGTTCCTCGGAGCATCTTTCATTGTAATACCGGTAGAACAAGGATAGCATTCCCACCCGACGCCTGTGCTCTAAAGATTGCAATCCGTCTGTTAAGATGGGAGAATCTATCAAACGGACCGCCCGTTTCTGCACAGAGTCGAGGGTATTTTTCAGGTATTTTGGAGCTCCAGACCAGAGATGGCTGCCAAATTCAACCGTGGGGCGTACTTGTGATTTGTACAAGGTTAGCAGTTGTGTACTATTGAAGTATCTGTTGTTATCTATT
This sequence comes from Limnephilus marmoratus, assembly GCA_917880885.1. Taxonomy (NCBI): domain Eukaryota; kingdom Metazoa; phylum Arthropoda; class Insecta; order Trichoptera; family Limnephilidae; genus Limnephilus; species Limnephilus marmoratus. The sequence continues at coordinate 21,281,099 of OU862928.1, read as the reverse complement.
GTTAACCAATAAAAAATAACACCTCAAAAAATCAACGAAATGAACAAATTTTTTTCGTATGCAAACTACTCAGATTAGATAGTAGTCCGCCGACAGTCGTGCGGATATCACAACATATCTCTTTTGTATTTGAATATCTTTGATTGTACCAGAGAGAGGGTACACTTTTACCTATAACGTCACACTCTACTCAAATTTCGATTATTTGTAGATGTCTGACTAATCAACTGAATGATCGATTTTTATATACATATTTATAACAAGATATGGGTACCTGCCTGAATATAGCTACACTATTTTGTATAAGTTGAAAATAATTAAAATAATAAGCCATAAAAAAATAGGATTAATCATGATTTCACAAAATAAAAAACAATCTGCACGAGACTCTTTGAAAATATGATGAAATGTAAAATAGTACAACAGTAAAATATATTTAATTAAATGAAGACAATACCAGCGAAACTCAATCGGAAATCCGGAGACAGAAAAATTAGACACAGATATTGGCACCTCTGGAACTCGAACTCAGGACCTTCTGATAACATGGCCAATGCTCTACCAACTGAGCTAAGGTGTCTGTATAAAATTCAATCACTTTTAACTGTATCATACTTGGGTTCGAGTCCCAGAGGTGCCAGTATCTTTTTCTGATTTTTCTGTCTCCAGATTTTCGATTGAGTTTCGCTAATATTGTATTCATTTAATTAAATATTACAATTTGAGGTTTTTAAAGTTAAAAATAAGTAGGTAAGTAAAATATATATTTTAATTCATCTCAGGGTAAAAATAATTATTTGTGACGAATATTGAAATGGAATTTTTTTATTTTTATAATTTAAATCAATTAAATACTGTCTACATAATAATAGATATTATACACCGTACCTATCTTTTGATTTTTAAAAATCGTTCAGATTAGTAAGTAGTATTTTGGCCTTAAACCCATTTTTTATGAAATCGGCGAATATATCACACCGGTGAATGTTTGCTCGAACGACGATCTTTATTGACAATAAATTCTCACTTTTCCAGGAACAACGATTAATCGTTTACCGGCATTCAGTGGGTTAAATACCAATTATTGATAAGTGACTTCCTATTCCCCGGTGAAACACTGTTCAGTGTAGATCTAGTCGGGAAACACTGTTCAGTGTAAATCTAACCGGGAAACACGCGTTCGTAAATATCTTGTTTTTAGTTTATTTATAGTTTATTTTGTTATTTATTTACGTTTTAACTACATGATAATGTAATGACTAATCATCTAGTTATGCTAGACAACATTTCTCCATTATCATTATTTATAAACAAATATTAACATAAATAGCTCAACAGAACTTTGAACTCACGCAAATTAGTAGTGCAGGAAAACAAAAGAGTTTTCTCAGGCCCTAAGGCACCGAACCGACTGAATTTTTGGAAAATTACGCTGGACAAAACACAGTAAAAAACTTATATTGTTTTGCCACTTTAATGTGCAGTAGTTCTGTGATTTGAACAATTCAAAAATAGTTGAAGAAAATATTTGTAATTCTGAGTTTGTAAAATGACGTAAAATATCGTAATGTAGCTGTCCCGGTAAGACATAGGTCTTGAGATCGATCCCTAGACGCGAGCGTTACCTTTGTAATTTCTGTTTCATTTAGATTTATATTATTTTCTTCGTCTTCAATGATTAAACAGATATATATTATTTTTGTTGTTTTTGTATATTTTGACCTGTAAAGATACATTACTGAACAAAAAATGAATCTCAAATAATACTTAATTTATTTTAGCAGTGCAAATAGTGTTTTTTTTTAAAAAAACCTGGCAAAAAACAAGGATTAAAAGTGACAATATAAAAGTGAAACAAAAAGTGATAAAATGGAAAAACTAAAGCAAGAAAAATGCACAATAAGCAATCATAGAAAGTGTAAAAGTGAGCAACGCCGCATTAAAGTGAAATAAAATAAATGAAACAGAACAATTAAAAGAAGTGGTGTAAATCTTTTTTGTGGAAAATTGAAATAAAAGTTTCAACAATGAGTAGCATAGATTTCGACAAAGTTTTGGAAATGGTGGGAGACAAGGGACGATATCAAACAGTCATGTTTTTTATCTTGTGCATCCCAGCCACTTTACCAGTGGCTTTTCTGACATTTTCGAATGTCTTCACAAATGCCACACCAGACCATTGGTGCCAGCCTCCTTCAAGTTTCAAGAACTTGAGCATATCAGAAGCAGATTTGAAGCATCTAACTATACCATTTAGGATAAGAGGCGACGGGGAAAAGGTCTACAGCAAATGTACTATGTACGACACAAATTCATCAATCTACGATCAGATATTTAACGCAGACAATCGGGCGTTCAGTGACAGCGATTTGAGCGGGAGTTTTGACGCGTACGTCAAATCTGACAGAACATTTGGCGGTAAAATAGACGATGGTGGTGAATTGAGTAAAGAACCCCGTAAAAGTGATGTGATTAGACTAAACGATGAGTGGAGAAGAACATTTGATGATATTGTGGAGAAAGGAGAGTTGAAGACAGTGAGCTGTGAGTTCGGTTGGGTCTACGACAAAACGTGGTACGACGATACGCTGGTTACTCAGGTATGTTGGTTTACGTATTTATACCTGCAATTTATGGTGGATATCCATTGTAATGATTTATTAAAACAAATTTAACTTTTAATTTTATTTTTGGAATAGCTTGATGAGTAAAACCATAATCTTTAACAATATTTAATCATTGAAAACAATCTTAGCGACACTCAAATGAAAGTTAGAAACAAAATAATCAAAAAAAGAATCGCATCCAGCAATGCGGCCGCAGCCTTGAAGGGGCTCTGCCCTAACCACTGAGCTAATTCGACTCTATCCCTTTCGGTCATATTTAACTATATCATACTTCTACTAAGAACTACCAATATTATCGTCATTTACATAACTTTTTTTTTGGCTCCTATCTTTATGTACGATTGCAAGATTCTTCCTTCCAAGAGTCTTAGGTGAACATATCTATTTTTATTATAATGTGCGACATCTATTGACTTTTCTGCAAATCTGCAAAGAATATATTATTATTTTTGGAATAATGTAATGACCGTATCCACTTCAACTAAGAACTACCAACATTATCTTTATTTTCCTAACAAATTTTTTTGCTCCTACTTTTTTGTACGATTGCAAGATTCTTCCCGAACTAAATGCAATCTAGATAGTGTCTCGGATTAATATATCCGATTTTATTTCAAAGTGCGATATCTATCGACTTTTCGAATATATTTATTTATTTTTGGAATAACCTAATGACCGTAGCCTTTTCTGGTTTTTCTGTTTTCAATTTCCATTTGAGGGTCTATCCTATGTAATGTTGTCTCCAGTGATACAAATTTATTTATTACTAGCTGGTTCCCGGCATGCGTTGCAATGCCAACATGAATCCCCGTTCCCCTCACACGTTCCCTTCCCCTCCCGCGTTCCCCTTCCACCTTCCAGCCTTCCCTCTTCCCTTTCCCGCTCCCTCGTCCCGCCAACCCTCCTCCCGCGTTCCATATATTCAATTCCAGTACATTCAGTTTTTAAACAGCCCGCGTGCCACCTTTTACAATTCTGTAAGAACCATCCTCGTACTTCAAGGAATATTCTAAAAAAAGAATTAGCGAAATCGGTTCAGCTGATCTCGAGATTTGCGCTTACCAACACAATTAGCGATTCATTTTTATATTATAGATAGTAAGTTATGAAAAAAAGTTTTATATTGTTTTAATAAATCATTATTCTGTTTCACTTACGTTATGCCTTTTTGACTCTTGACTCACAATCCGGAGGTCACGGGTTCGAACCCGGCATGCGCAAATAAATTTTATTTGATTAATTTGTGTTATTTCACAATTAATTCATTTAAAATAATATATAGTATATTTGCGGCATGTTCCAGAGTGGAAGATACTATCAGTATCGCCCTGGTGTAAGACCACCATTCAGAATTGAAACGTTGCTTGAAAATGGCTTTAGCCGTGTTTGGTGACCAGTTCTGAATGGCCAGGTACTTCCCAACCGTCCTCTTCCCCACCTCCTTCCCATCCCCACTACCCTGAGCCTCACAACATACCCCAATTGGGGATGCCATAGTCTCACTGGCTCCAGACGGGAGCAGTTGAGATTCTTGTGCGGTATTCACTGTAAAAAAAAATAAAAATGCCTGTGTTATGATCATTTTCCTTGTGTTTTATGTGAAGGTTATTAAATATATTTTTTAAATGATTATTATGATTTTTTTGTATTTTTTGGGCATTAACTATGTAAATATTTTTATTTGGAAGAGTTTTAATTTTCAATTTACATTTGTTACTTTAATTTTAATTTTTTTTTTGCGACCGGTTTCGACACATCCGTGTCATTCACGAGCAAACTTAAAACGTTTTAAGTTTGTTCGTGAATGATATGAGCAAAAAAGTTTTAAATTAATGCAACAAATGCACATTGAAAATTAAAACTCTTCAAAACAAAAATGATTATTATGCCTTTGTGTTTTACAATAAATACAGTAAATATGTACTGCAGCTTTATGATATAGTTTTCTAATTTCTTGAAAAAAATGTGTCGCCTAAATACAATACATTATTATGTAATTCATCACAGAAGTACAGCATAAAACTATAGCCTCGAAACTAATTGCTGTAACAAATTTAAAAAATTAGATTTAAAGTTTGTGGGAAAGCAGAAAATATTAATAGGTATATTTTTATTTGTTTTACCGGTGATTTCAAATTTTCAACAAGTCTTAATTTGTTTTCGTAAGCGGCGTCAAAATTCAAACGTCAAGTACTTCTGGCGTAAAAAAGTAAAGTTGGCTTCGAATATAGGGTACCAATCAAACTATCGATCTTCGAGCATCGGATACCAAGTGTCGAGCATCGAGCAAGCAGAACTGCTCGATTTGGATCAATTGAGATGTGATTGACGCCCGCCTGACCCTGCTTGAAATATCGCCTTACACAATGTTATTATACGCGAGGTATTTCAAAATTGTGTTAGTACCTACCCACCTTGAATTATTAGATTCCTAAACAAATATTTACAGGAGGCTAAAAAAATCTAGAGATTTCATTGATGTGGTGCGTGATGTATTGCGTTGTGCGAATAGGTACATGTCGTGCCCATTTTTAGTATTAATAAAATTACATAAGTACTACTACTTTACTACACGCTGGGACGTTCTCAACTTGAATACTGCACCTCCATATGGACACCACTTTACGGTGTCTATAAAGACAACATTAAAAGTATTCAAAAGAAATTTCTGCAATACCTCAATTACAGTATGAGCGCACCTAAACGGGGGTACATAAATATGCTCTCGAATTATAACGTCTCCACTCTAACTAACCGGCGAACATACCTTGACCTCATGCGCCCTTGAGGTGATTTTTCACAAAAACGGCGCTATACAAATTATCCAATTATTATTATTATGAAGCTTTATAAAATCTGCAATAACGTTATCGACTGTCCTGACCTACTGAAACTAATAAACTTCAAAATACTCGTACCACCCAGAGTAACAAGGCTTAACGACTTATTCCACATTAGCCGGACGCGTACAAATGCTGGTGTCAGGGATCCAATCAGAAGAATGTGCGAATCGTTTAATCAAAATCAAAACCTCAAGGATTCCGCCTTATTTTTTGATACACACAGTACTTTTAGTAAAAAATTGAAGGCTGTTTTCCTACAAAGTACAATAACTTAGACATTGCTTGGTTTATAATTTTAACTCTTCTTCTTCGATGGCGCTACAGCTCATATCGAGCTTTGGCATCCTGCAACAGTCGCCTCCAACTCCTCCTGTCCTCAGCGGCTGACTTCCAATTTGGTACCTGGAGAAGCTGTGCTGCATCCCCTCTTACTTCGTCTTCCCACCTCAGTCTGGGTCTTCCCACTTTTCTCTTTCCACCTGGGTGTCCAGTCAAAATTCTTTTTGGGACGCGTGTATCCGGCATTCTCTGTACATGCCCAGCCCATCTCAGCCTGAGGAGTCTCATATGTGTTGAGATGCTAGGTGCCTTATATATATCATACAATTATAATTTTAACTACCTTTCTTTTTTTTTAATTTCTGTATGACATTATTATTTATCTACTTATATATATTTTTGGTCTTACCATCAAAATTTTTCCAAAAACAATTTGTAAACTTTTATAAGGATATTGCGTAATTTTTTTTCATCTCTCTATTTGTAAAATAATATTTACTTATGTATACACATACGTCTTTTCCGTATTTAAAGGTAAAATTTATCTGCTGATGAAAAATTTATCTGTGAGAAATAGTTTGGATGCAGGCAAATTCTCTATTAATTGTTTTGTATATTCTTGTCAATTGACGTCTGTATCTGTATTTTCTCCTTAATAAAAAAAAATAAAAAAAACTTAACGCTTTTTTTAACATGCAGAGAAATAATAGTTTGTTAAAACGATTACCCGATAAAACAGAACAGTCGCAAAACAGAACATGATTAAATGTTAGGTTAGGTTAGGTGTTGTTTAACAAAATGTGTTAGGATGTTTTCCTTCATATATATCTTAAATTTTCTGTTTTGTTATGGAACCTGTACAAAAATGCAAAAAGATTTGATCTTTGGTAATGTAATAGATAAAATTATAGGTAATATCTTTTCAGTATCGATGTAAAGATGATGCTTATGTTTTTGGTAATCCCTCTTACCTGAAGTTAGCTTCTGTGAATCTGGTGGTTTCTTCTGGTGCCCTCTTCTAGCTGTAATTGGTTTCTATCAATCTGGAGGTTTCTTCTGATGGCCTCTCATATCTGATGTTATGTATAATACTAGCAGACCCTGCCACACGTTGCTGTGGCTAACGAAACACAACGCCATTACCCAACCTTTATAAAATCCACACCACCCGCTTGCCAGCTGCCCGCTGCCTGAATTGAATATTTGAATTTCTCGGCTTTTATCTACTATAATGAGCATGTGATATACATATAAACCTTCCTCTTGAATCACTCTATCTATTGGTGAAAACCGCATGAAATTCCGTTGCGTAGTTTAAAAGATCTATGCGCACATACATTTTGAGCGACTTCATTTTATACTATGTAATGATTGAATTTCTCGGCTTTTATCTACTATAATGAGCATGTAATATACATATAAACCTTCCTCTTGAATCACTCTATCTATTGGTGAAAACCGCATGAAATTCCGTTGCGTAGTTTAAAAGATCTATGCGCACATACATTTTGAGCGACTTCATTTTATACTATGTAATGATAATGATGATGTGAAAATATCTGGCTTCCCCCAATCTGAAGGTTTATTCTGGTGCCCTCGCCAACTGAAATTGGCTTCTATGAATCTGGTGGTTTCTTCTGGTGCTCTCTCCTATCTGAAATTGATTTCTATCAATCGGGTGGTTTCTTCTGATGCCCTATCCGGCCTATCCTATTGGAAATTGACTTCCACCAATCTGGTTGTTTATTCTTGTGCCAAATTCTACCCTAAATTGTCTTCTAACAATCTGTTAGGTTTTTCTGGTGCCCTCTCCTATCTGAAATTGGCTTCTACCAATCTGGTTGTTTCTTCTAGTTTCCTCTCTCATCTGAAATTGGCTCCTATCAATTTGATGGTTTCTTTTGGCGATCTTTCCTGTCTGAAATTGGCTTCGGCCAATCTGGCGGTTTGTTGTGGTATATATATAGCATTCATCCGATTGCGATGTAACTTTGAGGATTTTATGTGTGCATGCCCGCGATGATTTCTATACACAATAGTGAGCTCTAGCATTATGAAATTTGTATGAAAAAATTATACGCGAGCTGTTTGAAAATTGAATGTACCGGGATTGAATGTTTGGAATACGGGAGGGGAGAGGATAACTCGGGAGGTGGTTCGCGGGACGGGGGAAGCGGGAGAGGGGAGCGGGTGGGGAGTGGGAAGCCGGTGAAGGCGGAGGGGCAGCGCGAGGGGAAGGAAACGACAGAGAGGGAGGGGAGGCGGAAGGGGAACGAGACGAATGGGAAAGTACACACAGGGAGAAACAATTTCTTTATTAAGTCTCCTATCAACGCATGCCGGGAACTCGCTAGTAAATTATAAAAACAAAATATTAGTTGAGGAAAAAAACATTAAGGAGATAGTTTTATCAATGGTAATTTTAGAGTTGTTATTGTTATTTGCATGTCAAGAATATTATCATCATATTTCGTGCAAGAAATAGTCAATAACAAGAAATATCTCGTTCTCTTTGGGGTTTAATGCCCCAGTTTTTTAAGTTCGTTGGTAATTGCGTTCTTCCACTGTTTATTATTATTTTGTATTTTGTTTGATTTCGGAAAGAAACATAAAAGATTTGAGATTTTCACATAATCATCACATCTGCCCTGATAAACTTATGTTATGTTGTTCCCTTTTTGTTATTTTTCAGCAAAGGAGCGTGAAGTATTTTTTTTTTCGAAAAAAGAATGAACATTTGGGGCGTTACGCGTTACGACATGTTAGCTACTTCCCATTTTATTGGTATTTAAGCTCGTCAAAACCATACAAAGAAACATTTAAAATGTAGAAATTTAAGACTCCGCAACCGAAAAGAAGAAGGGATTAGAGATACGAAATTACGAATGAGAGCGAGGGCTAACATTTACAGCGACAAAATCGATGTGAAAATTGCGAAAATGTTTAATAAAAACGACTCGTTTAAAATAGAGCAAAAATCTCGCGGGCGTTGTCTTAAACAGCATTTAAAGAAACACTGTGATTTTTTTTTACTTATAACTTGTAAAATAACTGAAACAAACGTGTTTATAATAACTTTTGGAGCACGCTTTGCGATTTTTTTCTATCGAGGGAATTTTATATAATTTGCGTTTCGGCGCAGGCAATGTCTAGATATTATCTTCAAGAATAACATATATTATTTTAAGAGCTTTAAAACTTAACGTGTTTAAGGGAGATATGTAAGAAATCGGTAGAAATTCGGGTTGCGGGCCCTTAAAAAACTGATTTTGGAAATTTTTCTGCAGTTTTCCAAAAAATTCTGATTTGGAAATTTGAAAAGCTTGGTATACGTGGCAACATATTAGCCCGAAGAACTAACTTATTAGTAGATAACAAATCGTTAAAATAAAATCCTCTCTGCCGGAAAAAATGAATCCATCAAGTGGAGTCCCACAGGGTTCACACCTTGGTCCAATCTTGTTAACATATGGTTTCTAATGTCTATGGACGCTGCACAAAAAAAAAATGAATGCAACAAGTGGAGTCCCATAGGGTTCACACCTTGGTCCAATCTTGTTACCATATGGTTTCTAATGTCTATGGACGCTGCATAGTATAAAAAGGGAAATGGTGCTATTGGATGAAGTTTCTAAAACGTCAAACTTATTACTCTTTAGATAACTTTAAAACATTTTTGGAGCATATCTTACCAAATGTTGAATGTTAAAATATGAAATCTTGTACTCTTAAAGGTTAGGTTAGGCCTCCTTGGCAAAGGCTCAGCCTAGTGAGGTGATTTATACCAACAAAAAGTATTTGTTATGTTCCTCTCTACCTATACTTATAAATAAAATAAAAAAAATCACAGTGATTGGCCAATCATTCAAAAATCTAAATTAGTGACTTACCCTATTTGTCCGGATTTTTTTTATATATACCTGCATTTCAAAGGCTTTGATCTTCTTATACACTATTCCTGAGGCTCAATTCTCCGATACCGATCAAGAGTTATTCGTCATGGGCCATCTGCCAATGAAAATTACCCGAACTTCGTCGAATGTTTCATTTATACGCAATCCTGTAAGTCGAAGGGTTGAAAAGATGATTATATGGCAACCCTGTGAATATTGTTTATGTTTCTGATGTTTTTGAAGTTTCTACGATTTGAGTTTGAAATTCCGATCGCACTTTCTTTGAAATGGCTGGCGGTATATTACTAAAAAAAACATTTGGTAACCATCCGCGGAAAAGAGATTTAATGCTGCTAACACCTGAAAACGACATTGCAAAAGGTTGATTAGGAAGTTAATTTTCAGGTGAAAACTGTTAACCCTCCGGCGAAACGTTTTTGTTGGTTTCAAAGCATCTGATCCAGTTTGCTCTACATCATGTATTGTAGTCAGTGGCCGACCGAAGGTTCGGTTTCGGTTTCGGCAAGTTTAGGCAAAGTTTCGGCATCAGTTTCGGTTTTGGCAGATTTTCGGCCGAACCTTCGGCCGCACCGAAACTCTGCAAAAGATCTCAATAAATGGTAAATTTAGAGGGTTTCTCACCATCCTCCCAATAGCTTATCCATACACATAATGAATATTTTGGATTAATTCTACAGGATTTATTTATTTAAAAAGTCTGAGTTTACTATTCGGTACTTGAACCTATGAACAATGGCTACATATTGGATAAATTAGCCGAAGTTTTTACCTGTTGCCAGTATTTATTTGTTTTTTATTAATATTCGTTATGTGTATGGATAAGCTATTGGGAGGATGGTGAGAAACCCCCTTAGTCTTACAAATGTTGTGATTGTAAACGCAAATTAAATTAAAATACTCAATTAATGACATCCTTCCTTTATAATGTGCATAAGTGTTAATTATTGTCAACTTTTTGTTCCAAGAAGTATTAAACATGTTTGTTAATTTTTAGTAATATCAAATTTTTTTTTTCACATACTTAAATTATTGTTTTGTTAATTCATTTAACAAATGTCAACTGTTTGTATGAGTGTGAAAAATAAGCCAAATTTCAATAAACAATATATTTTTAACATGTCTAAAAAAGTTTCGGTTTCGGTTTCGGCCGAAACTGAGACAGCTACCGAAGATTCGGTTTCGGTTTCGGCTTCGGTAGAAAGTCCTGTTTCGATCGGACACTAATTGTAGTCAATAGTCATTTATAAAAGAAAATAATATATTAAATTCACATCAATATGGTTTTAGAGAAAATTTGAGCACTCAAGATGCTATCGTAGACCTAACATCTGAAATATATAAATCTTTAGATAACAAAAAAAAATGTATTGGAATATTTGTCGACTTACGAAAAGCTTTTGACAGTATATCACATTCGAATCTTATCTCTAAACTAAAGAAAATTGGTATAACCAATAATGCCCTAACGTGGATCGAAAATTACCTATTTCATAGAGAGCAATTTGTCAAATTAAATGGTTTTCTCAGCGATTCTCAAATCAGTAAATTTGGAATCCCGCAGGGAACAGTATTGGGACCAATTCTCTTTATCATTTATGTTAATGATATTTTTAAACTCACCATAAAATCCAAAATAATATCTTACGCTGATGACACAGCAATTTTAGCTGAGGGATCAACGTGGAATGAAACTCAGAGAACGGCGGAATCAGATATAAATTTAATTAAAAAATGGTTTGATCAAAATTTACTATCTCTAAATACAGATAAAACTTTTGTAATTCCTTTCACTCTGACTAAAAAGGCTACCCCCGAAAATCTAAATATATGTATACACTCATATAATTGTAATTCAAATTCATATATATGTAAACCTGATTGCTCTGTACTCACTATTAAAACCAATGTTAAATACCTTGGGGTAACTATAGACAGTAACATAAAGTGGAAGATGCAAATCAGCACAACAGTTGAGAGACTAAGAAAATTAGTGTACATTTTCATTAGAATTCGAAACATCTTAAATATTAGTATGTTAAGAACTATTTACTTTTCCTTAATCCAATCAGTGCTACAGTATGGAATTGTTGGTTGGGGCGGTGCATTCAAAACTTCTCTTTTACCATTGGAAATCATTCAAAAATTAATTATAAAAATAATTTTAAAAAAGCCATATGATTACCCCACTATCAAATTATTTCAAGATTTTAAAGTACCTTCACTTCATGTTATTTATAAAAAAATTACAATTCTACAAATACACAAAGATTGCTTCAATAATGAGAGCTTCACTCCCTTTTCAAGCAGCATTAGAACAAATATCCTGGGCTCTATGACTGTCCCGCGTTGTAACACCACCACATCTCAACAATACTATAAATATATTGGAGTTAAATGGTTTAACCAATTACCAGTTAATTTAAGAATGGAAACAAATTATAAAAAATTCAAAAAATCAATTAAAGCTCTTTATATATAACTTATCACAATCACTACATCTTATAATATTTTATTTATAAACACAATTGTAATATCTGATATCTTTTTTCTTTCTTTAATTTTCAGCTTTCTTTTTTATATCCTCTTCATTCTGCTTATGTTTTATATATTATATAAAACTATAGATGCATATTATGATATATACGATTTTTTTTTTCTTTGTATACTGTTAATTATCCATCAATTGATCTATATGTATATAAAAAAAAAAATTATATATTATTTAAACTTATATAAAAATTAATATCTACATTCGTTGTCACCGCCTTTTTAACACGAGCTTTGCTCAAAAAAAAGGTGTAAGACGTATTAAATAATGTATATTTTTTTCCAAAAAAACTTTATTTATACACAAAAACATGACATTTTTGTAAAATTTATTAAATAAATAAAAAAAAAAAAAAAAATATCTCGATGTTCGAGTGCAATGACTTTTGACGTTTGGCGTCAGAATTAACTTTTCGACGAGAATCGAGAATAACAAAAACGACCAATTATGTTCTTTCATCGGCGATTGCAAGAACTGAAGAACCGAGTTCCTGCATTCCATGCCTGCATCTGAATAGAAGAATAGAAAATTTTATTTTTTCTTCCAAAGGACATTTAATATTAGGTCCTCACATATGAAATTGGCGTTTTGCCGTACTGGCTATTTTGATTTCAAATATCTTCTCTTTGGTTAGGAATTACAAATTCAAATTTATACTGCTATTTACTCATGTATTTGTGTTTCGAAAATTATAATTCGTTTGTTTTTTCCTTAATTGCTTAGTTTACAAAACGGAAAACTTGAAATATCGCGTTATTTACGAGTACGAGTTCCACCGTGGCACCAGTGCTACAGAAACGGCTAGAAGGATTAATGATGTGTATGGCGACGGTGCCGCAAAAGAAAACACAGTGCGTTTTTGGTTCCAACGTTTTCGTTCTGGAAATTTCGACCTGCCCCGTGGACGGCCGGAGACCAAAGTTGATAATGAAGAATTGAAGGCTATTGTGGAAGCGGATCCATCGCAAACCACGTCCGAGTTAGCTGCAGGCTGCGGTGTTAGTGATAAAACTGTTTTAATCCACTTGAAGCAAATTGGGAAGGTGAAAAGCTTGAAAGGTGGGTACCTCACGAATTGAGTGAAACAAATAAAAAAAAACGCACGTTGACCGCTAGACCACACACTGCACAACAGACGGCTAGCAAATTAGAGGAGCTTCAATTGGAATGTTTAAGACATCCACCGTACTCTCCGGACCTTGCCCCAACAGATTACCATTTTTTTCGAAATTTGGATAACTTCTTGCAAGGGAAAAAATTCAACTCCGATGGGGCAGTCCAAACCGCCTTCAAAGATTTTATTGATTCCCGTCCGAATGGTTTTTTTTAGTAAGGGGATCGATGAACTACCTATGAGATGGCAAAAGTGCTTAGATAGCAATGGTACATACTTTGATTAAATAAATATATTATATAAAAAAAAATCGACTTTATGTTCCTCCCATACAAAACGCCAATTTAATATGTAAGGACCTAATATAAATAAATACTCGTACATCGCAGCTGTTTTGGTAGGCTCATCAATGTAAACACTATTGCAAGGTGAACATGATTATTTTAAACTAGTTGATAACTCTTAAGTGTCGACCTTTGCCCAAGAACCATCCTTACCGCTGAGAGCAAATAAGGCAATGAAATATAAAAAAAAATACATTTCAACACGAGCCATAAAGTAATCATAAATAATGTTAACAGAGAAGTCATAATAAGTATAGTCAAACAAAAATTTAATTAATTTATCTGGAAGTTGTGTAAATTTCGGTTTAAAATAAAAACCGTGTTTTTGTTCCGTGTGACTTTTTAATCATAATATGTCTTAAGAAATTGTTTATTTTTTAAACGACTTCGAAAAGGAGGAGGTTCTCAATTCGACTGTATTTTTTTTTTTTTTTTTTTTTTTATGTTTGTTACCTCAGAACTTTCGACTGGGTGAACCGATATTGATGATTCTTTTTTTATTTGAAAGCTGGTGCTTCCCGTGTGGTCCCATTTTAATTTGGTCCAGTTCTGACAATGGCATCAATGAGAAAATCATATAAGTCTTAAATTTGCATCAAGTATGTGCGCTACAAATGGACGAATAACTCAATATCACGCCAACCGATTTTCGATGATTCTTTTTTTATTGGAAAGGATGTACTTCAATGGTAGTTTGATGAGAGTTTGGTTAGGTTCTGATTATGGGATCCATGACAAAGTAACGGAACTCTCCAATTCTGAAGAACAAATTTACGATACTCGGCCGAATCTTAATCGAATTAGTTAGTGTACTTCAGATTCACTAAAAATCAAAAAATAAACAAAAATTTTAACAAAACAAAAAAACGACTTCGAAAAATGCACTAAAAAGTAAAAAAATAATTTCGTATTCTTCTACAACTGTAAGTTGATTATAATCAACTTACCTTTTCTACTCATCAATATGTAGGTACGATTGTTATTTTTGGAGTCGGTGTCAACCAAGGTACCCGCTGCCCGGCGTGTTCACTTGACAGTTCCTCTCCCGCCGACACCGACTCCAAAAATAACAATCGTACCTACATATTGATGAGTAGAAAAGGTAAGTTGATTATAAAGTTGTAGAAGAAAATGAAATTATTTTTTTACTTTTTAGTGCATTTTATGAAGTCGTTTTTTTGTTTTGTTAAAATTTTTGTTTATTCTATATGCTAATAACTCCGTTTCTTTGTTTTTATCATAAAACTGTCTCGACTCACTGAAATGCTGCGTATACGTTTGCGAAACGAAACGTGGACCGATACACGAATTATGGGAAAGGATTTTTATTGGATAACCAACCCATTCGAGGTGTGGATCTACAGAAGAATACTTAAAATAAGGGAACGTACCCATACTACGTGACCAATTTTTTGCCATTTTTAACCCCCCCCCCGGTGACCAAAATCCTAAGCAAACCGCCGCTCATTTGTACCAACCGTGACATTTTGAAAACCCCCGCCCCCGAAGAGGTCACGTAGTATGGGTACGTCCCCTAAGCTGGATGGACAGGGTTACAAACGAAGATGTTATGGTTCGGATGAATAAAGAAAAGGAAGTAATTAAAACTATAAAAATCCGAAAACTTCAATATCTTGGACATGTGATGAGACATCCAGAGAAGTATGAGATCTTGCATCTCATAATGCAGGGAAAGATTGCCGGAAGACGGGGCCCTGGAAGAAGGAGAACCTCATGGCTGAAAAACCTGAGACAGTGGTTTGGCCAGTCTACCGTAGAGCTGTTCCGGGCCGCAGTAAACAAAGTCTGCATAGCCAACATGATAGCCAACGTCCGTTAAACGGACAGGGCACACGAAGAAGAAGAAGAACCAACCCTACTGCCATAGGTCATCCCAAGTGGTTCGCTATGTTTGGTGACTTAGTATGGGTGCCGGGTTCACAGAGATGAGATTTGCTATAGCTGCAAGGCAGACCGAATAAGGACAGAATTGTTGAGCCACTTAACCTCTCCAGCCTAACTCTCTCGGGACATCGTCTTGCACTGCAGTGGGAGGGATGGATTCATACTCCGTCACTCCTGTACATACTGACCCCCAGACTCCTACCTACCCCTACTACCTTTTTCGTTCTCAGAGCTTTCTCTGCTTCCTTTCCTAAAAAGATAACACGGGCATATAATTCACCACGGGGTCTCCAGTGTCGAGCTAACGTAATAAAATATGAAGAAAAGAATGGACTGATTTGCTCAATAACCTTTTCCCCTGTGCTACCAAATACCCTCCACGTTGAATACCCTCGATTCTTTATCCCATGCGAGAAATTCCAGAAACACACGGGTTCTCACGATCCTATACAATGCTTTGGTTAGGAGTAGGCTTGAGAGCGGATCGGTGGTTTGGAGCTCGCACCAAATGAAGTACTCGTATTCCCTCATGTTGGAGAAGGTTCAGAAGAAAATTTTGAGATTTTTCTACCTGAGGAAGTACAGCTACTACCCTACCGACTTTCTCTTGGGCATGTTCGGAATGAACCATCTACGGATCAGAAGGGATGTGCTCATTGTAACACATTTCTTCAGACTGATTCGTGGATGGTTCGAAAACTCGACTATCATGGAGAGCATTAGTTTCTATGTTCCCGATGGTTATCTCCGTCACCAACAGCACAGACCTTCTTCAGAATTGCCTGGTACTATGCGCGTATTTTATCCAACAAAGACATATTGCAAGTTCCAGCACTCTCTTCCACCTTTGGTCAACGTAGCTTTAGATAATTTGCCAAAAAAATATTCAACATTCTCCCAGAAAACATCAAACCGAGTCAAACACAGAGAGAGTTTAAAAAATATGTTAAAATATGGATACATTCTAATGATCGAGCCTATACTGGTGCCCTCACCCAAACGCCCAGTCATTTTTTTTTTTTTTTTTTTTTTTTACAGTGAATACAGCACAAGAATCTCCACTGCTCCCGTCTGGAGCCAGTGAGACTATGGCATCCCCAATTGGGGTATGTTGTGAGGCTGAAGGTAGCGGGGAGGGGAAGGAGGTGGGGAAGAGGAAGGTTGGGAAGTACCTGGCTATTCAGATCTGGTCACTAAACACGGCTAAAGCCATTTTCAAGCAACGTTTCAATTCTGAATGGTGGTCTTACACCAGGGCGATACTGATAGTATCTTCCACTCTGGAACATGCCGCAAATATACTATATATTATTTTAAATGAATTAATTGTGAAATAACACAAATTAATCAAATAAAATTTATTTGCGCATGCCGGGTTCGAACCCGCGACCTCCGGCATGTGAGTCAAGAGTCTTAGCCACTGGACTACGGAGGTCGTCAAAGTCATTGACAGTTGTTATTGTAGTAATAACCTTGCAGTTTATGAATTGCGTAGGTATATGCAAACATTAATGTTAACTAAAATGAAGTTTTTGCTGTATGGAAACCTACTTTATACATTTATAAAAAAATCATATATAAAATTGCGAGAAACAATTCACAAAAAATTCTGCCTCAATACAGGTTCACCTAGTGAGGCAGGCTATGCACAACTAAAAAGATTGTATAACTATACTACTCCTGTGTAACCTTTCTTACATTACTTTTTATTTGTTAATTTTTTTGTACTTTTTTTTTTTTTTTTTTATTCCATCAAAAAAAAAACATTGTATATACAAATATATAATTTAAACAATTTTATCGGTAGTCCCGCGAAGCTGCCACATGGCTGCTTATCTGCAGGTTCTACCTCAATATACACTCGTTATGGTAAAAAAATAATATGTGTAATTTCAAAATTGTAAAGGAAATTGAAGACCTCTGTAAGAAGATTTAAGATTACAAATATTTAAAGGAAATGTAATACAAAAATAGCATAACAACCAATCGGATAATACAATAACATAACAACCAATACATAACGTATATGACATAATACATAACAAATATTTGGCAGATTTGTTGTCATTTAAGAAAGAGGTACAAATATTTAAGAAGAAAATAACTGCCATAACATCATCAATCTTTTTTTTTTCTTTGTAATTTTTTTTTTTTACAGATACATGGATTTTTCATTTATTAGCCACATTTTTACAGTTTTCGTGCTTAAATTCTCATTTTCCTCTAAAATTAAATTATTTTTGAGCTTATAAAAAATCACTGGTACACAGTACTCCAGCGTTCGGCTTCCATACTTATTGGATATTTTAGGTATTTTTAGGCCTTTTTTTTCTGTGAAACGTGTGCTGTGACTATGCACCAGTGGTCTTTTGTAAGTATTATCTCCCCAGTTATCCTTAATGGTAAGGAACCAATATATACCCTTTATTGAGAGCAGGCCCTCAGCACAATATAAGAGTTGCACATTGTGTCTTTGTCTATATATATTTGGTGTTACAATTTGTTTTATAATAGAGGTTTGCAAATTTTGTATGTACTTAATATAAGTCATGCTTGTATTACCCCAGCTTCGAATTCCATATCTGAGAATAGATTCCACCAAAGAAAAATACACTAGTTTGAGTGTGCTATGAGGCAAAACAAATTTTAATTTATAGAAATTGTTCGTTAGAGCTCTTAACTGGTTACATATTTTAGTAACTTGCTTATCCCATTTAAATGTGTTATCTACTTTTAATCCCAGGTAAGTATACTCCTTGACAAAGTCTATTTTTTCACATTGGCAATTTATTGTTATTTTCCTATGGATGCATTCAAGGTTGTGTGCGGTTAGATTCGGAATATTCCATATTTTCAAGCTTGGTGATCTGATATACATGCATTTTGTTTTTTTTTTACATTTATAACTAATCCTACATCATGTGCCCATTTTAGCAGTTCATCGAAGTCGGTTTGTAATTCTTGAAATGCTATTAGTGGATTTTCATTTGATACTATAAGTGCGGTGTCGTCTGCGAAAATGAATCTAAGCGCTTTTCGAAATAGTTTCGACATAGCCATAACATAAATTATATATAATTTTGGACCCAAAATTGACCCCTGCAGTACACCAGACCTTATAAATTTAGATTTACTCATCACATTCAATATTTTGACATTCATTTTTCGATTTGATAAGTAGTTACTAAAGAGATTCGATTTGATAAGTAGTTACTGATTGATGTAATCTATTTGTAAACTACATTGAGCATGTAATTTTTTTTAGTTATAATGTTGCCAATTTCATTTAATAAAGATACAAGATACAACAATAAAGATAATTACAACACCAGACTCCATGCTCTATTTAACGTAGTTGCTTCTCGCACAAATTTTATGTTTAACTCTTGTCTTCAGAGATTGCATCGTATGGGGAATGAAACTTGCTCTGTCGATATATTTTTTTATAAAAAAACATCGCTTCCTTCAAAAAGCATATATGTATGCAGATGCAAAAACCCTTAAATGTTTCAGATTGTTAAAAGTAACAAATTCAATACCCATTGCTCTGTAACTACTTACATAGTATCTACTTACTTCTTTATACATATTTGTAATTGCTGTATACCTTTTATTTTTTCTAATAATAACAAACTAACGTAAAAATCCTTAAATGTTTCACATTGTTAACAGTAACAAACTTAATACCCACTGCTCTGTAACTACATTCATGATAACTACATTCATAGTACCTACTTACTTATTTACATATGTAATTACTGTGTACCTTTCCTTTTTATTTCTCTTTTTCATAATGATAACAAACATACGTACATTTATGATAGCAAAAAAAATAATAATTAAAAAAATAAATAAATAAAAATAATTAATTACAAGAAAATTACCTACTTTTATACTAATCGTTAAAAATGTTTTACACCACTGCAATACCGGTATGCTTCGAGTATATTTGGAATCACATTTTAATGTAGCGTGAGCCCAAATATGAATCCGCTGGTTGAACTCCTTTGTAAACAATTACTCGAATATTGATACCTACTTATGTTAAGCCTACTTATATCTTTCTAGCTCTGTTTATCATTTTATGTACTATATACTTATGATACTGCATACTTGTTATAATGCTCTTGTACAATTTATTTTATAATATGTAAAAGCCATCAAGGCGTAAACAAATAAATAATTTTTTTACGCACCAGATTTAAATGTCCGGGTTAAATTTTCCCCCAAAAATAAATTTTCCCCCAAAAAAAAAAAAAAGGAAAAACTAAACCCTTTCATACACTTCCCCAAATGATCATCTAGTGAATCCACGCTATGCAAGTATTATAAATACAAAACAATACAAGAACAACATGTCAACCTACTAGAGACCAAATGGGAATATAATTCACCGACTCCAGATATTTTCATATCAGAGGGTTCGGCTCTGTGGCATTTCTAATTGAATCTATAAATCCTACTGATCCCTCAATATAAATATTTAAAAAATCTTTTGTAATCCTACATGTATTTAAAATTACTGCTTTTTGCATTTTTATATACAAATTCTTTGACAAATTTAATATGCTTAAATTTTGAATCAGATTCCTAGGTATTATGCCAGTGGCCGAAATAACAAATGGTAATATTTTTATAGTCCGAGAATGCCAAATTCTTTTAATCTCATTTCCTAAATCTGTGTATTTTCTAATTTTTTCAGAAACAGTTTTTTGAATATTACAGGAATTTGGAATAGCTACATCAATGATATAAGTTATTTTTTTAATTTTGTCATGTAAAACTATATCAGGTCTATTATGACTAATTGTTCTGTCTGTTAGTATAGTTACAGTTATTATACTATTATTATTATTTTAAACACCTAGCCTAGTACCTCGCCTACGCGCGTAACGATTCGCGGCGAATTCGCCCCTTCTGAACAGGCACACAGGCTGTTTTATCTCCGGCTTGCAGAACTAACTTGCCAATGGTCATGCCAGTGGGGAGAATTTCCCTTAATTTATCTCTCTTCTCTATTCTGATATTTTTTTTTGTATTTAGATGGACTTGGTATGTGACAATAACTGGCTCCCCCAGACCAGCACCGCACTGTTCTACGTGGGATCGCTGTTCGGCAACGTCATCTTCGGCTGGGTGGCTGACAGGTATACCACAGGTTATCCATGTATTATTTTAATTTATGTATTTGTAGGAACTACTCTTAATTTGATTTAAATACTGCCAATTTCCAAATTATTGGCAACTCTACCTTTTTCATTGGAAACAATTAGGGAACGTACCCATACTACGTGACACTTTTAGGGGGGGGGGGGTCTTCAAAAGGTCACGCTCCATACAAATGAGCGGCGGGTTCCTTAGGATTTTGGTCACCGGGGGGGGGGGGGGGGGGGGGGGGTTAAAAATTGCAAAAAGTTGGTCACGTAGTTTGGGTACGTTCCCTTATTACTCGAAGATAATATTGTTAATTCCGAAATGTGAAAAAAACAGATTGACAAAAACGACATTTAAATAAGAGGTCTCACTATCCGAATTGGAAGAGGCGTTTGTCCCGGTAAAACAAGAGATTCTGGGTTCGAGTCCCAGTTGTGTTTTAATTTGGATTATTATTATTATCTTCTTCTACAATGATTATTTTATTATTATTTATTTATTTATCTATAAAAGGTATGTTTACATAACATTATTCGATGCCTGTCTCACTAGGGAATACCTGTGTTGAGACAGGCGTAGAGGTACATAAATGAGTATCATACATGAGAATATTTAATTACAACATGAGAATATTTAAGGTAAGATACATACTGATTTATACAATTCAAACAGAAAGATGATTAAGATTGAGGGTTAATATCATAAAGAGAGCATTATATAGGTGAAGGAAGAGATGAATAAAGTAGTAAATCCTTTCGAGTCTAAATAGGAAGTTATATTATACATATAGGATTTTACTATTTTAAGTTCTTTAATAAGGGTAAGGACATACGTGAGATGGTAATTCTGTCTATTTGTACTCTATTTTACAGATGTTAGCAGTAGTGTGGCGTCCAATACTTATAATCCATTTCTTTAAATCTTGTTTGTATTTGGTCTTTGATTCGGTTTGTCTAATCGTGGCTGGAAGTGTATTGTATAGTTTGCAAGCTATGTATTTAAAGTGTTTTTGTCCAAAGGTGGTTTTAGAAAAGGGAGTTTGGAGAAGTTCTTTATTTTTGGCTCGTGTATTGTGTATCATTTGTGTTGGTTTGTATAGGATTTTGTTGTTTTTATGTAAATAAAGTAAGATGGATTTTGCGTAGAGCTGTTTAATGTCCATAACGTTGAAAGTATTGAAGATCGTATCAGTGCTGGTAGTGAGAGGAAGTTTAAGAATTATTTTTATTATTAGTTTTTGTGCTTTAATAATGGGTTCGAGGGCATTAGAATATTAGGGCAATGATATATTACATTGATGGGAATAACATTCAAAAGTTGTAAAAAGAGAGTTCTTCTAATAAAAATTGAATTGTATAATTCCTTAAGTGAGTTTAAAAATAAACACACTTTTTTGTCTGTTCATACTGAACTATATGGTAGTATTTTTTGTTTTAAATTACCTCCACCAAAGGCCCTGAGGCGAAAAAATCCCCTCATGGCCTATGCCATCTTTGAAGATGCTGTGTTGAGGGTCTTTTCGGCGAATAGAAAAAGTATGAAGGGTGAGTGAAAAAGTAGGAAATCTGGAAGTCAATGTGTCCTGGAGTGACGGACGTGTAAATCCACCCCTCCCAGTGCAATGCAAGGCGACGAGTCGAGAGAGTCCTGCTGGAGAGTTCAAAAGGTCTCCCTCAACCGGTCTCTCCCGATCCGGCCTTTCACGCAGCACGTGGGCAAACGCATCCACCACCACAACCTAGACAAACCCCACCCCATTAGACCGGGCACTCCTGCTAAATCACCAAACGTAGCGAACCACTTCTAGTGTATGATCAACTTCATGAGGTTTTAAACATGCTGGGGAGCCAATGTCCTGCCCTGGTAGAAACTAGGCTCAGATACCTGGGGATACACACTGTAGAACCAGAAGACTTCGCCTCACAACCAATGACAAATCTGGTGAACTTTATTAAAGGGACTGGGTTATTGTTAAAGGATTGAGACAAAATGGGAGATACCACAAATGGCCTAAGTGCTCTCTAGGCCATAGGCCAATAAAAAAAATAAAAAAACATGCTATACGTACGGTGCATTGAATCCGTTAGATTTTAATCATGTTTGGGGTATGTGTTACTCACGATTCCGACCCTGACATATTTGTTCCGACTATCAAGTTATGCTATACCTAAAACCGGCCACCAAAATTTTCCGATGTTCTTTTACAAATTTAATAAATAGTTTTTTTTGTTTTCAGATGGGGTAGAAGAAGAGCTATGCTGTTGATGATATTCCTGGAGGTGTTTGTCTCAATAGCCACCTGTTTTTCAACAGACTACAAGACATACATGATCTTCAGAGCGTTAGGAGGGTTTTTCTTCCCGGCCCTGTACCAAATTCCTTTCATCTTGGGCATTGAGATGATGGGACCGAGTCACAGGACATTTGCAGGTACAGCCCACACGAAAACGAATGCTAGGAAATTCTTTGTGAAAATGACTTTGGATTAGGAGCCAAAATTACTGTCACAATTTCTACACATTTTCAATGGTCATGTAATAGCCAGTCCTATCCTATCATGTGAGTGTAGAAATTGTGACAGACGTATGATAATGCAAATACGTTACCCGCCTCACTATACGATGATTCTGAGACAGGTAAAAGTACAAAAAAAACTATATATTTTTTATTTTTTTAGTTCTTTATTCTTCATTTTAAGCACCCGATAAAATGCCAAGTTTGTCAGCAGGTCAATTTAACAATATTAATATAACACTAAAGCACAATTATAACAAAAAACTACAATATAGAAAATACTGAAAATAGATACAGAAGAATAACTTTTGACTACAATTCAAAGGCATAAAATGCACAGACAGTCAGATATAACACAGGCAAATTACTGATAGTCATATTTATATATAAGCCACCTGTTTCCCGGCATGTGTTGCAATTCCATATTCAAAGAAATACATTGTTTTTCCCCGAATCACCTTTCCCGTGCGTCCCCGTTCCCCTCCCGCGTCCCCTTCCTAGCTAGCTTTATAAATTATAGCCTATAATATGTTATTCTGATGTATGAGGCATATTATTGTAAAGTTTCATTAAAATCCATTCAGTAGTTTTGCGTGAAAGAGTAACAAACACACAATACATCCCTAAAAATCCGCTTTATAATATTAGTAAGATCACAAACAATTAACTACAATCTATTAACAATACTGTTAATAATAGATTGTAGTTAATGATAGACCTCGTTAATAAATAGGTATGTTAAAAAAATCGTTTTAACTTGTTAATTGTTAAAATATCTGCAAAATCATGGTAAATACACCAAACAATTGTGAAATTGCTTAAAATTTTGTGTCGTGAAATCTTCAGAATCACAGCTACCAAAGGCAACCACAAGCATAAAAGTTTTTTTGTAATTCATAGTAAACTGCTTCCGGTCAGCAAAAGTGTTTTCGCGACAATAGTTTCATAACGTTTACACGATTAAATTAGTTTCTTACCACTAGTGTTGCCAAAAAATCCTTTGGGCCACGATGCCCAGAAATAATTTTCCTCAGGGCCTGATGATGTGTGGAGTTATTGTAAAAAAACTTATTTGGTTTCAAAAAACTACTGCTTGCACGATTTTTTGCACTTTCGCACATGAAGCTACTATTAAAACTAACGCCATGAAATAAGTTTCATTATATGAATTCGACCATAGTCAAAACAGGAGTTGTGAATGGCCGACGTCCCATAATTTTCCAAAGCTAGAAACCAGAAAGCTTATTTTGAGATCTAGAAGATCTAGAAGAGTGTTGTGAAATATCAGCAACGCAGGATTGATATTTATATTTTGTGGTCCAGCATTTATTCCAATCTTTTTCAATTTTTGATTATAACGTTATTTTTTTCTTCCAGGGATGTTGATCTGCATGTACTTCGCGTGCAGCATGTCAATTTTGGCTCTGTTGGCATACTTGATAAGAGACTGGTTCCGATTGTCCATTGCTACTAGTGTTCCGTTTCTGTTGCTTTTCGGGTAAGAATTTCTGACAATACATCCAGTTATAAACTTTATCATCTATTAACATTACAGTGCTCTACTCTAAGCTTGACCTAACAAAAATGTACCGGCAACAGTCTCTGGCCATACATTTACTGCACTTCCGCTACAATCTTCTTCCACGCAGTCTATGCACCTCTTCCTTGGACTGCATCTGGGGCACCCATTATGAAATGATTCACTAATATTGAAGCTTAGTTCTATTACTTATGATGCTATGGATTTTTAGAGTCTTCGACTGATATTTTTAGCATGCATTTTAACTTCATAATTTTTTGTTCATTTACATTTTAATGGTTTTGGTTTATTTAATTTAAAAACAGATACTACTGGATAATTCCCGAGTCTCCAAGATGGCTTTTGAGCAGAGGTCGACTAGACGAAGCAGAGGAAATTCTCCAGACAATGGCTTATTACAATGGAACTAAAATACCCAAGAGGTTACTCCACAAATTACATGTAATTCAAATAAATAAATCATACTTGAATAAAATATCTAATATCTTTACAAATATTCAGAAGAAATCATAAAATGATTTTTTTTTAAACTTTTGTTTTTTTTTAGGAAGAGTCCATCAAGTCATCATCTCAACTCATTCCGCTGGATACAATGAATAAGCGACAGCCTAAAAACATCAACGGTTCAGTCATTAATACAAATCCTTCAGTCGTTAAACATGATCAGAATTACGATGAAATCTACCGAAGAAAGAGCAATTCTGAACTGCGCGAAAAAACCAATATAAAAAAATTAAGAAACAGCACAGATGCAGATCCAGAACATAAATTGGTTGTTGGACATTCATGGTTTGCCAAAAGACCATCCACATATCCGTTAACCAATTCATTGTTGAAAAAGATGAACAATGTTTCAGCTAACAAAGAAGATAATAAAGAAACAAATGTTAATGATGAGAATGAGGGATCCGATGGCACAGAAGAACATGCCAGATTAAAAGACAGACAGAACACAGAAACAAATAATGAGTGTGAAGAAGATTTAACTGGGATGATACCAGTTTGCCCGCAAACTGAAACCATTCCTGATGTTCCAAAGCAAGAAGCAACAATGTTTGATATATTCCGGTATCCAAACATCAGAAAGAAGTTTTTTCTTTTGACTTTCGATTGGATAGCAAATGCGGTGGTGTACAATGGCCTCAGTTACAATGCTACAAGTTTGGGAGTTAACGACTTCTTGGCTTTCTTTATTGGTAAGTTTTAATTATTCAAAATTCTTCCTCTTTTAATGTCGTTCAACCAAGTTCTTGTATTATCAATATTTGTCAATTGTTATCTATGCTAAATCGGTTAAAAATATTCCAAGACCTACTAAATACCCATTTTTAGATCGTAATCCATAGATAAAGGGGTCAAACAGTAAAATCGATAACTTTACAATATGGGATCGACAGGCGTAAGTGCCAATGATTTTATACCGAGCACGGCCGCACTGTTGATAGCTTGACCGATATAAACGGGGGATAAAAAAGAAAGCGGTAGGTATACGATGGCAACACTTTATTTTATTTTATTTTTTTAAATATTAATACCTCACAAGGGTCCCACTGCTCCCATCTGGAGCCAGTGAGACTATGGCATCCCCAATTGGGGTATGTTGTGAGGCTGAAGGCAGTGGGGAGGGGAAGGAGATAGGGAAGAGAAAGGTGAAGCCATTTCAAGCAACGTTTCAATTCTGAATGGTGGTCTTACATCAGGGCGATACTGAGAGTATCTTCCACTCTGGAATGTGCCGCAAATATACTATATATTATTTTAAACGGGCGATCCTTTTGATAGATTCTCCCATCTTAACAGATGGATTGCAATCTTTAGAGCACAGGCGTCGGGTGGAAATGCTATCCTTGTTTTACCGGTATTACAATGGAAGATGTTCCGAGAAACTAGCGTCATTGATCCCTTCGGCACCGGTGCATAGTCGGGAAACACGCCAAACGCGTGTCCAACATATGTACACGGTTGACATTTGTCACATGAGAACGAGTTGCTTCTTTGACTCGTTCTTGTGGAACGATTTGCCGGCCTCTGTGTTTCCTCCTTCTTACAACATGGGTCTCTTTAAGACCAAGGTTCATTCCTTCCTCTCCTCAAAAAGACCCTCCACACAGCATCTCAGATGACATAGGCCCCGAGGGAAATTATTTTCATCAGGGCCACCTGTGTGGAGTCAATGTAAAATACACAAAAATTTTAACAAAACAAAAAAACGACTTCAAAAAATGCACTAAAAAGTAAAAAAATTATTTCGTATTCTTCTACAACTTTATAATCAACTTACCTTTTCTACTCATCAATATGTAGGTACGATTGTTATTTTTGGAGTCGGTGTCGGCTGGAGAGGAGCTGTCAAGTGAACACGCCGGGCCGCGGGTACCTTGGTTGACACCGACTCCAAAAATAACAATCGTACCTACATATTGATGAGTAGAAAAGGTAAGTTGATTATAAAGTTGTAGAAGAATACGAAATTATTTTTTTACTTTTTAGTGCATTTTTAGAAGTCGTTTTTTGTTTTGTTAAAATTTTTGTTTATTTTTTGATTTTTAGTGAATCTGAAGTACAATAACTAATTCGCTTAAGATTCGACTGAGTATCGTAAATTTGTTCTTCAGAATTGGAGAGTTCCGTTACTTTGTTATGGATCCCATAATCAGAACCTAACCAAACTCTCATCAAACTACCCTTGAAGTACATCCTTTCCAATAAAAAAAGAATCATCGAAATCGGTTAGCGTGATATTGAGTTATTCGTCCATTTGTCGCGCACATACTTGATGCAAATTTAAGACTTATATGATTTTCTCATGGACGCCATTGTCAAAACTGGACCAAATTAAAATGGGACCACACGGGAAGCACCAGCTTTCAAATAAAAAAAGAATCATCAGTATCGGTTCACCCAGTCGAAAGTTCTGAGGTAACAAACATAAAAAAAAAATAAAAAAATAAAAAAATACAGTCGAATTGAGAACCTCCTCCTTTTCGAAGTCGTTTAAAAAATAGGGTTTCATCGATCTTCCGTGTTGTACCTCCAGGATTAGATAACTTGAGGTGATTTTTCACAAAAACGGGGCTACATAAATGATCCTAATATTATTATAACATATGAGTAAGAGCTTACCATTGGCTGGTTTCAATCAAATGAGTTTGTCAAATATTATGTCTGTATTACATTTCCTAACGTATTATACGATTGCTTATTATGCTAATTTATTCAACACATTTCAACTACATTAGTGAACTATCCACGTCCCGATGATAACCAATTAAAACGAATGGAGTTTACTAATTAACATGCCAATTACCACTAATTATACTTTAATATTCATTCAAAGACTTAGAGAGACAACTTCTCATTTGCTAGTTCTGCAATTTATCTGTTGTCACATTTCCTTTAACCACGTTACTGACGGTAAAATTCATGTTAAGTATTGCGTAACATCCTACATTCTAATTTATATCCTAACTAGCGAGTTCCCGGCATGCTTTGCAATGCCACTAAAATAAAGAAATTGTCCCTCTTTTCATTTTTAATTTTCAACTTTATGAGTAAAATCTCAAATTATAATATTTAATTAAATGAAGGCAGATTTTCGATTGTCTTCATTTAATTAAGAATTCTGATATGAGATTTTACTCAAAAAGTTAAAAATTAAAAATAAATATTCTCCCTAGACTTGCAGAGAAGTCGCGTATTAAAAATAAAATGGATAAAAAATTATCCAGACACTACCTAGTTAGCATTTAGTTCGAGTTGAATGTGCGTTAAGAAAATGAAGATAATGTTGGTAGTTCTTAGTCAAAGTATGATACAGTTAAATGTGACCGAATTGGATATAGGTTCCGTAGCTCAGTTTTTTTTTTTTTTTTATTATACAAAAGAAAGTACAAAAACATATTAGGAAGCTTTGCCTGTCCAACTAGGAAAGTTTCCGTTCCAGGACAGACAAATTGACAGGTTTAGTTTATATTATTCCAAAAAATATACATAATTAAATAACAAAAAAAAAATGGAAAAAGTAACCTGGTAGCATATATTATTATACTCGGATTTACCGAATTAACCTGGTAACGCATAATATATTCGGATTTAGAGTGTATGAGATAAGCAAAGCAGTTGCGTAAGCGTTGGTAGAGCACTTGCCATGTAAGCAAAGGGTCCTGGGTTCGAGTCCCAGTGGAGCCAACATCTTTTTCTGATTTTTCTGTCTCCAGATTTTCGATAGAGTTTCGCTAATATTGTCTCCATTTAATTAAATTGTTTCTCCCTGCGTGACCTTTCTCATTCAACCCCGTTCTCCTTCCGCGTCCCCTTCCCTTCTGTGTTCACGCTCCACCTTCCCGGGCTTTCCCCCTCCCGCAAACCCCCACTCCCGTGAACACCCCCTCCCTCCACCACTCTTTCGTTTTCCTCCCCCCTTCATTTCCCTCCCCCTCCCGCCACCCCTCCCTGTCGCTGAAGTACGTGAAATATCTCATTTTTCAAACAACTCGCGCGCCACCTATTGAAATATTTTTAATACAAATTTAACGCTGGAGCTTACCAGTATACATATAGAAACATTCGCGGGCGTGCACACAACAACTCACCAAAATTTCATCGCAATTCGATGAATGGTATAGGAAATAATGTCATGATGCCAGAGCTCGCTATTATTTTTTTTATTTATTTATTTATTTATTTCAAGAATTTTTTTGTTTTTACATTACAAATGATACATAACAAGGTTATACAATATTTTTTTTTTTTTATTATTCTACTACACCATAAGTTGAGCAATAGGAGCTCGTGTTTATGGGAGGAGTATTTACATGTTAAAAAAAGTATATAATGTTCTAATGAAATGTGAACAGTGTTCAAAGAACTTAATAAACAATAAAATAAATACAAACACTATTTAACATTGGTTCATAATTTAGAAAAAAAATAGCTATAGAAGGAAATAACATTTTTTTAAAGTACATATTTAATATTACAGTTGAAGTGTGGGTAATTTTAAATTAAATTCAATTAAGTTCAATTAAGGGTACAATATATCATTATCCAATTTCAGGGACTTTATTTGCTTTTTGAATTGTTCATATTTACATGTTTCGGTTAAATTAAGTTTGTTTTTGGATAATAATATATTGTACCATCTTACACCTAAATACATATAGTGATGCTGAGCTGTTGTCGTCCTAAGTATAGGGATGGCTATTAAGCCATTAGTTTTAAATCTATTGCTTATACTAAGGGGGGGGGGTGAATTTTTTTAATAAAGTATTCTTTATAGATTTGATATAAGGCGTTTCTCTTATATAATTCTGTTATCGTTGGTACGTTAAATTCCCGAAATATTTCTAAAGTAGGGTAGTCGTAAGGTTTCCTGAGGATGACTTTAATAATTATTCTTTGGATTATAATTATGGGCTGTAAGGAAGCCTTAAAGGCCCCTCCCCACCCAATAATGCCATACTGTAATATGGACTGAATTAATGCATAATATATAATTTTTATAGTATTTTTGTGTAAAATATTTCGTATGTTATAGAAAACATAGATAAGTTTTCTTATTCTTTCCACAGTGAGATTGATATGATCTTTCCATTTAACATTTTTATCTATTAAGATTCCAAGATATTTTATATTAGATTTATGATTTAGCTTAGCGCAGTCCGTATTACATGTACCGTTATTTGCACAATTTTTGGAATGAATTGTTATGTTAATTAAATTATTTGGCACATCTTCTTGTAGAGAGAATGGAATATAAGTTTTTTCTGTGTTGAGTGATAATAAATTGTTATCGAACCATTTTTTTATAACCTTCATGTCTTGATTGGCTGCATTGGTAATATCGTTCCACGTCTTTTTTTCGATAATTATTGCAGTGTCGTCAGCAAAAGATATAAGTTTACCATTAAGTGACAATTTAAACATTTGGTTTACGTATATTATAAATAAAATTGGTCCAATAACAGTCCCCTGGGGGATTCCAAATTCTAAAGTTTCATCTACACTTAGTGAGTTATTTAATTTTACTTTTTGATTTCTTTGAGTTAGATAACTTTGCAGCCAATACCTAACCTTCCCAATAATACCGATATCATTTAATTTATTAATTAGTTTTGTGTGGGAGATACTATCAAAAGCCTTGCGCAAATCAATGAAAATGCCAAGGCATTTGTTTTTTTTGTCTAATGCGTTGTAAATAGTTGAGGTAAGTTCAGCAATGGCATCATGAGTACTTAGTTTCTCTCTAAATCCAAATTGGCTACGACTAAGTATTTTATTATTTTCAATGTAGTACATCAGTTGCTTTTTTACGATCTTTTCAAAAATTTTTGCAATGTTTGAGACAAGAGATATGGGTCGATAATTTGATATTTCTTCAGGGCTGCCTGATTTGAAAACGGGTGTTACGATAGATTTTTTATAAATTGAAGGGAATATTCCACTATTTAAGCTAATATTTATAATGTGTGCAATTGGAATGCTTAAAAAACTGTTGTATTATTATATATATATTATATAATATTATATATTATAAAGAAACCATCGCGGGCATGCGCGAATCACCAAATCACCAAAGTTTTATCACAATCGGATGAATTTTTTAGGACCGCATGAGGGACAAAAAAAGAATAAATGTTATTCTGGGAGGCGGGTATGGGTACAGCTGTCCCGGGAACTATTTATTGGATAACTAATACCCCTGCCACAGGTAACCCCAAGCGGTTCGCTACGTTTGGTGACTAAGCTGGGGTGCCTGAGTTTATTCGGATAGGCCGGATCGGGAGAGACTGATTGAGGGAGACCCTTTGACCTCTCCAGCTGGACTCTCTCGACCCATCGCCTTTCATCGCAGTGAGATGGATGGATTTATACGTCCGTCACTCCTGAACATACTGACCCCCGGATTCCTGTCCACACTTTTTCTCTTATCCTTTTCCTTCCCAGAACTTCCTCACCCTAAATAGACCCTCCACACAGCATCCCCAAAGATCACATGGCCCTGAGGGATTTTTCCCCCTAGGACCTTCTACGTGGAGATAATGAAAAAATCAACAATTAAATATTCTTTGTAAAAATAAATTTCTTTTAAAAATCTGAATATTTCGCGTTATTTTTCGGCCAAATTTTTAGTTATATTTTGGGAAAAGTAGTGTTATATTTTTAGCTAAAGCAACAAAAGTGATAATATAAAAAAAAGTAGTGGAATTCCATAGTACATAATATAAGTACAGACAATTTAAATATTTCCCTGGGAATAGAAAATACGCTTGTTTTTCGTGTAAAAATGACAAATTTCAATTTTTTGCGAATTTTTTAGGTCTCTAGCTACAAGTTTAAAAGTCTGTTTTAATTTTGTCTAATTCACATTCACGAAATACCTTCCAATGAACATCTATATATCTAATTTAGGCGGCGAATTTTTTTTAAAAGAAAAACAAACATTCCTGGATTACGAATAACACAACAATGTTTGAAAATCTCCTACTACCACCACAGAAAGCCGAAAACGTTGCTTGCGTTGTGATGGAGGACTTAGCCAGCCGAGGAATTGAACACGCGACGCCCGGATGGGATCCAAGCGTTATGCCCACTCAACCACTGACCGGTCAATTGGAAAATATTACGATCCTTAAAGAAACCGGACGGCGTTTTGTCCATACAAAAGTAATCCCCAATTTATTCGATGGATTTTGACACTAGTGTAAATATTTAGGAATATAAAATAGATATCAACAACTACAGTCGGTAGGTTTTGTTTTTTGAAGTGAGACTTCTTTAGCAACGCTGTCATTTGAAAGACGGATGAAACGCAAATAGCACTAAAAAGAGGCAAACATATACTTCTATTAGATTTAGCCTGCGAGCGAATGAGATAGAATGAAGCCATACTTATGAACAGTACCTACGAACCGTCGCGCTGGCCGCACTGGCCGCTTTGATTATTATCACTTTTCAAGGGTCCTGTTGGTTGAGATTGTTTTGGTGAAGTTTCGCTTCTACCGCGTGTGAACTGCACTCGATTTTGTTGTTTATCATTTGTGGTTATTTGTTGATTTCAGCTGCAGCAATAGAGATCCCGTCCTACATGTTGTCCTGGTGGTTCATGAACCGCTGGGGTAGGAGGCTGATCATCTGCATAGCCCTGGCCACTGGAGGACTCGGCTGTCTGTCCTGCATGTTCGTCCCTGAAGGTACGCTTATACAACAAACAATAAAAATAAAATGCACTTGAAACATTAAAGCACCGGCATAATATACTAAAATCGACTTAAAAAATGGCATATCCACTGAAGCGCTTTTTGCCAGAATATGGCACTATTTGCTTTGCTGCTAATTTTGGCAACTTTTCCCTTATTTGTAAGTAATTAAGGAGAAGTTTACGATTTTATAATATTTGTGATTTATATGCAAATCTACAATTTTACGCCGAGGTTGATGAAATTTTGCACATGTGACCTTCAAAACAAGAGGAAGGTCACTGTCTATATTTGATTTCGAAAACTCTGTGGAAAGCCCGGGCATCGCCGGGGACTTCTGCTAGTATTATATATAAGTATGCCGGGGGGCCAACTTTACTGTCGGGGAATCAAATTTTTTTGTTTTATATGAATACCGCACAAGAACCCCAACTGCTCCCGCCTGTATCCAGTGAGACTATGGCATCCCCAATTGGGGTATGTTGTGAGGATAAAGGTAGTGGGGAGAGGAAGGAGATAGGGCAGAGGAAGGTGGGGAAGTACCTGGCTATTCAGATCTGGTCACCAAACACGGATAAAGCCATTTCAAGCAACGTTTCAATTCTGAAGTGTAGTCTTAGACCAGAGCGATACTGAGAGTATCTTCCACTCTGGAACGTGCCGCAAATATACTACACATCATTTTAAATGAATAAATTGTGAAATAACACAAATTAATCAAATAAAAATTATTTGCCACGCCGGGATTCGATCCCGCGACCTTCGGATTGCGAGTCAACTGTCAGGAATCCCAAACGACTTGCCGTATCATGACGGTACGAAAATGTTTTATACTAACTAACTAACTAACTAACTAACCATCACGCCGTTTCCCCGCAGGGGTAGGCAGAGAGGACGGACCGCCAAACAACTCGGTCTTGGCACACACTCTTTGCCTCACTCACATTCATACATCGTCTCATACATTCTCTTCTATTATTCTGACTTTTGACATGGCCCGACTCAAGTATTTGATTCACTTGATCGTGCCACGTCTTCCTCGGGCGTCCCCGACTTCTTCTACCATTCACATTCGTGTCGTATATTCTTCTTACACTACTTTCTTCGTGCATTCGCTCTACATGCCCAAACCATCTGAGGGTCCCTTTCTTAATCTTACTCATTATGCTTACATCAGCCTTACATTCTTTGCGGATATCCACATTTCTCACACGATCATACATTGTTTTACCACACATACGTCTCAGGGATCTCATTTCAACAGCATTCAGCTTACTTTCATCCTTCCTCTGCCAGTTCCATGCCTCACTGCCATACATCAGGGTAGGTACCAGGACTCCATTGTGGACTGCTAGCTTCGCTTCTTTTGACAGTTTTTTATTAGCGCCAACGGCATTCAGTCCACCATTAATGGAGTTACCGGCATTCACCCTTCTTTCAATATCTCTATCAGCCTTCCCATCTCTCGTAAACACACTACCCAGATACACAAACTCATCCACCTGCTCCAAGTATTCATCATTCACAACTATGTTGCATACTGTTTTCGTACTCTCTCTTTCAAACACCATGACTTTAGACTTACTTACATTCATAATTAACTCATTCTTCATACATACTTCATTCATCCTAGATACGAGAGACTGTAGATCTTCCATAGTATTAGAAATCAGCACCGCATCATCAGCATACAACAGGCAACATACTTTCAGATTACCCAATTTCGCGCCCAATCCCACCTCTTTCAATTCTTGCATACAATTATCCATGTATAGATTGAATAACCATGGTGACATTACGCAGCCTTGCTTGACACCTTTCGTGATGTCAAACCACCCCGTAAAACCACCGTTCACCCTAACACACGCAACGCTTCCCTCGTACAGAGACGCAATTGCCTGTATGAGATTTGTATTAACTCCATACTTGGACAACACCTTCCATAACTTTTTCCTGTCGACTCGGTCGTATGCTTTTTGTAGATCTACAAAAGCGCAGAAAAGTTTCTGGTTTTTCGCCAGAAACTTCTCAGTGAGCATACGCAAGGAGAAAATCTGGTCCATGCATCCCCTTCCACTCATAAAGGCACCTTGCACATCCCATATTTTATCCTTTGTTTCCATTCTTACCCTTTCAATCAATATTCTTCCGTACAGCTTGCCGACTGAACTTAGCAGGCTAATAGCCCTATGATTCCCACAATCCATACGTGACCCTTTACCTTTGTATAACGGCATGATTACAGCCCTTCTCCAATCTAATGGCGTGTAACTCTCCTCTAAACACTGGTTAAAAAGTTTGCACAACCATGTGAGAATAATATGACTATCTCCTTTAAAGTATTCGGCAGCAATATTGTCGAAACCAACAGCCTTACCATTCTTCATGCATTTTATCGATTTTTCTACTCGCAGTTAAATTTTATTAAAGAACCTTGATTATGTACATACGTGTTAATTTTATTCACATTATTCAAATTGTAAAAGATAAGATATAAGTCTGAAATTAAGCAACATTAAACCTTAAAAGTGGGAAGGATATTTGCGGTTTTAGACCATTTCCTGCTCGAAATATTCGCATCAACCAAACCATAAATAAAATTCCTGACCTATATAAAAAAAGTTTTGATACTTCCCGGTATACACGGTGTCCGGAAACTCGTAGTACAAGCAAGAAACTGGTAAATCTACATCATATTCGGAGTTGTGACGTATGTGTATGAGGGTGACGGCATGAGTGCGAGACAGCGAGAATGGTATGTATAAAAGGGATGTACCCGCTGTTGAGCGCTCTCTCCATATCAATCTGGCAACGAATAAACATTGTAACATTAATAGATGTTATTAATACCCGATCCCAAGACATCACAGTTGGCGCAGCCGGTAGTTCGTAAATTTTTACGTAAATTTGAAGAATCTACGCGGTAGATTTCGGGATCTGACGGATTGTTGTCAGGATTGCAGGAAGCGATCGCAGGAAGCGATCGCATTAAGAAGAAATTGGAGCAGCCACACGCAATTATTCGCGTGTGTGGGACCGACAAATTACAAAATTATTGTCGTTCGGGTACACCGTGTAACGGGGTACAAAAGGACCAGATCAAGGATCGGGTTAAGGACTGGATCATCGTGTGGATTAGCCGGGAACCAGGACTTGGTTTCCGTCGCTGCAGTCTGGGAAGGAAGACCTCGGAGAAGAGGGATTGGATCCGCAGCTGTCGGGAGACGGAGCCAGACGGGGACGGTGATCTACAGCTCTGGGTGGCGTGCACGTGGAACGTGGAACGTGGACCTCGGAGTGTAGCCATCTTGGAAGTGCTGAGATAAGTAGTCTTGATTATTTTGTTTCAGCTCTTCCCCCAATGGAGGGTGTTTGTAAAAATTTGGGGACGTTCTGTTACAGAACGGGAAACTGGTCATTGTTCAAGGAACGACTGGATCAGGCCCTCATTTTACATGATGACAAAGTGTTATCACAAGAACGCAAAAGAGCATTTTTGCTGAGTTGCCTCACCGAAGAAACTTTCTCTTTATTATGTGATCTATGTTTCCCTAAAAAGGTTTCTGTTTGTTCTTTTGATGATTTATGTAAATTATTTGATTCACATTGCAAACCTATTCAAAATATTTTCGAGTCGCGTGAGTTATTTTATAAGTGTAAACAGCTAGCTAACGAATCTATTAAAGATTACGCTGCTAGGTTGAGAGGACTGAGTTTGACGTGCAATTTTGAATTAAGGCTGGAATCTTGTTTAAAAGACATATTCATTATTGGAATTTTCAATGAAAAATTGAAACATAAGTTGTTCGTTGAGGGGGTAAATACTTCTTTTTCGGAATGCATTCAGTTAGCAGCTTCATGGGAACATGTTGTTAATTTTAAGAAAGTTGATACGAATTTAAATGTTGTGCATAAGGATAGTAATGTTGTCCGTAAATCCAGGTCGGATAGTCCGATCAGATTTAAAAGTGCAGTGCGTAGTAAGACGCCAGTAAATATTGCATTAAAAAAATGTTTTTTGTGCGGAAAAACGAATCATTTGCAGAAAGATTGTTGGAAGAATATTTTTTGTAATGGGTGCAATAAATCGGGTCATCCTAGTAATGTGTGTAAAAACAGTAAAATTAATGTAGGTAATAAGAATAAACGATTAAATTCGGTTTTTATGTTGCATGACGGCACGGGGCCGGAACCGA
Organism: Limnephilus marmoratus; assembly: GCA_917880885.1. Lineage (NCBI taxonomy): Eukaryota > Metazoa > Arthropoda > Insecta > Trichoptera > Limnephilidae > Limnephilus > Limnephilus marmoratus. Next base: position 21,243,923 of record OU862928.1, on the reverse strand, counting down.
TATTCGTAGATCTCATTATTGGTAACACTGTTCTGCGAGCGATTGTTGACACCGGCGCTGAGATTAATGCAATTCCATATGAAGTGTATTTAAAAGATTTTGTTTCTTGTAAATTGGAAAGATGCGATATTCAATTGTCAGGATATGACGGGAAACGGTTAAATATTGTAGGTAAAGTTAATTTAAGTGTGTTATTTTTAAATAAAAGTGTAGATACGCAGTTTATAATAATTAAAAACGGTAATTCTACGATTGTTGGTAGAAATTTTTTACAAGTTTTCGGTATCGGATTAAGTGGAATAAATTCGGTAAATACCAGTGAGACTAGTTGTGATAAACAATTAAATTTTCGTGATAGTTTAAAGAAAAAATATGCTCATGTGTTTTCAGAAAAATCGGGTAGGCTTATAGGTTATGAAGCTAACATCGAAGTTATTTCGGAGTTCAGGCCAAAGTTTGTGAATCCAAGATCGTTACCTTTTAGTTTACGTGGAAAGGTAGAGGAGGAATTAAATAAGATGTTACGTGAAGATATAATTGAAAACGTAGAAATAAGTGATATGGCTAGTCCGATTGTTGTTGTAAAAAAGAAAGACGGTTCAATTAGAATTTGTACTGATTTTAAAACCACATTAAACCCTATGTTAGCGAAGTTGAAATATCCATTGCCTCGTATAGAAGATTTAATTTCATCTTTAAATGGTGCGAAATTTTTTGCTAAAATAGATTTGCGTAATGCTTTTGGTCAGATTTCGTTGAACGAGAAGTCGAGAAAATTATGTGTGATAAGTACGCATGTGGGTTTATTCAGGTATAAAGTGTTGCCTTTCGGTTTGACCACAAGCCCGGCTATATTTATGCAAGTTATTCAGGCGGTAGTAGGTAGACTTCGTAACGTTCGTATATTTCTAGATGATATTTTGTTGTTTGGAAATTCTGAAGAGGAATTATTCTCTATTTGTGAATCTGTACTTAGCAAGTTAAGTGATTGTGGATTAACTATTAATGAAAATAAGTGTTCTTTTCTAGAAACTGAGATAGAATATTTAGGTTTTAAAATTTCGCGGAAAGGAGTTATGCCTTTAGAAAATAAAATCTGTGCGATTACTCAAATGGCAGTACCGAAAAATGTTTCAGAACTTAGGAGTTTACTTGGGGTTATTTCATATTATAGAGCTTTTGTTCATAATATTTCAGGTATTTTGTCTCCATTGTATAACTTGTTAAAAAGGGGAGTAAAATATGTGTGGTCTGAGGAATGTAATATTGCGTTTGAGCGAGTTAAGAAACTGCTGACGTCAGATAATATTTTAGTGCATTTTGATCCTAATTTACCAATTAAACTTATTTCAGACGCATCTGAAAAAGCGTTATCAGCGGTGATTTGCCATGTATATGATAATGGTTTAGAGAGACCTATCGCATTTGCTAGCCGATTATTGTCAGAAACAGAATTAAAGTACTCTATTTTAGATAAGGAAGCGTGTGCTATAATTTTTGGGTTGAAGAAATTCTTTCAGTATTTATACGGCAATAAATTTGTTTTGTTTTTTTTTTTTTTTTTTTTTTTTATTTTAACTTTATGAGTAAAACCTCAAATTGTAATATTTAATTAAATGAAGACAATATAAGCGAAACTCAATCGAAAATCTGAAAACAGAAAAATCAGAAAAAGATATTGACACATCTGGGACTCGAACCCAGGACCTCTCGCTTACCGGGCGAACGCGCTAACCACTGCGCCACCGTGTCGATATCCAATTCGGTCACTTTTAACTGTATCATACTTCGACTAAGAACCACCCACACTATCTTCATTTTTCTTAACGCATATACTATTGGCTGCTATCTTTATGTATGATTGCAAGATTCAAACCCGAACTAAATGCTCTCTAGATAGTGTCTGGATAAATCTTTATCCATTTTATTTAATATGCGACATCAATTGACTTTTCTGCAAGTCTAGGATGAATATTTTTATTTTTATTTTAACTTTATGAGTAAAACCTCAAATTGTAATATTTAATTAAATGAAGACAATATAAGCGAAACTCAATCGAAAATCTGAAAACAGAAAAATCAGAAAAAGATATTGACACATCTGGGACTCGAACCCAGGACCTCTCGCTTACCGGGCGAACGCGCTAACCACTGCGCCACCGTGTCGATATCCAATTCGGTCACTTTTAACTGTATCATACTTCGACTAAGAACCACCCACACTATCTTCATTTTTCTTAACGCATATACTATTGGCTGCTATCTTTATGTATGATTGCAAGATTCAAACCCGAACTAAATGCTCTCTAGATAGTGTCTGGATAAATCTTTATCCATTTTATTTAATATGCGACATCAATTGACTTTTCTGCAAGTCTAGGATGAATATTTTTATTTTTATTTTAACTTTATGAGTAAAACCTCAAATTGTAATATTTAATTAAATGAAGACAATATAAGCGAAACTCAATCGAAAATCTGAAAACAGAAAAATCAGAAAAAGATATTGACACATCTGGGACTCGAACCCAGGACCTCTCTAGACACTATCAGACACTATCTAGAGAGCATTTAGTTCGGGTTTGAATCTTGCAATCATACATAAAGATAGCAGCCAATAGTATATGCGTTAAGAAAAATGAAGATAGTGTGGGTGGTTCTTAGTCGAAGTATGATACAGTTAAAAGTGACCGAATTGGATATCGAAACGGTGGCGCAGTGGTTAGCGCGTTCGCCCGGTAAGCGAGAGGTCCTGGGTTCGAGTCCCAGATGTGTCAATATCTTTTTCTGATTTTTCTGTTTTCAGATTTTCGATTGAGTTTCGCTTATATTGTCTTCATTTAATTAAATATTACAATTTGAGGTTTTACTCATAAAGTTAAAATAAAAATAAAAATATTCATCCTAGACTTGCAGAAAAGTCAATTGATGTCGCAAATTAAATAAAATGGATAAAGATTTATCCAGACACTATCTAGAGAGCATTTAGTTCGGGTTTGAATCTTGCAATCATACATAAAGATAGCAGCCAATAGTATATGCGTTAAGAAAAATGAAGATAGTGTGGGTGGTTCTTAGTCGAAGTATGATACAGTTAAAAGTGACCGAATTGGATATCGACACGGTGGCGCAGTGGTTAGCGCGTTCGCCCGGTAAGCGAGAGGTCCTGGGTTCGAGTCCCAGATGTGTCAATATCTTTTTCTGATTTTTCTGTTTTCAGATTTTCGATTGAGTTTCGCTTATATTGTCTTCATTTAATTAAATATTACAATTTGAGGTTTTACTCATAAAGTTAAAATAAAAATAAAAATATTCATCCTAGACTTGCAGAAAAGTCAATTGATGTCGCATATTAAATAAAATGGATAAAGATTTATCCAGACACTATCTAGAGAGCATTTAGTTCGGGTTTGAATCTTGCAATCATACATAAAGATAGCAGCCAATAGTATATGCGTTAAGAAAAATGAAGATAGTGTGGGTGGTTCTTAGTCGAAGTATGATACAGTTAAAAGTGACCGAATTGGATATCGACACGGTGGCGCAGTGGTTAGCGCGTTCGCCCGGTAAGCGAGAGGTCCTGGGTTCGAGTCCCAGATGTGTCAATATCTTTTTCTGATTTTTCTGTTTTCAGATTTTCGATTGAGTTTCGCTTATATTGTCTTCATTTAATTAAATTTGTTTTGGCTTGCGACAATAAATCGTTAGTACACATTTTGAACACGGATAAGCAAGTACCTGTTTTGGCCGCTAACCGTCTGCAGAGGTACGCCCTAATACTCCAGACTTTTGACTATAGTATAGAGCATATTAAGTCAGGTGATAACAAAGCGGATTTCTTATCACGAATGCCGATTAATAATAAGGATAATTTAGATGTGTGTAGCGACGATATTGATGCTAGCGATTATTTTTTAAATTATATTGATTCTTTAAACGTGAATACGGTTGAGTCAGAGTTTGTGAACATAATCGAGTCAGAAACAACATTAAATGCGGAAACGATGAAACAGTTTTCGATTAATGATGTAAATATAGCGAGCATTATCGAGTTCACAGCAAATGGTTGGCCGGATAAAAAGTTCTTAAAGGATGATTTATTGAAATTCTGGTATTTTAGGGATAAATTATCGACTTATAATTCATGTTTATTTTATAATAATAAATTTGTAGTTCCAAGGGAATTAAGGGAAATTATATTGAATTTTTTACATCAATCACATTTAGGCATTGTAAAATCGAAAAGTCTTGCTCGAAATTATTTTTTTTGGCTCGGAATGAACAATGATATAGAAGTAACTGTGAAACAGTGTGCTCGATGCATGGAATGTTTACCTACTCCGTGTAAAGTTGAGTTGGCACCTTGGCCAATAAATGGTTTAATCTGGAGTAGATTGCATATTGACTTCATGGGACCGTTGGGAGGTCATAATTTTTTAATTATTGTTGATGCAACTACAAAATGGATAGACTGTCATGTTGTAAATAAGGTAGATTCGTTTTGTACAATAAAAGTTTTGAAAAGATTATTTTCTATGTTCGGAATCCCGGAACAAATTGTAAGTGACAATGGTACAGCTTTCACATCGTCAGTTTTTAAGGAATTTTGTCATAATTATAATATAGAATCATTGACTTCAGCTGTACAGCATCCTGCTTCTAACGGTTTAGCTGAAAATGGGGTTAAAACAGTGAAGAATTTTTTGAAAAAAATTATGGTAAATAATAAATTTCCTACTGATTTTGAAGATAACCTTTTGACGTTTTTAGTTGATATTAGAAATACGCCTTCAATGTCTACGGGCATTGAGCCTAGTACATTAATGTTGGGTAGAAAGATTAGATCAATTTTTAATACGATTATTCCAATAGTGGATAATGTTGAGAGTCAAGGTTTTAAAGGAATTGACAACACGGTTAAAAACAAAATGTTATTGAGCCAGCATAAACAGAAAAAGTATTATAGAGGAAGAAAATTTAAAAAGTACTTTGAGGTTGGTTCTAAAGTTTTAACCAGGGATTTAAGAAGTAATGATAATAAATGGATTTTAGGAAAAATTTTTAAAAGATTGGGGAATAGGATTTATTTAGTTAAAATTATGTCTACGGGTCAAATTTGGAAACGCCACCATGATCAGATTTCAGAGAGGAAGGTTAGGTGGGGGGAGTGTGACAGGTCTGATGATTTGCTGGACCTGGGTCCACTCTCGGATGTGGACATGACCAGATTTCCTAATTCCTCTAATTTTTGCAGGTCACCTACACCATGGGAGGGGAGGTTACGCCCTCGAGGTCAACGCCCACGCTACACGGATTGAAGATCAAGAATAATTACATATACTTACTGGATTGAAATATTTAGATATTTGTTTTGTATAAATTTGTGACTAAAGAAATATATGTAATTAGGTTTTAAGTGTGGGGGTGTGACGTATGTGTATGAGGGTGACGGCATGAGTGCGAGACAGCGAGAATGGTATGTATAAAAGGGATGTACCCGCTGTTGAGCGCTCTCTCCATATCAATCTGGCAACGAATAAACATTGTAACATTAATAGATGTTATTAATACCCGATCCCAAGACATCACAGGAGTCGAATTGTGATATAACTTTTTTGATTTAAGCTTTGGTTTTCGAGTAAATTGGGTCCGAAGTTGGAATTTTTTTGGTTTAATTTGAAAAAATTTTTCACTATGTAGTTGATTTCAGCTGTCTAATTCCTTATAAAATGCATCGAAGGGTAAACAGGACTCAATTTTTTTTAACCCCTTAGTTGCCGAAAAAATGGAAAAATAGAAAAAAAATTATATTAAAATCGAAATGCTCAGATCGAAAAAAAAAAGTTTTTTGGGTTCTCTTCGTGATGTAGATTATTCACCAGTTTCCCGCTTGTATTACGAGTTTCCGGACACGTTGTATAGTATGTAACAGCATGTACCGAAGGATTTTAACCAGCGATTCCTGAGTATATTTGGAGTAACAAAAGTAGATGTCATTTTGCTGTCCGATGATATATTTTTCTATTAAAAACAAAAAATATATTTTTCAATCACACGTCGTTACTGATCCCATTCCTATACGTCGCGACGGGTTTGAGCGATACGCGCGCTGTTTCGTGTGAAACCATGCTGTTAGAACGAGACGCAACTAGGGATGCAACGATATATCGGAAAACCGATAAATATCGATATATCGACCCCTAAAAATATCGATATTTATCGATATCGACGATACGCTGATATCGATATATCAATATCGAAAAACTCAATATATCGTATCGAAATATCAGATGAAGATAAGGGTGAATTTGATTTTTGGAAGCACCATAAATCTTTGACTCACACGCAAATAAAAAGAAAAAAAAAAACTGACGGTGACGACGAGCTACGTTATATCTTTCTGCTCCTGTAAAAACTCTAAAAGTAAACATTCTTGAAACATGGCAAGAGATGTAAGGTGTATATCCCAATCTTAAGTGGTAATGAGTTATCTACCAATTGTGGCAACAAGTGTTCCTTCTAAACGTCTTTTTCAAAGGCAGCAGCCACTATAACTCAAAACAGAAACCGGCTACAAAGAAGCTGACTGTTAAACAGACAAAGTTACTATTTTAAGTTCGATAGCTGGTATAAAATACTGACTTTTTTTTAATAAATTTATGAAAAAAAAAATTTATATACCCAACCAAATTTTGTGATTATTCACATAGGTAAGTATAAAAAATTATATACATACATAATCGATAAACGTTTGATATAACTATAACTACATTGGATTTCTATAAACTTTAAAAAAAAAGAAAAAATATCGATATATAGGTCTAGTAGGCCGATATATCGATATCGACTTAATTCGATTTATATCGATATTTTTAAAAACCTTGCATCCCTAGACGCAACGCTTATCGAGTGACCCATAAATATAAACGCATAACTCTTCTGCCTACTCAGTTGCTGAGTGTGATGGAGAAATATTTTTAATGTTTTTAATTGAAAAAAACTCATCGAACAGCAAAATGATATCAAATTTTTTACTACAAATGCTCGTTAAAATTCTTCGGGTACGTCCTGTTACATGCTGCATACGTGGTGAGTGGAGATACTATCAGAATTGCCCTGGTGTAAGACCACCATTCAAAATTGAAACGTTGCTTGAAATGGCTTTAGCCGTGTATGGTGACCAGAGCTGAATAGCTAGGTACTTCCCCACCTTCCTCTTCCTCATCTTCTTTCCCTCTCCAATACCTTCAGCCTCACATTATACCCCAATTGGGGATGCCATAGTCTCACTGGCTCCAGACGGGAGCAGCTGAGATTCTTGCGAGTTATCTACATAACAAAGAAAAATGTAATTTGAAAGAAATAATTTTCTTGCTTTTTAGAACTTTTTTCCCAACGCGAAACCTTGTAATATTGGTGTGTTGATTTTTCTGGTGAAACCGAGTGGTAAAGCTAATAACATATTTATGTATTTTCCAGAGCGAGTTTGGATAACCGTGGTTCTAGCCATGATTGGCAAGTTCGGCGTGGCTGCATCCTTCTCCGTGTTCTATGTGTTTGTGGGGGAACTGTTCCCCACAGTACTGAGGTCCCAGGCGATGGGGCTATCGTCTCTGCTGGTTAGCGTGGGGCTGCTGTCCTTCCCATACATCCTTCAATTGGTAATTATATTTTTTAAACATAAAAATGAATCGCAGAATGTGTTGCTAAGCGCATAACTTTCGAACGACTGCACCAAATTGGATAATTCTTTTTTTTGTGTGTTCGTTATTGACAGGACAAGGTTTTTATAAAACTTCCGGTGAGCGCTGGCATTATGAAGTTTGTATAAAAAAATTGCTATTGGTGGCACGCGAGGTTTGAAAACTGAATTTATGGAAAGCAGGAGGAAGGGAGAGATGAGGGAGGGGAACCAGGGAGGGGGAGGGGGGTGTGGGGGGAAGGGGGTTAGGGGAAAGGGGGGAAGGGGGGAAGGAGAAGGGGGGGTAGGGGGAAAGGGGGAAGGGGGGAAGGGGGAGTAATGTGGGGAGAGGGCAGGTGAAGGAGGCGGAGTGGGAACGGGACGAATAGGAAAGGATACGCAGGGAGAAACAATTTCGTTTTTAAATGGCATAGCAACGCATGCCGGGTACCAGCTAGTTTTAAATAAATGTTTAATTCACTAACCATATTATTTCCACAACTTTCGCGAACCTAGCAATTAGCCTCAAGGCCGCCCGCCGACAGCTTTTGGCATTTCTTCGCTTTCCGTGGTTACTCTGCTGTCTAAAGTCGTAGGTAGATATTCGTTAGTAACTACATTTTTAAGAAGAGCATCATGTAACCCGGAGTTCGGAGTGTCGAAATGAACATAGATGTCGGCTGGCGGCTGTGAGGCTAGCCTCTAATGTCGTCAAAGTTGGTAATAAATAAAACAATTATTTAGAGTAGGTACTCATAAAATACGTGCTTGTCCTTACCTTATACTTATACCTTCAACAGGTTAATGGACTTTTACATGTAGGTATTTTCATTTTCAATTTGGGAGGCGGGAATGGGTACCGCCGCCCCGGGAACCTTTATTGGATAACCAACACCTCTGCCGAAGGCCACCCACCCCAAGTGGTTTGCTACGTTTGGTGATTTAGAAGGGATGCCCGGGTTCATGGGGGTGAGGTTTGTCTTGGAGGCCTATGACCAGGACACACTGAGCCCCAGATTCCTACCCACCCCTTAAATCCTTTTCCTTCCCAGAACTCTCCTCTCTCCTTTCCTAAAAAAACCCTCCACACAGCATCCCCAAAGATAACACAGGCCCTGAGGGAATTTATTTTCCCTCATAAAAATAAAGTAAAGGTAAAAAATACAAGATATCAAAAATTAGAAATTGCAGCGTTTATAAAAATACAACTTCTGTTGGGGAATAGTGTAGGAATGAATATTTTACAAGATCCACATTATTCCCCAAGTTAAAATTAAATTTGTCGACATCACCGTATTGATTTCCCAAAGTGTGAAACCGTTGTATCGGGGAATGAGCAATGCGAGAGCAATGGCTTGTGTATGCTGCAGTAGAGTAGTGTATTTTATCTTGTTTTTATTGTGAATATGCGTAAACTTATGAGTTGTAGGTTGTAGGTGTTTACGAGGGTTTAGTAATTTGAATTAAAAAGTTAAGTCGTTTATTTTAGTCTGAATTCTAATGTGTATGTCGCAGGCCAATCGTAAAATCTGCCTTATTTTACGATCGGCCTGCGACATATATACCTTTAGAGCATTTAATAAGAAATGGTGGTAGTTTATGTCTTATGGTAGGATATTTAATTTAAAGTTTATAAAACGTATATTTTTTTTGTTATTAATGGAGACCAAACAACTGAGTTGTATTCAATCAGGCTTCTAACGTATAACATTTTAATGGATGAGGCGTTAGTTGTTCTTAATATGATAGTGTTTTCATGCCTTTGTTCTTTTGATGGATGTAATTGGCGAAACTTAGTTTTTCATCCAAAATAATTCCGAGACTTTTCATTTTCGTGGCTCTTTCTAAATCTGTGTTGTTAATTGAATATTCGAACAAAACAGGATTTTTATTTCTGTGGAAAGTTAAGGTTTTGTACTTTTCTACATGGAAAAAAGGTTATTTTGAATTCACTAATCTTTAAACTTACTAATTATTGTTTATTAGTATTTGGCTACGATTTACATCAGTTATTTTTCGTCTAGCTTCGTGTCATCAGCAAAGAGCAAAATTTCGACATCGTCGAAGCAATTTGTAATATCATCAATGAAAATATGATTAAAGTAATAATATTACAGTAGGTACTAAATATTAGAGACAAATAGTTAATGTGATTTGCAATTTGTACTCTTCAGATTATTTTAGAAATCGATAAGTAGTTCTATAAATACGCAGTAGATCAATTGGTTTGCTAGATTAAATAATTTTATTATTTCAACGACCACCGTTTGTATTTACTCACTACGATATATCCACTTCAGGCACTTGACATTATTTGTTTCACGATTCATAGTAGCTACTGGTGTTGCTTCAAAAATTATCAAGTCATTTATTTCTGATAATCACTATTTACAATTGAAAAGGTCTTGCTACACACAACGATTTCATTGCGCACCAACTATTTGTTGATCGATCACCGATATCTGTATTCAAGGAACATTTCGTCTGTGCATGAATTTTGGTCATCTGCGTATGCATTCTCGGCATCAAAATAAAGTCGACATAAAATATTTGTACACCTTTGAAATTTGTCATTTGTTCTTGGATTCGACAACTCGGCTGTGAAATGATTTGCCGGTTTCATCCCTGCTACCCATAGGTCTCTTCAAAACTCAGGTTCACTTCTTCCTTTCGTCAAAAAGATCCCCGTGGGTATTATTTCCGCCTGGGAGTCCGTGTGGAGATAATGTAAAAATAATCTTAATTTTTTATTTAGAATTTGTTTTATCCTGGTGTTTTGTCCTGGAGCTTCACCAATTTCTTTGTTTATTCATTTGCGCATAACGTCATACGTTAAAACTCATTTTCCTCAGAAGTCCGTGTTAGTTATTTTAGTCACTAATTTAATAATAGTTTAGTTTGTACAGGCAAATAAATAGAATGTGTGGAAACAGTAGAACACTCTAAAATACGAAATCAAATTTAGACCTACGGGAAATTTTATGAACTTTTCAAATTTATGTGTTTAATGGTACTTGAAAGGTGGAGTTAATTAATCTTGCCTTGGTTTTATTTCCGTCTCTCATCCTATTATTTTGTTTGACTGCTTCATTATCGTCTTTGATTTTTCTTCTAATAGTCTGATTTTGTTTTCCAGTCCCATTACTCGAGGGTTCTGCCTCTGATCATACTTGGGGTTCTTTCACTCTCAGGATCTTTGGTATCTCTATTCCTGCCGGAGACCCTCAACACTCCGATGCCGCAGACCCTTGAAGATGGAGAAAACTTCGGCAAAGACTTCAAGATCTTCAGCATCCCGAAAAGAAATAAAAATAATAGTGAAATTAATCCATAGTTGCAAAGTGAGAACGTTTACACAAAAGTGTTTAAACAAGACATTAGACACATAGAGACACTTACAATTCTTCTTTCCTCCTACTCTAAATGTTCTGCTGAACCTGGTTGGTCGGTTGATGTTCCCGATGCATGTGATACTTGATCAGTACAACGCATTGGTGATCTTCCTCGGCTTCTCTTGCCTTCCACTTTGCAAGTGACCAAGAGCTTCTCCTGGTCCGAATTCCCAGTTTGGCGAACAACATGTTCGTAGCATCTTATGATAAGATATAGGCAGACAGTTGATAGCAAGTTTTGGATAACTTACTCTGGCAGAATGGCTAAATTAGCACAAGAATGAAGAAATACCCATTATTCTCAGCAAATGCAAATGTTCAGCATCAACGGAAGAAGGTTAAAATAACGTGACACTTACAATTCTTCTTTCCTCCTACTCTAAATGTTCTGCTGAACCTGGTTGGTCGGTTGATGTTCCCGATGCATGTGATACTTGATCAGTACAACGCATTGGTGATCTTCCTCGGCTTCTCTTGCCTTCCACTTTGCAAGTGACCAAGAGCTTCTCCTGGTCCGAATTCCCAGTTTGGCGAACAACATGTTCGTAGCATCTTATGATAAGATATAGGCAGACAGTTGATAGCAAGTTTTGGATAACTTACTCTGGCAGAATGGCTAAATTAGCACAAGAATGAAGAAATACCCATTATTCTCAGCAAATGCAAATGTTCAGCATCAACGGAAGAAGGTTAAAATAACGTGTTGTCAAATTAAGAGACTTAATCAAATACCCAATTTGAAAGGGACTGGACTACTGTTAGAGGAATATCGTAAAACATGTGAGATAAAAGAATTGACTTGAGATTTGCAGACAGTCTCAATAATAATAATTATCCTAACGCAATGTACTACAACGCTGGCCGTTGCATTATAAACAAACAATAGTAATAACAATATTGATATTCTTAATTTTAATCGATGGTTAGACGTTAATATACATAAGAATTGAATGAGTGCAATCGGAATTACAATCAAAAAGAGGTGTGTCGAAATTTGTAAAAGAGATAAGTTGATTTTCTTTAGATAAATCAATCTACATATTTTCAAGAAAGGTTGATCGATTTGAAACGTTAAGTTTGAATTTGATCATTATGAGATCTTTTTGATAAGAAGAGTCCACATTTTTGAAAAAGATCATCCGATTTGCAGAATTGGACAATAACAAATGATCATATCTGGATGATACGTGTTGTATATCAGAGTGTACCATGAGTGTACTAATAAACCTCTGTCTCAAGCATGCGGTCTCAAAAATAATAAAGCAAAACAATTTGTTGAATTTATTAGATTGTACATACAAAACTTACTTAGCAGTTAATTTTAGGATAATGTATTTTTAGGTACAGGCAAATCGATTGTAAATCCATTGTTAGAGAGTAGAGTCACCATTATCAGATCCTTTACGGAATCTGTGTCCCCACGTGTAAGTGTAGTGTCCACATCATTGGCTGGAAGTAAGCGGTTTAGTAGTGGTGAGGCAGTGCATGTGTTGTTATCATGGCCTGCGAAGATCCAAGAAAACAAATACTGGCAAATCGAACCAGCTTTAGACAGCAAATAAGATGATGGACTAGTTTTTAATTTACAAGATGACTATTCTGGTGGAAATAAATTTTGAGGTAATAATAATAATTTGTGTGTTTTCCTTCAAAATAATATATTATTAATTTCATATTTGCCACACGAAAATTAATAAATGTATATACTGGCTATTAATAATTTGGTAATTTCTGTTCGAACGAGCGTGATGGGAAAAGATTAAGTATTTAATATGAAAAGTTTAAGGTTTAACTTAACCATGAGGGTGGCTATTTTGCATTAACATAGGGGCCATTTATTTATTACGTAAGACGATTTAGGGGGGGAGGGGGGTCGACCATGTCTTATTATTTCTTACAAGGGGGTTGGAGGGAGTCTTAATAGTTCATACATAAGATCACAAAAATGCGCAAAGTTGAAATTATACTTTGAAAAAGCGCAGGCAACCACGCGAGTGCCGAGGTTCACTGGGATGCGTATAGGTAAACGATTTCCATGGCAACGGACCCGCGCAAACAAACATTAAAACAAACCAAACGTGTTTTTTCCTTTAGATTATTACGTAATAAATATTAAACAGGGGGGAGGGGTCGGCCTATTCATATTTTTTCTTATAATAGTGGGGGAGGGGGTCGAAAACTAGCAAAATTCATCTTACGTAATAAATGAATGGCCCCGTAGCCGTTCTGCTCCTGGACAGTTACGGCATTTTTTATTGTTCCAAATTGGGTACCCTCAAATAAATACATTTATTTTAGAGAGGTCACCATGAAACACCCTATACCCAAGGATCCTATAATGGTGAAACTACTCAACCTCTTCCCCTATCCCCCTTACTCATAGACGATGCATAATATACTGGGTGTCTGGAAATTCATAGAACAAAAAGGTTTATGTTAAAATTGAAAAATTCGCCTTGGGGGTTAATATCAGCTGTTTTGTTTTTTAAAATGCACCACTTTATTTGTCGAAAAAGAGAAAAAAAAGAGAAAATGGATATGTTCAGATTACCAGTTACCAACTTCTACTACGAGTTTTCCAACAAAGTGCATATGTATCGCAACCAGAATTGACCCAAACAGAGATGCATTGCTATCTTTGTCTTACTAACCTATTTTTTTGCATTTTGTTTTTCCTGTTAAGCACTTGCATACTGCTTACTAACAACGTATGCAAGGACACTGGAGGTATAGATTCGCTCAACATAAATAAATGTAGCTCCGTTTAACAAAAAAAAATTGAATCTTGCGAGAGCTTTGAAGGAGTAACCATCTGTTACTTATACCAGGGCGAGTAAGTGGTTGATAACCTTCAATCTCATCTTTTGAAAGAGCTGCAGCAACGTAAGTTTATTGACTTTTTTGCCGTCGTGACATAATGAGAAATTGTATTTGCAAACTTTGACATCTCATATCTCAGAACAAGGTAAAGTAGTTAGAACCCTGTCCGACTAAAGTGACGATTGATGGCGCTCTTGTTCTGCCGCTATGAGTGAGAAGACCAATTCCTCCCGAAACTTGTGGACACTTTAAATAAATTTAGTGGTTAAAACATTTAATAAAGTTATTTTTAAATCAGTCTCAAATATACCATGTCCGCCGAGTTACAGGAAAAATGAGAATAAAATATATTGTACAAATTATATCTTAGTTAAAAAATCACAAGAAAGACTCAAAATAAATATATATTATTAACACAAATGTCATTTATTTGTATTTTTTAATTCTCACATTTTTCAACGAATTTGACCACTGTGTGACTGTAGCATTGGGAAGGTTAATCATGAGTATATTACTATCTCAAGAAGTGCGATCTATACCGATATGAAATAAAATTGACGTCGCCAATTTACTTAAACCTTCTTTTTTCAATATTAATTAATACCGCACAAGAGCTGCTCTGGAGCCAATGAGTCTATGTCACCCCTAATTGGGGTATATTGTGAGGCTAAATGTAGTGGGAAGGAAAAGGATATGTGGAAGACGAAGGTATGTAAACGGCGGATATTACGGTTAAATTTTCAATTTACATTTTTTTTATAGTTATACCTCACAAGAGTCTCAGCTGCTCCCGTCTGGAGCCAGTGAGAATATGGCATCCCCAATTGGGGTATGTTGTGAGGGTGAAGGTAGTGGGAGGGGAAGGAGATAGGGAAGAGGAAGGTGGGGAAGTACCTGGCTATTCAGGTCTGGTCACCAAACACGGCTAACGCCACTTCAAGCAACGTTTCTGTTCTGAATGGTGGTCTTACACCAGGGCGACAATGAGAGTATCTTCCACTCTGAAACGTGCCGCAAATATACTATATATATATATATATATATATATATATATATATATTATTTTAAATGAATAAATTGTGAAATAACACAAATTAAACAAATAAAATTTCTAGGATTCTATCCCACGACCTTCGGAATACGAGTCAAGAGCCTTACCGCTGGACGACGCTGACGCTGGACTACATAATTGCTATTATTGTGAAATCGTGACCTTTAATGTCAAAAAGCATAAACTGACCGTGCACCGCCTATGTGTGTCCTTTGCACTCACCCTTCACTTATTAAAATCAGGTCAGTTGCATTCGATCTTCACTTTTCAAGCATTAAATCAACCCCCCCCACCGAGAATCCGAGGCCTAATAAAAAGAAATTCTAATATCTAGACATCTGCAAAATATCTTCTCCACGTGTTGGACCTCTGAGCGGCAGCAGTCCAAGAAATTCTTCTTCGGGACCTTGTGCCGACATCGTATATCGCACAAATAAGGTTACTTACATCGTATATCGCACAAATAAGGTTACTTACATCGTATATCGCACAAATAAGGTTAAATACATCGTATATCGCACAAATAAGGTTACTTACATCGTATATCGCACAAATAAGGTTACTGCTGGGGCGCTGCTGCTGTGGCCTACCCCAAGCCCTATTCCTGTAAAACACACACAATAACAGCCGTCGGTTAGCTCAAACCGGCTCGAACATGATTCCTCCTAAAAAACAGGGCGAGTGCCAGTGGTTCGCTTGGTCAATTCTTCCTTCCCCTCCTCTCCTCAAAATCCCCGGGACTCCCTCTTCAATCAGTACACAGTATTTGCATTTAAAGGGTTTATTCAATAAACAGAACAGGGTGATACACATACGGCCAGTGTCGGCACAAAACACAAGTTAAACTACCCTACTGACCTAACGAGGATTTCTCCCTCTCTCTATGCGTTTAAATGAAGTTACAAACGGTTCAAAGCACACGGTGGGGGGGAGGAAGCGAGTTGGTACTCACATAGCTAGATGCGTGGTCTGCCATCTTTTCTGGATTCCGTTCACAACACAATTTCAAACAATACATCGCGGAGTTAATATCGTGGAGCACAAACAGCGCAAATCGCGCGTAGCACAGTTGCTTGGCCGAGAGCTAGCGAAGGAATGGCGGCCGGCGGGCCGCCCGGCGCTTGGCGCCTGACGCGGGGTGGTCGCGCGGTGCGGGGAGAGGAAACGGTAGGCACGTGTAGTGGGGACGATTCACTTAACCTTCCGCTCGGGAGCCGATTCTGTTACGTAACACTTCCCCCCTCGCCGCAAAAAAAAGCGACGTGGTAATGGAGCAGTAGGGCTAAGAAATCCTCTTACCCTTCTAGCACTTGTGCCAAAACAAAACAAAAAAAAAAAATTTAAGAGAAAAAAGGAGAGAGAGAGAGAAAAAGGTTGCTAGCTACAAAATAGTAGAAACAAAAACAAAAGAGAAAAAAGCATGGTGAACAAGGAATTATACATGAATGAACAAGAAAGAGCAGTGACATACATAAATATAAACAAGGACCTGTTGGAGAAAGGTACAAGGGTTATGCAGTGATAGAAAAAAAATGACTCTAATTGTATCATTGGTCTGTGAGCTATGTTTGCGTAGCGTGGTTTGCGTAGGATGTTTGGGGTGTTGGGACGTTGCACTGAAGTTACACGGTTACTTTGTCACAGTAACCTGGCCCGTTTGAGATTACACTCAAGGAACACTAGGGCCTTAAAGAAAACACGAAGAAGAGAACGCAGGATGAGGCTTCTTGGTGGTGGAGAGGGTTCTACCTGTCACAGAGGTCAAAAAGGTAGCTGCTTCCGGATCCTGTGGGTGGGCCAGTATGACGTCATTGAGGTACTGGAGAGTGGAATTGTAATTGGTGGTTGGTCCTTTATAGAGGAGGTGGTTTGTGTGCATGACAGCCGTTGTTGTGATGGTGGTTGGTACACTGGTTTGTATACAGTGGGATTGTTGGATGAACAATTGTTGGTATTGTTATTTGCGCAAGGGCACAGGAGCATTGGCATGATGGCAACAGAGCAATTTGCAAGGTGCAGCTGGAACATTTGCAAGATGCAGCAGGAACATTTGTACAATGGCAACAGGAACATTTGCGAGATGCCGCAGGAACATTTGTACAATGGCAACAGGAACATTTGCGAGATGCCGCAGGAACATTTGTACAATGGCAACAGGAACATTTGCAAGGTGCCGCAGGAACATTTGTACAATGGCAACAGGAACATGAACCAACTTAGAGCTGACGTGCTCGGGTTTGTTTGAGTGATGGTTTTGTGATGATACAATTCGCAACTACACGCACGACTCACACTAGGTTATGTTAGGTGTGGTCGGGTGCTTTTGGTACGTAGGGTTTGAAGGCATGGGACCTCCGTGACGGTAGTGAAGGCAGCATGAAGAGAGGCGCAGGTGTAGATAGGGTGAAGAGCTGCTGGTCTTCTTATTAATCCGGCGAAAAAATTATTATTAGAACAAAATTCTTGAAGTTTACCTGCCTGGTAGACCAATGATGAAAAGGTTTGGAGAGAAACAAGGTGTGCATATTGAGAAAGATTGGATTTGTTTGACGCGTAGAGAGAGAGAGAGACGGAGAGAGAGTTAACTAAGTGTAACTACAGACTTATACATATTACAAAGGTACGTATTCAAGGAAGGTTCTGTTTAACCCATTTAGTTTTTTTTGAAACTAAATACATTTCCAAGAACACGTAGGTAAGGGTTTGTACGTATGACAAAATGCCCCTTTTCGAAAGAAGTTGGTCTTCCATGACCTATGCTCACGTCTATACGGTAGCATTTTTTCTACTTTCGAAGAACAAAACATTGAGTACAAATAAGTTATGAAAAGTGGGAAAGGAGTAGGAAGTTGAAAAGATCCGTGAATGAAGGTTGTCCCATTTGACAAACGAAACGCCAAGTGCGTAACGCATATATCCCCATTCACGGATAATTTCGAGGAAAGGAAAGAGTGACAATTGGGAACATTTGAACGAAGAAAACTGCTGAGGACTCGGCTATTTCCGAAATTCGACCTCTGAGTGAAAGGTGAAACAAGGTCTACAGCAACTTTCCTGGCACATTACAATACAATTTGGTAGAGTGGGACAAAAGGGATACACTGACAAAAAGAGTCTAATCCACTACGTGTATTGGGCAGAAGATTAGAAGGTCGTTTTATTCTCCTACTTGTTTGCGAGAAATGACAGACCCTTGCTCAAATCTCACAAACCTGGGGGTTTTCTTGTTCGTCCCCCAGACAACGAGTTAGGTGTTTTTTGTGTCCATCAACTTAACTCCTACGACACGATGCCCCATAATCATGAGTGAAGCGTATGATTAGTCCTTTTGAGATAGTGGATAGTTCCTGGGTTCTTGTGACAGGAAGTCCACGGGCATGTTAATGAGTACTCTGCTGCAAAAGCAATAATTTTCTGATAACAGAAAATAAAAGGCGTGTGATCTACGCTTGGTAGGTCACACAAACATGGGGTAGATATTATTTCGTTCGCACGATTCATGGTGAGTATTGTAACGTCTTCACGTCTCATGTACAGGAATGAACGATTTACAACAAATTTTGCCCAGTATTGAAAGACAGTAGCCCAATTACGTTCGAAAATGTGGGTCCCCATTCAATACAGACGGCGGGTTAAGCGGTTCTCATGCCAAAGGACACACGACCAACTTAGTAACATTTAGTTATGAGTATAAAGTAATTATAACGAGCTTCTCGTATCATGGCGGATGTTTTGAGGATCTCTCCTATGATGGTAGATATTGTCACGTTTTCACGTCTCACGTGACAGGAATGAACGATTTACAACAAATTTGCCCAGTATTGAAAGACAGTAGCCCAATTACGTTCGAAAATGTGGGTCCCCATTCAATACAGACGGCGGTTTTTGCAATGATGTAATTAATACGGCACTGCTGTAGCTTAATAATTTCATATTAGCATACGTTACAAGACTTGCCAAAAGGCGATAAACACAAATTTTATTGAAGATCTGGCCAAGATTTTAAACTTCAAACTAGAATAATGGTACAATAAAGGACAAAAGAAACTGATGTCATGATAAAATATGTACCTCATAATGAAGTTGTATATGTACAAGGAACAAAGTTAATGAAGGGACAAAACATATTGTCACTTTTATAACAACAAAAAAAATTTTTCCGAATCCGACAAAATATGATTCTAGAAAAATAAGAGCAATTGGGTTGAGCGCCATTCTAATTTTTTGGAAAAAGAAGAAAAAACCACAAATAGCAACAAGGTTGCTCTTGAATTGTCTCGAATCCAGCGAATGTGACCTGATAGGTGAGTACATTGGGTGTATTCGAAACGATTCCCAATATACAACATTACTATGAATGTGTAGGATGGGGTGAAGAGGGAAAAGAAAGAAAGAAAAAACGGGAGGATTTCCTATTATAACAGAAATCGTCGCGACATTCTTACAATATGGTGCTGTGACCATAGTAGCGAGCCCGCGGCAAAGGTCTGAAACCAATGGTTATTATACAGACTTGTGCTTATGATTTTATATTTACAACATTAGGGTAGGGACGTACTGGTACGACAAAACCCGACACAAAACAAAAAATTAAAAAAAGGGGTGATATGACAAGATGAGGCGATGAGGTGAGAAAAAAAAAAAAAAAACGCGCGGATGCTGCAAGAATTGTGAAAGGAAAACGACGTCTCGGAGCAAGAGTTTTCTGGAACCGTTGATGGTAGGAGGAAAAAGGAGTCCCTTTCCCGAAGTGATCAATTTCAGGAAGAGGATGCATACAAGCATGAAAACAGTGCCCCAAGAGGTGCTCTTGTGGTACAGCAGGCAAGGCGCGCAGGATGTAAAAGAACATATAAAATTATGCACAAAAAAAAAAAAAAAATGTACAGGAGTTAGGCTACCGTTGACATTAATGTGCCTTCGGGTGTAAGGATTTCCTTACGAATGCCCATGTGGGTGATTATTTACATTAAATAATTACACATGACTCACGTCGTTTATGACGAGAATTATAAGACTTCTAAAGAGACCGCATCGCACTGATTGATGACTGGCCAAGAGAGGTCAGGGACGTAATAATGATCAGGGTTAACAAGATGCATGTTTTGCCGATTTGGTAACGCCTGAGTACTTGATGTGATGGAATTTACTGATTCCGTCACAGTAAGGCATTTTGGATTTATTCCTAGGAGAAATCTTTCTATTTCTCAGGGCCTGTAGTAGTTCTTCCTTTCTTGAAGTAAAAATGTGTGGGATTATACCCAGCGTGACTTGAGGAACTTCCATGGTGTATAAGGTCGTATCAGAGTGACCTTATGTTGGAAAAAGTGAGAACTAGACTCGCAATTGGAAAGAAATTGGGCAGAGATTGACCACTGGGGACGTATTTTTACAAAAAGTTTTGAAAAAAAACGCGTTTTTTTTATAAGTGTTTGGTTTATTTGAAAATTTGGGCAGCGGTTCCCCTCAAAAAAACGTGATTTTGGGAAAAAATCCTGATGTTTTGAAAATTTGTTGAAAATTTTCAAAGTCCATAGACGAGAAAAAAAATTGGGCAGCGGTTCCCCTCGAAAAACGTGATTTTGAGAAAAAATCCAGATGTTTTGAAAATTTGTTGAAAATTTTCAAAGTCCATAGACGAGAAAAAAAATTGGGCAGCGGTTTCCCTTACAAAAACGTGATTTTGAGAAAAAATCCTGATGTTTTGAAAATTTGTTGAAAATTTTCTAAGTCCGGAACGAGAGAAAATTTGAGCAGCGGTTTCCCTTACAAAAACGTGATTTTGAGAAAAAATCCCGATGTTTTGAAAATTTGTTGAAAATTTTCTAAGTCCGGAACGAGAGAAAATTGGGCAGCGGTTTCCCTCAAAAAACGTAATTTTGAGAAAAAATCCCGATGTTTTTGAAAAAGGTTTGCAAATAAGCAAAAGTCCGGAAAAGAAAAAATAAAAAAACGGAAACGAGGTTCGCCTTAAATGAACATGTTTTTTGGAATATTTCGATTAGCCTTCCAAAGGGGGGGTTCTTTAGAAAGGAAAGGAAATATTTTTTCTTTTATACAAGTTTTCGTGGAAGTATGTTTGAAAATTCAACAATGTCTTGGGGAATTGTTCTTTATTTAACGTGGCTATACTGCAGCCTGATTTGAGCATACACCATTACTGGTATTTATCCGCCGACTTCCTTTTGTCATAACAAGTTATATGCAGAAATGTGCATACGTAATGTAATGCCTGACTCGAGGAATCGACGTCAACGCGAACCGAACGTCTTTCAAATTATGTCGTCTGTTTCTTACGAAAGAAAAAAAAGCTAAATGATGAAACAGGCGGCAAAATTAGAAAAATGCTCAATTGTCAAAAGGTAGAAAGAATTTAATCCACTTGTTTCCCTTAAGCTGCAAAATATGCCGTTATATATACAGGCCAGTATTTTGCGAAATAGTCCCCTATTCGCAGAATATGTCGATATCAAATACAGACCAGCACACTGCGGAATAAGTTTATTAATAAAAACTGGTTAATTAACTTTCGGGAAACGAAGCGGGTAATTGGTTTATCATATACAGGATTTTAATTGTTGAATAACTTTGTTTTAAATATTTGTGTACATTTCCACTATTAATCTTGTATTTGAAACTAACAATTTTAGTTGGTCGACACTTGTAAACACTATATTATTTACGACGGCAACTTTCTTGGTTGAGCACTTTACGTAGGAATACCGGTGATAATGTTTTGTCGAGTGACGACTCGAAAATGAAGGAATGTGCCCGCGATAGTTTAAATTTGCAATTCGAAGTTACACTCGCGTCGATGTTCTTTGATGGTAATGCTAGACAAATTGGGAAAAAAAACAAGACAAAACATTATAGATTATACAGTTTAAACAATGGCTGATTGAAGAACGAGGCGAGCGACTGTGAAGAGGGAGGAAAAAAAAAAAAAAAACCGCCACACGTCGGGCGACAGTGCTGGGGGCGCTGCTGCTGTGGCCTACCCCAAGCCCTATTCCTGTAAAACACACACAATAACAGCCGTCGGTTAGCTCAAACCGGCTCGAACATGATTCCTCCTAAAAAACAGGGCGAGTGCCAGTGGTTCGCTTGGTCAATTCTTCCTTCCCCTCCTCTCCTCAAAATCCCCGGGACTCCCTCTTCAATCAGTACACAGTATTTGCATTTAAAGGGTTTATTCAATAAACAGAACAGGGTGATACACATACGGCCAGTGTCGGCACAAAACACAAGTTAAACTACCCTACTGACCTAACGAGGATTTCTCCCTCTCTCTATGCGTTTAAATGAAGTTACAAACGGTTCAAAGCACACGGTGGGGGGGAGGAAGCGAGTTGGTACTCACATAGCTAGATGCGTGGTCTGCCATCTTTTCTGGATTCCGTTCACAACACAATTTCAAACAATACATCGCGGAGTTAATATCGTGGAGCACAAACAGCGCAAATCGCGCGTAGCACAGTTGCTTGGCCGAGAGCTAGCGAAGGAATGGCGGCCGGCGGGCCGCCCGGCGCTTGGCGCCTGACGCGGGGTGGTCGCGCGGTGCGGGGAGAGGAAACGGTAGGCACGTGTAGTGGGGACGATTCACTTAACCTTCCGCTCGGGAGCCGATTCTGTTACGTAACATTACTTACATCGTATATCGCACAAATAAGGTTAAATACATCGTATATCGCACAAATAAGGTTACTTACATCGTATATCGCACGACTCATCCATCAGTTGCAATTAATATTGCAGAAACCAGCTTAAAAGGGTATAACCAGAGAAAACAGGAAATATGTCATTTTTAAATCAAATTTTAGATGTATTGACTCTTTTCGCCAAAAAATACGAATTGATTTTGAAAGATTGTTTTTACCTAGTAAACACATGTTTTAAATTTTGAGAAAACATGTTTATTTTTAGTATAATAAGGTTATACCATAGGTCGTTGGCAGATTTGTTAAATTTTAAAACAAAAAATCTTATTTTACAAATCTTATATTTCATATCATGTAATCATACATTATTGTAAATCAATACGTTATCTAGTAAACGCATATTTCAAAATTTTAATTTTAGTTCAAATAAAATCATTAAAAATATATATCCAAACACTTATTTATGACGAAAATTTCTCTATTTTGCCTTTAAAATTAATTTATTTCAAAAATGCTTCGACATTTGAAGAATTATAAATACTTTATTAAAAAATTATTACAAAAAGTACATAATTTTAATAGTTTTATCATCACGCCTTTCAGCATTTTTGGGTGTAGGTAATAAATTAAAGCAAATTTGGAATGAAATAAAATCGATATTGGGTTATAATTTTAAAAAGCTGGCCCTGAGAATAATAAATTAATCTTTCTCATTGGAACCGCGCTGTACGATCGTAAGAACATCTTTTGACGAAATGTAGATTTTCGGCTTCTGGCTGGTTAAAGGTCCTTAAGAGGGAATAACCAGACACAACCGGAAATATGCCATTTTTAAATAAAATTCTAGACGTACAGACTTTTTTCCACAAAAAAGTATAAATCGATTTCGGAAGATTTTTTTTTATCTAGTAAAGGCATGTTTTAAATTTTGAGATTTTTTTTATTTTTAGTATAATAAGGTTATACAATTCAATTAAATTTAATTTATTCATTTTAAAAACATTACAAAATTACAATTTCAAATCGTTTTTAAAAGAAAAAATATTTACAGATAATAAGATAAAAAGATTTAGACTAACAGCAACAAAGTATGTTGTTTGAATTGTGCTTCTTTGATGTTGAACATATCGATATTCGAAGTGATTCTATTTAAAACAACATTCTATTTTTACAGTTCTACCGTAGGTCTTTGGCAGATTTGTTAAGTTTTCAAACAAAATTTTGCATAAGATAGTCTAACTCACTCGGGAATTTATTCACTCCGATGAAGCGATTGTCCCGCTTTTTATATAGGAAAAACAGCACGCAACTTAAACACCCGTATCAAAGAAAATCTTAGATGTTTACACGGCACTGGATTTTCGGAATTTGCAAACCACTTGATCGAAACAGACCATAGATTTGATAAAAACTCAGGCGCCACCCTAATTCTTAAAAACACGGTTTAGCTTATACGGGGTTTATTTATGTTATTGCAATAACACAGGTTATCGGTCGCGCTGTGGTTTTTTTTAGTAAGGCTGTATATGTATAAGGTTGGATAACTTAGAGGCACTTGAACTAAGGAAAGCCATAAACACTAGTAAGGTAGTTAATAACCAAATAAATTTGAATAAAAGTCCTATACTAAGATTGTTCCCTATTGAAAAAGAACACTCCCATTCCCTTCACAATTCTCCATCTACACTTATGCCTCCTTCACTTGAGGAGTCCAGCCCATTTGTTAAATCATATATTATCTATAACACACATGTAACTTAATGTTAGTAGAGTATTATACTGCCCTGAAGAAGCTAAGGTTCAAATAAAAGAGGTGTTTACAAAGTTACCTTACCACTATGCCAGTTGATGCTTTGTTTCTCCAAATTTATTATCCCAACCCATTATTCTACTTACTACATTACTTGAGTACTTATGTTAATGTATTTTAGGGCCGTCTACGTGTTTGTTATATTTGTATCATGTTGTCTCTCTCTATATCATTATCATTACATAGTATAAAATGAAGTCGCTCAAAATGTATGTGCGCGTTAATCTTTTAAACTACGCAACGGTTTTCACCAATAGATAGAGTGATTGAAGAGGAAAGTTTATATGTATAATACATGTAAATTATATTAGAGAAAAGCCGAGAAATTTAAAGAAAAAAGAAAATTTTAATTTTATGGATATATAAAGATAGCAGCCAATAATATGTGCGTTAAGTAAATGAAGATAATGTTGGTAGTTCTTAGTCGAAGTATGATACAGTTAAAAGTGACCGAATTAATATGGGTTCCGTAGCTTAATCGGTAGAGCTGTTTCCATGTAAGAAAAGGGTTCTGGGTTCGAGTCCCAGCGGAGCCAATATCTTTTCTGATTTTTCTGTCTCCAGATTTCGATTGAGTTTCGCTGATATTGTCTTCATTTAATTAAATATTATAATTTGAGATTTTACTCATAAAGTTTAAAAAATTAATAATAAATAATAATATACTTAATTGATCAAGAGGAAGTTTTATATGTATAATACATGCTTATTATAGTAGAGAAAAGCTGAGAAATTCAAATATTCATTTCAGGCAGCGGGCAGCGGGCAGCTGGCAAGCGGGTGGTGTGGATTTTATAAAGGTTGGGTAATGGCGTTGTGTTTCGTTAGCCACAGCAACGTGTGGCCGGGCTGCTAGTTTTGTTATATATAAGCACACCTTATGTACTTCTTGTTTAGTATTAATTTGTACCCTGAAGATACTTGAGTAAATCGAAACCGGTCGGTTCACAAATTAATAAATCACGTGGTTTTAAACAAAAAAGTATTTTATTATATTAAATATGTCAAACCACAAAGTGATTGCTTTCTACAATAATATTGTTTTATTTTAAATTATAATGTCACATCACAAAGTGTCATATGAACATATAACATATTACATCAGTTTTTTTACATTTTTAATTTGTTAGACGTTATTGAAAATTTTTAAATAGTTTTGATAAAAAAGTAATTACAAAAAGTACATAATTTTAATAGTTTTATCATCACACTTTGAGCATTTTAGAGTATAGGTATGTATCAAAGCAAATTCTTATTGAAATAAAACCGATATTGAGTTATTATTTAAAAACGCTGGTACGGAGAATAATTAATCTTTCTCATCGTGACCGCCCTGTACATTTTCAAGGGTACCATCGCAAGACCGTCTTTCGACAAAATTTGTATTCTGGGCCGCTGGCGCTGGGGCCCACTCGCTGCTCTTGGAAACTTAGGCCACGTCCGCATAGGCAGGCGGCTTGCATATAGCCCATTCACACCATTCATTTATCGTTCATTTCGTGATTTCATTCCGCCTCTTTCCCTCGAAATGAACCGTGTGAACACGAAAGTGAATAGAGACAGTTCCGAATGAAGCATTCCAACAATGTTGGAATGCTTCCTTCGGCACTGTTCACTCGCAACCGGAATTTAACATCACGTGACGCGAATGATGTGTGTGAACACTCAAGTGAACAGTCTTTCACTCGCAAATCAGTCGGTCGAAATGTTCTGGCGTGAGGACGAGTAGCCGGAGCGGCTTAAACGTCAAAATGCTCCGTTTAGTTCGCTTTTCGAAATAACTCCTACACGTCTCATAGAAATCGTTGTTTCTCCCTTACTATCATAGTGAAAAGTATGATCTAAACGGTATTGGAAAGAGAAAATAATGCTCTATATATTCAATACAACGATTAACCACAAACGAATACGAATGTACACTTCTATGGAACCAAAGTTTCTGATCGAATTTGACAAAAAAATTATGAAACATTGTGAATTTTTTATGAATTATTTTTATATGAAACGACAAAAAAGTGAGGTGACAGAAACGTTTATAATTTATTTGTCTAACAAAATAAGTTTGTGTTTTTATATTTTTTCGTTACCAGTAATTTTAGTTAGAATAAAAGCAAGAAGAGCCTATTTTTAAACTTTTAAAAGTTTACATTATAAATTATTCTATTTAAAAAAATACGTTGTTATTTCTAGTAATACATTTTTAAAGCATATTTCATCACCTTTCCAAAACAGTTTTTAGTTTTTGGATACGTTAATAAATATTCCATTTATATGGATTTTATTGCAAGCCGAGGCCTATTTTGGAATAAAAATATTTTCATGGTGCAAAAATACTGGTAGATATCAGTTTTCAGGTTATTATTTAACCATATGTTCATTTTATGGTGCTGAAATTTATTTACTGTTCACAAGAATCGCCAATTTCTCGTAATTTAGTTCGACGTTATCGGAAATGTCAATTGAAATCGTAAATATTCCCGAACTTAGCCGTCAGCGCCGGACGAATTCCAATGCGGCCGCGACTACTCTCGACGACTTCGTAGCGAGAATGTCGAGTGAACTCTTCCTTCGAAGGAACCGTCTGAACACTTGGTGAAACGAGAATGGAACATTTCATCGAGTAAACCTTCATCCGAGTGAATCGTGTGAGTTCAACTTTAGCGCCTAGAGCCTAGCGAGTCACCTAGCGAGTAGCTTAGTAAAACGAACGTTCTCGAATTTTAGCGACCGGCCGCACTGCGCGCTTGGCGCCTAGATAGGTAGTAGATAGTTGCTTGGCTTGTATCCAGGTAAACCAACGTGTTGGTTTTTTGCCACTAGGCGCGAGGCATTTTAGAAGAAAAAATTGGATGAAATATTATTAGACAGTTGTCAGAAACTATGGGAAGATGTAGCAATCTAAGTAGAAAAAGATGGTTAGTACTAAAAAGTGATTTATTTATGATGAGATTTTTTTTTACATTGAGAAGTTAATTGTGGTTATGAATTTTCGTGATTTGTTTTTGGGATGTTATGCCATGTTGCAGCTCATCTGCCCTGATGATAGTGGTGATGGACACTGTAACGCTGTCCGAAACGTTGGCTAAAGGAGGTAGCGTAACACGGCATAACACCCCAAAAACAAATATCGAAAATACTTTTGGCCGTGAAAATCTAAAGACGTACATGATTATGAATATTTTAAAAATGAATTTGATTGTAAGTAGCAGTTGTAGAACTAATTTTGAAAGTGACATCTCGTCAACGTGCCGACAAGCAAATGACCAAGGCACCTAGCGACCCACCACGCAAACCACCTTCAGTGCGGCCACCATGTATCCTAGCAAGTAGCCAGAGTGCAAGCCACTAGGCTCTAGGTGCTAAGCCAGCCACCTGCCTGTGCGTTCGTAGCCTTAGACATTTTGGAAATACTGTCATGCACTGTTTTCGCAGATAGAGGAAATTTTTTAATTCTTTTCGTGATCTGTTTATTTTAAATGAATTTATTTTTAAGGTCTTCATTAATTTTTTCGTGATCTGTTAATTTTTAATCAATTTCAGTTGAGTAACTCAGAATAAAACCAACTCAGAACCACCTCAGAAAGGTCAAAATAATTTAAAATTAGCCGGTAACCCTAACCTAACTTAACCCATTTTTAAAATATTGTTTTATCATCACTCTTAATGACATTTCTGAGGTGGTTCTGAGTTGGTTTTATTCTGTATTGGCCGGTCACCGGTTCTACCTGCAAATTTACGTAAGTTCTAAAATGGTAAGTATACCGTCATTTTTAAATATTTTTCTTTAAATATGTTAAAATTGCTATAATTTACACAAGATTGAACCTCAAAATCAGAAGCAGGTAGATAGATTTAATTACCTGTGAGAAATCGTCGTTAGAAACTTTGACACCTTATATCTCAGTTGTAATTTTTCCTTATTCCGAGTTGTTTGGCGGTCCGTCCTCTCTGCCTATCCCTGCGGAGAAACGGTGTGATGGTTAGTTAGTTTTTTTTAGTATGAACTCTGTCCAACCCAAGTGACGAAAAGTAAAATTAAATAATACGCCCAGTGACATCTATGAAACAGTTAATAAAACATTTATTATCCATTCGGACAATGTTACGTTCTATCAAATAATCGTAGTTTTTGAAAACAATCCCGGTCAAAGAATTTGAAGAACTCAGTGGTGTGGTGTAAAACCTCGCTAAACCTTCTCCGGAGAATTCATCGAAAAATTAATATATATTTTTGTATGGAAATAAAGTAAATAATATACAGAATAATAATATGTTCTAGGACTTCTAGGACGTGTTCACATGCTTCGCAATGCCATTGAAAGAAAGTGTATTTTGTACTAGCTGGTTCCCGGTATGCGTTGCAATGCCATATTCAAATAAATAAATTGTTTCTCACTGCATATATTCTCATCCTCCCGCGTCCCTTTCCCCTCCAGCGTTCCCCTTCCACCTTCCCTGCCTTCCCTCTCCCCTCTCCCGCTCTTCGGTCCCGCGTTCCATATATTCAATCCCAGTGCATTCAGTTTTCAAACCGCTCGCGTGCCGCAAATCACAATTTTTTTTATTCAAACTCTCATTTTTCATATATTACAAATATTCATTTTTGTATATTATAAGAACAATCAATCAAATTTGGGGCTTAATATAGGTAGGTACCCATTTAAAATATCTATAATTCTTGTTCCGATTCAAAGTATTAGGCGAGTACTTCAAATATTTTCATTAATTGAAAGACCTGCCCTAAGTGATAAAAGCGTATTATTTCCCCCTCCCCATACCGGTTCCATGGAGCCGGCTGGGCTTATAACCCATTCACATGATTCATTTATCGTTCATTTCGTTATTTCATTCCGCCTCTTTCCCTCGAAATGAACCGTGTGAACACGAAAGTGAATAGAGACAGTGCCGAATGAAGCATTCCAACAATGTTGGAATGCTTCCTTCGGCACTGTTCACTCGCAACCGGAATTTAACATCACGTGACGCGAATGATGTGTGTGAACACTCAAGTGAACAGTCTTTCACTCGCAAATCAGTCGGCCGAAATGTTCTGGCGTGAGGACGAGTAGCCGGAGCGGCTTAAACGTCAAAATGCTCCGTTTAGTTCGCTTTTCGAAATAACTCCTACATCTCATAGAAATCGTTGTTTCTCCCTTACTATCATAGTGAAAAATATGATCTAAACGGTATTGGAAAGAGAAAATAATGCTCTGTATATTCAATATAACAATTAACCACAAAATAATACGAATGTACACTTCTATGGAACCAAAGTTTCTGATCGAATTTGAAAAAAAAATTATGAAACATTGTGAATTTTTTATGAATTATTTTTATATGAAACGACAAAAAAGTGAGGTGACAGAAACGTTTATAATTTATTTGTCTAACAAAATAACTGTGTTTTTTTTGTTACCAGTAATTTTAGTTAGAATAAAAGCAAGTAGAGCCACTTTTTAAACTTTTAAAAGTTTAGAATAATGAAATAATTTTACTTTGTATAAACCACTTATTTGATGTGCAAATCCGACCGGTTTCGGAACAAACGTTCCTTCGTCAGGGAAAGCTTATAAGGAATCCTGATATTATCCTTTTATATTATCCTTATCCTGACGAAGGAACGTTTGTTCCGAAACCGGTCGGATTTGCATATCAAATAAGTGGTTTATACAAAGTAAAATTATTTCATTATTCTATAATGGATAACCACAAAGTAATAGCTACATTCAAAAATATTTTAAAAGTTTACATTAAAAATTATTCTATTTAAAAAATTACGTGGTTATTTCTAATAATAAATTTTGGAAGCATATTTCATCACCTTTCCAAAACAGTTTTTAGTTTTTTGATACGTTAATATTCCATTTATATGGATTTTATTGCAAGCCGAGGCCTATTTTGGAATAAAAATATTTTCATGGTGCAAAAATACTGGTAGATATCAGTTTTCAGGTTATTATTTAACCATATGTTCGTTTTATGGTGCTGAAATTTATTTACTGTTTACAAGAATCGCCAATTTCTCGTAATTTAGTTCGACGTTATCGGAAATGTCAATTGAAATCGTAAATATTCCCGAACTTAGCCGTCAGCGCCGGACGAATTCCAATGCGGCCGCGACTACTCTCGAAGACTTCGTAGCGAGAATGTCGAGTGAACTCTTCCTTCGAAGGAACCGTCTGAACACTCGGTGAAACGAGAATGGAACATTATTTCATCGAGTAAACCTTCATCCGAGTGAACCTTGTGACTTCAGCACAGAGCCTCGCTTGAATCTAATGTGAGTTATGTGAGGCCGCTCGCTATTCGAACGAATAGCGAGCGGCCTGCGGCCCCCCTGTATCCGCCACTGCTATGACGCGATGTTTTTTGGCGTGTGGGGATTGGTAGATATATTTATGGGCGGTATGTGTCGAGACTGTTTATCGCATTCGGGTGACAGTGGAGATTTTTAGTAAAATAGTAAATATTTACCGGTTTGCCGCCGCAACTATGATTACACAACGTTAATCTAGTCTTTCGTCAAGCACTCGCTAAAAATCACTAAATAGACTCCTTAAATCAATGTGCACTGTTAAATTTTGTGGAGCAAAAAAAATACGTGATCACTGTGACACTTGCTGTTGTTATGCTCAAGACAAATAACCTCACATATTCTCAAGCAAGCATTCTTTTGATTTTTATATAATACGAGAATATAGATTGTGAGCTGTTTGAAGACAATAATTCTTTTACCTATTTTTAGCGCAGTAATTCATTTTGGC
Source organism: Limnephilus marmoratus (assembly GCA_917880885.1). Lineage (NCBI taxonomy): Eukaryota > Metazoa > Arthropoda > Insecta > Trichoptera > Limnephilidae > Limnephilus > Limnephilus marmoratus. Next base: position 21,212,747 of record OU862928.1, on the reverse strand, counting down.
TCACCACAAGTGCTCCGCAAAAGCGGAATTTCCATAATGCAATCAGTTTTAGATATGACATTTTGTTATTAATACACAGCGCATAGATTACTCAGTGTTCTCAGTGATGTGAGTTGGTGTAGCGCGAAATCATGAATAAGTTGTTGAGAAATGGTTTGGGTCATATATTAGTATTATTTTTTTTCTTGGGTAAGTGTCAGTTTAATTTGTTTATTTATTTTTATTATTATTTAATTAATTTATTTATTTATTAACGCCCTTTTTCGGGGCTTTTATATTACATGTGAATAGAAAGAAGTATACAATATTTATTGTACATAACTAAACTGCCTCAGTAACAATATTTTATATTTGTTTAAACATAAATTGAAGATGTCCACTGACTTGGTATAATTGTTTCCCGCCATTTGTATTCTGGGCAAAGAAGAATACTTAAGGTAGTTAGTCCCAGAATTTCTGCACTGAAATAAATCCTGACTTCTAGAATTAGGTACTTAGTGGAATCCTGAAGCTTATCAATTCAAGCAACACCGGACTATCAACTAAATCACTTAGAATTTTGTATAGAATGTCAAGTAAGACCATTTTTTATAAACCGGAAAGATGGGACTAATTTTATGGGTACAAAAAAACGATAATTACACAGCCGAAAATAATTTAAAAAAAGGAACGCTTTCCACAAGAAAGGGCACAGGAGAATAATGAGGCATACCAAAAATAATACATCTCATAAATATTTTTTTCCTTGATCCATCTTATTGATTATAAATCATTATAATGTTCAACGTCTATATTACTAAATCCAATGTAATATACTTGTACTTGTAAATTATAATAATAATAAGAATATTATAAAATTTAATTTTGTTAAAATCAGCACCACTACCATTATACCTCTAAAACACGCACAGACAGCGTAAAATGTACGGGGTTCCCTTCATAACATCTGTCAAAAAGTCAAACCAAATGATAAGTTCGTAGAGAACAAACAATAAATCAGGTTGCCATATAAAAAAAAAATTAAAACAGTGTGGAATTTTACAAAATTAATAGAAACATTTTCGGAAATGGGACATTTTCATGTAGTGACGTCACGGTCCCAAATAATGGATTTATTTATTTAAAAATAAAAACTGAACATTTCTAAAAAATTTTACTAACATTTTCGTAATCTTAGTAAAAAAAATCTATCCACACGATTTTTTCCAAGTCGTTATGAAATCCATGCAAGTGGCCTATTGCTGGAATACCCATATTTAAATTAAGAAAACGTAAAAATTTGTTTTGTATTCTTTCAACTGCTTGTACATGTATAATGTGGGTTCCAGACGGGAGAATTGTACTCAAGTTGACTTCTAACATAGGCAAAATATAACAGTTTAATACACTTTATATTGTTAAATTTTATTGTTAGCCTAGTTATAAATACCAACATTTTTAAGCCCTTGGAGTGTGGCGAACCCATCGCTCAGGGAGTGGAAACACAAACCTACAATAGCCATCCCAAGCCAAGGTGTGAGCTACCGTGCTCAGGCTGAATATCCTGGGGAACAGCGTCACGAAGGGTGCCTCCGAGAAACAAGGTCGCATCTCGGAGTATTTAGACCTCACTTCAGTACTCAGGGCTCTGCTGGAGTGGACCTTCTATTTCCCTGGTAACTCGTGGGACAAAAAAATGGACCATTCGAAAACTAGGGGCCTTTTTGGAACCTAGGAGTGCTGAGGTCACCTCTGTGGATTTCCTTCCTGGGGCCGTAGGAGGAACCAAGAGGAAAAACCCTGGAGAGGTGAGCTGAGACCACCTCCATGAACTCTTCCCTTGTGGGGCCTTCAAGGAACCAAGGGGAAGGGCACCCTTTCAGCGCGGGGCCTTTGTGGAACCAAGGAGGAGTGAAGTGGAGCGATAATGTCCTCTTCCCATGTGGGGCCTTCGAGGAACCACATAGGAGTGAAGAGGAGAAATGAGGCCATCTTGGTGAACTCTTCCTCTGTGGGGACTTTAAGGAACCAAGGAGGAGAGATGAAGTTCTTTTCCCTCCTGGGGCACTCGGGGAACCAAGGTGGGGTGGACTCTTCCCTTGTGGGGCCTTTAGGGAACCAAGGGGAGGTGGACTCTCCGTAGTGGAGCCTTCGGGGAACTAAGGAGTGGAGAGGACAGATGAAGCCCTCTTCCGTCGTGGGGCCTTCAGGGAACCAAGGAGGAGTGAAGAGGGGAAATGAGACCTGGGAAGACACATTGTCGAACCAGAAGATATAGCTTCATTTCCAATGACAATCCGGGTGAACTTTATAAAAGGGACCTCCGTAGTCCAGTGGGTAAGACACTTGACTCACAATCCGGAGGTCGCGGGTTCGAACCCGGCATGCGCAAATAAATTTTATTTGATTAATTTGTGTTATTTCACAATTAATTCATTTAAAATAATATATAGTATATTTGCGGCATGTTCCAGAGTGGAAGATACTATCAGTATCGCCCTGGTGTAAGACCACCATTCAGAATTGAAACGTTGCTTGAAAATGGCTTTAGCCGTGTTTAGTGACCAGATCTGAATAGCCAGGTACTTCCCAACCTTCCTCTTCCCTACCTCCTTCCCCTCCCCACTACCTTCAGCCTCACAACATACCCCAATTGGGGATGCCATAGTCTCACTGGCTCCAGACGGGAGCAGTTGAGATTCTTGTGCGGTATTTACTGTAAAAAAAAAGACTGGGTTACTGTCAAAGGAATGAGGTAAAATGGGTCTATGGCCTAACGGGAACTATATGTATATGTAAACCGTCTCCGATTATTAAAAAAAGCCCTTATTTTAGATTTCTGTTACGCGGTTAACAAATGAAAGATTTGATTGAAAAGTGATGCCTAAGTCTTTAATTTGTGTTAATATCTCAAAAGCATTCTTATCAATGTTGTAATTAAAGATCACTGGATTTTTTTTTCAAGAAAATATAACTGTTCGATATTTTGAAATATCTAAGTAAAGTCCAAATAAATAAATATTTATTTGTAAGATTTAAGTTTCTTACGGCCATGTAATATTGGTGAAGTGAATTTGGAGTGTCCATCATTAGTGCAAAAGTGCAAGGCTCTGCAACCGAGCTCGAAAAGAAGAAGATGGAGAGATACGAAATTACGAACGTTAGAGGAGAGCGCTAAAATTTACAGCGACAAAATCGATGCGAAAATTGCGAAAATGTTTAATAAAACACGACTCGTTTAAAATAGAGCAAAAATCTTACGGGCATTGTCTTACGCAGTATTTAATGAAACACTGTAAATTTTTTCATACATAGGTATAACTTGTGAAATAACTGAAACAAACGTGTTTATAATAATTTTTGGAGCATGCTTTGCGATTTTTTTCTATCTGGGGAATTATATATAATTTGCGTTTCGGCGCAGACAATGTCCAGATATTATCTTCAACAATTACACATATTTTTTTAAGAGCTTTAAAACTTACCGTGTATAAGGGAGATATGTAAGAAATCGGTAGAAATTCGGGGTTGACCATTGAAAGCAGACTTCTAACCACGACTAACGCCATTTACAGTAATGTCTCAATTCTGAAAGGTGATCAGTGATCATTAACCAGATCGATGCGAAGAGTGTGCAACTGTGGAACGAGGTGTAAAAATGCTGTATTTATTTATTTATGGAAAAAAAAAGAAAAATGACACATTTAACTAATTTTTGGACTTATGTCCTTGTTAGCATACCTATCAAATTTCCGCTATCGATATGCATACAGTTTACCCGCTAAACTGTACCACTCCATCCGGTTTACTAGGTTATCTTGAAAATAACCGAACAAAAATAAATATGTTGCTCGCAGTTTGGTAAAAAATTAACGATATTTGCTTGCGGTTGCAACGGTTGGCGGTTGTTGAGGAAAAAACGTTTTGAGGAAAAAACATCTATAAAATACTGCACATTTTGTTATATCTTGTGGTGGCCTAATCGTAAACATAATCACGAAAACTCCCGGTGCTTTACATGTGCCTTCATAAATTTTGAAAGTTCTGCCAAAAACATGGGTCTCGTAGTAAACCAGCAGAAGACCAAATACACGACTGTAGCATGCACCCAACAAACCCTAATTCTTAAAAAGTAAAAATTGAGAAACGATACCTAGGCCAGGCGCGTTTCGTCCATACATGCGATGGAAGCGCCGCATCCCTTTGTTTTCTAGTCAAAAAGTATTTTTTTTATAGCGTAAACAGCTTATTCCGCAATTTTCCAAAAGAGAACACACCCAAAGAAACGGAGCGCCGCACGAAGCTAGACGAAATACATTCTCAATACTAGTATTCTCAATAGCTTAAACACACACATACCAGCAACGGAGGCGTCTACTAATATCTACAGGAATTCCAAAAACTGAACAAATCGGCGTAAATACGAATATCTACAGCTCAAACTGCTGACTAATATCTATGAGTACCAAAGTGCGTACGAATATCTACTGCTCAAACTGCTGACTAATATCTATGAGAACCAAAGTGTGGACGCATATCTACAGCACTGGCAGAGGTTGGATTTGCAATTATGTATAGCATATTGGAATAACGTAATATTGCGTATGCAGTTTAAAAATCTTAATTTTTGTATGTATGTAAAAATCCCTAATATCGGACTATTCGACACATTTAGTTGATTATTAAGGATTTGGGTTTTTGTTTTAACAGCTTTCTTCAATTCGAGTGCTTCTAAATTATTTAGTCTGTTACCATGACCATCTCTATGTCAGTTAGGTTAGGTTAGGTTGTGGTGCCGTGTATTTCGAAATAAATAAATATCTTTGTATTATGACCTCCATGTTTGTTCAATAAATTATTGTCCTCGTAAACAGCAAAATACGTAATATTATGCAAAAAATTCATGTACGTACTTTAAACGTTTAAGCCTCTACGTAATTAGTAATTACGTAATTAAAGTAATTTATGCTTTTCCGTACAACCTCTTGCTCAGCTGCCCTCTGTAGATATTAGTACAACCTACGCTCTATAGATATTAGTCACCACTGGGACCGTCATAGATATTCGTCCGACCTTAGCTCTGTAGATATTAGTCCATACTCTGAAGTTCGTAGATATTAGTCCAACATATGAGCTGTAGATATTCGTCCGACATACAGGTTGTAGATATTAGTATCCGGAGTCCCAGCAACTGCGTCTCAGATACTCGTTCGACACACCACGATGCGGCACGCACCCGGCCGGCGCGCGGCCGCTGGATGTGGTATCGTATTCAGTATCCAAAAATTTCAAAACACTCGGAAGATTTCGGATTTCACGCATGCGTAATCACTCTGGACTGCATAATTCTTTGAAAGAAAGATACGCGTCTCACGAGAGCATCCAGAATACAAAAAACGACTTTAATGCGTATAGGAATAAGGCTCAGAATAGAATATTATCTTATTACCATAGTACGAATCGGGTAGATTGTTTGTGGTATGTGTTTTCTTGGTGCATTTTGGACAGTTCCTTCGATTGCCTAATTAATTAATAATTTCGTTTAAAATCTTTATTGAGAAAATATTACTACTGGCATGAGAAGACAACATTTCTCGACCGTGCAACTGACGACTTTATAAAAAAACTGTGTCAAATTGGTAAATGAAAACCCAGTTGAAAAGTAAATAAAAAAATAATTTTTATTTATTTTTCAACGACACAATAAGAAATTTTGGTTTTGTAATAATTGATGTTTCTAGTGCTGAAGATTTACAGAGTTAATTAGACTCTTTTCGTCAGGAATTGCATTTTATTCGTAGTGCTAATCTATAGATTTGTACTTATTACAAGGTCACAAGGTCAAATAGTGTCACCGAAGGAGCTAAAAAACCAAGCATGTTGAACTTCTTGACAAATACAAATACAACGAATAAAAATGCATAGCAACTAACCCCCTCTCTTCACACCGATACCACAAATAAACAAACTTCAATAAAAAAATACAAAAAGTCTTCCAACCCGGCTGGTCACCGTGGAAGATTATGACCAAAACCCTCCAAAGATACAAAACTCAAACTCAACCTTAAAAACTTCGAAAAATCACACAAAGTTAAGCCGTCAATTAAAAATTATAACATACAACGTGGGTGAAATGCAGATCCCGCCAATGGCAGGGAATTTAATAAAAATGCACTTTGTAGATGAGAAAAGTGTGGAGAAGATGAATAAAAATAAATTAAGACGCGCTCGGCAAAATTGAGGGAGATACAACCGTTCAAAGTATTGAAAATTTCACTTCGCGAGTTGATATTGACAATCCGTTCGCCATTTTTTCATTGCTTATGTTGGATCCCAGACCTAATACAGAATTAATAGTACGCCAGAATCACAAACCATGTTACTCAAACCTAGCGTAGCCGCTAAACCACTTGAAAACTGGGATGTTTTTCTTGCCTTGACGTGAGTAGGCGTTATAAAGGGGCACTTTTTTGTATCACAAACCATGTTTAGCGTATTAGGTTATGTCAAAATGGCGGGCGGACTGTCAATATCAACTCGCGAAGTGAAATTTTAAATACTTTGTACGGTTGTATCTCCCTCAATTTTGCCGAGCGCGCCTTAATGTTTGTTTTATTCAGCTTTTCCACACTTTTCTCATCTAGAAAGTGCCTTCTTATTTAATTTCCAGACATTGGCGGGATCTGCATTCCTCCCTACAACGTCAACACCCTGTCGACTGAATATAGAATTGGAAGAATGTTTAAGTAAAATTAACTAAGATATTATGGAAATTTCGGAAGTTAGACGACAGGGAACAAAATAGAAGAACACAACACCTTTATACTTTGCTACAGAAAGGATCAACTGCCATAAACTGGTACTCCAGTACAAGACCGACAAAAATGGACATCTTTGGAGGAGGCCTTTACCCAAACCGGGATTCTTGTTAATTCATAAATAATTTTTAAAACATATGCTTATATTACTAACATAATCTAATCTTACTTACTAATACAAATCAAATTTGAGTTTATTGTAATATTGTAACTACCAACTATTGTAAAACAAGAAATAAACAGACTTATTATTTTATTTTTTAATGAAGCTGTAACTTTGTGGTTATCCATTATAGAAAAATGAAACAATTCAACTTTGTTTGAACCACTTATATAATGAATAAATCCGACCGGTTTCAGAACAAACGTTCCTTCTTCAGGGCAAGCGTATTTCTTTCTTGGATGAATATTTTAGACGATATGAAGGAATGTTTGATGAAAAATGTGAGGTAAAATGATTTTTTTCGAAAATATTGACATTTGTGGAGCGTATAACTCAAAAACGGCCTGGATTTCCAAAATTACGTATAGAATAAAAGTTGTAGATAATTTTATGAGCTTTTACTTATTGTAAAAAAGTTTTCCTCTGCGACGCACCGTTTTTGAGATATAAACGGAAACTCAAAAATCGGGACCTTCCCCCCCCCCCCCCCCCTCCCCCCCCTAGCTCACCACCTAGACGTCAGGACTTTTAGTATGTTCATACCCTAAGAGCCCTAAACAAGTCCTGAAAGAATCGCTTAGGTTCCTGCTCACGCACTCTACAACTCCTTCCTTTACTGGACTAATTTGACAGTTTCGTAATATGGATGGGAACAATGTTTTATTATGGTAGGGGTGGAGCCGTTGCTAGTTATAGAGTGGGTTGTAGAGTGGGTGGTAGAGGAACAAATCCATGATTGGGCTATAAGACAATATTTTTTGTTTGTTGAAATAGATTCATAATTTTTAAGGGATTTTTTTAATTTCCAAGGCTTCTAAGTTATCTAAACGTTTTCCTTTATGATTAATAATATGAAGAATATTTATCCCTGTATTTTTTTCAAAACTATGGTTATTTTCAATGATATGGTTAGCAAACTCAGAACAATTATTATTATTAAGACACCTTAAATGTTCTTTGATTCTGATTTCAAAATTACGAGTTGTTTTTCCAATATAAAATGAGGGACAATCATTGCATTTGAGTTTATATATTCCGGAATCAGTCAATTTATGGTCTTTATCTTTAGTATTTCTCCAAAAAATTACGAATATTATTTCTTGTATAAAAAGCTGGTTTAATATTAGAAGGGAGATTTTTGCAACATTGAACTGAAAAATTATTAATATACAAAATTTTACGCCTTTCTTTATCATTACTATTATTAGAATTGTATAGATATTTTTTTTTGATTTGGGAGGCGGGACTGGGTACCGCCGCCCCGGGAACCTTTATTGGATAACCAACACCTCTGCCATAGGTCACCCCAAGTGGTTCGCTACGTTTGGTGATTTAGCAGGTGTGCCCGGGTTCATAGGGTGAGGTTTGTCTAGGTCTTGGAGGCGGATGACCAGGACATACTGAACCCTAGATTCATACCCACCCCTTAAACCCTTTTCCTTCCCAGAACTCTCCTCTCCTTCCCTTCCTTAAAGAAACCCTCTACACAGCATCCCCAAAGATGACATAGGCCCTGAGGGAAATTATTTTCCTCAGGGCCTCCTGTGTGGAACTCATGTAAAAAAAATTAAAAAAAGTATACGCTTGCCCTGAAGAAGGAACGTTTGTTCTGAAACCGGTCGGATTTACTCATTATATAAGTGGTTCAAACAAAGTTGAATTGTTTCATTTTTCTAGACTTATTATTATTATTACTTATTGATAGTCCAGCATCCCTTCTATAAAAAGTGACTGACCGCCACTGACCTAGGCTCCCTGATAACAAACAACAATAACAATACAGAGGAGATCTAGCGCACACTGACCGCAAATGGCTATTTTTTCTAAAAGGAGATAAAATTCAGACTGCATACCCAGAAACACCAAGATATTAGTTTACAAAACACTTATTAGACCAGTTCTCACGTACGCAGCTGGGACTTGGGTACTAAGAGGATTGAGCGAGCACTGGATGTTTTTAAAAGGAAAATTTTCAGGCGTATATTCGGACCGGTTCTAGAAAATGGATTTTAGCGCAGACGTTGCAACAATGAGCTCTATACTCTATTTAAAGACCTAAATGTCACAAAATTTATAAAACTGGGAAGACTTCAGTGGTTGGAACATGTGAAGAGAATGACCGAGCATCAAGCACCAAATTCCCTGCTGAACTCAAGACCGATGGGACGAAGGAACCTGGGAAGGCCAAGATTAAGATGGAGCGACAACGTCCTCAATGACAGATCTACCTTGGAGCTTTTAAACTGGAGAGAGCTGGCACAAAACCGAGGAGTGGAGGAAGACTCTTGAGGAGGCAAGACCCATCAGGGGTTGTAGAGCCAAGAATGATGATGATGTTTGTGGCTTTGACCAGGGGTCCTAGCATGGGCGATCGAAAAGAATTGATAGAATTGAAGCGACAATTTATTTTTTCGCCTTGTTTTCATTGCTTTGTTATGCATTTCTTGTGTTTTTTTTTTCAATTTATTTATACTGGGTTTTAACTCTCACTTGATAAATTGATATATACATTTATTATATATTTTGACTTGAAAAATTGCAATTCAGTCAATTTACCTAGAACCAGTTAAGAGGGTATTACCAGAGAAAACCAGAAATATGTCATTTTCAAATCAGATTTTAGACGTATTGACTCTTTTCCAAAAAAAAAATGGATTTCGAAAGATTGTTCTTTTATCTAGCATTCGCATGTTTTCAATTTTGAGAAAAAATGTTCATTTTTAGTATAATAAGGTTATACCATAGGTCGGTGGCAGATTTGTTAAGTTTTCAAAAAAGATTTTTTATTATACCACACACATTTCAAATCGTGTAATCATGCAGTAAAATAAATCAATACATTATCTGGGTATCGCATGTTTTAGAATTTTAATTTTAGTTTCAATAAAATCATTAAAAAATAAATAGGTACATGTGTTTCTTGACGAAAATTGGTCTGTTTGTGTATTTATTTGCGCACTTACAAACTAACATATTTCAGATTTTTTTTACATTCTTATTTACCTTAGACATTATTGAAAAATGATAAATACTTATAATCAAATCAAATTACAAAAAGTACATTATTTTAATGGTTTTATCATCACGCCTTTCAGCATTTTTGGATGTAGGTATAAATTAAAGCAAATTTGGAATGAAATAAAATCGATATTGAGTTATAGTTTTTTAAATCTCGTACGGAGAATAATTAATCTTTCTCATTGTAACCGCCCTGCACGATCGTACGAACGACTATCGACGAAATATGGATTTTCGGCCGCTGGCTGGTTAAACGCTCTTAATATAGCAATGCATGGACAACCAGAGGTGTAGCTAGGTAACCAAAGGCCCTGGTGCAAAAACTTGTTAGAAACTTGTGGGGAATTCCCCTGTATTCTTTCAAACGTGTTGTCATGATTAAAGCAGTACTGTCGATACGGCAAGAGTCGAATGTAAAAAAACACTATCTTCGTTGACTAGCTAAGTACCTATTTAGTAAAGGCGAAATCGAGAGCATTTTGACAGTTATTTATCAACTAGCAGACCTGGCCACACGTTGCTGTGGCTAACGAAACACAACGCCATTACCCAACCTTTATAAAATCCACATCACCCGCTTGCCAGCTGCCCGCTGCCCGGTGCCTGAATTGAATATTTGAATTTCTCGGCTTTTATCTACTATAATAAGCATGTATTATACATATAAACCTTCCTCTTGAATCACTCTATCCATTGGTGAAAACCGCATGAAAATCCGTTGCGTAGTTTAAAAGATCTACGCGCACATACATTTTGAGCGACTTCATTTTATACTATGTAATGAAATGATGATGATGATGATTATTTACTACCACCAGGGCCGGATTAAAGACGTCGGAGCTTTTATGCATAAATCACCTTACAAACACTATACCGGTTCAGTCGCGGCAGCAACTGAAATGCATTAGGTTTTGTAAGGTGATTTTGCACAACAAACCCTATACTGATTCAGTCGCCTACACGCTTCGTTGCTCTATCTGTTTTTGTGAGGGTAACGACTGTAATTATTGTATTGTAAACTGTAGTATAATATATACATTATATTCTAAAATATAATTCCCATATAGCTTGCATTATATTCCCAAAAGGATACCCATTGTGGGATCCTTAATAGTACAGTGACAGTAAATGTAGATATTAATTAAAACTAGCAAAGGACAGGAAAAAGTTATGGAAGGTGTTGTCCAAGTATGGAGTGAATACAAATCTCATACAGGCAATTGCGTCTCTGTACGAGGGAAGCGTTGCGTGTGTTAGGGTGAACGGTGGTTTTACGGGGTGGTTTGACATCACAAAAGGTGTCAAGCAAGGCTGCGTAATGTCTCCATGGTTATTCAATCTATACATGGATAATTGTATGCAAGAATTGAAAGAGGTGGGATTGGGCGCGAAATTGGGTAATCTGAAAGTATGTTGCCTGTTGTATGCTGATGATGCGGTGCTGATTTCTAATACTATGGAAGATCTACAGTCTCTCGTATCTAGGATGAATGAAGTATGTATGAAGAATGAGTTAATGATGAATGTAAGTAAGTCTAAAGTCATGGTGTTTGAAAGAGAGAGTACGAAAACAGTATGCAACATAGTTGTGAATGATGAATACTTGCAGCAGGTGGATGAGTTTGTGTATCTGGGTATGTTTACGAGAGATGGGAAGGCTGATAGAGATATTGAAAGAAGGGTGAATGCCGGTAACTCCATTAATGGTGGACTGAATGCCGTTGGCGCTAATAAAAAACTGTCGAAAGAAGCGAAGCTAGCAGTCCACAATGGAGTCCTGGTACCTACCCTGATGTATGGCAGTGAGGCATGGAACTGGCAGAGGAAGGATGAAAGTAAGCTGAATGCTGTTGAAATGAGATCCCTGAGACGTATGTGTGGTAAAACAATGTATGATCGTGTGAGAAATGTGGATATCCGCAAAGAATGTAAGGCTGATGTAAGCATAATGAGTAAGATTAAGAAAGGGACCCTCAGATGGTTTGGGCATGTAGAGCGAATGAACGAAGAAAGTAGTGTAAGAAGAATATACGACGCGAATGTGAATGGTAGAAGAAGTCGGGGACGCCCGAGGAAGACGTGGCACGATCAAGTGAATCAAATACTTGAGTCGGGCCATGTCAAAAGTCAGAACAATAGAAGAGAATGTATGAGACGATGTATGAATGTGAGTGAGGCAAAGAGTGTGTGCCAAGACCGAGTTGTTTGGCGATCCGTCCTCTCTGCCTACCCCTGCGGGGAAACGGCGTGATGGTTAGTTAGTTAGTTAGTTAGCAATACATATAGCTTGCATTATATTCCCAAAAGGATACCCATTGTGGGATCCTTAATAGTACAGTGACAGTACATGTAGATATATAATTAAAACTAGCAATACATATATTGTAATAGATAACTCCAGTCCAATTTTTTTTATTTTTTAATGAATAAAGACCTTCAAACTTAAATAACTGCATTTTTATTTTTAATTTTATAGTTAGTTTTAATAGTTAAAAAGTTTTAATTTTTCAAGACCCCACGGAAACCACCGTATTGGTGGATTGTGTGACTCATCACCCACCAATAGTTTTATTTACTTTCAAGTTGTCATTTTGAAATTTTGAATGAAGAATCCAGAAGAATCAATGGCGGAATGACTTTAGTATGACTTTTCGGTGTGAGACGTCGAGGCGTTTTTTATTCAAGATTAATTGCTTTTAATATAGAAAAAACATTGGTAAAATGTCCACATCTCATCGCTACTGTTATTATATTGTACCAAATAGCAATATAAAAACAATAAATCATCTTTTTCATTGCAAATACAAATGACATCGTAAACTATAGAATTTTGTGTTCAGGTGTGACTTTGTACATTGTACTATCTATAACACATACAGAAACATTGGTATTTATAATACACTGATCTTGACGATTGTGTAATAACTTGTATAAAAAGCCCTTGATACTAAAAACAATTTGAAAATACGATCGATGTATCATAAACCAAATGTCAAATATGACACGACTTTAACCTCAAATAGGCAAAATTTATTGCAGATTGTCCACAAATATAGCCCTTTTCCGTAATGATTTTAATTGTTGAGGGCCTAAATAATGTTTCAATAAACCCAAAAACTATTATTTATCTAAATTTCTATAAACACTAAGAAAATAAACCAAAAACACGAAATGTTGAATTGCGTACTTGTACACTTCAAGTCATTTCAGTCGTGATTTCAAATGTCAATACAACATTCAACACGCTATCACCAGGTGACAGGTTAGCAGTGACGTCACCACTAACCATTTCAGTAATGCCAACTTGCCGCTGAGAGGTTTAAAAATGCACTTTTTAATAATTTTTTAAAAACTCTGCGTTTAATATTATTAAATAAAACTAATATATTCAGAATCAGCGTTTATTGGTCTATATGAACATATATTTTTAAAGCCATAATATTTTTCAGTGGAGTTCCTTATTTACTGCCTACTCCTTGCTGCAGTGACATTCATACATTGTTTCATTTACTTACAAGCCCATACCTACTGATTCAGTTACTCCAGCGTACTATATTACCATCAGATAGTTTCACCGCAGGGTAGGCAGAGAGGATGAACCGCCAAATAACATTGCTTGTTTTAATCACGTGCAAATGGAATAATTTATAGTACAGTGACAGTACTTTTAGATATGTATTTAAAAATAGCAATACACAATTAATATCAAAAACAAATCTACAATTACGGTCGTCACCCCCACAGAAACAGATAAGAGCAACAACGCTCGTAGGCGACTGAATCGGTAGAGGGTTTGTTGTGCAAAATCCCCGCCAGGCAGAGAGGATGGACCGCCATACAATTATAACTCACTGCTAGCTCTAATCACGTACATATGGGATCATTTATAGTACAGTGACAGTACATCTAGATGTACTTATAATTAAAACTAGAAATACATATTTTGACATTTACTGCCCACTTCTTGCTTCAATGAAATTCATACATCGTCACATTTACATATCTGCCCATATCTACCAGTTGAGCCATCCAAACGTACTATAATACCATCAGATAATTTCACCGCAGGGGTAGGCAGAGAGGATGGACCGCCAAACAACTGTTTTACTCTGCTTGTAAATAAAACAAACCATTTTAATGATTTAACTTTAATATTGACTCACAGCATTATAACATAATTATGTCATTCAAACTAACAAAGCATAAATAAAAACAGTGCCTAGTATTCGTTAATGATAAATAATACAGTAATTAGCTTCATTGAAATCCAGAACATTTGAAATAAATTTAATTTCTTCTAACACAGCAAACTTATTTTGTGGCACCATTTTGATTTAAATTAATAAATTACTTCGTTTTTACCACTTTTATTATTTACAAAACCGACATGTTTCGTCAGCAAAGCTGACTTCTTCAAAATATATACCTATATATGTCTATTCTTAAAATTAGTTCTGTCAAAACCCTGAAGAAGTCAGCTAAATAAATTTAATTATTTTTTATTTAACAAACCGATGAACTCTTGAATCATGTGCAAATTTATTTATCGAACAAATAATGCGGTGCATTGTATGACGATAACTTTGTAAACACCACTTTTATTTTTTACTAGCTGACCCGGCCACGCGTTGCTGTGGCTAATAAAACACTTTGTAAAATCCAACCTTTGTAACCACCGCCGTCTTTGAGTTTACCGCGAAGAGATAGACAGATGCCGCGGAGGACTTTAATTTATAATACATAGAGATGGTGTGAAAGATTATAAGATTGACTTCGACGACCTATGTCAGCTCGTCTTTTCCTTGGCATATTAAAACAGTAAATAAAGTTCTCACGCTCTGACAAACTGATGATGAAGATTTTAAATGGTAACAGAATGACAGGTAACGTTTGACAGAAGACTGAAATATGACAATCACAATTCTTTTTTTTTTTTTTTTTGCATTCCATTTCTAAATTACGTTGTGCTCACGGACATATGAATATATCTGGACCTGCCCTAAGTGATAAAAACGTATTATTTCCCCCTCGCCATGGAACCGGCTGGAGCTCCTCCTTGGCGCCAGTTCGCCCCATGTGGAGGGGATAGAGAATCGCTTGAATCTAAAATGTGTGACGTCATCATTCTTGCCGTCGGCAGCGCGAAGCTAACATCTATACATTTAACGAAAAAATAACACGCCAAAACAGTAGCTTGTGCTATACAACATACCTACATATCAGTGTGCACATAAATGTGGGCGGTTCCTTAGTGTGCTCGTCGCTGGTTACAGGGGTAAGTAAATTATGAAACATTTGTAAAAGTGTCTTAACTAAACACGGCAAAAAAATATTGCTATGTGAAAACGGGCGAATCTTTTTGGGGTGTACATTTGGCCTACGCAAATATTTTATTATCGTGGCAAGCAATTCGCGCTCCCATGTAAAAAGGTCTATTCATTCAAAGCAGATTTTGCTTTTAAGAACTAAATGATGATATTATAATGCGAGATGCCTATATACTGTCAGATTAATTTTTCAACCAATGACAGTCATCTTCCCCTCTTCGTACCGCCATAGTTGATTTTTCCCCTCACCTGTTATTTCTGGTCTATTGAATTTGGATGTCTATGGTTGTGCTTCTGAAAGTAGGTAGAACAGTAGAACTGTTTATATGAGAAAATGAAATTGTTGTTTTTACTATCTTCCTCACACTTTTTTCATATTATCTCACCGTTTAAATCTTCCCTGGACTACGATAAACATATCAAAACCAAAATCACCTAAATCGGCCCAGCCGTTCTCGAGTTTTAGCGAGACAAACGAACAGCTATAGTAAGCTATCCGTAAAAGATAGATATATGCCTTCGCGGACTTTTTTGTAGATCTATAAAAGAGGAATATCCCACCATATATTGTTTTGTTATATCCCGAAAGGATTAGGCAGCGTTTTCGATGAAAGCTACCAGGCTGCTTGACTTTTTCCGACACTTCTAACAATTATCGTTATGTTTCAACCAATTTACACAAATCCTTGACAAATTACATACCTAAACCTTCCTCACGAAACACTCTATCTATTGGTGAAAACCGCATCCGTTCAGTAGTTTTCGATTTTATCGCGAAAAGACAGACAGACAGACAGACGGCGCGGGGGACTTTACTTTATAATATGTAGAGAAGAGATACTTTATGCCGACCGGTTTTTGCTACAACCATAGCATATTTAGTGTAGTATAATACTCTACTAACATTAAGTTACATGTGTGTTATACATAGATAATATATATCATTTAAAAAATGGGCTGGACTCCTCAAGTGAAGAAGGAAGAAGGCATAAGTGCAGATGGAGAATTGGGAAGGGAACGCGTGTGTTCTTTGTCAATAGGGAACACTCTTAGTATTGGACTATTATTTCAATTTATTTGGTTATTAATTACCTTACCATTAGTGTTCATGGCTTTCCTTAGTTCAAGTGCCTCTAAGTTATCCAACCTGATACCACATCAATATGACAATGTCACATCACAAAGTATCAACCGGATAATGTCACATCACAAAGTTTAGTATCTGCTTCATATGAACAAAAAAATAACAATGTGATAATGGCTGATACAGCACATTCATTTTAAAAAGCATTACACAGAAACATGTCACGTACATGTCATACATGCTGTTCATACTTGCAAGTACTATTACCAAAAAATATATAAGTTTAAAAAGAACAATACTCATTCAAAGATTTTAATAATAAAATAATGATAAAAAATTTAATCCAATTAAACTACTAGGTAAGTATAACCAATTATTTCAGCATATTTTTTCATAAACACATTATTAAGTTAAGTTAGTGTTTTTTGCACTTAGTTGATTTTATTAATTAATGATTAAAATTTATATTATGAGATCTTTTGTGTGTCTTCTTTTCAAGATTGGTTGGTCTATGATCAATGTAAAACATCTGAGAGTCTCAATAAATTCTGTTTGTAATTTTTCAATCTTCTTATATATAAAAATCTCGTGTCACGGTGTTTGTGGTCGCAGTCCTCCGAAACGGCTTAACCGATTTTTTATGAATTTTTTTATGTAAGTATATTTGGTAGGTATGAGAATAGGTTTTAAGTATATTTCATACCGTTAGGTGATTAGGGTGTCCCAATCCAAAAAAAAAAACATTTTTTTTTTAGTAGGTACTTTTTTTTAAAAATCAAAAATTTCTATAACCTCAAATTTTAACTCTCCTCCCACCACCCTCCCATTTTTTAATCGCGATTTTAGTATTTTTGTATGAACAAATTTAACCGTCTTTCGTATTTCAAACAGAACGAAACTATTTATGTTGTTGAATGACAGATGGCGCTACGTCCGCCTCACCGAACTTTCATCCACACATGCGCAAGACATTCACGAGAACCGTCGCGTCATTTTGATATTTCATTCGGCATCATGTTTTCGCGTGGGCAAACCATCGGGCTTATTTGTGTTGGCTAAAGACGGACTGACAAAAAATATCGTACACTCAATTACTCTTCGAAATTCGTATTGATTTTCTTTATTTCATTTTCCTACTTTAGTTGGTGTTTTTTTGTTTTTATCGGAGGTCATCGTCTACAGCGCTCCATTCCTCTTCTGTCGTACATCCCATCCCCACAAAGATACAATGCATTCGTTATTTTTTATTTAACAACCAAAATATTCACTAGAAATAATTTATATGGCAGAACAACGTTTGTCAGGGTCAGCTAGTCGTTTTATATAATTCTGATCCATAGTTTGTGCAATAGGTAAATCGAATTTAATAATAATAATAATAATAATAATAAATTATTATTAGCTTTTGATAGTGTCCCGCACTCGTGGCTAATCAAAATATTAAAAATATATAAAGTTAACCCAATTATAATTAGCTTTTTGAAAAATATTATGTCCTTTTGGAATACAGATTTGCTAGTTAATTTAAAAGGTAAGAAAATAGTAGTACCGGGCATTTCAATAAAAAGAGGGATTTTTCAAGGAGACTCATTGAGCCCTCTTTGGTTTTGCTTAGCATTGAATCCCCTTTCTAAAATGTTAATTAAAAGCAAGTTTGGAATAAAAATTAAGGGTAATACAAGAGAGAGTAGTATAGTTTCACATCTATTATATATGGATGATATAAAATTATTTTCAAATTCTGAATCAAATTTAGAGAAAATGATTAAGGTAGTTAAAATTTTTTCAGATGATATTAAAATGACTTTTGGTTTAGATAAATGTAAAACTATCCATATAGAGAAAGGCAAAATTGTAGATGGAGACGAGGGTATATTTAGAAATTTCAAAATTCAAAGTATGAAAGGGGATGAGGTTTATAAATATTTAGGATACCCGCAATCGAATAGATTAGATCACACTAGTATTAAAAATGATATTAGGATTAAATTTCAAACTAGGATCAGAAAAATTTTAAAATGCAATCTATCTGCTAAAAATTTAGTAAAAGCAATAAATACTTGGGCAATACCTCTACTAACGTACTCATTTGGCATAATTAAATGGTCCAATACAGATTTAGATAGTTTAGAACGATTAATTAGAACTACGTTAACAAAATTTAATTGCCATCATCCAAATTCAGCTATAGAACGAATTAATTTACCTAGAAATTTAGGAGGTAGAGGTGTAGTCAAAATAACATCTTTGAAACACAATCAGGTAGAAATGCTTAGAAATTTTTTCCATAGGAAAGCTAATAGCTCAGAAATGCACAAAATAATTTGCAAGACAGATAGAAATATTACACCTTTAAATTTATATGACGAGAATGCCAACATTCTTATAAATACTAACCAGGAATTATTAGATTCCTGGTCAAATAAAATTATTCACGCAAAACACTTCAATTATCTTAACCAAACGTATGTTGACAAACTTTCGTCAAACAAATGGTTGAGTATTGGAGAGTTGAGCGCAGAAATAGAAGGATTTATGCTTGCCATTCAAGATAGAGTCATTAATACTAAAAATTATAGAAAGCATATAATCAAAGATATAAATCAAATTGATGATTTATGTAGAAAATGTTTGGCTTTTCCCGAAACTATAGAACATATTATATCGGGATGTTCTATATTAGCGCCTTCTGAGTATACATTTAGGCACAATCAGGTTTTAAAAATAATTCACCAAAGTTTGGTAATTAAACATAACTTGATTGATTGCCGTAATGTAGTACCTTATTATGAATATGAACCAAATTCATTTATAGAAAATGAATTTTATAAAATATATTATGATAAAACTATACTAACAGACAGAACAATTAGTCATAATAGACCTGATATAGTTTTACATGACAAAATTAAAAAAATAACTTATATCATTGATGTAGCTATTCCAAATTCCTGTAATATTCAAAAAACTGTTTCTGAAAAAATTAGAAAATACACAGATTTAGGAAATGAGATTAAAAGAATTTGGCATTCTCGGACTATAAAAATATTACCATTTGTTATTTCGGCCACTGGCATAATACCTAGGAATCTGATTCAAAATTTAAGCATATTAGATTTGTCAAAGAATTTGTATATAAAAATGCAAAAAGCAGTAATTTTAAATACATGTAGGATTACAAAAGATTTTTTAAATATTTATATTGAGGGATCAGTAGGATTTATAGGTTCAATTAGAAATGCCACAGAGCCGAACCCTCTGATATGAAAATATCTGGAGTCGGTGAATTATATTCCCATTTGGTCTCTAGTAGGTTGACATGTTGTTCTTGTATTGTTTTGTATTTATAATACTTATATAGTGCAATTGCATAACGTGGATTCACTAGATGATCATTTGGGGAAGTGTATGAAAGGGTTTAGTTTTTCCTTCTTTTTTTTTTTTTTTTTTTTTTTTTTTTTTTTTTGGGGGGACAATTTAACCCGGACATTTAAATCTGGTGCGTAAAAAAAATAATAATAATTTATAAAGCGCCGTTTTTGTGAAAAATCACCTCAAGGGCGCTGTATACTTACCTGGCTGGTCACTTCCGATAAACACACTTTAATTAGAAAGTTTATGGAGAAGATACGGCTTTGCACGCGGAGGACATTACAGTTAACACACTGGACATTGCATGATTTTACATTATTTGCTTCCCTAGTATTACATTTATGAATAGATTAGTTGCAAAAGTATCTAGAGTTGGTATTTATTTTAAAATACTGGAGAATTTAGGACTGTTAGAGATTAGTGGCAAAAGTATTGTTGATATTTAGGGCTCTTTAGGGCTGGAGAATGTTCATGAAATGACTTTTTTTTTTTTTTTTTTTTTTTTTTTTTTTTTTTTTTTTTTTTTTTTTTTTCTTTTTTTTCTACGTTTTTACAGGTTAGTTATTTACGGTGTCGAGGGCATTGAATGTGAAGGTGAAAGATTTTGAGTTTATGGATACGACTGTCATAAACTGTAATAACTTGAGCCTGACTCTCTTGGCGGATAACATTTTCAGATATGCCAGCTGTTGATTCAATAAGGAACTCCAGTGAAAAATATTATGGCTTTAAAAAAATATGTTCATATAAACCAATAAACGCTGATTCTGAATATATAAGTTTTATTTAGTTATATTAAAAGCAGAGTTTTTTTTTAAATATAAAAAAGTCAATTTTTAATCGGTTCGTAAAAACACGCCGTCAAGTTGGCATTATTGAAATTTTAGTGGTGACGTCAATGTTCGACGTGTCGTGACGTCACCGTAAAGTCATTGTATGGGAATTCATGATATGACACAAGCCATCGTATTAATTTATTCGTTTATTTAAATACTGTTTACAGAGATTTAGTTGTTGTGTTTATTGAAACTTTATTTAGGCCTAAATAATGTTTAAAAAATAAAGGTATCTCTTATTAGTTTATATCTATTATTGAAAATATTCAAAAACTACTGCACAAAAAAATAGTAATGCTTCTTCAAGGGAGAATACTTCGAACAACGGAATTCAAAATTCGAAATGGCGGCAGTTGATCAGCTGATTGCCCGTTCCTATAGTAATTTTTCAGGAGTGATGACGTCACACGATTACATACATACGGTGGTTTTCGGGGGGTCTTGAAAAATTAAAACTTTGACAATTATTTTAACTATTTAAACTAACTCTAAAAATAAAAATAAAAATGCAGTTATTTAAGTTACAAGGACATACATTAAAAAAATTTAAAAAAAATGGACTGGAGTTCTCTATTGTGTCTTCTTTACTATCAGTACAGTCCATATCATCAATATTATTATTGAAAGCTGTTGAATGCGTTTCACCTAAGAGCTAGGTTATCATAATTAACACTAGCGAGTCATAGTAATTAATATTATCGTAGTCATTACATTCACATACTATTTTTGTTTGTAAACTCTTGTATGAACAAAAAATAATGCCGTATAACTTATTGCAATTTTCAAATATTTTTTGGAAATAGATGCTTGTTTGTAGTTAATACTAATTCTTAAAATAAATATGCTGGGAGACTAAATACAGCAATCCTTATTAAACCCAATGGTTAATTCTTTTGAATTATTTCATAAATCTCACTCAGGCAAATTGGAAATGGTGGTAATGGGAAAAATTTGGTAGACATAAGAATCCAAGACACAAGTAGACATAGAAAGTGCGATTGACGACTTGAGAGAGAGAATGAGTCACAGAAAAGGTGTTAAGATACACGGGCAAAAGGTGGATATGATAAGGTTTGCTGACGATATTGCCATGGTTGCTGAAAACGAAGAAGAACTCCAAGAGGCCTTAACAATCATGCAAAGCATTCTTCAAAACAATTACAACATGAAGATAAATAAAGACAAAACAAAGCTGCTGACTGTAGGCCGAACGCAACATCAGATGAGAGTAGAGATGTCAGGAGTTCCACTAAAGAACACCAAGGAGTTTGTCTACCTCGGGAGCAAAATAACATGGGACGGTCGGTCTAAGAGCGAGGTCAACAGCCGTATACACCAGGCTAGGCTTGCATTCAATAAAAGGTCGAAAATAATTGAATCGAATAATATAGACCTGAAACTGAGAATACTCCTCATCAAGACCTATGTATGGAGTATCTTGATGTACGGCTGCGAAACATGGTGCCTATCCGAAAGAGATAAACGGAGACTAGAGGCTTTTGAGATGTGGTCCTATAGAAGACTATTAGGAATTTCCTGGAGAGACCACATTACAAATGAAGAGGTTCTCCAAAGAATCGAAGGAGGAAGGCACCTGCTCAGGACCTTGTCCGAAAGGCGCGCAAGATGGATCGGCCATGTAATAAGACAAGAAGGCCTCTTGCATGTCATAATGGAGGGTAATGGACAAAAGCTAGGGGACGCCCATGCCGAGAGTACCTGGAGGACCTGCTGGTGGACGTGCGCTGCTCATCATATGCAGATTTCAAAAGAGCCGCACAAGACAGGGAAGAGTGGAAGAAACGAATAGATGACATTGCTGCAAACCAATCCTGGGATTGAAACCAGAGAGAGAGAAGAAGCCATATTGCTATAATAATTATTAACTATGACAGAAATAAATGAACTCTGTTAAAAATGGCAAGATATTAATTCTCTTGCACTAAACACTACCAAAACAAAATACATTACTTCTTGTGGGAATATCGTTGGCCAACCTAAACAAGATGTTGGAATAAAAGTACATGAATGTTTTCGTCATTTGTTTTTGGGGTGTTATGCCGTGTTGCGCTACCTCCTTCTTTAGCCAACGTTGCGGACATCGTTGCAGTGTCCATCATCAGGGCAGATCCGGCAGATGTGTAATTTTTAGTGGTGCAATGTGTGCTTATTTACTTCGAAGCGATACCGTGTCGCCAGCTCCACTAACTTTCATCGGTACAAAATAACCGTGAGAAACGGCTGCTTCGAAGTAAGAATGTTCTTGTATTCACGATAAATTCTATCAATTTCCTTGCCTAGATCGAACGGACCATGTCAAATACCTTGGTCTAACATTTGATCAATATCTTAAATGGAATACACATTGCCTACTTATCACAAATAAACTTAGAAAACATATTTAATTATTCAAAAACATTAGAAACATACTATTTAGATTCCAAATCTATGAAAATGGTTTATTACTCTCTTTGTCAATCAATAATTGAATATGGAATAATCGCATGGGGAGGTGCAACACTATCAGCTATAGATTCATTTTCGAAGGCAAAAAAATTAATTATGAAAGTTATTCTTAAAGTTCCCATAATAACAAGTACTGTAGATATATTAATCTCTTTAATAATCAATTTCAATCTCCTTAATAAAATAGGTTTGGCGGTCCATCTTCTCTGCCTACCCCCACGGTGAAACTGTCTGATGGTATTATAGTATGTTGGGGTAAAAGGGGATCGCTGGGAAAGGAAAGATGCAACTTGCATCTTTTTTTTAAAATATTATATAATAATAAAAATCATATCATCCAATTTAGCGCAGATATGAAAGTAATGGAATCTTTCGGTTTTGTCATTGGATTGGTCACCTGAAGGTCCCACGAAGGAGGAGGGCCTCATCTCTCCTCTCTCCTCTCCACTTCTCCTTGGTTCCCTAATGGCCCCACGAGAGAAGAGGACCTCATCTATCCTCGATCTATCATCTATCCTCCATCTAGGCCCCACGAGGGAAGAGGACCTCATCTATCCTCCATCTAGGCCCCGCGAGGGAAGAGTGCCTCATCCCTCCTTTTCTCTCTCTTGATTTCCCAAAGACCCCACGAGGGAAGAGAGCCTCATTTCTCCTCTCCACCCCTCTTGGATCCCTGAAGACCCCACGAGAGTAGGGGGCCTCATCTCTCCTCTCCACTTTTCCTAGATTCCCGAAAGGCCTCACGAGGGAAGAGGTCCTCATCTCTCCTCTCCACCCCCCCTTGGCTCCCTGAAGGCCCACAAAGGAAGATGGCCTCATTTCTCCTCTCCACTCTCATTAGATTCCCGAAAAGCCTCATGAGGAAAGAGGGCCTCATTTCTCCTCTACACTCCCCCTTGATTCTCCAAAGACCCCACGAGGGAAGAGGACCTCATCTCTCCTCGCCACTCCCCCATATTTTTATTTGAACCCTTATTTTAAATATTTTTTTACGCATAAAATTTAATTTTTAACTTTATGAGTTAAACCTCAAATTGTAATATTTATTTATGAGACCAATTTAATTACATACTTCGACTAAGAACTACCAACATTATCTTTATTTTTCTTAACGCATATTTTATTGGCTGCTATCTTTACGTATGATAGCAAGATTCAAACCCGAACGAAATGCTGTCTACATAGGTAGTGTCTGGATAAATTTTTTATCGATTTTATCTGTATATCTGTATAAATAAAAATGAATCTCCGAAATGTATGTATGCGCATAAATTCCGAACGACTGCACCATATTTGATAATTCTTTTTTTTTGTGTTCGTTATTGTCACGACAAGGTTTGTATAAAACTACTGGTGAGCTCTGGCATTACGAAATTTGTATAAAAAAAATCTTTATTAAATGGCATAGCAACGCATGCCGGGAACCAGCTAGTTTTTAATATTTACTGACTTTTCTGCAAGTCTAGGATGAATATTTATATTAGACCCCCGACGCAAGGAGCGGTTTTATAAGTTTTACTTTCTGTGTGTCTGTCTGTTTGTCTGTGGCACTATAGCTCCTAAACGAATGGACTGATTGTGACGGGTTTTTTTTGTTTGAAATCTGGCGGGATTGATATGGTTCTTAGCTACAATTCATGAAAATCTGTTCAGGCGTTTCAAGGTCATCAGCTCTTTTTAGTGTCGGGGGTTGCTTAAAATTTTGTAAATTTAACTTATTATTTTTAACTTTATGGGTAAAACCTCAAATTTTAATATTTAATTAAATGAATACAATATTAGCGAAACTCAATCGAAAATCTGGAGACAGAAAAATCAGAAAAAGATATTGGCACCTCTGGGACCAGAGTCTTCATTTAATTAAATATAATATCGTTACCAATGAATATAATCTGAACGGCTCAATACTAATCAACAAAACAGAAGTCAAAGATTTGGGAGTGACATTGGACTCTAAGCTTATTTTCGATATTCATATAGACTCAGTGACATCAAAAACCTCGAAAATGTTAGGATTCATTCTTAGGTCATGTAAAAAATTCAATAACTTTAGAACAATGAAAATCCTATATTTTGCTTATGTCCGCAGCTTACTAGAATACGCATCACAAGTTTGGAACCCGTAATACAAATCATATGTGGAAAATCTAGAACGTGTTCAAAATCGTTTTCTACGATACTTAGATTTCCGCAGCTACCGCGTACACCTAAGTCACCAAGATTCAGTCGCGTACTTCAATATGCTATCATTAGAAGTTCGAAGAAGCTCGGCCAATGTACTCTTTCTTAAAAAAATAGCCAGATCCGTCATAGATTGCCCAGAACTTATAGAACGAATACAGATACGAGTTCCTAACAGACGAACAAGATCAGACATGATTCTTAGCCTCCCTTATTGCAACACTAATTCTAAGTAGAACTCTTTCATCTATCGTGCATCCAACACTTTCAACACACACTATACACAATTGGACATTTTTAACTCTGCACCACACTCCTTAAAATCACACAGACGCTCTCTCGATACTCTACAATAACAATAATTATAGATACCCTCTAATACAAGCACCTCTCTATGAACTTCCTTTTTTTTTCTTTTTTAATTTTTTGTCACGCATATTTTTATGACTATACCTCAAATTAAATATGGTCTCGTAGTAAACCAGCAAAAGACCAAATACATGGCTGTAGGATGCACCCAACAAATCCCAACTCTCTCATGTGGAAACCAAAATTTCGAAACGGTACCAAGATTCACATACCTAGGCTCCCTGATAATAAACGACAATAATACCACAGAGGAGATCCAGAAGCGCATAGTGAACGCAAATCGCTGTTATTTTCGCCTACAAAACCAATTAAAGTCCAGACTGCTGTCCAGAAACACGAAGATATTAGTGCAACCAGTACTTACGTACGCTGCTGAGACTTGGGTAGGGGCAACTGCTGTACCTGTGGACAAAATCCCGATTTTTCAATAAAACAATATTTATATTTTTTTGGATACAACATTTTAATTGGATTATCTTTTTATTTGGAAGAGAAATAGTTAAGACACAATAATTACTATTTATGATTTTTTTCAACCACTTACGTGTCGAGTAATAGACATTTATTAAAAAACGGCATATTTGTCCATAGGTACAACTACGCAATGTACCTATGGACACGCATCATCGTACCTGTGGACGCGTTTGTACTTGTGGACAGAAATAATATAAACAAACAAAAAATAAAGAAATATAAAAAGTGTAGTGTGTTGTTCCTTGAGGATTCTTCTCCCCTCTGATCTTCCAGGAGTCACTTTTCGTTACTGATTTCCAGATATTTATAACCTTTTTTATTTCTGTCACTTTCCATACATTTTTTTTTCATTTATATTTTTGTAAACAATGGAGGGGGACCCTCCTGGACATCCTAAAAAGCCCCCAGATCCTCCCCCTGACCCCCCAGATGGTGAAAATCTAGTAATTTCGGACAGTGAATCTGTCATTCTGACTACCACAAAAAAAAAGGAAGTTTAGTCCCTCTTCCTCAATAAAACATGACTCTCCTTCTTCTTCTCAGTCTTCACCTGCTCTTCCTCAACCTCCTCCTACAAACTTTTATTCTCCTCATTCCTGTGGCCCGTTCATTGTGTACGCTCAAAAAACTGAGCAAGGTAAAACCATCCACCCTCTTGAATTTGGTAAATTCCTATCAAATAGCAAGAACCTTTCTATTAAGCCGGGAGGTGTAAAATCCGAGGGTCGCTTCCGAATCTCTGTTGAATTCCTCTCAGGTTCAGCTGCCAACAACTTTATCAAAAACATATTTATTTCATCAAATTCTAAATTCAAGGCGTACATCCCAACTTACAATGTCACTCGAATGGGCCTCGTCAGAGGTATCTCGACCGATCTGTCCATTCCAGAAATCCTATCTTCACTTTCAACTCCCCCAACATATCGGCAATCCCATAAAAGCCAGGAGGCTAAATTATAAGGACACCTCTGAGGGCATCGTTTCCTGGAAGCCCTCACAATCTGTCGTCATCACATTCGAAGGACAATCTCTTCCCTCCCATATTTATTTATTTTTAAACTCCTTACCAGTTGAAATGTATACTTATCCTACCACTCAATGTTACAATTGCTGTCGTTTTGGTCATACCAAAGTAGCATGCAGATCCCCTCCCAGATGTTTCAAATGTGGAGAAAACCACACGGCTGACCAATGTTCTTCTCTCTCTTCACCTAAATGTTTTAATTGCTCAGGTGCTCATTCCGCCATTAACTCTTCTTGTCCGGAACAATTTCGCCAAAAAAATATAAAAATTTCTATGGCCTCTCAGAACTTGTCTTTTCTACAGGCTTCTAAACTATTCCCGCCTGTCAAAAAATCATTTGCCGAGGTTTTATCCAGTAACTCCTCATCTAACCCACCCGCCTCCACCTCAACATCTTCTCGTTCCACTAAATTCTCATATAAAAACCCTATCTCTAAACCGGCTCCTGGATACGATCAGCAACAACACAACTCACTTCTCTTGAATCCCAATGGTTCACCTCTTTCAAATGCCACAAATGGGTGTGCAAACAGTTATAATTCATCCTCAACAAACCATCAAAAGCTTTCTGAACAACTCTCCCAAGATAATTCTTCATTTATTCAAACTCTTATTATGCTTCTAATTGACCTAATTTCTTCTCAAACTAATCTACCGTCCAACGCTGCTTCTATTATTTCCACATTAAAATCATTTATTCAAAATGGCTCTTCAAGATGTCACAATTCTTCAGTGGAATAGCCGCAGTGCTATTTCTAACAAATCGAACCTTCTTAACCTATTAAATTCAAACCTTGTTTCTGTGGCTGCTATCTCGGAGACATGGTTTACTCCATCCACCCACTTTAATGTGGGAGGGTACTCCTGTCTCCGCGATGATCGCCCGGAAGGTACGGGCGGTAGTGCTGCCCTTTTTATTAAAAAATCCCTTCCTTTTTTCCCAATAAATAATATCAAACCCCCCAATGCTGACTTTCAAATGGTTGCAGCTAAAATAAAGGACACTTCCTTTGTTTCAGTATATCTTCCCCCAACTTCGCACTTCAATAAACAAACGTGGTCGCAAATTATCCGTCAACTAAGCCCTCCTTTCTTTTTATTGGGCGATTTTAATGCCCATTCCCCCGTCTGGGGTTCTGCTTTCTCTAATCGAGACGGTCGAAGTGTGGTGGATTTCCTAGATGAATCCAACCTTTTTCTTTTGAATGATGGATCTCCTACTAGAATCTCTCGCCCCAACACAAACCCCAGTGCAGTAGATCTCTCCATATGCTCTACTAATCTGGCACCTCTCTCCTCGTGGGTGGTGTCCCCCGACCCTTGCTCCAGTGATCATTTCCCGATCACCATCTCTTATCAAACTTCTTTCCATTCAGACAAGTCCCATATTTCGACAAAGATTAAAACAAAACACACCAAATGGGACGAATTTAACTCGCATATGGATAAGTTTATACAAAATTTACCTTCTATCGATACATTATCTGTCAAAGATAACTACGATAACTTCAAATCAATGCTCATAACTGCAATTAATAAATCAAATCCTCCCCCTAAAACCAAATCTCTCAAAAAACTCCCTCCGACTCCCTGGTGGGATGAGGAATGTTCCAAGGTAGTGAGAATTCGGAAAGCTAAATCTCTTTCCTATCGTCACAATATGACTATGGAGAACTATCTCATATACAAAAATGCCGAAGCCAATGCCAAAAGGGTATTGAGGTCAAAAAAAAGATCCGGGTGGTACAACTTCTGCAGTTCTGTATCTCCGAGCACTCCAATTTCGGAAGTTTGGTCTATGATTCGAAGATTTCGATCCTCCTTCAGTTCAACATCTCCTCGAGCATCTCATTCTAAATGGATAGATGAGTTCTTGGACAAAATTGCCCCCCCTTCTGTTCCTAACTTAGAGAAAATAACTCCCATTCATAACACTCCTATGTCTGATCATTGGCTAGACTCTCCATTCACTTTAATTGAATTAAAAAATTGTTTATCAACAGTCAAGGACTCATCTCCAGGCAGAGATGGTATTCCTTATAGCATTATAAAAAATAGTAATGATAATGTTCTAAATCACTTCTTAAGCATCTTAAATAAAATATTCCAGACTGGCATAATTCCTGATGACTGGAGTTCTCAAATAATCATTCCAATCCTAAAAGTAAACAAATCACCCAATTCTGGATCCAACTATAGGCCAATTGCTCTTTCATCCACCCTTAGTAAAATTTATGAAAAATTAATTAAAAACCGGTTAGAATTTTTTGTCGAGAGTAATCATCTTCTCTCTCCATCTCAATTTGGATTTAGAAAAAAAAAATCCACGCAAGATAACCTTGCCATCATCAGTACTGATATTAATTTATCCATTTCTAACAAAGAAGTATGTCTTGCAGTCTTTATAGACATAGAAGGCGCCTTTGACAATGTTTCCATCCCAATTCTTAAAAAAAAACTTTTAGGCCTTGGCTTACCCCTCATGTTTGTCCAATCTATTATTAATCTTTTTCTCGATAGGAAAATTTTCATTGAGCTACCAGATGTTACTCCTCAGAGTAGGTCAATTTGGAAGGGCTTACCTCAAGGCGATGTATTATCCCCCTTACTGTATAATATATACACACATGATATGCATGTCACCATTCCCCCTCAAGTAAAAGTTATTGAGTTCGCGGATGACATAGCTTTCTTCTTATCATCCAAAATCATCCCACCCGCCGTCAAATATCTTAATGTAGCCATGGATGCCCTTTGCACATGGCTCACTTTAAATGGTCTTGAACTTTCAGTTCAAAAGAGTCAGCGTGTCACCTTCTCAAACCGTCATCATAACCCTCCTGTTCAAATTTTATTTAAAAACTCTCCAATCCCCAATGTCTCCGAAGTTAAATTTTTGGGAGTAACATTTGATAGGAAACTTAAATGGTCTTCCCATATTCATAATATTGTTACTAAATGTGAAAAAAATTTAAATATCATCAGATCATTGACTGGCGTTTGGTGGGGTTCACACCCTATCTGCATTAAGTTGCTTTACAACGCACTTATTCGAAGCCATCTCGACTATGCCTGCCCACTTTTTAGTACTGCATCCAAAAATGCACTCATCAAATTAGACAAAATTCAATCAAAGTCATTGCGAATAATAACTGGAGCCATGCAATCGTCGCCCATCAATTCTCTTCAAGTAGAATGTTCTGACCCTCCACTTTATTTAAGACGTCAACTATTTGCTGACAAATTTGTTCTTAAATGTTTAAATTCTAAATGCCATCAGGTTATTCCCAGAGTGTCGTTGTTCAAAGACTCAACACATTCATCTACAATCAGAGCTCGAATTAAACCTCTTCCTGCCTTCTGTAAAAATTTTCGTTCTCTCTCAGAGCTTCAAATTATCCAAAATGATCTTCTTCCATTATTCAAATTAAAATATAGTCACGTCACCCTATCCCCAACAATTTTAGAAGGGATCGGCATCCTTAAAAGTCATTCCAATCTTCCAGCCCGTACTGTCAATAATATGTTCAATGACATTATTTCTTCTAAATGGCCCAACACTTCTCTTTTATTTACTGATGGCTCCAAATCTCCAGACTCTCCTAACTGTGGTATAGGTATTAACGTTTACCACAATAATTCTAATGAAAGAATATTTTATTCAATTTCAAACCAATTTTAAATATTTTCTGCCGAGTGCATTGCAATAATTGAATCTCTCAAATATATAATAAAAAATAATTTTGAACATTCTCTTGTTCTCTCTGACTCTCTCAGTTCCCTCCAAAAACTTAAATCCAGTCCTTTTCTTCATCCTGATGATCACTTTGTATGTCTTATTCGAGTGCTGATATCCTCCATTCAAAGTTCTGGAAAAACTGTCACTCTGATTTGGATTCCTGGACATGTTGGCATAGTGGGTAACGATATTGCTGATTCCTTGGCAAAACAAGGAGCGTCTAACCCTACCATTACCCTCATAAAAATATTCCCCTATCTGATATTTTTTCCATCATCAAAGATAGATCCCGCAATGTTTGGACAGAGTATTGGAACATTGCTAGTCAATCCAAGGGTGCCCGCTACGCCTCAGTACAAAGGACTATCCCTTCAAAACCGTGGTTTCAAAAATTCCCCCATTTTTCAAAAAAAGAAATTTCCTTACTTATTCGAATGAGAATCGGACATTGTTCCGTTCCTTCTCACCTTTTTAAAATTCATGTGCTTGACTCCCCAGATTGTACATTCTGTGGTCTAGATGTGGGAACTTTAGATCACATATTTTTTGATTGTCCCTCTCTAAATAAATATCCTCTCTTCTATCAAGATTTATCCAAAATTGCCTCTCCTCCATTCAACATCTCATCTCTTCTAAGTCTGAACTCCACTCCAATCTTCCATAAAATTCTGAAATTTGCACATTTAAATAAAATTAATATATAAATTCACTTTTCATTTCTCTGTAATTATAAATGATGGCCTAGAACACCCTTGAAGGGTGAAAGCCAGAAATAATCGAAAAAAAAAAAAAAAAAAAACTTAACTTAACGTCTTAACTTAACAATTAATAATAAAAACATTTATCAATTATGATAATAACATTTTAAAGGTGTGCAATCCGTTAAATAGTCTTATTTATTAACATCACGTGCAGCTCTGTATAACTCTTCCGAATCAATACTATCCTGATCTCCATCAGTATCTTCAGATATTATAATATATAGCATCTCTGGCATATGAAAGAATTCTCGTCACCTGAATCTGAATAATTCTCTTTGTGTGCTCTAGAAACACAGTGATAATAAAATTGGCATAAGTTACATGTCAGGATGTTAATTTTGTTTTCATATTATCTACAAACTGTGCACATTACAAGTGTAACATCACTTATTATTTTAATCTTGCTGGTGCTGGGCTTGTCTAAATCAATAAATGTTTTATCTTTGATGCTGGGACCTTTTGAATCCTTTTTTACCCTTGAAGCTTTATTTTTTCCTCCCCTTACAGTAGTCTTTATTTTGTTTTGATTTCTTTTTATAGTTTCTTTCATTATTTCATTTTTTCGGGGGTGTCTGTCAGTATTCTAGTCCTACCAGGTTTTCTTCCTCGTTTTTCTATCTTCCGAAATAGAAACAAAACAAGTTCTTAACTCTAAAAAATGTATTGAATGTACCTGTGGACAGGGCTGGGCAAAATACATGCTTTGCTGTAATTGAAATACAAATTACAAAATACTTTTTCGCATGTATTTAAAATACGAAATACAAAATACTTTCTAGTCGTGTATTTGAAATACAAAATACAAAATACAGTATTTTAACCATTTTTTTCTTTCAAATACAAAATACAAATTACAAAATACAAAATACATTTGGTTTTGGTAGAACCTTTGTAAAACGCGTGCCCAACATTTGTACACAGTTGACATTTGTCACATGTGAACGGGTCGTTTCTTCGACTCTTTCTTGTGTTCAACAGCTCGGCTGTGGAATGATTTGCCGGCCTCTGTGTTTCCTCCTTCCTACAACATGGGTCTCTTCAAGACCAATGTTCATTCCTTCCTCTCCTCAAAAAGACCCTCCACACAGCATCCCAGATGACATAGGCCTGAGGGAAAATATTTTCCTCAGGGCCTCCTGTGTGGAGTTAATGTAAAAAAAAAACCTTTGGTTGCAATAAATTGTCGTAAATGCCCTTATCTAAGGGTGCGTTTCCATCGAAGGTTGAGCAGAGTGAAACAGAGACGTGCAAAAATTGACCAATCATATTGCTCGAAACTCAAAAGACACATCTCATCTCCGCTTCACTTGTAAAATTTGTGGTAAAGGACTCAGGTGTTAGGTAATATAATAATAATATATTATTATTATAACACGACATTTGTTTTGTGTTATTTCTAGTGACCGACCGAAGGTTCGGTTTCGGTTTCGGCAAGGTTGGGTAAAAAAATCTAGTTTCGGCATCAGTTTCGGTTTCGGCAGAAAATCTGCCGAACCTTCGGCCGCACCGAAACTCTGCATTCGTGAATTATCGCGTGCCGTTTGACTGACTTCCGGTGAGTTTGTGGCTCGTGTGTCATCCACCATCATCAACTGAGTTCGCCGGCCGGTCCGGCGTGCTTGTATTGTGAGTTTATATGATCACAAACTTCAATTATTTTTATTTATTTCAAGTGTAAATAAAAATTAAAATCTAGTCTCCTTCAACGGAAGCAATCTTCCGAACAGTCCCTCCTTTGATGTGCTTGGTGTAAGGCCCTCCGTTCATGGAGATACTTACAATCTACGTAATTGTGACGAAACAACAAGTACCCTGCTGCTATACTACTTTTTAATGCTAGTCTCCGTACACGGTGCTATCCGAAATATACTGAACTTGATCATTTTTCACGTGTAGCCGTGGAGTTAACACGCTGTCAAGCGATGTCATATGACTTTTTATCCAATATCAGTCCATGCCATCTCCACTAAATCCTTTCTTACGTATTCTGGTAAAGTATAGTTATATAAACATGCATTTTTTCCACTTCCAGAACAAATCTAACATTACTTTCATGTTCCGACGTCATTTCTGTCAAACGTCAAATGAATAAGTATCAGTCACAAATGATGCGACGCGTCGCGTGCGATCAGCACTGTCGGTATCGTTATACTGATTGGAAACCGACAGCCACCGCGTAGCGCCGTGAATGGGCACCAGCAAAATCGTACGGGGGGTACTTACGATCGGCGCGAATGATACGCGCACGAAGATCAAGTATCTTGTAAGTATCTCCGTGAACGGATGCAGTAACTCTAAGTGACCAGCTCAAGTATGGGGGCTCCATCGAAGCCAGAGTTTTAGACTCTCAGAAACTGGGCGTATTGTACAGGACCCGCAGATACTTTAATAGTACACAACTGCTAACACTGTACAAATCGCAACTGCGCCCACTATTGAATTTGGCAGCCACCTCTGGTCTGGAGCCCCAAAATACATTAAAAAAAAAACCTCGACTCTGTGCAGAAACCGGTGGTCCAATTGATAGATTCTCCTAACACAAACGGATTGCGATTTTTAGAGCATGGAAGTCAGGTGGGAATCTGTCCTTGTTCTACTGGTAATACAATGGAAGATACTCTGAGGAAATAGCGCCATTGATCCTCTCGGCACCAGTGCGTAGTCGGGGAACATGCCAAACATGCGCCCAACACATGTACACGGTTGACATTAGTCACATGAGAACGGGTCGTTTCTATGACTCATTCTTGAGTTCAACAGCTCGGCTGTGGAACGTTTTGCCGGCCTCTATGTTTCCTCCCTCCTACAACATGGGTCTCTTCAAGACCATTTACTCCTTCCTCTCCCCAAAAAGACCCTCCATACAGCATCTTCAAAGATGACATACGCCCTGAGGGAAATTATTTTCCTCGGATAGAATAAATTTTTAACATGCCTAAAAAAGTTTCGGTTTCGGTTTCGGCCGAAACTGAGACAGATATCGAATATTCGGTTTCATTTTCGATAAAAAATCCTGTTTCGGTCGGACACTAGTTATTTCACTTCAAGTGCGCTCTACTGTAATTAACTTAAAAATAATCTAGTATTCAGTCAAATTATTCCTATAGTGCTTGATCTAATACTATGACGCAAAAAAGTACAATACAAAGCAATGACAAGCATTATATAATATGATTCAAATATGACAGAAAATGTACAATAAAAGTGCTATTATAGCACAGGACGTGTTGCCAACTCTAAATATTAACATACATAACATATAGCTCTGGATTAAAGCGTTTTTAGTCTACGTAATATCTATGTCAGTTTATTTTTCATTATCATTATTAAGATCGCTAAATGTATTTGAAAATGTATTTTGAAGCCATAAGTATTTGAAATACAAATTACAAAATACCTCAGCCCCGGGTAATTGAAATACCAATTACAAAATACATTTTTAGGAAGTAATTGAAATACAAATACAAAATACGTATTTGTATTTCAAATACGTATTTCAATTACATGTATTTCAAATACTGCCCAGCCCTGCCTGTGGACAGTCCACAGGTACAATCATCGTGTTGTCCATAGGTACAATTTTGACATTATAATCTAAAACTGTCATAATCGCTAAGATAATCCACTAAGAAAGTTTCAATATTGTCAATGGGTATATGATATGTTATTTCTCAAGTAAAACTAAATACACATCGAAATTTGTGATTCAGGTTTTAGGAAAAACCGTTTCAATATGGTAATTAACTAACTTTTTATTAAAAAAATATTGTAGTTTGCTGCGCGTCCCAAGTTGGGACAGAAGAGAAATGGCTGTTAGTCAGTGTTGCCATATAACAAAATTACTACATGTTAATAGTTTTTTTGTAATTTTAGGTTGTTCAATTTGTGAAATATGCATAGTGTCTATAGGTAAAACCGTCCACAGGTACAGCAGTTGCCCCTACTAATTAAGAGGAATGAACGAGCACTGGGCGTTTTGAAAGAAAAAAATTGAGGCGCATCTTCGAACCGGTTCTAGAAAATGGATTTTGGCGCAGACGTTATAACAATGAGCTCTATACTTTGTTTAAGGAGCTAAACGTCGCAAAATTTATAAAATTGGGAAGACTTCGGTGGCTGGGTCATGTGTCAAGACCGACAGGGCGAAGAAGCCTGGGAAGACCAAGACTAAGATGGAGCGACAACGTCCTCTAAGACATATCTATCTTGGAGCTTCTAAACTGGAGAGAGCTGGCACAAAACTGAGATGAGTGGAGGAAGACTCTTGAGGAGGCCAAGACCCACCAGGGGTTGTAGAGCCAATAGTGATGATGACCTCAAATTAACCGATCCCCCCCCCCATCCTACCCCTTTCCTATTCCCACCTAAATAACTCGTCTCTTGAAATGTAATTTTTTTATTAGTAAATATCTCTGGAATCATTACACTACTTGTATACAATACCCATGTGGAAACCTGTAAATGGTTAAATTTTTGTAATCAATTATTATATATTCTGTTATTAATGTAAACTGTTGGTCTCCCAAAGAAATAAAAATAATATAAAATAACATCTAATCTCTTTTTTCCACAGTACAATCTAAGGGTGCCACATCGCAGCATCTGAAATCTGACGTGATCCCATTAGTGCGGTAAGTTGATTCCACTTCTTTTGAAGAGAAAATTTACAACACAAAAGTTTAAATTGATTTTAATGTATCAATTACAAAATGTTTATGTACCTGCTTGCTTGTGTAGTGGTGTACAGTGTCTTAGGACTACTGTGGGTTAAGAGGGGACGGCGAGCGAAGTATCCCAAACTATTTCTAACCAATTTAGAAGCTACCTGGCAGGCAACAAACGTGTGTAAGGCCCTCTGTTCATGGAGATACTTACAATCTGCGTAATTGTGACGCAACCACAAGTACCTTGCTGACATACTACTTTTTATTGCTGGTCTCCGTACATGGCGCTACCCGAAATATTCTGAACTTGATCATTTTTCACGTGCAGCTGTCGAGTTAACACGATGTCAAGCAATGTCAAATGACTTTTTTCTAACATCAATCCATGCCTTCTCCAATAATTCCTTTCTAACATATATAATGGTAAAGTAATTCTAGTAAACACGCATTTTTTCCACTTCCAGAACAAATCTAACATTACTTTCATGTTCCGACGCCATTTCTGTCAAACGTTAAACGAATAAGTAACAGACACAAATGATGCGACGCGTCGCGTGCGATCAGCACCGTCGGTATCGTGATACTGATTGGAAACCGACACCCGCTGCGTAGCGCCGTCTACGAGAACCAGTAAAATCGTACGGGGGGTACTTACGATCGGCGCGTATGATACGCTCACGAGGATCGAGTAGCTTGTAAGTATCTCCGTGAACGGAGGCACTAACTGTACATTAGCCGCACTAAGGAGGTTTAAATTAGTTTTGCTAGTGTGTCCCCAAGTGGTTATGACATACCGTAAAGTTGATTCTGCAAGTGATAAGTAAATAATTTTCAAAATATTCCCCGGAACGAAATATTTTAGTTTGTATAGCCTACCCACTATCGGCACTATCGCCCTTAGCCGTTTACATGTTTTGTTTATTTGTGTGTCCCATTTGAAATTGTTACCATCACACGTGCAGGGCTGTCACCCCCAAATAAACGTATTCATTTACGACTCCAGTTACTAATATCTACAGCCTGTATGTCGGACGAATTTCTACAGCTCATATGTTGAACTAATATCTACGAACTTCAGAGTGTTGACTAATATGTACAGAGCGTAGGTTGAACTAATATCTACAGAGCGTAGGTTGGACTAATCAGCTAAATGTGTCCAATAGTCCGATATCAGGGATTTTTACATACAAACTTACATAAATTAAGTTTTTTAAACAGCATACGCAATATTACGTTATTCCAACATGCTATACATAATTACAAATCCAACCTCTGCCAGTACTGTAGATATTCGTCAACACTTTGGTTATCATAGATATTAGTCAACAGTTTGAGCTGTAGATATTCGTCAACACTTTGATTCTCATAGATATTAGTTCGATTTTTTCAGTTTTTGGAATTCCCGTAGATATTAGTAGACGCCTCCTTTTTTCTTAGGAATGAAAACCACTGCTTAAAGGAGCGGCCATTTGTCATCTCTAATGACTACTGATTCATGCACGGGGCAACCGATGATGCTTGACGCCGATGATTAGATGCGATAACTGTAAAGAGCGATAATTGGTCGGTGTAACGATTCCCGTGACGAGTATCATCGGGTGAAGCATCCGGTGGCCTCCACTTCCATCCCAATACCCTGAGAGTAAGAAAATGATCAACATTCTTGAAGATTACATCAGTGAGATAGTAGCCCGGCGGTAAGTTTCGGTAGGCGCGAAGTTTTGGTTTGCTACAATCCGACTTCTGCAGTTCAAGTTGACCTCGTTTGGTATGTTCGATAACTTCGGATTGCGTTTGTTGAGCTTGTTTCACACTGGAACAGCCGACGACGATTGAATCGATATTTGAATCCGAAGTGATCGCGTATCGTGTGAGTGATAATTCGTAACCATTATTTTCTGTCAACGATCTGACAATACGGTAGGACAGAATAAAGGCAGAGATATCAGAAGTCACAGGGTGTAATGGGTAATCCGGGGTAGATTCCGATAATTGATGACGCCAAAATATTCTTTGGAACGCGTGATTTGGCTCTTGTGGGCATATTTGGCGATACATTTGCCGTACTTCAGCAATGAACACCACAGATGGCGAACGAAAGTTTTGCAGAAGTTCAGCAATGTTTGTTTGAAGCTTGGGAACGATAAGGAAGGCATCATTTGACGATGATTCATTCACCTTCGTCACCGAGGCATCGAAGACAATTCGCAAAGTAGTGGTAACGGTGCCCGGACGAAGAATGCAATGCCGAAGTATGTGATGCATTTCCTTGAGTAAATCTTTTCCAGGAACACGTGTCATGTGACCACTGTGCAAGTAGTCAGTCATGAAAGCGAAGTACGATTCACGTAAACTGAGCTTTACTGTCGGTTTACGTTCGATTGAAAGGATGATGCGCGAAGAGACTTCGCGCGAACCTGGGAAAACGATATCCTTATCCTTTTCGCCAAAAGGTAAGGCTACGATGAATTGTCCCGAAGGGTCACGTGAGTGATTAGTGTGATGGACCTGCTCATCACGTTGTTCTTCAGGAGTGAGATGTGAAGACTGAGGGAATGTGTCAAACTCTCTCAGTTTCTTGACCTTTTCAGAAAGACGGTACTGGTTGGTTTCGATAAATTGACTAGAAAAGTCACGTGAGCGATAAATGCGATACACTTGGTCACGACGTTGTTTAGTGGGCTGTGAAGACTGAGGAAATATGTCCAACTCCCTCAGTCTCTTGACTTCTTCTGGAAGACGATACTGGTTGGTTTCGATGAAGGAGTTTGTTTGACGATCGGTAGTAAAACCAACCGAATCCAGAGGAAGCCAACCGAATGGTGAATTGATAGCTGAAGGCTGGTGAAGATCACCCGTTAATTGGGGTCTCGATAAAGATGGCAAGATCTCAACATCTCGAAGTAGGTCAGTCGCTCCTGTGTCAGTTGTCAGTTTGTGACAGTCAGAGTCGGCATGAAGTATGTCTTGGAACAGATGACAAGATAACTGGTCGAATTGAATCGTTGGCGATGGAAGTAACTTCGTGTTGAAGGTAGTTTGTCCCTTAACATCGACATCGAAATTAGTGACGCCTGACGCGGTTGTAGAAGATTGGCCTAAGCCACGGATTTTCTGAGAGCTGACTGAACGCTCGGCAGTGCGATTAGATACGAAGTGTGCTTGACTGTCTGAACCGGTCAACCCACGAAACGTTTGAAAACTGCCGGAGGGATCACGATTGCTAATATGAGCAGTAGGCAAACGTACGATGGATCTGTCACCGAAGTTAGCGAGGAAAAGAACTGGAGGATCTGAAATAGAAGCTCCTTGAATGGCAAACGTGGTAGGTCGTTGGTACTCCTCTTCAGCAGAAATGTTGTCTTCCCTATGAAGAAGAGTGTGGTGCTTACGATGACATTTCTGACAATCAAACACAGATTTGCAATTCGTGAGAGAATGAGAAGGCGTGAGACAATTCAGACACCAACGCTGTGCCTTGGCGAATTGAGCACGTTCCTGAACCGATTCGAGTGCAAATGATTTGCACTTAGCGATATGGTGAATACCCTTGCAAAACGCGCACTTTGAAGTGAACGCAGTCCAGGACCCTTTGATTTCAGGTTTTGCCTTATTCATGACACAAGTAAATGATGACGTTTGTTTTATGACAGCTTGATCATGAAATGTTGAAAAGTTTTGGTTTGGTACGATAATGTTCGCGGGCTCCGATTCGAAAGATTGATTCGTTAATTCCTTG
Source organism: Limnephilus marmoratus (assembly GCA_917880885.1). Classification (NCBI taxonomy): domain Eukaryota; kingdom Metazoa; phylum Arthropoda; class Insecta; order Trichoptera; family Limnephilidae; genus Limnephilus; species Limnephilus marmoratus. The sequence goes on along the minus strand of OU862928.1, from coordinate 21,172,733 downwards.
TGAATTACGACGATTTTGAAATAAACATTCATTCATTCAAAAGCTTCACAAACTTGATTTTCAATGTCCTTGTTTGCCTCATCTAAAGCTAAGATGTCAGCGTGAACGGTTTCAAAATCATTAACAATTTTTTGCAACTTCGTATAATACGCTAAAAATAATGGGTAATAGGTTGCATCTTGCAAAACGCTTTGACCGACCTCATACACCTTGTTTATTCTGCTAATGGCAACGTTCCGTCTTCTACGCAAGCCTTGTAAAGTACTAGCCATTTTTTTTTTAAATAAACAAATGTACTAACGAATTAATCAGGAAAACGTTATGAATTAAAAAATAGAATTCGATATAATTTAAATGCCCGGTAGGTCGTTAATTAATTAAGAACTACGTAAACTAATTCTACGATTCACTGTTTGAATTCGTTCTTCGAAATGACATTTCAATTTTCGTAACACTTCATAGCATTCTTTCGTTTTGCCAAAGAAATAATTTATTATACGAATTTATTATCTAAAGGTTCGCTGGTCTCGGCACCAATGATTCATGCACGGGACATGGGGATGAGGGTAACCTTGCAGTTACTCTTGCTAAGACGCTAATGGATTTCGTTGAGTTATGCCCAACCACCAAACAAGAAAGGTATATCACAATTAAGTGGTACTCACGGTAGTTGTCTTCTGGCTTGGTGATAGTCACAGATGTCCATAGCGCTCGATATTGTTCTATTTGATTGTTAGAACTTCGGTAAGGTTTGAGTCACGAGTTCACACAAAATATACGAAAGAATACGGTAGGATTTATACTTTATGTGACGATATGATGAATAACACTTCGGCTCGGTGCGAAATGTCACTATACGGTCGGGGGTTAGCAACGGACTGACTTGTTGACGATAAAGCGCTTGTCACTTGTTGACCGTGTAGTCAGGCACCCTTATTGTGCGGAATTCCCAAGTCTGGGTTCCTGCCGTTCTCGTATGACAATCGGAGCACAAAACGAAAGAAATCCATCGGCGTTATGAAACAACTACTAACACTTTGCTGTCCCGTACTTTTGTAAGCACTTGCATACCTACTGCTTCGTAACATTGTATGCGAGGACATTTGGAGATCTGGCTTCGTTCATTTATGTTTAGAATCGTTCTTTCAAAAGAAAATTTGAGTCCTTGCGAGAGCCTTGAAGGAGTAGCCATAAGTTACTTATACCAGGGCGGGAAAGTGGACGCATCCTACAAATCGTTCACACTATCAGTAACATACATTGAGGTTTCGATACACATATTATTTTTAGGATTACCTTCCAAACGTTATTATTTGTTGGTTTTCAGTAATGCCCGACGAGCTGAAACAAGATGCAAACTGCCACCCTTCCCCGCCAACGGACGCTACAGCGTGTTGGGAGTTAGTGTGACGCCCGGACAAACGGTGGTTGAATATACCAAGATCGATATAAAGTGCGACCACGGTTACAAAGCATCCCCAGCTGCTGTCGCCTTCTGCATGCCAGAAAACATTTGGTCCACTCAGTGGCAATGTAAAAGGTAAGAATAGTATTTGGAATTCAGTTTTATTTCGATACATTATTTATTTATATTTTACACTAGCTGGTTCCCGGCGTGCGTTGCTATACCATTTAATAAAGAAATTGTTTCTCCCTGCGTGTCCTTTCCCATTCGTCGAGTTCCCTTCCACCTCGCCTTCCCCTTCCGCGTCCCCTTCCCCTCTCGCGTTCCCACTCTGATTCCTCCACCTTCCCTCTCCCCACCCTCCCCCCGTCCCACGAACCCCCCTCCCGAGTTCCCCTCCCTCTCTCTGGTTCCCCACCCCCATCTCTCACTCTCTCCCGCTTTCCATAGCAATAGCCGCTTCCTCGCGTGCCACCAATAGTATTTTTTTAATACAAATTTAATAATGCCAGAGCTCACCGGAAGTTTTATAAAAACCTTGTCCTGACAATAACGAACACATAAAAAAAAGAATTATCCATTTGGTGCAGTCGTTCGAAAGTTATGCGCTTAGCAACACATTCAGCGATTCATTTTTATATTATAGATTACTTCAAAAGCAGTTATGGGTATATTTTTGGGAGGTGGGTATGGGTACCGCCGCCCCGGGAACCATTTATTGGATAATCAACACCTCTGCCATAGGTCGCTCCAAGTGGTTTGGTGACTAAGCAGGGGTGCCCGGGTTCACTTCCCCCCTCCCAGATCCGCCTCCTGTCTTCCCTCCCTGCCGCTAAACTATACCAAATAAATAAAATTTTCAAACAGTTTAATAACCAAATAATGTTTAATAAATAATAACCTGTTGTAATTTTTTTTACAAATTTTATAACGCCAGAGCTCACAATCGCCTCAGCTTTATCTACCATCATCGCTTTTCACGACGCAGCATCACTGTCTACTAGTGTTGCAACAGAACTCTGCTTCCGCTTCCGCTTCTGCAGAAGTTCCGCAAGTTTTTTCACTTCCGTTTCCGTTTCTGGTTTTGCAAACTTTATAACAGAAATCTAAACGAAGAACAATTTGCGATTGAAGATATCGAAGTGCAGCCTTCTACTTCAAAATCATCATCGTCATTACAAATATTTAAATCAATGTTAAGTACATTCTCGCCTCTGTAGGAAGATTTCTTACGTAGTCTCGTGGCTCGATTACTGTAACGGCATCTACGCTAGTCTTCCAAAATATCAAATTGACAAACTTCAATCCGTGTTTAATGCAGCGGCAAGGCTCATAACTGGGGTTTCTAAATATTCGCATATTTCAGAACACCTTCGTAACCTTCACTGGCTCAAGAGCCCTGAGAGAATCCAGTACAAATTGTGCTGGATGGTTTTTAAATCAATCAACGAAATGGCCCCACCTTACATCTCCGAGTTATGCGTCCCGGAAAATACCGGTCCGAGACAATTAACCCTTAGATCAGCAACTTCATCTGTTAAAAGCAGACTAATAGAACCTAAACGAAAGCCAAATACTATGTTTGGAGATCGTGCTTTCGGAGTATCTGGGCCTAAGGCTTGGAATAGACTCCCTCCGGAATTAAGATGCATAACAAGCCCAACAGAGTTTAGGTCCAAATTAAAAACCTTCCTTTTGGGCTCTCATACCCGTAATTTAAATATACCTATTTGAGAGTATCATACTTGTATTGTCTATGATATGTCGTAATAACACTTTTCTTACAGAATTAAAATTACTCGATTCCTTACACATCAATCTGTCTCTTGACGAATCACATTTAGAAAGATCAAATCCTTATAGGTACTACTGCACCACCCACCTTTACATGTTGCTTTTACTTTCCAAAATACACTCGTCAAAGAATACATTACATATTAATATTAAAATATTTTTCAGGATTAAATAACATGTTTTCACAATAATGTCCTCTGCGTGCGAACTCTATGTAAATTTCTTTAAATGGACAATATACAGTGTTAATTTCAACCGACCTCCCAGGTAAGTATGGTCCTGTTTTCATTAAGTTTACGGCAGCATCGCGTTCATTGGTCAAAATATTGTACATATATTTGCGTATCAATGAACCGGTGTATGCAATTTTTAGCCATAAGTTGTTTTTAATTGTTTGCCTAGCTTGTAGTTTTTTTTTTTTTGATTTTAGAAATGTTGTTACGAAGCAGTGTTAAAATTATTATCTTTTTTATTTTAAAATATGAACACTGCTTTATAACATTGACCCGTAGCAGCACGAACTATTAAGTACCCGTTTAATTATAAACTATGGTTTTTTTCAACGAGAGGAGGGGCAACACCGAGGTTACAGGGAGCGTTAGTTTCCAGTTCCGTGAAAAAAAGAAGAAAAAACTCACTCTCGCTTCGATGATGTTTGGGCAGCATCATAGCTGCGACAGTCAACTAGTATTTTAGTGGTTTTAATCTTTTAAAAGGGACATAATGTTTTGCGAGTGCCGGGTTATTAAAGTACCATCCTACTCGAAAACGAGAAATCATTTGTGCAACGGTAACGGTAAAATTAAATGTGCCGACATTGTCGATCCGCGTTGTCCGGACGAATCATTTGAATATATCATGGCGATCGGTTATTTTATAACATCGCGCCGATCACGCTTACGGGTACCTGCCGAATATCGACCGTAAGATCGATTCCTTTATTGCACGAAATACCCTGGACACGCGCTCCGCTGGGTGATAATAAGATCAACGCGAGCCGTACCACATCGGAAGTCCCTTCATGCTCCCTGGCGCGCCCTGTACCCTCGCTGTAAGGGAATTACATTTGGCCCTAATTCACATGACGATCGGCATCGTCTCCGGTAATTCACATGACGATCAGGTATCGTCTCCGGAAAATTCAACATACATGAAGGAGGTACTGTCTTGCTGCGGAGGAGACTGTTGGATAACGATCGGGCTGACCATCCGGTTCATCCCGGCTATCCTGTGGTGATGTGATACGGTTGACCAGGAAGTGTAGGAAACATTAGTTAGTTTAGATTGGCATTCGGTCCTTGGGGTGAGTCACACTGTTTTATTTGTTGTTATATGCTTTCAGTGCAATACATGTTATAATTTAATTTCCAAAGTGAAACCTATGTTTTATTCAAATACCCAAATAAGCAGGAGACCCTATTTTATGCCCCGCCTGAGTTGGAGTTTATGCTCTACTTGCCACGGACATAAATCTGCTACTGTAGATTTATTGGAGCTCGGAAATCCGAAAAGTCTGTGGCGAAATACTGATGCTAGTGAAACATATCTATCTATACACCCCCTTGTATTTAGTGAGTAGCAATTGGCCCCCCACACTTAATTTACATATAACAATGTGTTATAAGTTTGTACAGCGCCCTTGAGGTGATTTTTCACAAAAACGGCGCTATATAAATCATCCAAGTATTATTATTATTATTAAGTAAATGAAGACCAGGAGGAGAACTGTTCTATAACTGACGATGGTGACAATTTATTTTTAGAGATACAGCCACACCTTCGGGAGTTCAAGAAAGAGAAGAGACTACATCTCCATGAGGATCCCCTTACGTGGTGGAAAGTAAATGCGCACAAATACTCCCATCCGTTGCCAATAGTTATCAGCTCCCCCCAGCAGTGTAGCCAGTGAGCAATTATTTAGTGGAGCTAGTTTAATATATGAAGAACACCGAAACGGACTCAAAGGTTTAAAAGTAGCCAAATTACTTTTCATTAAATATAATTTACCTCTGATACATTTTAAGATTTTCCCGGCCAAAAGTATTATCGTTATTGTGTTTTTTATTTTATTTATTATGGAAAATCGACAAATATTTTACACTTATAATAATAACATTAATATATAATATATTACATAATATCCAATGACAGATTTTCACATAATTCAAATTATAAATAAAAAGTAATACAAAAAAGTAAGGGTTCTGTACCCGTAAGAACTTAACAAAAATATAAAAATTATTAAAAAAAAAGATATATCAACACAATATAAACTATAATAATCCGCTTACTAAATTTCAAACAAGAAGTATTCAGAGTCAGAAATCTATTCTCACTCGACAACAACAATAATAATAATATGTACATTGTACAAATTGTACATACCTACAACTCAGAGTGAATACAATAATAAGTCGAATGACAAGTATGCAACTGGAAAGGTTTCACAGCAATAACATGGTAACTTAATGTAATCTAAGGTTATGAAATGTAAAAACTATGTAATGTAAAAACTATGTAATATAATCTAAAAAGTACATAATTCAATATTATAGTTAAGTAAGTGAAAATGTTATTTTCTTTTTTACTGGAATAAAAACTTATGGAAAAAAAAACTTGCAATACGGTCAAAAAATTATTTAATGTTGGCTATGACATACTCTTTTAAGGTACTTAAATTACATGAGAATATGTCTATATTATTAAAATTCTTATCAAATACATTGCATGCTCTGAATATAAATGCATTTTGTCTGAGATTAGTAGAACCTTTTTAAAGATGAAAAAGTGATTTTTCTCTGGTTCTAACACCTGGGACTCTAAAATTAATCTCAGCCAAAAGGGGCGAACAATCAATAAAACCATTGATAATTTTATGAAGATATATTATATCTGCAGAGTCTCTTCTAATTTTTAATGGTTTAAGTCCATAAAGGTCCAACGAGCTGTTTATGTCACGATAACCAATATTAAACTTGAAATTAAATGCTGGACAAATTTTCTTTAAATGGCTTCAATGCGTGTTATGTCTGCCCTTTCCTCGACAGATAGTAATTATTAATAACGGTTCTTTTAATATAAATGTGTTTATTACTTGAATAACCTAGCTGGATAGCTACGACTGTTTACTATTCGGGGGTAGGTAAATCTCTGGAGCCTTGCCAGGGGAGCTCGTAAAGTATATCTCTGATACTGCTTCTTGTACGCCAATGCCATCTGGCGAGCTATGGTGCAAGCTACATGCTTACCGCCATCTATCGTATTCTTTCCATATTAAATACTTAATTACTCTACATTACAAATGCGTTTAATATAAATTTTATATTGAGGATTCCATATCTGAGAAGCAAATTCAAGATAACTGCGAACATATGAAAAATACAATATTTTAAGTGTTTGAAAGTTCTTGAATTCTTTTCCAATACGAAATAAGAATCCTAACATTCCAAGGGCTTTCTTCACAATCATATTAATATGTGCCTCGAATCTGAGTTTACTATCAAGTAGAACACCTAGATCACGAATTTGAGTAACCGTTTTGAGTGATTGGTTCGCTATAAGGTAGTTATGGTCAAATTTAATTTTATTTCTAGTGAAGGTAATCACATAATATTTAGAAGTGTTCATGTTGAGATGATTAATTATACAGTAGTCATTAAGTCTATAAAGATCTTCCTGTAATTTAATGCAGTCGAAGATAGAGTTAATCGGAAGATATATTTTCATATCATCAGCGAAGAGTAGAACTTTTGCATAATTAAAGCATTTTATAATGTCGTTGATGAAAATTGTAAATAGTAGCGGTCCTAGGTGAGATCCTTGGGGTACACCGGAAGGTATATTTACAAACTCAGAGATGAAACCATTAATTGTCACTCCTTGAGTGCGCCCATCAAGATAAGAGACTAACCATCGATACAAATCGCCGTGAATTGTGTTTGGGGTGTTATGCCGTGTTGCGCTACCTCCTTCTTTAGCCAACGTTTCGGACATCGTTGCAGTGTCTATCATCAGGGCAGATCCGGCAGATCTACAGGATCTGCCGGATCTGCCCTGATGATGGACACTGCAACGATGTCCGGAAACGTTGGATAAAGAAGGAGGTAGCGCAACACGGCATAACACTCGAAAAACAAATAATGATAATAATTTACCTCTGTTTAATTTCGAGTACTAAAAGTACAAAATACAAATTTAATTAAACAAATCTTGAGAAATAAAATTGAGCTTTTTCTTCATAGTATTAACACTTCCGCTTCCGGTTTCGCTTCCACTTCCGCTAAGATTTACTTTTGACATCTGTTTTCGCTTCTGCTTCTGTTAAGAAACTTCCGTTGCATCACTACTGTCTACGCATCCGTCTACACCTCTGGCACATTGACCGTCGCTACGTAGCTACAATAAACGATTTGACTCACAACACATCTGCTCGCTTTCATTTCATCTTATCTTTGCCACTCGCGGAGTCTGCTCCCTCACATTCATTAAGGGCAATCGATCAAATTTGGTATCTCACACAGGTGCCTGTGTAAAATGCCTGTTGATTACATGTTGAGTACTTCAATTGAATGAATTAATTCATATCATAGGTGAGTACTTCAATTTATTATTAATTAATTTAAAAAGTTATTCGAAAATCGAAATTTGATTAAGAACAATCGATGGTTTGCAAAATGTCATTCACACATTGTGACATGATCGACAGTTTCGTAAGAGTTTTTGAAATGATTAAAAAAATTTCAGATGTATTTATCATGTGGTTGTAATAATCCAGAAACCTTCGTGAGGGGGAAAACAAGATATTTTGAAAGTTTCAAACATTTCCCACGCTTAATATAGCAATACATAAAGGACAAACAAACATACAAACAAGCAAGCAATCAATAAGAAGAAGATGAACGGTTTCTTTTCCGTAACTTTTATTTAAGTATTGTATATTATTATATGTATTGTATAATTAGATTTAAGTATGGGAGGAATGCAGATCCTGCCAATGTCTGGTAATTTAATAAAAAGGCACTTTCTAGATGAGAAAAGTGTGGAGAAGCTGAATAAAAAAAAATTAAGGCGCGCTCGGCAAAATTGAGGGAGATACAGCCGTTTAAAGTATAAATAAAATTTCACTTCGTGAACCGATACTACGCCATTTTGTCACAGTTATGTTGGTATCCCAGACCTGATACAAACGAAGCTAGATACGGTTGTAGCCGACTTCGTGGGATACATGATGCGCGTAATTATGAAATTGTCTAGTGGGCTTTTTTTCAACGATTTTTGAACTGTTTTTCACATTCCAAATTAAAGTAACCTAACCTAAGACTACGCTAAACATGGTTTGTGATACAAAAGAAAGTGCCCTTTTATAACGCCTACTCGCGTCAAGGCAAGAAAAACATCCCAGTTTTCAAGTAGTTTAGCGGCTACGCTTAGTTTGTGTAACATGGTTTGTGATTCTGGCGTACAATCTCACAAGACGAAAGCTAATTCTAATTTTACGTAATCGAAATTTAGAATGAAATATTTTCCACTTCCCCCAATGCAAATAGTTGCTTTTTAATGTTATTAAGGTGAATCAAAAGGTTTTTTTTTTAAAAAGTGCATATTAACCGTTGCCAGCGACCTCCAAAAATTACCATTATTAATTCTGTTTTTCATAATTACGCGCCTTATTATTTATCCCACGAAGTCGGCTACAATCGTATCTAGCTTCGTTTGTATCAGGTCTGGGATACCAACATAACAGTGACAAAATGGCGTAGTATCGGTTCACGAAGTGAAATTTTATTTATACTTTAAACAGCTGTATCTCCCTCAATTTTGCCGAGCGCGCCTTATTTTTTTTTTTTCAGCTTCTCCACACTTTTCTCATTTAGAAAGTGTCTTTTTATTAAATTCCCAGATATTGGCAGGATCTGCATTTCACCCTTAAGTATTAGTAGCCCATTAATAAATTAATAAATATGTGTAGATTGGAAAGCGGTTGCGTGGTGCCCGATCCACCGGAGAACGGAAGTCACAAGCTGGAGAGCGAGGAGATACTGTCGCCAGGAACCATGGCGGAAGATTACACCGTGCTGCACTATTCCTGCAATGCTGGATACACTTTGACGGGAGAGACGTCTGTTTGCATTAACGGAGGATGGTCATCGAATCCAAAGTGTGAAAGGTGAGAAAAATATTTATTAATTTATTTCAAAGATATTGAAACATTGTATTTCAATATCTTAGATTTAATTGGATTTAAAATGCATTCAACCCATACATTATACCAAATGCTATCTAGACAGAGCGTCATCTTAAAATTGAAAAGTGTATTATCTCGCAGCCGAAAGATGGGAAGAGGAAGGTAGGGAAGTAACTGGCTATTCAAATATAGTCATTAAACATGGCAAAACACGATTCAATTCTGAATGGTGGTCTTACACCAAGGCGGCACGAGTATCTTCCACTCTGCAACCTGCCTTAAAAAATGATTGTGAAATAACATAAATCGACTTCGGATCGCTAGTCGAGAGTTCCTGAGGAAAATAAGTTCCCTTAGAGCCTATGTCATCTTTGGGGATCCTGTGTGGAGGGTTTTTTCAGTTAAAGGAAGGAGGGGAAGTTCTGGGAAGGAAAAGGGTATGAGGGGTGGGTAGGAATCTGAGGCCAATGTGTGCAGGAGTGATGGATGCATGAATCCATCTCTCAAACTTCTGATGGGTTGCGGTAAACATCGCTTGAACTATATTTATTACGAAGTTTGTGCCGTCTTTGAACAGGCGAATTTTAGTTAGGACTGATGGGTTGCGGTAAACATCGCTTGAACTATATTTATTACCAAGTCTGTGCCGTCTTTCGACGGGCGAATTTTCGAAATAACTATTTATTTATTTATTTGGGAAATCGACAGTTTACATTTTTCCAGTTTGTACATGTTTGTATAGCCAAAATAAAACCAATTATGGATTTCCTTCTTGTGACTTAACCTCTGATTAAACAGCATAATAAAAAAAATTCGAAATAAATAAATTTATAATAAAGGACTATGAGACCAAATTTTTTATAAAACACAAGATTAAGTATATAAAACTAAAATTTACATAAAAAATTAAAATATCAAAACATTGGTAACCATAAGAAGCCAGGTTGTACATATAAATCAAATCATAACAGAATTATAAGCATAAGTATAAATATAAACGATAGAAACATAAGAAACATAGACACATAACATATTCATGAAACATCAGAGAAATACTCTTTTATGTACCCCTTATATTTGGTTAGTTCGGAATTGAAAATGTCCACTTTGGTTAATACGCTATTGTAACTATTGCATAGTCTGTTCAGACAAGAATTCTGCTTACAGTTTGTCTTGCATTGTTCCACCCTGAACAGGACAGAAGAACGTATTGTACGCGCAGTTACATTAAATTGAATTTTATTTAGCAATTTTAGTTAACTAATTTATACAAGAATATTGCATCCAGGATGCTTCGTACACTCAATGAATCAATTTTAAAGTATGAAGCTGTCTCTGCATAATTATTAAATCTTACATATGACTTGTAACAAAGATATTTGAGGAATTTGTTTTGAATTGCTGCCAGCCGACCAATCACAATCGTCAGCTCTCTCACGCACTGACACCAAGTGACGAATGAGGACGCGTGCGGTATATTTGAATCCCATTATCCTATACCGTACCTACTTACAACGGTCTCAGTTATGGCCGAGAATCTCGGTGATTTTTCGCCGAGAACCGAGACAGAGTTCTCGGTAGAATTTGTAGCCGAGAATGCCGAGACCGAGACTGAGATCTCGGTCGACCCTTACAAACAACTGACGCAAACTCCAAATGACTTCGTACTTAGGTAAAGTAGATTTGCTTAATAACGTTGATGCTATTAAAAAGATTTGTGTTTCTTTTGATGAAACCTAACATTTCAGCAGCTTTATTTGTAATTTGTTGTATATGAAGGCTATATTGTAGTTTGCTATCAAGGGTTATTCCAAGATCACGAATATCTGAGACTGTTGCAATGTTGTTGTTATTTAAAGAATAATTAAATAATATTTTACTTTTATTTCTGGAAAAGACAATGTGATGACATTTTCAAACATTTAGAAATAGTTGATTTTGTTGGCAATAGGTTGCTACATTGGTTAAATCTTGTTGCAGATTGACACAATCGTTTAGACTTTTTATTGGTTTGTTATAAGGTTTATTTGTGCAAGAACAAGATCAAATTACCGTGTGAGAGAGCATAGGTTCGTATACACATACAGTATCGTGATATTGACTATGCAATTATTTACATGTTTTTTGGAATTTTTATAATTTTAGGGCACCCTTTGATGTATTTGATAGTCAATTCCTTTCCCCCCTTTTCTTTTTTTTTTTTTTAAGGTGCCGGTAACCCAGGCGTTTATTAGAGTTATTTACATTTACATATATGTGCGCTACCCGACTCACTAGACAATATCTGTTCTGCGCCGGGTAGCAGTATCTATAATTACATATGTCAATAAAGATTATAGCAAAAAAATACAAAAGATAATAAATAAAAATACAAAGTACAAAAGAAAAACATAAATAAAAAATCAAAAGATAACCTACATATAATAATCTAGATATAAAAAAATTTACAAACATATATAAAGTAATTGAACATTTTCAGTACGAAAGTTCTTTTAATTTTTTTTTAATATACAGTAGAGTGTCGATTATCCGAACTAATTGGGGGACATGGGTGTTCGGATAACCGGTATTTTCGGATAATCGAACCATACATATAAAAATCAAACACAAACAATTTACATATCACAAAAACTAATAATAAAAACAATTTTAAAAAAACCCTACTCATATTCGTCAGAACTTTTATTCAAACAATTTAAGGTCAGAAAATTAAGTGCATTATACTTTTATCATGCAACATTACAAATTTATAAAGATAATATTAAAAATCAAGTTGCACCCTTTAAAAATAACAGAAGTCTTGGACAAACATCAATACTTCCCACTCCAAAATGTAAAAAAAAAATTGGACAATTGAGTCATAAATATCTCGGAGCAAAATTTTTTAATTCATTACCAGAAAAAATTAGAAACATGAATACCAATATAAAAAGTTTTAAAACTCACCTAAAAAATTATACTGAAAACTTAAACTGAATGATATTAAAAAAGCAATACAATAACACCCCCCCATACACACAAGCCTTGCTTAATTATGGGGGTACATCAAATATTCTACCATGTAATTAATTACTGTATAAAATTTATTTGTAATTTATGTACCTTCTATTACTAATAAAAAAAAAAAAAAAAAAAAATACAGATATTACGTACTTCCATATTACGAAGCGATGAATGAATACCATATTTAAATTTATATCTTTTAATGACAAATAGGAATTAAACGAAAAAAAGTGCAAAATTAATGCTTAAAAAAACCATCAATGTTCGTCTGCCGAAGCAAGCCTACCTGCTTACGAGCGGCTAGGTCACGTACTTTTTTAAGGACAGATATTTGATACTGTTCGCTTCTCCGATCATGTAGGATGCGTCTTCCAAATCAATCTTTTTATGATTTCTTATCAGGCTTTCTTCTCCCTCCTTTCATTTTTCTAAAAGTAATTTACGTAAAAATTACTTTCTATAATACCGTTTGAAAGCCTCAATAACGCCTTGATCCATGGGCCGGAATAATGAAGTCACATTAAGTGGAAGAAACATGACTTTTACAAACTCGTCTTTTTCATTTCGTGAAGGATGAGTTGGGGCGTTATCAAGAAGCAAAGATGTTTTCGCTCTTTTACCATTTTTTATTTGATGGGCTTTTACAGAGGGTATAAAATTTTCTGTAAACTATTCCATGAAAATTGTACTATCCATCCAAGAACTCTTTTGCGAAGTGTAAACGATAGGCATCGCAGACATATTAAATTGTTTGAAACAACGTGGTTTCTTGCTTTTACCAATTACAAGCACGGGCAATCGGTGGTTGCCAGTAGCATTAGCACATGCGTAGGCAGTGATATGGATCCTTGCTTATTTTAGGTAAGGCGGCCAACCGTCCCGCATTCTGCGGGACCGTCCCGCATTTGCAGTTGTTGTCCCGCATTGCAATATTTACAAAAATAGTCCCGCAAATCGTCTAAAGCGTCCCGCATGTCCCGCATTTCTATATTTTTTTAAATACTGTTTATGGTAGGCAAATAAACTTCCTCTATCTTTAGTCTATTTAAGCCATTTGGTTAAGTTCAAGACAAAATTTGTCCCTGGAAAAGGCCCAAAGATATCGATCTAGGGATTGGTTTATTTAAGTAACAAGCAAGAGACCAAGAGCGCCAGTGTAGTAGTAGTGATTGAGTTGTTTTGTTTACGAATTAGTGCACGCCGTGACACGTAATTTTTATAACCCATATTCAAATCAAATAATTTCTTGACCATGCCGACCGCGAAAAAACAGTGTTATAAGTTCAGTGAAGAATTGCAAAAAGAATTTCCTTTTTGGCAAAAGTGTAAACATTTCTGAATGTAGTATTAATTCGTCGCATACAGATTTAATTTAAACCAGTTTTGTGTTCAGAATTGAAAATTCTAGTTGGATTCGTCTTCTGACATATTTCGAAGGAAAATATTCTCTTATTCGAAGTGCATTAGAAGGGATCCCACCGGTTTCCAGTAAGGAAAATATTCTCTTTTTTGTAGTGCATTTATAAAATTCTAGATGCAGACTATGTAAGTGCCGCCAGAATCAAAGAGAAACCATTTTGATGTTCTGAGTGTAGTTTTAATTCGCCGCATACAGATTTAATTTAAAACACCCTTGTGTTCAGAATATAACGATAAATTAAATAACAATTTTGCAGATTCATCCTGTACCGACTGAAACTTTATATTTAAGTTGCAAGTTCAGAATGTAAAATTTCGTCTGCTGACATATTTCGAAGAAAAATATTATCTTATTTAAAGTGCAGTAATAAAATTCTAGGTGCAGACTATGTATGTGCTGCCAGAATCAAAGAGAAACCATTTTAATGTTCTGAGTGTAGTTTTAAATCAACGCATAAAGATTTATTTTAAACCACCTTTGTATTTAGAATGTAAAATTTCTGCGTGGATTCATCTGCTTATGCATTTCGAAGGAAAACATTATCTTATTCTAAGTGCATTGGAGGTTATCCACCACATACCCGCCTTAGTATAAAAAACAGATAGTAACTCCTTCAGGGCTCTCACAATGACCCGATTTTTTTTTTAGAACGATTCTACATTTAAATGCAGGAAGCTAGACTTATTCTAAGTATAAAAGGTATAAAATTCTAGTCAATACTATGAATGTATTGCCAGAATTAAAGTGAAACCATTTTCATGTTCTGAGTGTAGTTTTAATTCGCCGCATATAGATTTAATTTAAACTTGTTTTGGGTTCAGAATATAACAACCAATTAAATAATAAGTTGCATTTTCATCCTATTACATGGACATCATTCTAGATTTCCGAGATAGCGGTTATAAATTTGTGGTAGAATTCATGAACAAGATATATTATTTGAATACTCTGTAGGACCAATGCTAATGGCTAAGTTGTAACCAAAGCTAAATGCTGCTAACCAAAGCAAGAGTTTTTCGTGGCAAAGCTTTCAAATTGAGCCCGGTTTCGTCTGCATTGTAGACGTTTTTGAGAGTAGGCACGCGCGGGTCGGGCGGGCGTAGTAGTTCGGATAAGCGGTCGTTCGGATGATCGACGTTCGGATAATCCACTGTATGTTTAAATAATAAAATACAACGTACAAAAAATTAACACATTCAGTTTGCAAGTAGCTTGTTAATGCAATTCCTTTTTTTGTTCAATAACCACGTATTGAAGTTTTTATATGTATGTTTTCTATTGGTTTGAGTTATGTGTTGTGTTTTTTTTAAGAAAATGTTGAATATGTAAGGTGCGAGGTAAGATTCATGTTTTTTAGCAAGAGTGGATTTAATTTTTGGCACTTGTAAATGTTTGTTAAATTTAGCTCTAGTGTTCTGGGAGTGAGATATGTGGGAAGGTGACGATTTTGTGCAATTTATATGGATAATTTTTTTTATGAATAGCTTCCTGATATCAAGTATTTTATTTTTAATTAAAATATTTTCAGTGGGATGAAGATATGGTTTTTTGTTTTCTATTCTTTGATGCAGCTCATTTCTTAGATCAATTAAATGCTTCCGTTGCATCGGAGTTTGGTCTGATTTGATTGAGTTTGGTTTTTTTAGTTTATTTTTATTTTGGAGAATGGCTAACGCTTCATCTCTTGTTCGGAAGATTATTTTTTTTCTGCTGAAGGTTTTCCAAGCCGGAGCATTTTTATGTTATTTTGACTTGTGCTGGTGTTGCCTCCTATAACTTTCCAGCATTCTTCGGTGTCGCGTAATTTGCGTTGTTCGAGATCCGGCAAGTCGCACTCAGGGATATCAAATATAATTATGTTTTTGCTCGGAATTGCCGATCGCTAAGTTCACTAATCATGTCTTCTGTGCATCGCATTTGTTGCTGTTTTTTGAAGGCATTGACTTCTTCTTGGAGGTCCCTAATTAGTTTGTGTAGTACAGGTATTTGTTGTAGGCCACTCTCACATTCGGGACACAGGAATTTCATTCTGCGGTTTTTGAGCTCTGGGCATCTGGTTTCTGTTGCGGATAAGCCTGAACATTTAATGCAAACACTTCGATTGCATCCATCATACGTGACTCCGACTCCTGGCTTGGAAACATCCCCATTACAGTTGAAACAATTCATGTTTTATATGTTCCAGTGGTTTGATGATAGATATTATGGTAAATATTCGGAACAAACGTCAACGGTTATGTAACGGGATTGTGTATGCCATCTTTACTTTAAAAAACAGCCTACGTTTTTGAATGGTTTGTTTGGCTACGCAGGGTTTGTGTAGCGGGCTTGTGTATATTATCTTAATTTTAAAAGTTTTATAAAAAAATGTGCGTATTAACCGTTGACGTTTGTTCCGAACTGCAAACAGAGTGATTTGACAGTGTGAAAGCAAATTTTCAATTTAAGTAAATAAAATTAAAAATGTAACATTTTCAACCTCCCCCAATGCAAATAGTTGTCTTTTATGGTAATTAAGAAGAATCTAAAAGTTTTATAAAAAAAGTGCGTATTAACCGTTGACGTTTGTTCCGAACAATTACCGATATTATTGACGCAAATGGTTTTTTGGTTAGAAGTGTTTTTATTTTCACTGTTTTTTAAACTTTTGAAATGAGATTCTAATGAGATAACACTTGTACTTGGAGAAGTGCTTTGTCTTATTGATTTTTTGATGTTTTTGGGCTTAAACAATGATTATAACACTTGCAGGGCCGGATCTACGAAATCTGGCGCCCTGTGCAGTAGGTGCAGTAGGTACCGATGGCGCCCCCCCCCCCTCTACATTTTTATTTTGATTAAAAATTTGTTCACCCCAATTTTTTTATTTTTTTTTATTTAATTATTACCTTTTTTACACTAATTTATCAAATAAAATCAAGACATATAAAGGGTGTAACTTTTCCAAGTGACCTGGCAGTAGCTCTCACACTCGTTTTTTTTTTAAGAGAGGATCGCCAGGAGCCCTATACTCTCTGAATCTATTGGGTAAACATAAATTATGGTGCTATTTTAATTATTTTAGGAAAAACTCTTTGCAAGTTATGCTTTAAAATAATGCAACGAATTGTTTGTTTGTGCCCGTACCACGATTTAAAATATTGGTTACGAGACAATGCGGGTGGTTTCGCTGAACTAAGTCCATTATACATTCTTGAGATTTACTGCGTTTATGTACCTATATACCCAACGCGAATATTAGAAAAAGCAAATACAAATACGTTTTCATGGCAACGTACAACACAAGAACAGCATCTACTAGCTTTTGACAGGCAGTCCCGACGAGAGACAGTGAGCAGTGATAATAAGAATATAACCTCAAATTTGTACCTTGCATTTCTCCTGTGTTGAGCGAACAAACACTTAATGTAAGCTCTACACTGCTCGCGAAGTTCCTCGACGAAATATTCGGGAAAGTTGAGCGAAGTGGAAGTACGTTGCTACACTTCTCGTTCTACTTCGCGAGAAGCTCATTCGCGCGGTGGTGCCGGCACGACTCGCACGTCATGGACGCTCAAGTAGCAGCTGCCGTTGCAATGTGCACGCTCGCTTATTATAACTATGTACATATTTATCAAACGAAGAAATATAAAAAATAAAAGAAGGAACTACTAACACAACATTTGGGCAAAAAGCTTCTTATATTATGGCATTAAACTCTACAATAAAATACCACTCTCACTCAAAAACCTCAACATTATAACATTTAATTTTCAAATAAAAAGCTGGATACTAAATATAGGGAGATCCAGATAGAAAATACACTGATATCAAATATAGACTAAAACCAAATCTAGTGAACTGAATTATAAAGAAAATACTATCTTATTTTATTTATAATTATTTAAAAAATATATGCTACATGATATATGTTATGTCTATTTCATATTAATTTCTTATAATTATTAAATTATAATATGTAAGTGAAATCCTCAGCATGGGAGATCCGAGTGAGGATATCATTATCTCTTTGTTACTAAGAAATGAAGACAATAAACCATTATTATTATTATTATTTATTGACGCATCTTTTTTTCTACGGTAGCTCCTGTACATAGCAAAAAGCGAATCCTTATTTTTCTTTAATTCGTCTACGGGTAATTCTAACATGCCCTGGTCGCAGGAGCAACAGAATTTGCTCCTGCGACCACTGTATTCCACTCATAATCGTGCCGTATGACAATACTAATAAAAAATAATTACTAGCGCGCACGTCTATTCACGACGACGTATTGAAGCGAACTGAAGTTAACCGAGTAGTGTAGAAAGGCACTTCGTGTAGGCACTTCGTGCAACCTCGAGTCCTTTGACTCGGGCACAAAAACCGACAAAAACTGGAGGTCGCCCGAGACGAGCCAAGGTTGGACGAAAATAGACGAAGTGCCTTTCCTCACTATCGTATTCGGCTAACCTCGGTTAACTTCGCGAATAGTGTGGAGCTTACATAACACTGACGTATGGTATCAACGGCTTACGAACAAAAATACCTCGCTGTGATTGGTTATTGAATTTGGATCGCACCTATTCGTCGTAAAACACGGTAAAAGATATATGGAAAAATAGATCTTACGTTTAAACTAAATATATGTTATTTGTAAAAAAATTCTGTAACTGACTATAAATTCATAAGCCGTTGATACCAACCAGATGCGTGCGCATTCTGTTTCTTTGGAAAGTGTTGCTAGAGCGTAATAATTATTTCGTACTATGGGTAATTTTTAAACGATTCAGGGAATATTATAACTAAATTTTAATACAATATTTATTTTCTCACGGCGCCCCTTCGGAGTTGGCGCCAGGTTTTGGCACGTTTTTGAACGTATGGCAGATCCGGCGCTGAACACTTGTTAAAAGATTTTCTAGTTCACAATCACAAAACTGTCAAACAATCACAAATGAAGGTATTGTTGTGTCATCGAAATTCACTCAAATGTATTACGTATTAATGTATATATGTTTCAACTTTATAAAATATCAATGCGGCACACAGTGGCGTAGCGTGGGTCTCAGCCGGGGGGGAGGGAATCATTTTTATATATTTTATATTACGACCTCACTTTATGTCGATTTTTATAACCACATAATTGAGAGCAAGAGCATTCTTTCTGTAAAAATCATGTTTATGAAATCTTACACCTATTTATAACTGCTATCTCGGAAATTGAGAACGGTAGCCATGTAATAGGATGAATAAGCAACTTTTTATTTAATTTGTTGTTATATTACGAACCCGAAACTGGTTTAAATTAAATCTGTATGTGGTGAATTAAAACTACACTCAAAACATGAAAATGGTTTTTCTTTGATTCTGGCAACACATACATAGTCTCCAACTAGAATTTCATAACAGCACAGCAGCATGATAGCCGGGAACCTTCACATGCCGCTATGTACTTACATCTCGCCGGTGTACCTACCTGCCTGGCTAGGTAGCACCGTACCTTGCGGCCGTCAAGTACTTCTCTCCCCGGCAATAATTAGTCCGCCACGGCCTAGAAACGTAGCGACTCAATAGGCGCCCACGGACACAGCGGGCAGTAATTTCGAGAACCTTCTCAAATACATATTACCTGGCGTTCTGGAAAGCTACTGAACCGGTCCACCTATACAAGCGCAACGGGCCCGACGCATTTCAGTCAGTCGTTAAGTCGTCAAGTCAGTCAAAACTTAACTGCCGGAGAGTTGCAGTCTAGACGTTATACAGTGCGCTATGTAATCACCCCGTTTCCAGCGCAGCATCCAGGAAGCAGGGAACTACGGCCTACGGCACATTTAAGGTGAGCGTCCGTCTGTCCGCGCTGGCCGCAACGCACGCAACGGACTTTTCTATATCTTTATATGGAAAAATCAGTTGCCTGTACCGACCGCCGGTATTTGCCGATAATGGACGCAGTGCTGTACTAATTCATATAAAGATATAGAAAAATCCGTTGCGTGCTGTACGTGCGTGCGGCCGGCACGGACAGATGTATGCTCATCTTTAATCGGACTCCCTGTTTCACCTTCGAGGCTCTTGTCACCACCATCTTGCAGCTAACATTGTCCATGGCGCTATCAGCTCAAGAAACTAAACCACTTGCGACAATAAGGCCCACCGCGTCTTCTGTCCAGGGTGCTCAATCCGATCTCTGACTACCAAAGCCCGTTGCGTTTCGCTGCCACAGAGATCATCCTCACCGCCTCACAAGGTTTCTTCCTGCCCTGCGGGTGACTCCTGCTCACCGGAGTCACAGCCGTCATCTCCATCCTTATGACTTTGAGCGACCGCCTGGGTCTGGTCATCCTCCACCACACACTGTGTAGACCAACACGTTGGTGACCTGCAGAGCAGTGATCTTCATCGCCTCAGCTTTATCGACCATCATCGCTTTTCACGACGCAGCATCACTGTCTACGCATCCGTCTACACCTCTGGCACATTGACCGTCGCTACGTAGCTACAATAAACGATTCGGCTCACAACACATCTGCTCGCCTTTCATTTCATCCTATCTTTGCCGCTCGCGGAATCTGCTTCCTCACATTCATTAAGAGCAATCAATCAAATTCGGTATCTAACATAGGTGCCTGTGTAAAATACCTGTTGATTACAGTCTGTCAAATAAGAGTAGAAAACATAGGAGGGCGCCACTGTCGTTCAAATGGCAATACTAACAATATAATCATGGTGTTAATCCAAAGCTGTGTAACCTACATTTTAATTATTTCTTTTTTAAGGCATAAAAGTGAAAAAAATATTTTTTCATTCCACTGATCTCAAATTAGAATTGCATATAGGTATATTATTATTATATCCTTACAATTTTATGTTAACATAATGATATAATGAAGAATAACGATATTGTAATAAAATATAAAGCACACTTTAGAAATTGCTCACATTTATTTAATATTAGCTTAAGTACCTACTAGCGTTGTACAGGCTTTAGATCATGTCTCTAATTTTAGATCTGAATATATTTAACTCATTCAGATCTAAAAGTAGTGCAACTAAACACACCATTAATTATTCTTCATTTGTACCTACTGTTAAATTCAAATATGTGTTAAATTAAATGGAAGATTTTGTAGATCACAATAGTGCTTCCTCGATTTTTATTTTTTTGGAACAAAAAAATGTTTTTTTAAATGTGTATACGGTGTTCTGCATTTTTAGTGTGATTGCACCTCAAAAGAATATTTGACAGGTAAATTGGTGTTGCCAGCCTACAAATTTTGTAGCTCAATTTTTTATATTTTCTACTCTTATTTGACAGACTCTACATGTTGAGTACTTCAATTGAATTAATTAATTCATATCATAGGTTTATCGTTTTTTTTTCATCTTCCTCCTGCCAAATTTATAGCATATTACATTATATGTATACATTTATTTATTATTTACAACTTAATCCTTTTTTAAATCAGATCACTAAACTATGGTCACCCTAAAAGTCTACATGTTTTCATTAATGTACTACCTAGCGCCATCAGTTTAGTAGGTACCCATAATCTCAACCTGTAAGAAATACGACAATATTGTTCTTTCAATATCATCTGTATAATTTTGTGTTTTTTTGTATAATTGTTAACCTCAACACAGGCTTGTCCTAGTGAGGTGACAAATTGTATTGTAAACTTTTTTTACCAGTAGTGTAAAGAAACAATAAATAAATAAATAGGTGAGTACTTCAATTATTTATTATTAATTAATTTAAAGAGTTATTTCGAAAATCGAATTTTGATTAAGAACAATCGATGGTTTGCAAAATGTCATTCACACATTGTGACATGATTGACGGTTTTGTAAGAGTTTTTGAAAATTTTCAGATGTATTTGTCATGTGGTTGTAATAATCCAGAAACCTTCGTGAGGTGGAAAAGAAGCCATTTTGAAAGTTTCAAACATTTCTAACTAACTAACTAACCATCACGGCGTTTCCCCGCAGGGGTAGGCAGAGAGGACGGACCGCCAAACATCCCGGTCTTGGCACACATTTCTTGCCTCGTTTACATTCATACAACGTCTCATACATTCTCTTCTATTATTCTGACTCTTGACATGGCCCGACTCAAGTATCTGATTCACTTGGTCGTGCCATGTCTTTCTTGGGCGTCCTCGACTTCTTCTACCATTCACATTTGCGTCATATATTCTCCTTACACTCCTTTCTGCTTAATATAGCAATACATAAAAGACAAACATACAAACAAGCAAGCAATCAAACATATATTCATTTATATATATAAATAAGAAGAAGATGAACGGTTCCTTTTCCGTAACTTTATTTAGTATTGTATATTATCATATGTATTGTTAATAAAATTAATTACTAATTCTTTTATCATATAAAAGTATTAGTAGCCCATTAATAAATTAATAAATATGTGTAGATTGGAAAGCGCTACATTGGAAAGCGGTTGCGTGGTGCCCGATCCACCGGAGAACGGAAGTCACAAGCTGGAGAGCGAGGAGATACTGTCGCCAGGAACCATGGCGCAAGATTACACCGTGCTGCACTATTCCTGCAAAGCTGGGGCTTCTTCCTGGGGCTGTAGGAGGAACCAAGAGGAGAAACCGTGGAGAGGTGAGCTGAGGCCACCTCCATGAACTCTTCCCTTGTGGGTCCTTCAAGGAACCAAGGGGAAGGGCACCCTTCTAACGCGGGGCCTTTGTGGAACCAAGGAGGAGAGAAGTGGAGAGATGATGTCCTCTTCCCATGTGGGGCCTTCGAGGAACCATGTAGGAGTGAAGAGGAGAAATGAGGCCATCTTGGAGAACTCTTCCTCTGTGGGGCCTTTAAGAAACCAAGGAGGAGAGATAAAGTTCTCTTCCCTCCTGGGGCCCTCGGGGAACCAAGGTGGAGTGGACTCTCCCTTGTGGGGCCTTTAGGGAACCAAGGGGAGGTGGACTGTCCGTCGTGGAGGCTTCAGGGAACTAAGGAGTGGAGAGGAGAGATGAAGACCTCTTCCGTCGTGGGGCCTTCAGGGAACCAAGGAGGAGTGAAGAGGGGAAATGAGACCTGGGAAGACACATTGTCGAACCAGAAGATACAGCTTCATTTCCAATGACAATCCTAGTGAACTTTATAAAAGGGACTGGGTTACTGTCAAAGGAATGAGGTAAATTGGGAGATAGTACAATGGGTCTATGGCCTAAGTGCTCACGGGAACTATATATATGTAAACCGTCTCCCGATTATAAAAAAAAAAAATTGCACAGTCTGTTCAGACAAGAATTCTGCTTACAGTTTGTCTTCCATTGATCCACCCTGAACAGGACAGAAGAGCGTATTGTATGCGCAGGTACATTAAATTGAATTTTATTTAACAATTTTAGTTAACTAATTTATACAGGAATATTGCATCCATAAGATGCCTTCGTACACTCAATGAATCAATTTTAAAGTATGAAGCTGCGTCTGAATAATTATTAAATCATACATACGACTTGTAACGATGATATTTGAGGAATTTGTTTTGAATTGCTTCAATTTTGTTTATATTGTGGATTTTATAAAATGGAGACCAAACAACTAAGGGTGGACCGAGACAGGTTTTTCGTTCTCGGCCAAGACCGAGACCGAGACCGAGAATAAATTAAAATCTCGGCCGCGACCGAGAATAGATAAATTGAGAAAAAAAATGAAAATGCGCTATTTTTGCGTAATATAGTATATTTAAGAATGTAATAATAATTTGTTTTTATCCGCACTCAAAAAGAAGATGGACATATGCGTAATTACGAATGTTAGAGGAGCGCGCTAATATTTAAATCGATAAAATCGATGCGAAAATTGCGAAAATATTTATTAAAACACGACTCGTTTAAAATAGAGCAAAACTCTCGTGGAGGGTATCTTAAGTATCATTGTGAATTTTTTCACAATTATAACTTTTAAAATAACTGAAACAAACGTGTTTAAAATAATTTTCGGAGCATACTTTACGATTTTTTTCTATCGAGGGAATTGTAAATAATTTGCGTTTCGGCGTGGAATACGTCTGGACTAGATATTATCTTAAAAAATAACATATATTTTTTTAACAGCTTAAAACATTTTGTACGCCACCTGTTGTAATTTTTTTTTACAAATTTCAAAGAAACCTACGCGGGCATGCGTACAACAAATCACCAAAGTTTCATCGCGATCGGTTGAATAGTTCAAGAACGCATTAGGGACAAACAAACATTTGTAGCGACCCGCTCTTAAAAAATTGTCGCGGCGCTACTTGATATCACAGAATATTCGAGACAAGCCAAGCAGCCGGGTACCTTCACACGCCGCTATGTACTTACATCCCTCCGGTGTACCTAGCTGCCTAGCTAGGTAGCACCATACCTTGCGGCCGTCAAGTACTTCTTTCCCCGGCAACAATTAGTCCGCCACGGCCTAGAAAGGTCGCGACTCAATAGGTGCCCACGGACACAGCGGGCAGTAATTTCGAGAACCTTCTCAAATACATATTACCCGGCGTTCTGGAATGCTACTGAACCGGTCTGCCTATACAAGCGCAACGGGCCCGACGCATTTCAGTTAGTCATTAAGTTGTCAAGTCGGTCAAAACTTAACTGCCAGAGAGTTTCAGTCTATACGTTATACAGTGCTCTATGTGATCAACCCGTTTTCAGCGCAGCATCCAGGAAGCAGGGAACTACGGCCTACGGCATATTCAAGGTGAGCGTCCATCTGTCCGCTCCGGCCGCAACGCACGGAACAGACTTTTCTATATCTTTATATAGAAAAATCCGTTGCGTACCGGGCGTGCGTGCGGCCGGCACGGACAGATGGATGCTCATCTTTAATCGGACTCCCTGTTTCACCTTCGAGGCTCTTGTCACCACCATTTCGCAGCTAACATTGTCTATCGCGCTATCAGCTCAAGAAACTCAACCACTTGCGACAATAAGGCCCACCGCGTCTTCTGTCCAGGGTGCTCAATCCAATCTCTGACTACCAAAGCCCGTTGCGTTTCGCTGCCACAGAGATCATCCTCACCGCCTCACAAGGTGCCCTGCCCTGCGGGTGACTCCTGCTCACCGGAGTCACAGCCGTCATCTCCATCCTTATGACTTTGAGCGACCGCCTGGGTCTGGTCATCCTCCACCACACACTGTGTAGACCAACACGTTGGTGACCTGAAGACCAGTGATCTTCATCGCCTCAGCTTTATCGACCATCATCGCTTTTCACGTCGCAGCACCACTGTCTACGCATCCGTCTACACCTCTGGCACATTGACCGTCGCTACGCAGCTACAATAAACGATTCGACTCACAACACATCTGCTCGCCTTTCATTTCATCCTATCTTTGCCACTCGCGGAGTCTGCTCCCTCACATTCATTAAGAGCAATCAATCAAATTTGGTATCTAACATAGGTGCCTATGTAAAATACCTGTTGGTTACATGTTGAGTACTTCAATTGAATTAATTAATTCATATCATTGGTATATCTTTTTTTTTCATCTTCCTCCTGCCAAATTTATAGCATATTATATTATATACATTTATTTATTATTTACAACTGAATCCTTTTTTAAATCAAATCACTAAACTATGGTCACCCTAAAAGTCTACATGTTTTCATTAATGTACTACCTAGCGCCATCAGTTTAGTAGGTACCCATAATCTCAACCTGTAAGAAATACGACAATATTGTTCTTTCAATATCATCTGTATAATTTTGTGTTTTTTTGTATAATTGTTAACCTCAACACAGGCTTGTCCTAGTGAGGTGACAAATTGTATTGTAAACTTTTTTACCAGTAGTGTAAAGAAACAATAAATAAATAAATAGGTGAGTACTTCAATTATTTATTATTAATTAATTTAAAGAGTTATTTCGAAAATCGAATTTTGATTAAGAACAATCGATGGTTTGCAAAATGTCATTCACACGTTGTGACATGATTGACGGTTTCGTAAGAGTTTTTGAAAATTTTCAGATGTATTTGTCATGTGGTTGTAATAATCCAGAAACCTTCACAAGGTGGAAAAGAAGCCATTTTGAAAGTTTCAAACATTTCCAATGCTTAATATAGCAATACATAAAAGACAAACAAACAAACATACAAACAAGCAAGCAATCAAACATATATTCATTTATATATATAAATAAGAAGAAGATGAACGGTTCCTTTTCCGTAACTTTATTTAGTATTGTATATTATTATATGTATTGTTAATAAAATTAATTACTAATTAATTACTAATTCTTTTATCATATAAAAGTATTAGTAGCCCATTAATAAATGAATAAATATGTGTAGATTGGAAAGCGCTACATTGGCAAGCGGTTGCGTGGTGCCCGATTCACCGGAGAACGGAAGTCACAAGCTGGAGAGCGAGGAGATACTGTCGCCAGGAACCATGGCGCAAGATTACACCGTGCTGCACTATTCCTGCAAAGCTGGATACAATTTGACGGCAGAGATGTCTGTGTGCATTAACGGAGGATGGTCATCGAATCCAAAGTGTGAAAGGTGAGAAAGAATATTTATTAATTTAATTCAAAGATATTGAAACATTTTATTTCAACATCTTAGATTTAATTGGATTTAAAATGCATTCAACCCATATATTAAACCAAACGTTATCTAGACAGAGCGTGATCTTAAAATTGAAAAGTGTATTATCTCGCAGCCGAAAGATGGGAAGAGGAAGGTAGGGAAGTAACTGGCTATTCAAAATTCAAATATAGTCATTAAACATGGCAAAACACGATTCAATTCTGAATGGTGGTCTTACACCAAGGCGGTACGAGTATCTTCCACTCTGCAACCTGCCGTAAAAAATGATTGTGAAATAACATAAATCGACTTCGGATCGCTAGTCGAGAGTTCCTGAGGAAAATAAGTTCCCTTAGAGCCTATGTCATCTTTGGGGATGCTGTGTGGAGGGTCTTTTCAGTTAAAGGAAGGAGGGGAAGTTCTGGGAAGGAAAACGGTATGAGGGGTGACATCTCTCCAACTTCATTACGTACAAATATTCTAATAGACTAAATTTTAGTTAGGACTGATGGGTTGCGGTAAACATCGCTTGAACTATATTTATTACCAAGTCTGTGCCGTCTTTGAACAGGTGAATTTTAGTTAGGATTGATGGGTGGAGGTAAACATCGCTTGAACTATATTTATTACCAAGTCTGTGCCGTCTTTGAACAGGTGAATTTTAGTTAGGACTGATGGGTTGCGGTAAACATCGCTTGAACTATATTTATTACCAAGTCTGTGCCGTCTTTGAACAGGTGAATTTTAGTTAGGATTGATGGGTGGAGGTAAACATCGCTTGAACTATATTTATTACCAAGTCTGTGCCGTCTTTGAACAGGTGAATTTTAGTTAGGATTGATGGGTGGAGGTAAACATCGCTTGAACTATATTTATTACCAAGTCTGTGCCGTCTTTGAATGGGCGAATTTTTGAAATAATTATTTATTTATTTATTATTGGGAAATCGACAGTTTACATTTTTCCAGTTTGTACATGTTTGTATGGCCAAAATCAAACCAATTATGGATTTCCTCCTTGTGACTTTAGCTCTGATTAAACAGCATAATAAAAAAATTGAAATAATAAAATTTAGGAAAATATTCGGTTTAGGGGCGGCGTTCCTAGATAATTTTTTTTTATTTTTTATACTAATTATGGGCCAGAAAATCCGAATCTGAAAGAATTAGGCGTCGGCAAGCAATATTAACTGAATTACACGACTTTAAAATTTTCTATAAACACAAAGGAAAACCAGCCATTTTTAATGCATTGACATTACAAGTCATAGAAAAACAAGAAAGATGTTACACCACATAAAATTAAGTGTTGCCATTAAGCAAAAATATCAATAACGTAAAACTTTCCGACACGATACTTCCTCACATGATAATTCATCACATAACACATTAACCTGATGAATTATGACTATCTCAACGGCCGTATTCTTAGACCAAAAGTATGAAAATTCGTAGTCTTAAAAATGCGTAACCTAACCTAACCTAACCTAACCTAACCTAAACTAACCTAACCGAACCTAACCTAACCTAACCTAAGGGAACGTACCCATAGTATGTGACCAATTTTTTGCCATTTTTAACCCCCCCCCCCCCCCCCGGTGACCAAAATCCTAAGCAAACCGCCGCTCATTTGTATGAAGCGTGACATTTGAAAGACCCCCCCCCCCCGAAGAGGTCACGTAGTATGGGTACGTTCCCTAACCTAACCTAACCTAACCTAACCTAACCTAACCTAAACTAACCTAACCTAACCTAACCTAACCTAACCTAACCATAAGATACAAAAGTGAGTAAAATTTATAAAAAATAATTACTTAAATTAATTATTGATATTATTGCTTAATGGCAACACTTAATTTTATACCTTACCTAACCTAACCTAACCTAACCTAACCATAAGATACAAAAGTGAGTAAAATTTATAAAAAATAATTACTTAAATTAGTTATTGATATTATTGCTTAATGGCAACACTTAATTTTATGTGGTGTAACATCTTTCTTGTTTTTCTATGACTTGTAATGTCAATGCATTAAAAATGGCTGGTTTTCCTTTGTGTTTATAGAAAATTTTAAAGTCGTGTAATTCAGTTAATATTGCTTGCCGACGCCTAATTATTTCAGATTCGGATTTTCCGGCCCATAGTTAGTAAAAAATAACTAGTTTTATTATCTAGGAATGCCGCCCCTAAACCGAACTTTAGCCTAAAATTTATAATAAAGGAGTATGAGACCAAAAATTTTATAAAACACAAGAATAAGTATATAAAACTAAAATTTACTTAAAACATTTAAATATCAATACATTTGTAACTTTTATTAAAAGAAAATAACTTAGTTTACATCACTTTATTTTTTTTTTTATATTATATTTTATACTATCAACATGTTTCGTGAACCATGTTCACTTCTTCAGGAATAAAAGTATACTAAAGTTAAAAAATTAATTATAGATTACATATGGAGAGAAGAAATTGAAGGAGGGGGAAGGGTTGACAATAATGGGAGTTTCGGAGAATTGGGGATTACCAAGCTATTAGAAGTAAAAGGCCGGTTAAGTGGCAAGATATTTAAAACAGGGTTAATAAAAATTTTTTGCTTATTAATTATGTCAGCTTTGGAATTTACATTTTTTCTTATTTCTAAAATTTCTAAATTATTGATTTGCGATGTTTTATATCCTGTATGTAATATTTGAAGACCTGAATTTATGTCAAAGCTATGATCATATTTTAATAAATGGTCTGCGAACTCAGAATCGCTATTGCCATTTAGTGCTCTGAGGTGCTCTTTAACCCTAATCTCAAAGTTTCTATAGGTTCTACCTATATAAAACGAACTACAATCATTACAATTGAGTTTGTAAACCCCTGATTTTTTTGTTTTAACTTCGCTATCTTTATTGTTGAGTATATATTTCTTCAATTTGTTATTTGTGTAAAACGCTGGTTGAATAGTACCAGGAATATTTTTACTAATAATTTTTGACGTATCGTTGTTGACAAATAAAATTCTACGCCTATGTTTATTGTTATCTTTAGAAATAGACCTAAATTAACCCAATTAATAAGTGTCAAGACCTGTTGAAACAAGCAGTAAAAAATTGTAAAAGTGACATTTTTGTAAAGTTGAAAAATGATAAAAAATTAATTTTAAGTAACCCACAGATTCCTAAGCTTTATAGTCTGTTAAAAATACATAAATTGAATAAACCAATTAGGCCAGTCGTTTCTAATTGTAATGCCCCAACTTTCAAAGTAGCATCAACATTAAATAATGTAATTATTAATACTAATGTATTCCAACCAAAATACACCGTTAAGAATTCGTTAGAATTGGTTAATTATTTAAAGGATTTGGAAATCCCTAACCATGCTATGTTGGTTTCTTTCGATATAGTTAATTTATTTCCTAGTATTCCAATAGAAGAGAGTAAAACCATTATTCATAATTTGTTAAATTCTTCAACTTTGCCGAAAGACCTAATTCATGATTTTACTTTATTATTTGATGTTATTTTTAAACAGAATTACTTTTAATTTAATAATACAATATTTAAACAAAAGGATGGCTTAGCTATGGGAAGTAGTACGAGTCCTTTGATTGCAGATATTTTTATTAATAGTTTAGAAAATAAGATTTTTAATAGCGGTGCGTTATTATTTAAAAATGTGTATTGTTGGAAAAGATATGTTGACGATATATTTTGCATTTGGTTAGGTTCAGAAAGACAATTGAACATGTTCTTAAATTTTTTAAATAAATTACATAAAAACATTAAATTTACACTGGAAATTGGTAAAGATAAGAGTCTAAATTTCTTAGATTTAAATTTAACATTAACAGGTACAAAAATAGATTTCAATATTTTCCGTAAAGATACGTATACTGATATTGTTATACATAATTCTTCAAATCATCCCTTTTCTCAAAAACTAGCGGCTTTCCACTCTATGATTAATAGACTAATTACAATTCCTTTGTCAGCTCTTAACTATAATTTTGAATTAAATCTCATAAAGCAAATAGCAATTAATAATGGCTATTCTATTAATTTGATAGATGAAATACGAAATAAAAAAATTAAACAGAATTTTTTCAAATTATATATTTACCCTATTTCTAAAGATAACAATAAACATTGGCGTAGAATTATATTTGTCGACAACGATACGTCAAAAATTATTAGTAAAAATATTCCTGGTACTATTCAACCAGCATTTTACACAAATAACAAATTGAAGAAATATATACTCAACAATAAAGATAGCGAAGTTAAAACAAAAAAATCAGGGGTTTACAAACTCAATTGTAATGATTGTAGTTCGTTTTATATAGGTAGAACTTATAGAAACTAAATGGCAATAGCGATTCTGAGTTCGCAGACCATTTATTAAAATATGATCATAGCTTTGACATAAATTCAGGTCTTCAAATATTACATACAGGATATAAAACATTGCAAATCAATAATTTAGAAATTTTAGAAATAAGAAAAAATGTAAATTCCAAAGCTGACATAATTAATAAGCAAAAAATTTTTGTTAACCCTGTTTTAAATATCTTCCCACTTAACCGGCCTTTTACTTCTAATAGCTTGGTAATCCCCAATTCTCCGAAACTCCCATTATTGTCAACCCTTCCCCCTCCTTCAATTTCTTCTCTCCATATGTAATCTATAATTAATTTTTTAACTTTAGTATACTTTTATTCCTGAAGAAGTGAACATGGTTCACGAAACATGTTGATAGTATAAAATATGATATAAAAAAAAATAAAGTGATGTAAACTAAGTTATTTTCTTTTAATAAATAAATAATGACATCACAAAGTAACAACCTTTTAGAAGAAGTTTTCTTCGAAAAATTAACATTTGTAACCATAAGAAGCCAGGTTGTACATATAAATCAAATCATAACAGAATTATAAGCATAGGTAGAAATATAAACGATAGAAACATAAGAAACATAGACACATAACATATTCATGAAACATCAGAGAAATACTCTTTTATGTACCCCTTATATTTGGTATGTTCGGAATTGAAAATGTCCACCTTGGTTAATACGCTATTGTAACTATTGCATAGTCACAGCGTAGGGAGTGTGGCGAACCCATCGCTCAGGGAGTGGAAACACAAACCTGCAATAGCCATCCCAAGCCAAGGTGTGAGCTACCGTGCTCAGGCTGAATGTCCTGGGGAACAGCGTCACGAACGGTGCCTCCGAGAAACAAGGTCGCATCTCGGAGTATTTAGACCTCACTCCAGCACTCAGGGCTCTGCTGGACTGGACCTACTATTTCCCTGGTAACTCGTGGGACCAAAAAATTGGACCATTCGAAAACTAGGGGCCTTTTGGGAACCTAGGAGGGCTGAGGCCACCTCTGTGGATTTTCTTCCTGGGGCTGTAGGAGGAACCAAGAGGAGAAACCGTGGAGAGGTGAGCTGAGGCCACCTCCATGAACTCTTCCCTTGCGGGTCCTTCAAGGAACCAAGGGGAAGGGCACCCTTCTAACGCGGGGCCTTTGTGGAACCAAGGAGGAGTGAAGTGGAGAGATGATGTCCTCTTCCCATGTGGGGCCTTCGAGGAACCATGTAGGAGTGAAGAGGATAAATGAGGCCATCTTGGAGAACTCTTCCTCTGTGGGGCCTTTAAGAAACCAAGGAGGAGAGATAAAGTTCTCTTCCCTCCTGGGGCCCTCGGGGAACCAAGGTGGAGTGGACTCTCCCTTGTGGGGCCTTTAGGGAATCAAGGGGAGGTGGACTGTCCGTCGTGGAGGCTTCAGGGAACTAAGGAGTGGAGAGGAGAGATGAAGCCCTCTTCCGTCGTGGGGCCTTCAGGGAACCAAGGAGGAGTGAAGAGGGGAAATGAGACCTGGGAAGACACATTGTCGAACCAGAAGATACAGCTTCATTTCCAATGACAATCCTAGTGAACTTTATAAAAGGGACTGGGTTACTGTCAAAGGAATGAGGTAAATTGGGAGATAGTACAATGGGTCTATGGCCTAAGTGCTCACGGGAACTATATATATGTAAACCGTCTCCAATTATAAAAAAAAAAAAATTGCATAGTCTGTTCAGACAAGAATTCTGCTTACAGTTTGTCTTCCACTGATCCACCCTGAACAGGACAGAAGAGCGTATTGTATGCGCAGGTACATTAAATTGAATTTTATTAACAATTTTAGTTAACTAATTTATACAGGAATATTGCATCCATAAGATGCCTTCGTACACTCAATGAATCAATTTTAAAGTATGAAGCTGCCTCTGAATAATTATTAAATCATACATACGACTTGTAACAATGATATTTAAGGAATTTGTTTTGAATTGCTTCAATTTTGTTTATATTGTGGATTTTATAAAATGGAGACCAAACAACTAAGGGTGGACCGAGACAGGTTTTTCGTTCTCGGCCAAGACCGAGACCGAGACCGAGAATAAATTAAAATCTCGGCCGCGACCGAGAATAGATAAATTGAGAAAAAAAATGAAAATGCGCTATTTTTGCGTAATATAGTATATTTAAGAATGTAATAATAATTTGTTTTTATCCGCACTCAAAAAGAAGATGGACATATGCGTAATTACGAATGTTAGAGGAGCACGCTAATATTTAAATCGATAAAATCGATGCGAAAATTGCGAAAATATTTAATAAAACACGACTCGTTTAAAATAGAGCAAAACTCTCGTGGAGGGTATCTTAAGTATCATTGTGAATTTTTTCACAATTATAACTTTTAAAATAACTGAAACAAACGTGTTTAAAATAATTTTCGGAGCATACTTTACGTTTTTTTTCTATCGAGGGAATTGTAAATAATTTGCGTTTCGGCGTGGAATGCGTGTGGACTAGATATTATCTTAAAAAAATAACATATATTTTTTTAACAGCTTAAAACGTTTTGTACGCCACCTGTTGTAATTTTTTTTTACAAATTTCAAAGAAACCTACGCGGGCATGCGTACAATAAATCACCAAAGTTTCATCGCGATCGGTTGAATAGTTCAAGAACGCATTAGGGACAAACCAACATTTGTAGCGACCCGCTCTTAAAAAATCGTCGCGGCGCTACTTGATATCACAGAATATTTGAGACAAGCCAAGCAGCCGGGTACCTTCACACGCCGCTATGTACTTACATCCCTCCGGTGTACCTACCTGCCTAGCTAGGTAGCACCATACCTTGCGGCCGTCAAGTACTTCTTTCCCCGGCAACAATTAGTCCGCCACCGCCTAGAAAGGTCGCGACTCAATAGGTGCCCACGGACACAGCGGGCAGTAATTTCGAGAACCTTCTCAAATACATATTACCCGGCGTTCTGGAAAGCTACTGAACCGGTCTGCCTATACAAGCGCAACGGGCCCGACGCATTTCAGTCAGTCGTTAAGTCGTCAAGTCAGTTAAAACTTAACTGCCAGAGAGTTTCAGTCTAGACGTTATACAGTGCGCTATGTGATCAACCCGTTTCCAGCGCAGCATCCAGGAAGCAGGGAACTACGGCCTACGGGTGACTCCTGCTCACCGGAGTCACAGCCGTCATCTCCATCCTTATGACTTTGAGCGACCGCCTGGGTCTGGTCATCCTCCACCACACACGGTGTAGACCAACACGTTGGTGACCTGAAGACCAGTGATCTTCATCGCCTCAGCTTTATCGACCATCATCGCTTTTCACGTCGCAGCACCACTGTCTACGCATCCGTCTACACCTCTGGCACATTGACCGTCGCTACGTAGCTACAATAAACGATTCGACTCACAACACATCTGCTCGCCTTTCATTTCATCCTATCTTTGCCACTCGCGGAGTCTGCTCCCTCAAATTCATTAAGAGCAATCAATCAAATTTGGTATCTAACATAGGTGCCTATGTAAAATACCTGTTGGTTACATGTTGAGTACTTCAATTGAATTAATTAATTCATATCATAGGTATATCTTTTTTTTTCATCTTCCTCCTGCCAAATTTATAGCATATTATATTATATACATTTATTTATTATTTACAACTTAATCCTTTTTTAAATCAAATCACTAAACTATGGTCACCCTAAAAGTCTACATGTTTTCATTAATGTACTACCTAGCGCCATCAGTTTAGTAGGTACCCATAATCTCAACCTGTAAGAAATACGACAATATTGTTCTTTCAATATCATCTGTATAATTTTGTGTTTTTTTGTATAATTGTTAACCTCAACACAGGCTTGTCCTAGTGAGGTGACAAATTGTATTGTAAACTTTTTTACCAGTAGTGTAAAGAAACAATAAATAAATAAATAGGTGAGTACTTCAATTATTTATTATTAATTAATTTAAAGAGTTATTTCGAAAATCGAATTTTGATTAAGAACAATCGATGGTTTGCAAAATGTCATTCACACGTTGTGACATGATTGACGATTTCGTAAGAGATTTTGAAAATTTTCAGATGTATTTGTCATGTGGTTGTAATAATCCAGAAACCTTCGCGAGGTGGAAAAGAAGCCATTTTGAAAGTTTCAAACATTTCCAATGCTTAATATAGCAATACATAAAAGACAAACAAACAAACATACAAACAAGCAAGCAATCAAACATATATTCATTTATATATATAAATAAGAAGAAGATGAACGGTTCCTTTTCCGTAACTCTTATTTAATATTGTATATTATTATATGTATTGTTAATAAAATTAATTACTAATTAATTACTAATTCTTTTATCATATAAAAGTATTAGTAGCCCATTAATAAATTAATAAATATGTGCAGATTGGAAAGCGCTACATTGGCAAGCGGTTGCGCGGTGCCCAATCCACCGGAGAACGGAAGTCACAAGCTGGAGAGCGAGGAGATACTGTCGCCAGGAACCATGGCACAAGATTTCACCGCGCTGCACTATTCCTGCAAAGCTGGATACAATTTGACGGCAGAGATGTCTGTGTGCATTAATGGAGGATGGTCATCGAATCCAAAGTGTGAAGGGTGAGAAAGAAAATTTATTAATTTAATTCAAAGATATTGAAACATTGTATTTCAATATCTTTGATTTAATTGGATTTAAAATGCATTCATCCCATAATATATTATACCAAATGTTATCTAGACAGAGCGTGATCTTAAAATTGGAAAGTGTATTATCTCGCAGCCGAAAGATGGGAAGAGGAAGGCAGGGAAGTAACTGGCTATTCAAATATAGACATTAAACATGGCAAAACACGATTCAATTCTGAATGGTGGTCTTACACCAAGGCGGTACGAGTATCTTCCACTCTGGAACCTGCCGTAAAAATGATTGTGAAATAACATAATTCGACTTCGGTTCGCTAGTCGAGCGTTCCTGAGGAAAATACTTCCCTTAGAGCCTATGTCATCTTTGGGGATCCTGTGTGGAGGGTCTTTTCAGTTAAAGGAAGGAGGGGAAGTTCTTGGAAGGAAAAGGGTATGAGGGTTGGTAGGAATCTGAGGCCAATGTGTGCAGGAGTGACGGACGCATGAATCCATCTCTCCAACTTCATTATGTACAAATATTCTAATAGACTAAATTTTAGTTTGGACTGATGGGTTGCGGTAAACATCGCTTGAACTATATTTATTACCAAGTCTGTGCCGTCTTTGAACAGGCGAATTTTAGTTAGGACTGATGGGTTGCGGTAAACATCGCTTGAACTATATTTATTACCAAATGTTTGCCGTCTTTGTTGAACAGGCGAATTTTAGTTAGGACTGATGGGTGGCGGTAAACATCCCTTGAACTATATTTATTACCAAGTCTGTGCCGTCTTTGAATAGGCGAATTTTAGATAGGACTGATGGGTGGAGGTAAACATCGCTTGAACTATATTTATTACCAAGTCTGTGCCGTCTTTGAACAGGCGAATTTTAGTTAGGACTGATGGGCGGAGGTAAGCATCGCTTGAACTATATTTATTACCAAGTCTGTGTCGTCTTTGAACAGGTGAATTTTAGTTAGGACTGATGGGTGGAGGTAAACATCGCTTGAACTATATTTATTACCAAGTCTGTGCCGTCTTTGAACAGGTGAATTTTAGTTAGGACTGATGGGTGGCGGTAAACATCGCTTGAACTATATTTATTACCAAGTCTGTGCCGTCTTTGAATAGGCGAATTTTAGAAAGG
Source organism: Limnephilus marmoratus (assembly GCA_917880885.1). Lineage (NCBI taxonomy): Eukaryota > Metazoa > Arthropoda > Insecta > Trichoptera > Limnephilidae > Limnephilus > Limnephilus marmoratus. The sequence continues at coordinate 21,136,258 of OU862928.1, read as the reverse complement.
ACTGATGGGTGGAGGTAAACATCGCTTGAACTATATTTATTACCAAGTCTGTGCCGTCTTTGAACAGGCGAATTTTAGTTAGGACTGATGGGTGGCGGTAAACATCGCTTGAACTATATTCATTACCAAGTCTGTGCCGTCTTTGAATAGGCGAATTTTAGTTAGGACTGATGGGTGGCGGTAAACATCGCTTGAACTATATTTATTACCAAGTCTGTGCCGTCTTTGAACAGGCGAATTTTAGTTAGGACTGATGGGTGGCGGTAAACATCGCTTGAACTATATTTATTACCAAGTCTGTGCCGTCTTTGAACGGGCGAATTTTCGAAATAATTATTTATTTATTTATTATTGGAAAATCGACAGTTTACATTTTTCCAGTTTGTACATGCTTGTATAGCCAAAATAAAACCAATTATGGATTTCCTCCTTGTGACTTTACCTCTGATTAAACAGCATAATAAAAGTTTTTTAAATAATAAAATTTATAATAAAGGAGTATGAGACCAAAAATTTTATAAAACACAAGATTAAGTATATAAAACTAAAATTTACATAAAACATTAAAATATCAGTACATTGGTAACCATAAGAAGCCAAATATCAAATCATAACAGAATTATAAGCATAATTAGAAATATAAACGATAGAAACATAAGAAACATGGACACATAACATATTCATGAAACATCAGAGAAATACTCTTTTATGTACCCCTTATATTTGGTAAGTTCGGAATTGAAAATGTCCATCTTGGTTAATACGCTATTGTAACTATTGCATAGTCTGTTCAGACAAGAATTCTGCTTACAGTTTGTCTTGCATTGATCCACCCTGAACAGGACAGAAGAGCGTATTGTATGCGCAGGTACATTAAATTGAATTTTATTTAGCAATTTTAGTTAACTAATTTATACAGGAATATTGCATCCATAAGACGCCTTTGTACACTCTGTGAATCAATTTCATAGTATGAGGCTGCCTCTGCATAATTATTAAATCTTACATATGACTTGTAACAATGATATTTGAGGAATTTGTTTTGAATTGCTTCAATTTTGTTTATATTGTGGATTTTATAAAATGGAGACCAAACAACTAAGGGTCGACCAAGACAGGTTTTTCGTTCTCGGCCGAGAATGAGACCGAGACCGAGAATAAATTAAAATCTCGGCCGAGACCGAAAATAGATAAATTGAAAAAAAAAAATTGAAAATGCTCTATTTTTGCATAATATAGTATATTTAAGAATGTAATAATAATTTGTTTTTGAAGGAGATGGACAGATGCGTAATTACGAATGTTAGAGGAGCGCGCTAATATTTAAATCGATAAAATCAATGCGAAAATTGCGAAAATATTTAATAGAACACGACTCGTTTAAAATAGAGCAAAACTCTCGTGGAGGGTATCTTAAGTACCATTTAAAGAATCATTGTGAATTTTTTCACAACTGTAACTTGTAAAGTAACTGAAACAAACGTGTTTAAAATAATTTTCCGAGCGTACTTTGCGATTTTTTTTCTATCGAGGGAATTGTAAATAATTTGCTTTTCGGTGTGGAATGCGTTTAGACTAGATATTATCTTAAAAAATAACACATATTTTTTTAACAGCTTAAAACATTCAAATGTTTAAGGGAGATATGTGAGAAATCGGTAGAAATTCGGGTAGCGGCGGCTTAAATGGTTTTAATAATTGAACAACATGAAGTTGTAGGAATTCTCCCCGGCAAGAATTAGTCCGCCACCGCCTAGAAAGGTCGCGACTCAATAGGCGCCCACGGACACAGGGGGACACAGTAATTTCGAGAACCTTCTCAAATACATATTACACGGCGTTCTGGAAAGCTACTGAACTGGTCCGCCTGTACAAGCGCAACGGGCCCGACGCATTTCAGTCAGTCGTTAAGTCGTCAAGTCAGTTAAAACTTAACTGCCAGAGAGTTTCAGTCTAGACGTTATACAGTGCGCTATGTGATCAACCCGTTTCCAGCGCAGCATCCAGGAAGCAGGGAACTACGGCCTACGGGTGACTCCTGCTCACCGGAGTCACAGCCGTCATCTCCATCCTTATGACTTTGAGCGACCGCCTGGGTCTGGTCATCCTCCACCACACACGGTGTAGACCAACACGTTGGTGACCTGAAGACCAGTGATCTTCATCGCCTCAGCTTTATCGACCATCATCGCTTTTCACGTCGCAGCACCACTGTCTACGCATCCGTCTACACCTCTGGCACATTGACCGTCGCTACCTACTGTTAAATTCAAATTTGTGTTAAATTAAATGGAAGACTTAGTAGAACACAATTTAATCAAATCTATGTTATTAAGTAGGTCCTTAACAATAGTGCTTCCTCGATTTTTTTTTTTAGGAACAAAAAAATGTATTTTTAAATGTGTATACGGTGTTCTGCATTTTTAGTGTGATTGCACCTCAAAAGAATATTTGACAGGTAAATTGGTGTTGCCAGCCTACAAATTTTGCAGTTCAATTTTTTATATTTTCTATTCTTATTTGACAGACTATACATGTTGAGTACTTCAATTGAATTAATTAATTCATATCATAGGTTTATCGTTTTTTTTCATCTTCCTCCTGCCAAATTTATAGCATATTATATTATATACATTTATTTATTATTTTCAACTTAATCCTTTTTTAAATCAGATCCCTAAATTATGGTCACCCTAAAAGTCTACATGTTTTCATTAATGTACTACCTAGCGCCATCAGTTTAGTAGCTACCCATAATCTCAACCTGTAAGAAATACGACAATATTGTTCTTTCAATATCATCTGTATAATTTTGTGTTTTTTTGTATAATTGTTAATCTCAACACAGGCTTGTCCTAGTGAGGTGACAAATTGTATTGTAAACTTTTTTACCAGTAGTGTAAAGAAACAATAAATAAATAAATAGGTGAGTACTTCAATTATTTAATATGAATTTATTTAAAGATTGGGTGAAATGCAGATCCCGCCAATGTCAGTGAATTTAATAAAAATGCACTTTTTAGATGAGAAAAGTGTGGAGAAGATGAATAAAAAATAAATTAAGACGCGCTCGGCAAAATTGAGGGAGATACAACCGTTCAAAGTATTTAAAATTTCACTTCACGAACTGATATTGACAGTCCTTTGGCCATTTTTTCATTGCTTATGTTGGATCCCAGACCTTATACAGAATTAATAGTACGCCAGAATCACAAACCATGTTACACAAACCTAGCGTAGCCGCTAAACCACTTGAAAACTGGGATGTTTTTCTTGCCTTGACGTGAGTAGGCGTTATAAAGGGGCACTTGTTTGTATCACAAACCATGTTTAGCGTATTAGGTTATGACAAAATAACAGGCGGACTGTCAATATCAGCTTGCGAAGTGAAATTTTAAATACTTTGAACGGTTGTATCTCCCTCAATTTTGCCGAGCGCGCCTTAATTTTTTAGTTTTATTCAGCTTTTCCACACTTTTCTCATCTAGAAAGTGCCTTTTTATTTAATTTCCAGACATTGGCGGGATCTGCATTCCTCCCTAAAGATTTAATTTGAAAATCGAATTTTGATTAAGAACAATCGATGGTTTGCAAAATGTCATTCACACATTGTGACATGATTGACAGTTTCATAAGAGTTTTTGAAATGTATAAACATTTTCAGATGTATTTGTCATGTTGTTGTAATAATCCAGAAACCTTCGCGAGGTGGAAAAGAAGCCATTTTGAAAGTTTCAAACATTTCCAATGCTTAATATAGCAATACATAAAAGACAAACAAACAAACATACAAACAAGCAAGCAATCAAACATATATTCATTTATATATGAATATGATGCTTGCTTGTTTGTATGTTTGTTTGTCCTTTATGTATTGCTACATTAAGCATAGGAAATGTTTGAAACTTTCAAAATATCATGTTTTGATTAAGGTTTTCACGAATGTAAGATGTAAAACAATTTTCTCGGTATACCCGCGTAACGTAGTCCTGTACCACCAATCACATTCAACCCACTTAAGTATTAGATTTTGGACCGAATAGACATGCGAAAGCTATCAGTTTGAGACAAAAACTCAAGACTAAGACAAAAGACAAGCCAAAAGAGTCAAAGAAAAGAAAAAAACGTCAGGAGTTAAAAAGTCCTTTTCAGGACTACGTTACGCGGGTAAACCGAGAAAATTGTTTAACATCTTACACCCGTGAAAACCTTAACCATATATATATATATAAATATAAGAAGAAGATGAACGGTTTCTTTTCCGTAACTTTTATTTAAGTATTGTATATTATTATATGTATTGTATAATTAGATTAAAGTATTAGTAGCCCAATTAATAAATTAATAAATAAATATGTGTAGATTGGAAAGCGCTACATTGGCAAGCGGTTGCGTGGTGCCCGATCCACCGGAGAACGGAAGTCACGAGCTGGAGAGCAAAGAGATACTGTCGCCAGGAACCAGGGTGCAAGATTTCACCGTGCTGCACTATTCCTGCAATGCTGGATCCAATTTGACAGCAGCGATGTCTGTTTGCATTAACGGTGGATGGTCATCGAATCCAAAGTGTGAAGGGTGAGAAAGAATATTTATTAATTTAATTCAAAGATATTGAAACATTTTATTTCAATATCTTTGATTTAATTGGATTTAAAATGCATTCATCCCATATATTATACCAAATGTTATCTAGACAGAGCGTGATCTTAAAATTGGAAAGTGTATTATCTCGCCGCCGAAAGATGGGAAGAGAAAGGTGGGGAAGTAACTGGCTATTCAAATATAGACATTAAACATGGCAAAACACGATTCAATTCTGAATGGTGGTCTTACACCAAAGCGGTACGAGTATCTTTCACTCTGGAACCTGCCGTAAAAAATGATTGTGAAATAACATAAATCGACTTCGGATCGCTAGTCGAGCATTCCTGAGGAAAATAAGTTCCCTTAGAGCCTATGTCATCTTTGGGGATGCTATGCAGAAGGTCTTTTCAGTTAAAGGAAGGAGGGGAAGTCCTTGGAAGGGAAAGGGTATGAGGGGTGGTTAGGAATCTGGGGTCAATGTGTGCAGGAGTGATGGACGCATGAATCCATCTCTCCAACTTCATTACGTACAAATATTCTAATAGACTAAATTTTAGTTAGGACTGATGGGTTACGGTAAACATCGCTTGAACTATATTTATTACCAAGTCTGTGCCGTTTTTGAACAGGCGAATTTTAGTTAGGACTGATGGGTGGCGGTAAACATCGCTTGAACTATATTTATTACCAAGTCTGTGCCGTCTTTGAACAGGTGAATTTTAGTTAGGACTGATGGTTGGAGGTAAACATCGCTTGAACTATATTTATTACCAAGTCTGTGCCGTCTTTGAACAGGCGAATTTTAGTTAGGACTGATGGGTGGCGGTCAACATCGCTTGAACTATATTTATTACCAAGTCTGTGCCGTCTTTGAACAGGCGAATTTTAGTTAGGACTGATGGGTGGCGGTCAACATCGCTTGAACTATATTTATTACCAAGTCTGTGCCGTCTTTGAACGGCCGAATTTTTGAAATAATTATTTATTTATTTATTATTGGGAAATCGACAGTTTACATTTTTCCAGTTTGTACATGTTTGTATAGCCAAAATAAAACCAATTATGGATTTCCTCCTTGTGACTTTACCTCTGATTAAACAGCATAATAAAGAATTTGAAATAATAAAATTTATAATAAAGGAGTATGAGACCAAAAACTTTATAAAACACAAGATTTAGTATATAAAACTAAAATTTATATAAAACATTAAAATATCAATACATTGGTAACCATAAGAAGCCAGGTTGTACATATAAATCAAATCATAACAGAATTATAAGCATAAGTATAAATATAAACGATAGAAACAGATACATAGACACATGACATATTCATGAAACATCAGAGAAATACTCTTTTATGTACCCCTTATATTTGGTAACTTCGGAATTGAAAATGTCCACCTTGGTTAATAAGCCATTGTAACTATGGCATAGGCTGTTCAGACAAGAATTCTGCTTACAGTTTGTCTTACATTGATCCACCCTGAACAGAACAGAAGAGCGTGTTGTACGCGCAGGTATATTAAATTGAATTTTATTTAGCAATTTTAGTTAACTAATTTATACAGGAATATTGCATCCATAAGATGCCTTTGTACACTCAATGAATCAATTTTAAAGTATGAAGCTGTCTCTGCATAATTATTAAATCTTACATATGACTTGTAACAAAGATATTTGAGGAATTTGTTTTGAATTGCTTCAATTTTGTTTATATTGTGGATTTTATAAAATGGAGACTAAACAACTAAGGGTCGACCGAGACAGGTTTTTCGTTCTCGGCCGAGACCGAGAATAAATTAAAATCTCAGCCGAGACCGAGAATAGATAAATTGAGAAAAAAAATGAAAATGCGCTATTTTTGCATAATATAGTATATTTAAGAATGTAATAATAATTTGTTTTTATCCGCATTCAAAAAGAAGAAGATGGACAAATGCGTTATTACGAATGTTAGAGGAGCGCGCTAATATTTAAGTCGATAAAATCAATGCGAAAATTGCGAAAATATTTAATAAAACACGACTCGTTTAAAATAGAGCAAAACTCTCGTGGAGGGTATCTTAAGTATCATTTAAAGAATCATTTTGAATTTTTTCACAACTATAACTTGTAAAATAACTGAAACAAACGTGTTTAAAATAATTTTCGGAGCATGCTTTGTGATTTTTTTTCTATCGAGGGAATTGTAAATAATTTGCGTTTCGGTGTGGAACGCGTTTAGACTAGATATTATCTTAAAAAATAACATATATGTTTTTTTAACAGCTTAAAACATTCAAATGTTTAAGGGAGATATGTGAGAAATCGGTAGAAATTCGGGTAACGGCGGCTTAAACAGTTTTAATAATTGAACGACATGAAGTTGTAGCACATAAAAAGCAATTTGTCTGCATTTTTACCAATTGTTTGTTTACAAAAGTAGTGAAATGAATGAATGGCGCAGCGCAGCGGCTGTAGCAGCGGTAATTAAAACCGCCTCGCTGACACCCCAAGTGACGAATGTGGACGCGCGCGGTAGATTTGAATCCCATTATCCTATACCAAAGAATAACATATTATTTTTCAACAGCTTAAAAGATTCAAATGTTTAAGGGAGATATGTGAGAAATCGGAAGAAATTCGGGTAGCGGCGGCTTAAACAGTTTTAATAATTGAACAACATGAAGTTGTAGGAATTCTCCTCGGCAACAATTAGTCCACCACCGCCTAGAAAGGTCGCGACTCAATAGGCGCCCACGGACACAGCGAGCAGTAATTTCGAGAACCTTCTCAAATACATATTACCCGGCGTTCTGGAAAGCTACTGAACCGGTCCGCCTATACAAGCGCAATGGGCCCGACGCATTTCAGTCAGTCGTTAAGTCGTCAAGTCAGTCAAAACTTAACTGCCAGAGAGTTTCAGTCTAGACGTTATACAGTGCGCTATGTGATCAACCCGTTCCCAGCGCAGCATCCAGGAAGCAGGGAACTACGGCCTACGGCACATTCAAAGTGAGCGTCCATCTGTTCGCGCCGGCCGCAACGGATTTTTCTATATCTTTTTATGGAAAAATCCGTTGCCCTTACTGACCGCCGGTATTTGCCGATAATGGACGCAGTGCTGTACTAATTCATATAGAGATATAGAAAAATCCGTTGCGTGCCGTGCGTGCGTGTGGCCGGCACGGACAGATGGATGCTCATCTTTAATCGGACTCCCTGTTTCACCTTCGAGTCTCTTGTCACCACCATCTCGCAGCTAACATTGTCCATCGCGCTATCAGCTCAAGAAACTCAACCACTTGCGACAATAAGGCCCACCGCGTCTTCTGTCGAGGGTGTTCAATCCGATCTCTGACTACCAAAGCCCGTTGCGTTTCGCTGCCACAGAGATTATCCTCACCGCCTCACAAGGTTTCTTCCTGCCCTGCGGGTGACTCCTGCTCACCGGAGTCACAACCTTCATCTCCATCCTTATGACTTTGAGCGACCGCCTGGGTCTGGTCATCCTCCACCACACACGGTGTAGACCAACACGCAGTGGCATAGCGAGAAAGTGCAAAATTGTCGCAAAAAATATTTTATGCTTGAACACTGACTGTTATTTAGCTCTATGGCTCGTTGGGTCGGGGATTCCCGAAAAAATGTTTAATTTTTTTTATTTTTGTTCCTAGCTCGAAGTATTGCTCGGTCGGGGATTTCCCTGAAATATTCCTTGTGTCATTCTAATTTCGTAATGTTATTGTTATCGTAAACCTAAACTCGTGAAGTGAATTGTTATCTACTGACTGACGTGAATTAGTGAAACAGTTGTTATTCTGTTAGCGTTTTTATTAGTGCTGAAAGATCATTTTAAGAAAACAAGGTAAGTGGATTTTATAGTTCACTTTTCTAATTGACGCAAAACTAGAATACAATTACACCAGAATCGATCGACAGCCGATTGAAGAAAAATGATCAATCATCTGTATGTTTTTTTCTGTATTATATTGTTTTGTGTAGGTACATGAATAAATACTTAAGGAATAATAAGTAATTTTGAGGTTTTTAGAAAAGGTTTTTTATAAATACCAAATATGCGTTTTGAATTTGTGACGAAGCGCTATTTACACCGATTACCAAGTCAACTGCCGACAGTATTTACACCAAACGATTAACTGTTTACACTGGGGTAGTTTCGCAAGCTAAGGTAATTCATCTACCAAATGTAAGAGCACCCTCTGATTTCGATCAGTCGCGATTCTTTGGATAAGAGGTCACCTTCGGATTACTAGCGGCGTAAATCATTATACCTATATTATTTTTTCCAATATTAGGTTGGGTATTATCCAAAATTTAGTTTGAGTTACTAAAAATGAAGATTCTGTATATTCTGTATATGTACAAGAATAATCGAAAAACTAGTAATCCTTAAATCAGATTTTTATTTTAGACTTAATTTTGAAAAATAAAAAGTTTTTTGATTGGCGACGTAACATGAGTATGGCGTTTTGACAGTGTATTTATTCCTTGACCCGGCCTATACTAATCTCACATTTTTACAGATTTAAGTTAAGAGTGTCTGTGTGAGAATCCAAAAGCTTGAATAAAAGTTACACACGGAACAAGCTAATGGTTTTCTTTCGAATTTTGGAGCGTACGGTGTGCAACTCAAATTTTAAACACATCTCAAAACTAGTTTCAATTAAAGATTGAATCTGTATTCACTAACTCGTTTTAATTAAAACTACACCCATAACATGAAAATGGTTTTCCTCCGATATTTGCAGCACTGTTTCTTTTGGAGTCGGTGGCAGCCAAGGTAGGTTTGTAACTACATACATAGTTAAATGTGAGATGTGCTTATGTAGCACGAGCGACTTGACGAGGCGAGAGGCGAGAGCGGGGCCGAGGCGTGAGGGGAGTTGTCAATTGAACACGCCGGGCCGGGTACCTTTGCTGACACCGACTCCAAAAATAACAATCGTACCTACATATTGATGAGTAGAAAAAGTAAGTTGATTATGAAGTTGGGACTACACGGGAAGCACCAGCTTTCAAATAAAAAAAGTATCATCAATATCGGTTCATCCAGTCGAAAATTCTGAGGTAACAAATATTAAAAAAATAAAAATAAAACAGTCGAATTGAGAACCTCCTCCTTCTTGAAGTCGATTAAAAAAGGATTGAGTTGTAAATAATAAATAAATGTATATAATATAATTTGCTATAAATTTGGCAGAAGGAAGATTAAAAAAAAAACGATAAACCTATGATATGAATTAATTAATTCAATTGAAGTACTCAACATGTAATCAACAGGTATTTTACACAGGCACCTATGTTAGAAACCAAATTTGATTGATTGCTCTTAATGAATGTGAGGGAGCAGATTCCGCGAGCGGCAAAGATAGGATGAAATGAAAGTCGAGCAGATGTGTTGTGAGTCGAATCGTTTATTGTAGCTACGTAGCGACGGTCAATGTGCCAGAGGTGTAGACGAATGCGTAGACAGTGATGCTGCGTCGTGAAAAGCGATGATTATCGATAAAGCTGAGGCGATGAAGATCACTGGTCTTAAGGTCACCAACGTGTTGGCAGTGGCGTAGCTAGCATGGGTGGCACCCGGGGCGGCGTTTTTTTTTTTAAATTCCTTTATTTTTCCCATATTTTACAATTTATATTTACATATTTTGAAAATCATAACAATAATGTGGGAACCCACTAAGGCGCAGCCTGTGCGTGGGTAATATAGTTAAAATAAGTTTTATTTAGTACCTAGAAAAAAACAAACAATGGTTTATAAAGCAAAAACAAAATTTGTTTTAACAGTTTGAAACAAAAAGTGTATACAATAGTGTACGGTTTTGTGTGTGTTTGGGGGGTATAGAATACAATATTATTTCTAATGTTGGTTCTGTTTACATTTTTTCGAACTTGTTTATGTTTTTAAAGATATATTTCATAGTTTGCAGTATTATTATTAGTTTGAGTTACAATTTGTTTTATGTGCCTGTGTTGAGAGCAGGCGCTTATAAATAGTTTACGGAGACTGAAAAGTTTAGATTCTTTGTATAAAGCATCTGTCGAAAATGTTTTAATTCTATTATACATAACTTTGATAATATAATTTTGAGTTGTTTGTAAAGGTTTTATAAAAGCATCAAGCGCACAATTTAAAGAGTTAATTCGAAAATCGAATTTTGATTAAGAACAATCGATGGTTTGCATAATGTCATTCACACATTGTGACATGATTGACAGTTTCATAAGAGTTTTTGAAATGATTAAAAATTTCAGATGTATTTGTCATGTGGTTGTAATAATCCAGAAACCTTTGTGAGGGGGAAAAGAAGATATTTTGAAAGTTTCAAACAGTTTCAATGTAGCAATACATAAAGGACAAACAAACATACAAACAAGCAAGCAATCAAACATATATTCATTTATATATGAATATGATGCTTGCATGTTTGTATGTTTGTTTGCCCGTTATGTATTTATTTATTTATTTAATACAAACGGCATAAGTATGCCATAAACACTAATTACATGTCACAAATTCATATTCAAAATATTAGTAATGATAAAACAGTGTATGTATAACAGTTAGTTGTGACGATACATTGGGAAGTGACAACAGAGATACCTTTACATGCAAAAATCTATAACACAAATAAAATTAGTAGTGATTTAAAAAATATGATAGCATAGCCTTCTTGTACCCTTGTTCCGTGCAGTTAAATAGATCTATCACATCTGCATATCTATTAGTAACTTCATGTAACCTAGGTAAAAGTGAGTGTTTCGTATACTCAGTCCGATTATTGTTACATTTAAAAAGGATTTTAGAACGAGTGGTTCTCGTGGGAATATGAAATTCAATGAGCTTATTTAAATCAGGACTGTCTATGCTACCATTTACAATTTTGAACATAAATATTAAGTCGGATATAATTCTTCGATCTGAGAGTCTTAATAAATTTAATTCTTTCATCAAGTAATTATAATTTATGTTTTCAATGGGAATACCGAGGTTAATAATAATAATATAAAATTGTAATAATAATATTAATTAATTGGAATAAAAATTAAGGGTAATACAAGAGAGAGTAGTATAGTTTCACATCTATTATATATGGATGATATAAAATTATTTTCAAATTCTGAATCAAATTTAGAGAAAATGATTAAGGTAGTTAAAATTTTTTCAGATGATATTAAAATGACTTTTGGTTTAGATAAATGTAAAACTATACATATAGAGAAAGGCAAAATTGTAGATGGAGACGAGGGTATATTTAGAAATTTCAAAATTCAAAGTATGAAAGGGGATGAGGTTTATAAATATTTAGGATACCCGCAATCGAATAGATTAGATCACACTAGTATTAAAAATGATATTAGGATTAAATTTCAAACTAGGATCAGAAAAATTTTAAAATGCAATCTATCTGCTAAAAATTTAGTAAAAGCAATAAATACTTGGGCAATACCTCTACTAACGTACTCATTTGGCATAATTAAATGGTCCAATACAGATTTAGATAGTTTAGAACGATTAATTAGAACTACGTTAACATTAATTGCCATCATCCAAATTCAGCTATAGAACGAATTAATTTACCTAGAAATTTAGGAGGTAGAGGTGTAGTCAAAATAACATCTTTGAAACACAATCAGGTAGAAATGCTTAGAAATTTTTTCCATAGGAAAGCTAATAGCTCAGAAATGCACAAAATAATTTGCAAGGCAGATAGAAATATTACACCTTTAAATTTATATGACGAGAATGCCAACATTCTTATAAATACTAACCAGGAATTATTAGATTCCTGGTCAAATAAAATTATTCACGCAAAACACTTCAATTATCTCAACCAAACGTATGTTGACAAACTTTCGTCAAACAAATGGTTGAGTATTGGAGAGTTGAGCGCAGAAATAGAAGGATTTATGCTTGCCATTCAAGATAGAGTCATTAATACTAAAAATTATAGAAAGCATATAATCAAAGATATAAATCAAATTGATGATTTATGTAGAAAATGTTTGGCTTTTCCCGAAACTATAGAACATATTATATCGGGATGTTCTATATTAGCGCCTTCCGAGTATACATTTAGGCACAATCAGGTTTTAAAAATAATTCACCAAAGTTTGGTAATTAAACATAACTTGATTGATTGCCGTAATGTAGTACCTTATTATGAATATGAACCAAATTCATTTATAGAAAATGAATTTTATAAAATATATTATGATAAAACTATATTAACAGACAGAACAATTAGTCATAATAGACCTGATATAGTTTTACATGACAAAATTAAAAAAAATAACTTATATCATTGATGTAGCTATTCCAAATTCCTGTAATATTCAAAAAACTGTTTCTGAAAAAATTAGAAAATACACAGATTTAGGAAATGAGATTAAAAGAATTTGGCATTCTCGGACTATAAAAATATTACCATTTGTTATTTCGGCCACTGGCATAATACCTAGGAATCTGATTCAAAATTTAAGCATATTAGATTTGTCAAAGAATTTGTATATAAAAATGCAAAAAGCAGTAATTTTAAATACATGTAGGATTACAAAAGATTTTTTAAATATTTATATTGAGGGATCAGTAGGATTTATAGGTTCAATTAGAAATGCCACAGAGCCGAACCCTCTGATATGAAAATATCTGGAGTCGGTGAATTATATTCCCATTTGGTCTCTAGTAGGTTGACATGTTGTTCTTGTATTGTTTTGTATTTATAATACTTATATAGTGCAATTGCATAACGTGGATTCACTAGATGATCATTTGGGGAAGTGTATGAAAGGGTTTAGTTTTTCCTTCTTTTTTTTTTTTTTTTTTTTTTTTGGGGGGAAAATTTAACCCGGACATTTAAATCTGGTGCATAATAATATGTTTTTATTAATTTCTTACACATTACAAATTTAGTTTTAATACATATAAGAAATTACGTTATTCATATAAATAGTATACAAAAAAAAGAATTTTTTTTACAAATATTTATACATATTTATACATAGAAACATCAAGAAATAAATCAATTTCAAAAAAAATTCAGGCAGTGGTGAAAGATCTCGTCAATGTGGAGAGATTCTTTCAAGAATCAAAAGAATTTCACTTTTGAACCTCTCCTCACTGACGCCAAACATATCAATCTCGGAGGAGATTTGGTTCAGGAGCAATATACTCCTTCCTACCGGGAGAACCATTGGCAGGTTAGTTCTACAGGCAGGAAGATAGAATAATCTATGCTGGCGTTGTCTAAGATAGTCATCCGGAACATAGAGACTCACGCGCTCCAGAATGGCTGAATTCTCAATATAGCCACGCAGCAGTCTGAATAAGTGGGTAGCAGCGTACCCCTCCCTTCTGAGCTGCAGGGAGTGGAGTCCCAGCATGCCCAGAAGAAAGCTCGTCGGGTAGAGCCATGGATAGTGGCCGTACTCCCTCATGTAGAGAAATCTTAGAAACTTTTTTTGAACCCTCTCCAACATGAGGGAGCATCCCACCTCATGAGGATTCCAGATAAGCGAACCACTCTCCAGCCTACTGCGGACTAGGGAGAAGTATAAAATCCTCAGAGCACGGGTTAAATTAATGTGTCTTAAGAATTTGTGTTGAATTTTTTCGATTGAATCTGAATGTATTTTAAAATGGGGGGACCAGATCGAGGAGTTATATTCGACTTGACTACGTACTAAGGATGTATACAAATTTTTTAAAGTTGAAATATTCCTAAAACCTCTGGAATTTCTAAGAACGAAGACAAGCATTTTGATACCTTTATTATAGATTGAGTTTATATGGGATATAAAGTTTAATTTAGAGTCGAAAGTTATGACCTCCGTAGTCCAGTGGCTAAGACTCTTGACTCACATTCCGGAGGTCGCGGGTTCGAACCCGGCATGCGCAAATAAATTTTATTTGATTAATTTGTGTTATTTCACAATTAATTCATTTAAAATAATATATAGTATATTTGCGGCATGTTCCAGAGTGGAAGATACTATTAGTATCGCCCTGGTGTAAGACCACCATTCAGAATTGAAACGTTGCTTGAAAATGGCTTTAGCCGTGTTTAGTGACCAGATCTGAATAGCCAGGTACTTCCCAACCTTCCTCTTCCCCACCTCCTTCCCCTCCCCACTACCTTCAGCCTCACAACATACCCCAATTGGGGATGCCATAGTCTCACTGGCTCCAGACGGGAGCAGTTGAGATTCTTGTGCGGTATTTATTGTAAAAAAAAAAAAAAAAAAATGCCCAGGTCATTAATTTCTTCGACAGAGGTAAGGGTAGAGTTGTTAAGTTCATATGGATGAATAATTGGTTGACTTATTCTGTAAAAACTTATTGAATAACACTTATTTATGTTCAGATAAAGTTTGTTAAGAGTGTGTTATAGGGGCAGAATGGTTATTTTCTGAAAAACGGCTCTCTAAAACGGCTTAATACTACCTTTCATGTGTCATTCTCGGTATTTGATATTTTTTGTTACCAAATAATGGACCTTTATTTTTCAATCTGCTTATTTTTTTTTGTAATTGATGTGGGCATTCGACCATGAAAAATAAAAACATTGATACACCATACAACCCATTTTTTAAACTTAAATCTATGATTGTCGCATTAATAATGATTTTACACAATATTTTTAATTTAAAATATGTACATAATACATACATCTGTAGAAGTACGGCCTCTTATTATCGTTATGATATCTGTGGATATTAACAATTAAACAAATACTTCATTTTACACCAAATTCTAACACACTCCAGAGCTTTGGGTTATAGGGGCATAATCTATGATTGTCGCATTAATAATGATTTTACACAATATTTTTAATTTAAAATATATACATAATACATACATCTGTAGAAGTACGGCCTCTTATTGTCGTTATGATATCTGCAAATATTAACAATTAAATAAATACTTCATTTTTCATCAAATTCTAACAGATATTCTTGCTTATTCCGGGAGAGAAGCCCCCGGCGGCAAGAAGTGAAACTCTACGCTCCTGGTTTTATAGCCTATATATTTTGAAAATGCCGTCAAAATGCTTCATTAATAGCTCTAAACATACAATACCGACACACTTGAAGCGTTGCAATAATCTCAGAAAGCTACAAAAACAGTAAGTACTCGAAAATTCTCTTTTTCGGTGTAAATTTGTCAAAATGTTTCTTTTCAACCACCATTTTACTCCGATCGTCTAAAAAATCTAAAAATTAACATTGCATGTGCGTTCCAGAATCGAGTTCCGAAAACGGTTAGTGCGTTCTTCATGCATGTGGACATGCAGAAAAGTCTCATAGCGAAGAGCGGTGTAAACCTATCGGTCTTTACTTTTCTGCGCGGCGGCCTGTAGTGGCGCGGACTCGGTCGCTCCGAAGTGTGCGTGTGGGAGGCGCTATTGGCGCGCGTACACACATACAGATATAATAAACGTATCGTGGCGTATTTCGGAATATGGGTATTAGTTCATTTGGGCATTTCGCTCGCCAAACTCGCCAATTTCGTCCGTAGTTACATTATGTACGCGGTGTTTGGTAATGAATACAACTTGGAAGATTTAGAGCACGAGGATATTATTATTGGTTCATCAGCCACTACTGTCGAAAAGGTACTTTTATATTTATTGGACTTCAAATATCTGTTATGTTACCGTCATGGACCGTCATGTTAATTACGACGATGAAATATGCATTTTTAAAAGAAAAAATTACTTTCTGTCAGTTAGACAATAATAAGTACGAATTGCAATCTTCGGAAATGATAAATAATGCTTATTAATCATTATTTTGTTCGGTTTCATGAACACAAAAAATCACGCGAGAAGGTTGCCGTCGTAATTAAGGGCCCGCAACCAAGATTTGTACCGATTTATTACATATTTCCCTTAAAAAGGGTAAGTTTTAAAGCTCTTAAAAATATATATGTGTTATTCTTGAAGATAATATCTAGACTTTGCCCGCGCCGAAACACAAATTATATAAAATTCCCTCGATAGAAAAAAATCGCAAAGTATGCTCCAAAAATTATTATTACCACATTTGTTTCAGTTATTTTACAAGTTATATGTATGCAAAAATTCACAGTGTTTCTTTAAATGCTGTTTTAAGATAATGCCCGCAAGATTTTTGCTCTATTTTAAACGAGTCCTGTTTTATTAAACATTTTCGCAATTTTCGCATCGATTTTGTCGCTGTAAATGTTAGCGCTCTCCTCTAACATTCGTAATTTCGTATCTCTCCATCTTCTTCTTTTCGGGCCGGGTTGCAGAGCCTTAACAACATGGCGTTCCTTGAGAAATGCAATATTTGTTTTAATTTTTTAAAGTGTGTTTTGAGCGTGGACTCGCGAGAATTTTTTTGACTTTTTATGATTTTAATGACACGTGTTCCCAACATCGTGATCATAGGTTCGTACTTTACTAAAATTTACACTAATAATCTCAAAATCAGATTGAATAGCATGGTAATCAGTAAGGAAGGGAACGGGACGAATGGGAAAGGAAGGAATACGGGAGGGGGGAGGGGAACTCGGGAGTGGGGTTCGCGGGACGGAGGAAGGGGGGAGTAGAGTGAGGAGAGGGAAGGTGGAGGAGTGGGAACGTGAGAGGGGAAGGGGACGCGGGAGAGGAAGGGGAGGAGGAAGGTAAACAGGACGAATGGGAAAGGACGCGCAGGGAGAAACAATTTCTTTATTAAATGGCCTAGCAACGCATGCCGGGTACCAGCTAGTATATAAATAAAAAAGAAACTTTCTTTTATTTCTCGAAGTCAATATTATTAATGAGTTATTACTTACATAGTCTCCTTCAACGGAAGCAACCTTCCGAACAGGACCTCCATTGATATGCTTGGTGTAACTCTAAGTGACCAGCTCAGGTACGGGGGCTCCATCGAAACCAGAGTTAAGTTAGCCTCTCAGAAACTGGGCGTACTGTACAGGGCCCGCAGATACTTTAATAGTACCCAACTGCTAACCCTGTACAAATCGCAAGTGCGCCCCACGGTTGAATTTGGCAGCCACCTCTGGTCTGGAGCTCCAAAATACCTAAAAAAAACCCTTGACTCTGTGCAGAAACGGGCGGTCCGTTTGATAGATTCTCCCATCCTAACAGACGGACTGCAATCTTTAGAGCATAGGCGTCAGGTGGGAATGCTGTCCTTGTTCTACCGGTATTACAATGGAAGATGCTCCGAGGAACTAGCATCATTGATCCCCTCAGCTCCGGTGCATAGTCGGGAAACACGCCAAACACGCGCCCAACATTTGTACACGGTTGACATTACTCACATGAGAACGGGTCGTTTCTATGACTCGTTCTTGAGTTCAACGGCTCGGCTGTGGAACGATTTGCCGGCCTCTGTGTTTCCTCCCTCCTACAACATGGGTCTCTTCAAGACCCATGTTCACTCCTTCCTTTCCTCAAAGAGACCCTCCACACAGCATCTACAAAGATGACATAGGCCCTGAGGGAAATTATTTTCCTCAGGGCCTCCTGTGTGGTGTTAATGTAAAAAAAAAAAAAAAAATGATGTTATTAATATGTATAGTTATTCTATGAAATATACGTTTCCAATTTGGGGATAGTAATAATAATGATGAATTCTAGAAAATATAGTTTAAAAAACAATAAACGACTGAATATTTAGAAGTTAAATTTATAAAAAAAAACACCATTAAATCGACTCCAAATGTCAACCACGAGATTCCAAACGCTGTTTATAATGTAAGCCTATGTGGAAGGACCAAGAACAAATTAAAACAAAACAAGCAAATTATGAAACATTTATAAAAAGGATCATACTAAATATTCTACCAACAGAATAAGTTCCATAAACAAACCACACTTTGTTATTGGTTTGTTTTTTACTTCGTTATTTAAAAATACTGTGCTTGGATGTACATAACGCAAGTATAATATTGACCTTTTGAAATCTGGGAAGACACCCCTACTGCCATCTAAAATAAACACATTTTGACAGTTTACGAAATGTTCCGAGGGTATCATATCCCTTTAAGAGAACACCAACTAATTAATTTGTTTAAATTATTTTGTAGACAGGCACAATCTTCAGCGGATTTGATGATTTTAAATATTTTTAAATTATCTGCAAAAAGCAATACATTTACATCTTTATCAAATATGTCAACAATATCATTTATGAACAGTAAAAACAAAATTGGGCCTAAATGGGACCCTTGAGTTACACCACTGGTAGCTTTAAATTGATTGGAATAGAACAAATTAATTTTTACAAGTAGAACTCTATCAGATAGATAGCTCGCAAACCAGTCTAAAAGTTTTCCGTCAATTCCGAGCTTACGTAGTTTAACCAGTAGAATTTTATGGCACACTTTGTCAAAGGCCTTGATAAAATCTGTATATATGGAATCGACTTGAGTTCTGTTAGCTAATGCATTTGATATAAAGTTTTCATATAATGAGAGATTTGTCAGAGTTGACCTGCCTGACAAAAATCCATGTTGATTTGGAACAATGAGATTGTTAATATATGGGGAAATTTTATCAAGAAGTAATTTTTCAAAAAGTTTCGTAATTATAGATAGCTTACATATAGGTCTATAGTTAGTGACATCACTTTTATTACCCTTTTTTAATATAGGCGTTAAATAACAACGTTTCCAAATGTCCGGGAAGCAACCTGTGTCAAGCGATTGATTAAACAATAGACAAATCGGCTCAGCCAGTGAAGCAATGCAATTTATGAGAATATTGGGGTGCACGTTATCAGGTCCGGCCTTTTTGTTTTTGTCTAGAGATTTAATTTTAGATTTAACGTCGCTTATATTGATGTGTACAGGAGGGATATGTATGCTCTCAATAAGGGAAGGTGGTGGTATGTAATTGTCTGGGATATCTTCGTCATATACACTTTTGAAGTAATCAGCAAAATAGTTAACCTTTACTTTCATATCAGTGCTACTCTTATCTTTGAAGTGCATTGAAATGGGTAAACCTTGTTTGTTTTTTCTAAGAGAGTTTACATGTGTGAAAAAGTTTTGTGTATTAGAGGGTATAGATTTTTCGATTCCATTTATATAATTATAATATGATTTTTTTGACAGTTTTTTACATTGAGTTCTGTAATTGTGAAATACCTTATAGTCATTAAGGGATTTAGATTCTTTAAAGTT
Source organism: Limnephilus marmoratus (assembly GCA_917880885.1). Classification (NCBI taxonomy): domain Eukaryota; kingdom Metazoa; phylum Arthropoda; class Insecta; order Trichoptera; family Limnephilidae; genus Limnephilus; species Limnephilus marmoratus. Next base: position 21,116,505 of record OU862928.1, on the reverse strand, counting down.
TTTGTGTGCAGTTTTTTTGCAAATAACCAGGTTGATTAACTCGCTGTTGAACCATTTCGGGAACTTCGCTTCTTTGAAGTATGAAAGTGGTACATAGTTTTCAATGGCCCTGTTGATAATTGTGTAAAAAATTTCAAGATTGTAGTTAATACTATTGTTGGGGTTAAGAAATGACCAGTCTTCATTTGTAAGATATTGGTTCATATTAGGATAGTCAGCTTTGGAAAAATTATAAGTTAAGTTAGGAAGAATAGTTGTGTCGTCTGGTGAGTTATTCATCGTTATGGTTATGCTTAAAGCGGGGTGGTGGCAGTCTAGGGGGAGGAGCTCATCAACTGATTTAACAATGTGAATTATAGTGTATTGCTACTATTTCCTATGCTTAATGTATTGCTAGATTAAGCATAGGAAATGTTTGAAACTTTCAAAATATCATGTTTTGATTAAGGTTTTCACGGGTGTAAGATGTAAAACAATTTTCTCGGTATACCCGCGTAACGTAGTCCTTAACCACCAATCACATTCAACCCACTTAAGTCTTAGATTCTGGACCGAACAGACATGCGAAAGCTATCAGTTTGAGACAAAAACTCAAGACTAAGACAAAAGACAAGCCAAAAGAGATCTGTTCGAAACGTCAGGAGTTAAAACGTCCTTTTCAGGACTACGTTACGCGAGTAAACCGAGAAAATTGTTTTACATCTTACACCCGTGAAAACCTTAACCATATATATCTTCTTCTTCTTCAATGGCGCTACAGCCCATTTCGAGCCTTGGCCTCCTTCAAAATAAGCCTCCACCGCCCTCTGTCCTCGGCCGTCGTCTTCCAATCTGCAACATGGAGTAATCCTCTTGCATCCTTCCTGACATCATCCTCCCATCTCAGTCTAGGTCTGCCCGCCTTTCGTTTACCTCCCGGGTGTCCTGTCAGAACCTTCTTCGGTACTCGTGTGCTTGGCATTCGGTGCACATGTCCGGCCCATCTTAATCTTTGGAGTCTTAAATGGGTGGAGAGTCTGGGAGCTTGGTAAATATCATAGAGCTCATTATTGTGGCGGATTCTCCATGCCTCTCCCTCTCGCACCGCTCCTAAGATTCTTCGAAGTACCTTTCTTTCGAAGATGTCCAGCTGTTCCGCTGACTTTGCTGTCAGGGTTCCCGCCTCACATCCATAGGCCAAGACCGTTCTGATCATTGTTTTATATAAGGTTATTTTGGTTTTCCTATGGACGTTTCGGGATTTGAAAACTGGCAGCAACGCGAAGTAAGTTTTGTTAGCGGCTGTAATGCGCTTTCTTACTTCTACTGGGTCTTCATTGTCCTGCGTTATGATGGAGCCCAGGTAGGTAAACTCTTCGACCACTTCGAAATTATAACTGTCTTTAAATTTTACTTTATCTTTTATTCTGCGGTGAGGGGTTCTGGTTTGCATCATGATTTTTGTTTTATTTTCATTGATTTGCAAGCCCACCTCTCTTGCCGCAGTCTCCAAAGGGTCAAACACTTCTCTTACAGCCTGTAGGGATCTTCCGACAATGTTAAGGTCATCTGCGTAGCCAACTATTTGATTGCTTCTGTAGCAGATGTTTGAGTCGGTACTGATCATTGTCTTCCTCACGACGTGCTCCAGTACAATATTGAAAAGGGTGGGTGCTAAGCCATCACCTTGTTTCAGCCCCTGGGAGACGATAAAATCCTCCGTTGTTTCACCTCCTATCCTTACTCGACACCGTGAGCCGACCATTGTTGCTTTTACAAGCTTGACTATTTTGGGCGGTATTCCAAAATTTAGGAGTATTTCATATATTTTCTCCCTGTCTATACTGTCGTACGCCTGTTTGAAGTCAACAAATAGTTGATATATGTCTATATCGAATTCCCAGCATTTTGTCAGGATTTGTCGAGTAGTGAAGAGTTGATCAGTGGTGGATCTCCCCCTCCTGAAACCTGCCTGATATTCTCCTAGTAAGTTTTCTGAGTAATATTCTAGTCTTTCTTTCAAAATCATTGTGAAAATTTTATACGCTGTACAAAGTAACGATATTCCTCTATGATTTTCACACATCAATTTGTCTCCCTTTTTATGTATGGGGCATATTATGCTAGTTTTCCATTCTTCTGGTACTCTTTCGGCGGTCCATATTTTCACAATGAGATTGTGTAGCAGGTTCTTCAGTTGTTCGTTTCCATATTTATAGAGCTCTGCAGGGATATTATCTCCTCCCGGAGTTTTATTGTTTTTCAGTTTCTTTAGGGCAGCCCTTATTTCTGCCATTGATGGCGCTCTCGTTGTTTCATCACTATTTAGCTCGTCCGGAATGAGAGTTGGTTCGACTGTCAGGTTGTTATTGGGATTTAGGAGTTGTTGGAAATATTCTTTCCACCTAGTCTTGATCTTTTCCTTATCTCCTATTATGTCTCCATTACTATCTCTGCACAGAGATGTGTTGGGTTTGAAGCCCTTTTTAAATACATTGACGCGTTTATATGCCTCACGTGGATTGTTATTTGCAAAGTCATGTTCCATTTTCAACAATATGTTGTTAAAATACAATCTCTTTTTTCTTTTAATTAAATGGTGAGCATCTCTTCGTGCTTGTTCGTAGGATTGTATTTTTGCTCTAGTTCCTCTTTCTATACATAATTTTTTCAAAACATTTTTCTTGCAGACGCTCTGCACGCACTCCTCATCGAACCAGGGGTTTCTAGCCTGCCTTGGTCTATTTCCAATGCCTGATTCCGCCGCTGTCAGCAGTGCATTTCTCAGATTGGTCCAATCCTCTTCTAAATCATTTGGGGAGAGCGGATCACTCAGTTGGTTTGGTAGGTTTGTTGACAATGAGTCATGATATCTTTCCAATCCCTCTGGTGTTTTAAGAGCATCAATGTTTAGCTTTGGGATACTTGGCTGATTAGACCTTTTATCTCTTGCTATTCTGCATCTATAGGATGCTACTACCAAATAGTGATCCGAATCACAGTTAGCTCCTCTGTAGCTTCTTACATTTGTGATACTGGTCGCCCCTCTTCTTTCAATTAGGATATGGTCTATTTGGTTATGGTATCTGCCGCCAGGTGATGTCCATGTCCATTTATATATATTCTTCCGTGGGAACTGTGTTGATGCTATTATCATATTCCTTGATTCTGCAAAGTCAATCACTCTTGATCCATTGTTATTGCTTTCCATATGAAGACTGTTTTTTCCTGTAACCTGATGGTGTGCCGGATCCTGACCAATTTTCGCATTAAGGTCTCCAATTACCATTTTTATATCATTGGATGGTATGGTGTCATATATCTGTTCCAGTTTATGATAGAAAGTATCCTTAGTTACTTCATCTTTGTCTTCTGTCTCGGCGTGAACGTTTACGATGGAAATGTTAAAGAATTTAGTTTTTATACGAAGTATACATATTCTTTCGTTTACAGCCTTAAAACCAATTACTTGATTTTTTAATCTTTGGTTAACGATGAAGGCTACTCCGAACTCATGGTATTTTTCGTTGCCACTGTGCATTATTGTATGCGTTCTGGTATCAAAGGTATCAGTGCCTGTCCATCTTGTTTCCTGCACTGCTAATATATCTATTTTGTACTTTTCCATTTCTCCAAGTACTTCTCTGAGGGCCCCACCTCTGTACATCGTTGTTACATTCCATGTTGCCATTCTCAAGTCCATATTTCGATTGCCATGTTGTCTGCCGGGTATTTTCGCTGTCCGAGGCTTAGTTTCCGGTTTCGTAATAATGCTATTTTTACAGGGAGTGGTTATTAGCCACTCGCCCAACCCCTTACTGGAGGCGAGGGTTTTTCTGTAGGGGTTTTCCTTCCCTTAGCTGGGAGGTTCTGGTTTTATGGCGCCAGAGTTTCGCCATTCGCCCCCTCTCCGTCGGCTATGAACCCGATGATGGGATGGACGTCCCACACCGGTGATCACATTGCCCAGGGGTCGCGGGGCCATGACGACCGCTCGTGGACGCCAGAGAGTTGGACTTGTTGGTAGTGCTGCTGATGCAGCTATGTCCTTTGTAGCATTTCTTGAGGCGCACACCATCCAGCTTGATGTGTCCCACCACGACCTACCAACCCTTCGACCCCCAACCATATATATATATATATATATAAATATAAGAAGAAGATGAACGGTTTTTTTCCGTAACTTTTATTTAAGTATTGTATATTATTATATGTATTGTATAATTAGATAAAAGTATTAGTAGCCCATTAATAAATTAATAAATATTTGCAGATTGGAAAGCACTACATTGGCAAGCGGTTGCGTGGTGCCCGATCCACCGGAGAACGGAAGTCACAAGCTGGAGAGCGAGGAGATACTGTCGCCAGGAACCAGGGTGCAAGATTTCACCGTGCTGCACTATTCCTGCAATGCTGGATACAATTTGATGGCACCGATGTCTATTTGCATTAACGGAGGATGGTCATCGAATCCAAAGTGTGAAAGGTGAGAAAGAATATTTATTAATTTAAGTCAAAGATATTGAAACATTTTATTTCAATATCTTTGATTTAATTGGATTTAAAATGTATTCAACCCATACATTATACCAAATGTTATCTAGACAGAGCGTGATCTTAAAATTGAAAAGTGTATTATCTCGCAGCCGAAAGATGGGAAGAGAAAGGTAGGGAAGTAACTGGCTATTCAAATATAGTCATTAAAAATGGCAAAACACGATTCAATTCTGAATGGTGGTCTTACACCAAGGCGGTACGAGTATCTTCCACTCTGCAACCTGCTGTAAAAAATGATTGTGAAATAACATAAATCGACTTCGGATCGCTAGTCGAGCGTTCCTGAGGAAAATAAGTTCCCTTAGAGCCTATGTCATCTTTGGGGATGCTATGTAGAAGGTCTTTTCAGTTAAAGGAAGGAGGGGAAGTTCTTGGAAGGGAAAGGGTATGAGGGGTGGGTAGGAATCTGGGGTCAATGTGTGCAGGAGTGATGGACGCATGAATCCATCTCTCCAACTTCATTACGTACAAATATTCTAATAGACTAAATTTTAGTAAACATCGCTTGAACTATATTTATTACCAAGTCTGTGCCGTCTTTGAACAGGCGAATTTTAGTTAGGATTGATGGGTGGAGGTAAACATCGCTTGAACTATATTTATTACCAAGTCTGTGCCGTCTTTGAACAGGCGAATTTTAGTTAGGACTGATGGATTGCGGTAAACATCGCTTGAACTATATTTATTACCAAATCTGTGCCGTCTTTGAACAGGCGAATTTTAGTTAGGACTGATGGGTGGCGGTAAACATCGGTTGAACTATATTTATTACCAAGTCTGTGCCGTCTTTGAACAGGCGAATTTTAGTTAGGACTGATGGGTTGCGGTAAACATCGCTTGAACTATATTTATTACCAAATCTGTGCCGTCTTTGAACAGGCGAATTTTAGTTAGGACTGATGGGTGGCGGTAAACATCGGTTGAACTATATTTATTACCAAGTCTGTGCCGTCTTTGAATAGGCGAATTTTAGTTAGGACTGATGGGTGGAGGTAAACATCGCTTGAACTATATTTATTACCAATTCTGTGCCGTCTTTGAACAGGCGAATTTTAGTTAGGATTGATGGGTGGAGGTAAACATCGCTTGAACTATTTTTATTACCAAGTCTGTGCCGTCTTTGAACAGGCGAATTTTAGTTACGATTGATGGGTGGAGGTAAACATCGCTTGAACTATATTTATTACCAAATTTGTGCCGTCTTTGAACAGGCGAATTTTAGTTAGGACTGATGGGTGGCGGTAAACATCGGTTGAACTATATTTATTACCAAGTCTGTGCCGTCTTTGAACAGGCGAATTTTAGTTAGGACTGATGGGTGGAGGTAAACATCGCTTGAACTATATTTATTACCAAGTCTGTGCCGTCTTTGAACAGGCGAATTTTAGTTAGGATTGATGGGTGGCGGTAAACATCGGTTGAACTATATTTATTACCAAGTCTGTGCCGTCTTTGAACAGGCGAATTTTAGTTAGGACTGATGGGTGGAGGTAAACATCGCTTGAACTATATTTATTACCAAGTCTGTGCCGTCTTTGAACAGGCGAATTTTAGTTAGGACTGATGGGTTGCGGTAAACATCGCTTGAACTATATTTATTACCAAATCTGTGCCGTCTTTGAACAGGCGAATTTTAGTTAGGACTGATGGGTGGCGGTAAACATCGGTTGAACTATATTTATTACCAAGTCTGTGCCGTCTTTGAACAGGCGAATTTTAGTTAGGACTGATGGGTGGAGGTAAACATCGCTTGAACTATATTTATTACCAAGTCTGTGCCGTCTTTGAACAGGCGAATTTTAGTTAGGACTGATGGGTGGAGGTAAACATCGCTTGAACTATATTTATTACCATGTCTGTGCCGTCTTTGAACAGGCGAGTTTTAGTTAGGACTGATGGGTGGAGGTAAACATCGCTTGAACTATATTTATTACCAAGTCTGTGCCGTCTTTGAACAGGCGAATTTTAGTTAGGATTGATGGGTGGAGGTAAACATCGCTTGAACTATTTTTATTACCAAGTCTGTGCCGTCTTTGAACAGGCGAATTTTAGTTAGGATTGATGGGTGGAGGTAAACATCGCTTGAACTATTTTTATTACCAAGTCTGTGCCGTCTTTGAACAGGCGAATTTTAGTTAGGATTGATGGGTGGAGGTAAACATCGCTTGAACTATTTTTATTACCAAGTCTGTGCCGTCTTTGAACAGGCGAATTTTAGTTAGGATTGATGGGTGGAGGTAAACATCGCTTGAACTATTTTTATTACCAAGTCTGTGCCGTCTTTGAACAGGCGAATTTTAGTTAGGATTGATGGGTGGAGGTAAACATCGCTTGAACTATTTTTATTACCAAGGCTGTGCCGTCTTTGAACAGGCGAATTTTAGTTAGGATTGATGGGTGGAGGTAAACATCGCTTGAACTATTTTTATTACCAAGTCTGTGCCGTCTTTGAACAGGCGAATTTTAGTTAGGATTGATGGGTGGAGGTAAACATCGCTTGAACTATTTTTATTACCAAGTCTGTGCCGTCTTTGAACAGGCGAATTTTAGTTAGGATTGATGGGTGGAGGTAAACATCGCTTGAACTATTTTTATTACCAAGTCTGTGCCGTCTTTGAACAGGCGAATTTTAGTTAGGATTGATGGGTGGAGATAAACATCGCTTGAACTATTTTTATTACCAAGTCTGTGCCGTCTTTGAACGGGCGAATTTTCGAAATAATTATATTTATTTATTATTGGGAAATCGACAGTTTACATTTTTCCAGTTTGTACATGTTTGTTTAGCCAAAATAAAATCAATTATGGATTTCCTCGTTGTGACTTTACCTCTGATTAAATGGCATAATAAAGAATTTGAAATAATAAAATTTATAATAAAGGAATATGAGACCAACAATATTGTAAAACCCAAGATTAAGTATATAAAACTAAAATTTACATAAAACATTAAAATATCAATACATTGGTAACCATAAGAAGCCAGGTTGTACATACATGCCTGTTTCTCTAGGAAACCTCCCAGTAGAGGTGGTCGTCGATATCCGAAGTGGTTCTGTCAAGATACCATCGCGAGCATTAGGAAGAAACATGCTCTCCATAAAAAATGGAAGGCTACCGGCTGTCGAAGTGACTATGATTTGTTCAGTGTGCATAGAGCCGTGGTTAAGCGCAATATACGCACTTTTTTTTTATATTTTTTTTTTTTATTTGATTCACCTGATTTATACATGTTTGTTAAATTTTTTGACTAATGTGGGCCTCACTGGGTGCTTTACCCGTGCTGAGGACCTCATACCCGCACTGCTTTCCAATTATATGTAAATTCCATTGAACACGATATCAAGCATGATCTAAACATGTTTTGGGACTACGTCAAATCGCTGAGAAAAGATGGTGGTATTCAAGACACCATGACGCATTGTGATCGGGAAGTTCGTGGAGTAGACGTAGCTAACGCTTTTGCAACACACTTCCAATCCATGTATAGTAATGAGTCTCCATTACTAAATACAAATATTGCTACCAAGTTGAATATAAAGGGAGCCCAGAATATCGATATTAATCAAATTTATGAATCAGATATAGAAACTTTCATTAGAAAAATGAAAAATACATATTCACTTGGTCCAGATTTTCTTCCAGTATTCTTCCTTAAAGGTTGTGCTGAGTTTTAAAAAAAGCCACTTAGTTTCTTATTTAATCTTTCCCTGGAAACCGGTGTATTTCCTGATTCCTGGAAAATTTCGAAGATTTGTCCGATTTATAAAAGCGGTACAAAGACCTCTGTAGAAAATTTTAGGCCAGTAGCAATACTATCTGCACCGGCCAAACTGTTCGAATCGATTATTCACAAATACACACTGCCACAAGTGGTGCCGTACTTAATTTCAGAACAGCACGGATTTAGAAAAGGTCGATCTACAGAAACCAACTTATTGGTGTTTACTGATTACGTATCAAAATCTTTAGATAAAGGCCATCAGGTAGATTGTTCGTATAACGACTTTTCAAAGGCCTTCGATACTGTTAATCACGACGTCTTACTCAATAAGCTGGCTGAAATAGGATTCTCCATGAGACTACTCATCTTTTTTGCTAGCTATCTTGCAGACAGGAAACAGTTTGTATCTCATGGACTATTCCAGTCTATTCTATTTTTTGTACGATCAGGAGTACCCCAAGGTTCTAATTTAGGCCCACTCCTTTTTTCCATATTTATTAATGATATTTTAGAAGTAATTCTGCACTCCAGGTTTCTTCTTTTTGCTGATGACCTGAAACTATTCTTAGAAATACTAACCCTAGAGGACTGCAATCGACTCCTGTCAGATATTGATAGAATTATTGACTGGAGTAAAAGAAATCGGATTGAGTTCAATATATCTAAATGTTTAATTTTGTCATTCACTAGGGCGTGTCATACCTGGTATTGCCGGTATACGATGGACGCCCAAAGTCTAAAACGTGTCTCCACCATGAAGGACCTTGGAATCATGTTTGATAGTAGGCTGACATTTCATACTCATATTCAGATGGCTTGTAGCACTTCATTGAGAATGCTGGGCTTTGTTCTGCATACTGCAAGGAATTTTAAAGACACCCGGGTTCTCATAATTCTATTCAATTCCTTAGTAAGGAGTAGACTTGAAAGTGGGTCGATAATTTGGAGTCCGCACCAAGTAAAATATTCCCTCATGTTGGAGAGAGTTCAGAAAAAATTTCTGAGATTTCTGTACATGAGGGAATACGGCTATTACCCGTGGCTCTATCCTACCGACTTTCTTTTGGGTATGCTCGGAATGAAACATCTACGTCTCAGAAGGGATGTACACATTGCTACGCATTTCTTCAGATTGATTCGCGGAAGGTTTGAAAACTCAGCTATCTTGGAGAACATTCATTTTTATATTCCCGATGGTTATCTTCGCCATCGACAGCATAGGCTGTTCTATCTTCCGGCCTGCAGGACTAACTTGCCAATGGTCATGCCGGTCGGGAGAGCAATCTTGCTGTTAAACAAAATTAATTCGGATATCGACATATTTAGCGTCAGCGAAGCTGCCTTTAAAAGGCAAGCTCAATTGATGCTCGTATAGTTTTATTTTTTTTGCTAACCACTTATATTAATGTTTAATGTAATACTGCTACAAATGTATTTTAAAAACGCATTAAAATTTTAAATTTTGTAATGTTTTTGAAAGAATAAAATTGAATTGAATTGAATTGAATTGAATTGAATTGAATTGAATTGAAATTGAATTGAATATAAATCAAATCATAACAGAATTATAAGTATAAATATAAACGATAGAAACATAAGAAACATAGACACATAACATATTCATGAAACATCAGAGAAATACTCTTTTATGTACCCCTTATATTTGGTAAGTTCGGAATTGAAAATGTCCACCTTGGTTAATAAGCCATTGTAACTATGGCATAGGCTGTTCAGACAAGAATTCTGCTTACAGTTTGTCTTGCATTGATCCACCCTGAACAGGACAGAAGAGCGTGTTGTACGCGCAGGTACATTAAATTGAATTTTATTTAGCAATTTTAGTTAACTAATTTATACAGGAATATTGCATCCATAAGATGCCTTTGTACACTCAATGAATCAATTTTAAAGTATGAAGCTGTCTCTGCATAATTATTAAATCTTACATATGACTTGTAACAAAGATATTTGAGGAATTTGTTTTGAATTGCTTCAATTTTGTTTATATTGTGGATTTTATAAAATGGAGACTAAACAACTAAGGGTCGACCGAGACAGGTTTTTCGTTCTCGGCCGAGACCGAGAATAAATTAAAATCTCGGCCGAGACAGAGAATAGATAAATTGAAAAAAAAATGAAAATGCGCTATTTTTGCGTAATATAATATATTTAAGAATGTAATAATAATTTGTTTTTATCCGCACTCAAAAAGAAGAAGATGGACAAATGCGTAATTACGAATGTTAGAGGAGCGCGCTAATATTTAAGTCGATAAAATCAATGCGAAAATTGCGAAAATATTTAATAAAACACGACTCGTTTAAAATAGAGCAAAACTCTCGTGGAGGGTATCTTAAGTATCATTTAAAGAATCATTTTGAATTTTTTCACAACTATAACTTGTAAAATAACTGAAACAAACGTGTTTAAAATAATTTTCGGAGCATGCTTTGTGATTTTTTTCTATCGAGGGAATTGTAAATAATTTGCGTTTCGGCGTGGAACGCGTCTGGACTAGATATTATCTTAAAGAATAACATATTATTTTTAAACAGCTTAAAAGATTCAAATGTTTAAGGGAGATATGTGAGAAATCGGTAGAAATTCGGGTAACGGCGGCTTAAACAGTTTTAATAATTGAACAACATGAAGTTGTAGCACATAAAAAGCAATTTGTCTGCATTTTTACCAATTGTTTGTTTACAAAAGTAGTGAAATGAATGAATGGCGCAGCGCAGCGGCTGTAGCAGCGGTAATTAAAACCGCCTCGCTGACACCCCAAGTGACGAATGTGGACGCGCGCGGTAGATTTGAACCCCATTATCCTATACCGTACCTACTTACAAGGTTAGGTTAGGTTAGATTAGGTTAGTACCGTACCTACTTACATCGGTCCTTTCTATTAATTTATAAATAAAACACTTGTGTTGCAAAGTTTTTTAACAAAGAAACGACATTTATGTTTATTTATATCACTTTCCTTTGAATGGTTTCTTCTAACAAAATCTCATATTTTAAATCAAATCATAGAAAAAACAAAACAAGTGACAATTGATAATTGCATTCTAACTGACACTACTAGCCGGTTCACACGGTTCAACTTTAGTTGATCAACTCGACACTTGAAAGCATATTGACAGGTGTGAACCTTCTTTCAACAAAGTTGAACAAGTTTTTTGTTGACTAGCTAAAGTTGATAGCCCGTCTACTTTTGACGTTCAAGTATGATCGCGCCATCTTGGTTACCATAGTTACTCGCGTGCACAACTAGACGTCAAACATTTATGTCCATATTCGTTAGACATTCCTAGTTCTACCGTCATGGAAACCGTTTCAACGAAAAAATATTTGAAATGGTCGGATGATTTGATGTTCAGATTTATGCATCCCTGTCTTTGGGATCAAAAGCAAGAAGTGTACACAAATAGAAATGCCCGTGATACTGCAATAAATAATACCTATGTGTTTCATTTACACTACCTACGCAATATTATTATGATAATGACAAAAAAATAACGGTAAATATTCAGAGCATGCGTCACCATTAATACGCATAAATTAAAAGAAAAAAAAAACTTTGTACAAATCTAATAAAATAACTACCTATGTCAAAGTATGACGTTTGGCGTTGTTGTTTTTAGGTTATGGTAAAGCTAATTTTAACGAAATATGGATTATTTCCTTGCTTCTCCGGTTATTGTAGTTAGTAGTAATTATTATTAATTTAAACGTCTCTGAAAAATTTTATCGCCAATTTTTGAAAGCAGCTCATCAAATTGTTTTTCTGTCATCCATATCCTTCGGAGTCTTCTAGTTCCATCTCTTTCAAAATTGTGTTGGATGCGCCTAATTCATGATCCATTTTCTCGCCCAAATACGACGTTTTTTATGCTTTTTCATAATCTCGAGTTCATCTCGCAAAACATCAGAAGTTAGAGAGACGCACGCACTGACAATTTCAGTTGACGCCATCTTGAATGTCAAATTCGGTTCTACTTAAATTGAAACGTGTGAACATAATCTCGTTCAACTTTTTACGTTAAATAAAAGTGGATCAACAAAAATTGAAACGTCTGAACGCGCCATAAAGGATTCAAATTTAAATGGAATATATTTCCTTTACATATAATATAAATAAGAAGAAGATGAACGGTCCTTTTCCGTAACTTTTATTTAACCCCTCCGAATTTTCGAGAATATTCGCTTTTGGTGTCTCTAACAAAATGACATTTTACAAAAACTTTTTGTTATTACCGCTTCACAATTAAAGCTCTATAAATGAAACATTTCTGAACGTAGTCGAATAGTAAAAACTGTTTTAGAAAGGTTACAAAATAGGCTTCCAAATTATTATATTACAAATAAATATTAGTATTTGTAAATATTAAAATTTAGAACGCAAACATTAAAAATATGTAAAAATGACACACGTGATGTTTTTATGTGAAAACGGTACTAAAATCACAGAAATCACAGATTATGTAAACAACAATACTTATTCTATTGTATACAAGGTGTCCGGGGGTAAAGTGCATTAACTTCGGGAGGTGATTCTACATGATAGTGTAAGTAAAAAAGATAAATAACTTTTTCGAAATTCCAACTTTTAGGGGTAGTTTTGTGGTAAAAACGTAAAATTTGACCGGCATGCGCGGCCAGCTTTATTATTTTCCGCTGTTACAATACGGGCCAGTCACCATCATTTATTGTTGCCACGATAGTGCCCGGCAGGCTCCCGGCAAGTAAGATCGTACCTCACACTAAGGATTTTTAGTAGGTAGATCTTTTTGAATGGGGAAAAAAAAGTTGGAATTTTAAAAAAAGTTATTTATCTTTTTTACTCCTACCATCGTGTAGAATCACCTCCCGAAGTTAATGCACTTTACCCCCGGACACCCTGTATATGTGTAATAAACACTTTTGCCACCTCGCTTTTTTATCATTTCATATAAAAATATTTATTAAAAATTTAAAATGTGGAGTGCGGTGGAGCAAATTTGCGCAGGTATATATTTTTTCTCAACTACACGTCTGACAGCTGATTCCTGTTATGTATTTCCATAGACAACTTGATAGGGATGTGTAGCTTGATCTACTATCGACCTTTTACTTTTTGTTTTAGGGATGTAACTAAAACAATAACGGAGTTAGAACGATTTCTATGGAAACACACACACTGACGTATAAACACGCTTATTGTACTTGACTGCTGTCCTATTTTTAACGCTTATATCTACTTATGTTGCGGAGGGGTTAAGTATTGTATATTATTATATGTATTGTATAATTAGATAAAAGATTAGTAGCCCATTAATAAATTAATAAATATTTGTAGATTGGAAAGCACTACATTGGCAAGCGGTTGCGTGGTGCCCGATCCACCGGAGAACGGAAGTCACGAGCTGGAGAGCAAGGAGATACTGTCGCCAGGAACCAGGGTGCAAGATTTCACCGTGCTGCACTATTCCTGCAATGCTGGATACAATTTGATGGCACCGATGTCTATTTGCATTAACGGAGGATGGTCATCGAATCCAAAGTGTGAAAGGTGAGAAAGAATATTTATTAATTTAAGTCAAAGATATTGAAACATTTTATTTCAATATCTTTGATTTAATTGGATTTAAAATGTATTCAACCCATATATTATACCAAATACTATCTGGACAGAGCATGATCTTAAAATTTAAAAGTGCATTATTTGGCAGCCGAAAGATTGGAAGAACAATCGCTTCTTACCTTTTATTGGTCTGCACGGATCAAATTTGGAAAGGAGATGGGGAAGAGGAAGGTAGGGAAGTAACTGGCTATTCAAATATAGTCATTAAACGTAGCAAAACACGATTCAATTCTGAATGGTGGTCTTACACCAAGGCGGTACGAGGTTCGAGTATCTTCCACTCTGGAACCTGCCGCAAATATACCTTAAATTATTTAAAAATGAAATAACATAAATCGACTCCGGATCGCTAGTCGAGAGTTCCTGAGGAAAATAATTTCCCTCAGAGCCTATGTCATCTTTGGGGATACTGTGTGGAGGGTCTTTTCAGTTAAAGGAAGGAGGGGAAGTTCTTGGAAGGAAAAGGGTATGGGGGTGGGTAGGAATCTGGAGTCATTGTGTCCAGGAGTGACGGATGCATGAATCCATCTCTCCAACTTCATTACGTGCAAATATTCTAATAGACTAAATTTTAGTTAGGACTGATGGGTTGCGGTAAACATCGCTTGAACTATATTTATTACCAAATCTGTGCCATCTTTGAACGGGCGAATTTTCGAAATAATTATTTATTTATTTATTATCGGGAAATCGACAGTTTACATTTTTCCAGTTTGTACATGTTTGTATAGCCAAAATTCAACCAATTATGGATTTCCTCCTTGTCTCTTTACTTCTGAATAAACAGCATAATAAAAAAAATTATATAATAAAATTTATAATAAAGGAGTATGAGACAAAAATTTTATAAAACACAAGATTAAGTATATAAAACTAAAATTTACATAAAACATTAAAATATCAATACATTGGTAACCGTAAGAAGCCAGGTTGTACATATAAATCAAATCATAACAGAATTATAAGCATAAGTATAAATATAAACGATAGAAACATAAGAAACATAGACACATAACATATTCATGAAACATCAGAGAAATACTCTTTTACGTGCGTACCCCTTATATTTGGTAAGTTCGGAATTGAAAATGTCCACCTTGGATAATACGCTATTGTAACTATTGCATAGTCTGTTCAGACAAGAATTCTGCTTACAGTTTGTCTTGCATTGATCCACCCTGAACAGGACAGAAGAGCGCGTTGTACGCGCAGGTACATTAAATTGAATTTTATTTAGCAACTGGGCATTGAATATTATTGTTACCTAATTTATACAGGAATATTGCATCCATATGATGCCTTCGTACACTCATTGAATCTATTTTAAGTATGTAGCTGCCTCTGCATAATTATTAAATCTTACATATGACCTGTAAAAAAGATTTTATAAAATGGAGACCAAACAACTGACGCAAACTCCAAATGACTTCGTACTTAGGTAAAGTAGAGTTGCTTAATAGCGTTGATGCTATTAAAAAGTTTTGTGTTTCTTTTGATGAAACCTAACATTTCAGCAGCTTTATTTGTGATTTGTTGTATATGAAGGCTATATTGTAGTTTGCTATCAAGGGTTATTCCAAGATCACGAATATCTGAGACTGTTGCAATGTTGTTGTTATTTAAAGAATAATTAAATAATGTTTTACTTTTATTTCTGGAAAAGACAATGTGATAATAACATTTTAAAACGTTTAGAAATATGTAGTTGATTTTGTTGGCAATAGCTTAGCATTATCAGCAAACAATTCTTTTTCAGAGTATTTTACAACATTGACCATATCATTAATAATATATAAAATGAAAAACAATCAATGGTGAAATTTCATTGAAATCTGATTCGAAATCCTTTATTGCTACCGCCTGTGATCTGTTCAGTATATAAGATGTAACCCAACAAAATAAATTACCGCGTATACCTAATGACCAAAGTTTTAGCAGTAATAATTTTTGATTAATTTTATCAAATGCCTTGGAAAAGTCTGTATATATGATATCTACTTTTTTTTTTTTTTTTTACGTGAGCTCCACACAGGAGGCCCTGAGGAAAATAATTTCCCTCAGGGCCTATGTCATCTTTGGGGATGCTGTGTGGAGGGTTTTTTTAAGGAAAGGAAGGAGGGGAGAGTTCTGGGAAGGAAGAGGGTTTAAGGGGTGGGTAGGAATCTGGGGTTCAGTGTGTCAGTGTCTCCAAGACCTAGACAAACCTCACCCCATGAACCCGGGCACCCCTGCTAAATCACCAAACGTAGCGAACTACTTGGGGTGACCTATGGCAGAGGTGTTGGTTATCCAATAAAGGTTACCGGGGCGGCGGTACCCATTCCCGCCTCCAAACTTGAATGTGGTTGTCCATGTGATCGACAATGAATTCAGTAAGAAGAACGAGATTACTTTCCACATTTCTGCCTTTTGGAAAACCATATTGTTTTGTTGTTATGATATGATTGATTTGTGGGCTTAGATATTGGTAAACAATTTTTTCCATTTAACTCACTGAATATTGTTAGTTTTGAAATCGGACGATAGTTTTTAACATTATTTTTTTCGCCGTTTTTGTGGATTGGTGTTACATACCTAGGCTCATTTCCATATTTTTTTTCGGTACCGTGTCTTCGTTCATTTATTTTTATTTTTTAAACTAGCAAATTTTTTTTGATACATGGAGACAGGTACAAACATAATAACATAAAATATAAGAGAGTAGGTAACAAAAAAAGATCCCACAAAGGTGAAGCCTGAACGTGGGTATTATATTATGTGGATATTAAATAGTAGTGGTTAGAAGAGAATTTAAAAAATATATATAGAGTATCTATAGAGATCAATGTGATTGATTTTATAGGAGTTACCGAGATTATTCGATTTTTTACCGAGAAAAAAAAAAGTATCTATAGGAGTTTGCTCAAAACTCATATTTTAATTGATTCCGTTGAATTCGTAATTAATAACTCTTTTTTACAAACCGATACCCGGGGATATAAGTTATTTTTTATTTAAGATTAAAAAAACACTTACCAATAATATATTTTATGTAAAACGGTTCGATAATTTTATTAACCGTTTTTCAACTATTAATTAAACGGTAAGCACTATATTTTATTTTTCTAGACGATGAATGAATAACTTTCGGAGGAATTCGTTTGGAAACATCTCAAATATTAGTTACATATTCATCAGAATGTATTAAAATAAACCCGACAGAAAGACCAAATTTCCAGGCCCGCTAGGGTAGGTCCGTCCAATAGGCCAGGCCTCGCGTTATATTTCTGTACACCCTTTCGTCACTTATGTCATTAAGATTCCTACATTATTTTTTAAGTGTTTTCAGGGCAAAATCGACCGTAGATCCGTCCAATAATTTGTGTATATACCTTCTTTACTTACGTCATTAAGATTCTGAGTGTAATTAACATCTTCGATTGGATTTCCTAATTTATAGTTATTAACTCGTTGAATGCCGGGAGTAAATGGGGTTGGTTGTAACCAATTAGCGTTCGCAAAAAGCGGCAGCCATGACACCCAATGTCCGGCGATTCTGACAGCGTCCTTGAGAAATTTCGTACATAGAAAGGTCAAAGTTGAAGACCAAAGAATTTTTCCCGAGCATGCGCAAGAACTGCGCACGTTCCCGCGCTCCGGTAAATCATTAATATAAATTATATGGAGTGACCAAGCGAATTGCGGTTTTCTCTATGGTAAAGAGCGATAATAGAGCAAGCGATTCTGACCGTGTTCTTCATACACTTTCTTTATACATAAGGGTCAAAATCGCGTGTAATTCTCACGACACGCCGGCGCACGAGCGGAAAATGAGTGGTTAAATGTCATAAAGTTCAAGTTGTGTTGCACTATTTCAATTTTTAGTTGGTGAATCTGAGAAAATGGAGCCCAGATTGTTGAATTATACTCTAGATTGCTTCTCTTAAACCCTGGTGTTTTAATGGCAAAATCGACCGTAGATCCGTCCAATAATTTGTGTACATACCTTCTTTACTTACGTCATTAAGATTCTGAGTATAATTAACATCTTTGATTGTATTTCCTAATTTATAGTTATTAAATGTCATAAAGTTGTGCTGCACTATTTCAATTTTTAGTTGGTAAATTTTAGAAAATGGAGCCCAGATTGTTGAATTATACTCTATATTGCTATTCATAAACCCTGGTGCATTGCATTTAAAGAAATTCATTAATTTAAAACCGTTATCAGTCCTCAAAATAAACCCCAAGCATTTTATGGCCTCATTAGTATTAATTAAAAATAATTAAGAAGAACAATAAATTATACATATACTCTTAAAAATAATACCTAGGTTCATAATTTGTCTAACTCTTCTTAGGATTTTTTTTTTTGATTTACCAGTTAGTCTGCTCCCTCACATTCATTTAAGAGCAATTAACTTTTTCCCCGCGTTGAACTACTCCGTTTTTTCAATACCCATACGCTGTACATGTATATGTCATATTTCAAATACCTATCCATCCAATTTTATGTCAAATTACAGCATTTTATGACATGATTTATCATACTATATAAACAGATGAGATTATTATCTCCAATTTGAAACCAAATCGTCGTCTGTAAACACTCCTAGATGTTTATAAAAAAAAATTAAAATAAACACTCCTAGAAGTTAGCGTAACAAGGGCTGATACGGGCGCGTGTGAGGCATGGCTTTTTGCCGTATCAACTGTTGTTACGATCGCGTGGAAAAGGTTAATCAAATTTGGTATCTAACATAGGTAGGTACATATTTAAAATACCTATATTTCTTGATTACATTCAAAGTACCTATTCGATTTGAGTAAGTACCATAGGTGAGTACTTAATTAATTTAAAGAGTTTATTCGAAAACCGAATTTTGATTAAGAACAATCGATGGTTTGCAAAATGTCATTCACACATTGTGACATGATTGACAGTTTCATAAGAGTTTTTGAAATGATTAAAAAATTTTCAGATGTATTTGTCAAATGGTTGTAATAATCCAGAAACCTTCGTGAGGGGAAAAAGAAGATATTTTGAAAGTTTCAAACATTTCCTATGCTTAATATAGCAATACATAAACGACAAGCAAACATGCAAACAAGCAAGCAATCAAACATACATTCATTTTTATATTTATTTATTTATTTATTTCTATGTATTACAGTATTTACCTATTAATTAACATTTTTACATAATAGATAAATTTTGAAAACATTTTTACATAATATATTTTGCAATTTTATTATGTTGGGTGTATGGTAGGTTTGCGAAGGTGAAACTGTTGATAGGTATTGTTGTATGTTTCGTGAACACCTCACTAGGAGAACCTGTGCTGAGGTGTTTACATGTTTATTTATGATTATGTGTGACAAGTATTAATGTGTTGTAGTAGAAAGTTTTATATTTATTTTATTTTAATGGTTATTGTACATTGGTTATTTAGTAGTTAATTTTTATGTTTGGTTTGGAGTAAATAGGTTTTGGAAAAATAGTGCTCCTTTAGTTTTTATCCAGTCTGTGATTTGTTTTTTTAGTTTATTTGTTGGTGAATAATCACCAACAAATAAATTTTGCTGTTATATAGTTTGATAGAATAGTAGTTAAAGGATCTTTGTCCGTGGGTCGTGTGCTTTAGCGGGATGTTGAGCGTTAGGTTTGTTGAAGACCGGCTTGTTATTGAGGACTGAGAAAGTAAAGGGATATGAAGTTTGAATTTGAAGAGGTGAAGAATAGACGATTTAGCGTAGAGTTGTCTGATTGACAAAACGTCGAGCATCTTGTAAATTTTTTCAGAGTCTGTATCATATGCTACTTGAAGTATTAGTTTGATTGTTGCCTTTTGTGCCTTTTCTAGTGGATCTAGAGAAATATTACTTGCACTTCCCCAAGACAGAAGACCATACATGATTAAAGATTGGGAAAGAGCAAAGTAGATAGATCTTAGTATTGTGCGTGGGAAGATGTTTTTTATATTATTTAAGAGATACATGATTTTTTTAAGCTTGGATGTAATTAAGTTAATGTGGTCATTCCAGCGTAGGTTTTCGTCAATTATGACGCCTAGATATTTTATTTGTTTGACATTTTGTATGATTTCGCAATTGCATGATGAGAAGGGTAGGGAGCAGTCGTGTATTTTCAGAGCGAAGGTTGGAGGAGGTTGACCTCTCTGAGTTATACCTACTATGTGTTATGAATTTAGTTTTTTTTTGTATTTAGAGTAAGTTTGTTTTTATTGAGCCATTGTTTGATGACAGCAAGACTTTTCTCAGCTTTAAGGAATGCCTTGATCCATGAGTCAGCTTGACAAAGTATTACGGTGTCATGGTCACCCTAAAAGTCAACATGTTTTCACTATGTACTACAAATGAAAACAAATGTGCTGTAATTTCCTTCACAAAAAACATCAATAAATTTTCAAACACATATCACATTAACAATGTCGCATTACGTAACACAACTTCAATTAAAGACTTGGGCGTGACATTTGACTCTTCACTTAGCTTCTATAAACATGTAGATGCAATTTCAAAATGTGCATCACAAGTATTAGGATTAACGCTAAGAATCACAAACTGTTTTAAAAGTGCAGAATTAACATTAACATTATATAAATCAATTGTGCGAAGTATCCTCGAATATGCATCCACAATTTGGTCTCCCAATTATGAAATTCATAATTATAGGATCGAATCCACCCAAAGAAAATTAACCCGTGTAATTGCTTATCGTGAAGGTATATCTGATCAATTTGGAACGTACAATGACCGAAATTCACACTATAAACTACACTCTCTAACAGCCAGACGTAAACTTTCTGATTTATTACTTTTACACAAAATTATACACTCATCAGTTGATACACCAAACATTTTGTCCCAAATTAACATTAACACATCATCAAGAAAGTCAACAAGGAGGATGAAAGACATTTTCTATATTAAAGCCTACCTCACAAATACAGGGTATTTCTCCCCTTTACCACGAACACTGAGAAGTTATAACGCTATACATTGCTCTAATAAAGAAATAGACATTTTTAATGACCAATTTAAACATTTCAAAAAAAAAGTTTTACCTTTTATCATATCAAGCTGATACTGTGATGAAGCCCTTTATTTATAGAGAGGCAATATTGTACCTACCAAATCAGCGTCTCACCAGTACAGGTAACAATCATAAATTGTTTATGAACATTTACCTACCATGTACTTACCTTTTACCCATTCCTACTTGTCATTCACCTCAGCTTAATTACTTTTGTTACTATCTTTTGTTATTATTATCATTTCATTTATTTGTTATTATACAATCACTATGTTAATATTATCATTTTCGATACTATGTATTTTCGTTATCACTATGTTTAAACATACATGTATATAATTTTTTGGGCACCATGCCTGTTTTATATACCTACTTAAATAAAATAAAATAAAATAGCGCCATCAGTTTAGTAGGTACCCATAATCTCAACCTGTAAGAAATACAACAATACTGTTCTTTCAATATCATCTGTATAATTTTGTGTTTTTTTTTTTGTATAATTGTTAACCTCATCACAGGCCTGTCCTAGTGAGGTGACAAATTGTATTGTAAACTTTTTTGCCAGTATTGTAAAGAAACAATAATTGGGTGAAATGCAGATCCGGGCACATTTTTGAAATTTAATAAAAAGGCACTTTCTAGATGAGAAAAGTGTGGAGAAGATGAATAAAAAATAAATTAAGGCGCGCT
The DNA here is from genome assembly GCA_917880885.1 of Limnephilus marmoratus. Classification (NCBI taxonomy): domain Eukaryota; kingdom Metazoa; phylum Arthropoda; class Insecta; order Trichoptera; family Limnephilidae; genus Limnephilus; species Limnephilus marmoratus. The sequence continues at coordinate 21,094,899 of OU862928.1, read as the reverse complement.
CGGCAAAATTGAGGGAGATACAACCGTATTTAAAAATTCACTTCGCGAACTGACATTGACAGTTCGTTGTTCGTTCGCCATGTTTTCACTGCTTAGGTATGTTGGATCCCAGACCTAATACAGAATTAATAGTACGCCAGAATCACAAACCATGTTACACAAACATAGCGTAGCCGCTAAACCACTTGAAAACTGGGATGTTTTTCTTGCCTTGACGTGAGCAGGCGTTATAAAGGGGCACTTTTTTTGTATCACAAACCATGTTTAGCGTTTTAGGTTATACAAAAAATGGCGGGCGGACGCGGGCGAACTGTCAATATCAGTTTGTGAAGTGAAATTTTAAATACTTTGAACGGTTGTATCTCCCTCAATTTTGCCGAGCGCGCCTTAATTTTTGTTTTATTCAGCTTTTCCACACTTTTCTCATCTAGAAAGTGCCTTTTTATTTAATTTCCAAACTGTGCCCGGATCTGCATTCCTCCCCAATAATTAAATAAATAGGTGAGTACTTCAATTATTTAATATTAATTAATTTAAAAATATATTTGAATGATTAAGAACAATCGATGGTTTGCAAAATGTCATTCACACATTGTGACATGATTGACAGTTTCATAAGAGTTTTTGAAATGATTAAAGCATTTTCAGATGTATTTGTCATGTTGTTGTAATAATCCAGAAACCTTCGCGAGGTGGAAAAGAAGCCATTTTGAAAGTTTCAAACATTTCCAATGCTTAATATAGCAATACATAAAAGACAAACAAACAAACATACAAACAAGCAAGCAATCAAACATATATTCATTTATATATATATATATATATATATAAGAAGAAGATGAACGGTTCCTTTTCCGTAACTTTTATTTAAGTATTGTATATTATTATATGTATTGTATAATTAGATAAAAGTATTAGTAGCCCATTAATAAATTAATAAATATTTGCAGATTGGAAAGCACTACATTGGCAAGCGGTTGCGTGGTGCCCGATCCACCGGAGAACGGAAGTCACGAGCTGGAGAGCAAGGAGATACTGTCGCCAGGAACCAGGGTGCAAGATTACACCGTGCTGCACTATTCCTGCAAAGCTGGATACAATTTGACGGCACCGATGTCTATGTGCACTAACGGAGAATGGTCATCGAATCCAAAGTGTGAAAGGTGAGAAAGAATATTTATTAATTTAATTCAAAGATATTGAAACAATGTATTTCAATATCTTTGATTTAAAATGTATTCAACCCATATATTATACCAAATACTATCTGGACAGAGCATGATCTTAAAATTTAAAAGTGCATTATCTGGCAGCCGAAAGATTGGAAGAACAATCGCTTCTTACCTTTTATTGGTCTGCACGGATCAAATTTGGAAAGGAGATGGGGAAGAGGAAGGTAGGGAAGTAACTGGCTATTCAAATATAGTCATTAAACGTAGCAAAACACGATTCAATTCTGAATGGTGGACTTACACCAAGGCGGTACGAGGTTCGAGTATTTTCCACTCTGGAATCTGTGTCTGAGTCTGTATCTGTGAGTCTGTATCATATGCTACTTGAAGTATTAGTTTGATTGTTGCCTTTTATGCCTTTTCTAGTGGATCTAGAGAAATATTACTTGCACTTCCCCAAGACAGAAGACCATACATGATTAAAGATTGGGAAAGAGCAAAGTAGATAGATCTTAGTATTGTGCGTGGGAAGATGTTTTTTATATTATTAAAGAGATACATGATTTTTTTAAGCTTGGATGTAATTAAGTTAATGTGGTCATTCCAGCGTAGGTTTTCGTCAATTATGACGCCTAGATATTTTATTTGTTTGACATTTTGTATGATTTCGCAATTGCATGATGAGAAGGGTAGGGAGAAGTCGTGTATTTTCAGAGCGAAGGTTGGAGGATGTTGACCTCTCTGAGTTATACTATGTGTTATGAATTTAGTTTTTTTTTTGTATTTAGAGTAAGTTTGTTTTCATTGAGCCATTGTTTGATGACAGCAAGACTTTTCTCAGCTTTAAGGAATGCCTTGATCCATGAGTCAGCTTGACAAAGTATTACGGTGTCATCAGCAAATGTCACGATGTTGCCTTCTGTAATTAGTTCACAGATATCATTGATGTAGATAAGAAACATTATGGGACCTAGAACACTACCCTGGGGCACTCCGTAACTGATCGGAAGGGGTTCACTTTTCACTTTGTTGATAATGACTTGTTGAATTCTCTCTGACATAAAACTTTTCAGTAAGTTAAGTTCATTTCCAGTTATGCCGAGTTTAATAAGTTTCTTAAAAAGTATATTGTTTGATATTGTATCGAAGGCTTTACATAAGTCTAGGTATATTGAAATTACTTTTTTCTTTGAGTCAAGGTTAGAGTTAATAAAGTCTGTTACTGAGGTTAAAGCATGTTGTGTGTACTTCTGTTCTTTCTAAAGCCATGCTGGTTCTTCGAGAGTAGATGGTTTGTTTCTAGGTAGTGGTAGAGCTGTTCTTTGATGGCTTTTTCCAGAATTTTGGACATAGTATTTAGAAGAGTGATAGGTCTGCAGTTGTTGATGTCATTTTTAGGTCCTGACTTATAGATAAGAATTACTAGTCCATTTTTTAAGCAGCTAGGAAAAATACCTTCTTTTAAGCTACGATTTATCAGGTATGTAAGTGGAATGAGGAGTTGGTCACTTAGAGTTTTAATGGTTTTAGCGTCTATGTTGTCAGTACCAGCAGCTGAGCTATTCTTTAATGATTGTATTATTTTAATCGTCTTATCACATGAGATGGTTTGGAGTTTAAATTGTACCTATATTATTATTGGAGTTAGGAGTATCTTGATGGTTAGATGAATGTAGATTCTCTGCCACAGTACTTGTAATTTTTTACTGCCAGAATGCCTCCAATATTTGTGTAATGATTGTTAATGTAATTTAAAACTAGTGTAGGATTGTTGTGGAAGAGGGTTTCTTCATTGTTAATGACAATATTTTTGATATTATCATCATCGAAATTATGAGTGCAAGTACTTTCCTTTAGTATTGACCATACACTTTTGGGATCGTAATTGGATTCTATCAGTTTATTTTTGAAGTGTAGCTCTTTAGCTTTTCGTATAATTTGGGTGCATAGATTTCTATATCTTTTGTAGAATGAGTAGAGAATAGTATCAGAAGGGTTGAGTTTGACTTGTTTGTGTAACTTATCTCTTCTTTTAATACAGTTTAAGATGCTTCGGGTTATCCAAGTTTTAGTTTTTTTTTGCGGTGGGGAATAATTTTTGTTGATGTCTTAGTATTTTGTGTGATGATGGTTTGTAAGTATGTAATGAAGTAGTGCCAAGCCTTATCTGTTGACGTTATACTCCTTAAATGCTCCCACGATTGTTTATCTAAACATGATTTTATGTTGTCATAGGCAATATTCTTAATTGTGAAATAGCGTTGAGTAGGCAAATTTGGAGTTGGTGTAGTCAGGCCTAGTAAAGTTGTGTAGTGGTCCGTAATGGAGGTTTCGTAGACTATACTTTTAATATAATGTTTTGATTTTACCATAATGTGGTAATATATATATATATATATATATATATATATATATATATATATATAAGAAGTTGAGAGGTTTAATTCCTTTCTATTAATTTATAAATAAAACAATTGTGTTGCAAAGTTTTTTTAACAAAGAAACAACATTATGTTTATTTATATAACTTTCCTTCGAATGGCTTCTTCTAACAAAAACTCATATTTTACAATCAAATAATAGAATAACAAAACAAGTGACAATTGATGATTGCATTCTAACTGACATTATAGGATTCAAATTTAAAGGGAATATATTTCCTTTTCATACACATATAAGAAGAAGATGAACGGTTCCTTTTCTGTTCCTTTTATTTAAGTATATATATATTAATACACAGTTTATCGACCGCGCACTTTTTCCTTGATGCGAAAAACGACCACTCTGCCCTTTACGTTTCACCCACCTTAAGGTTCACTTTCGGTTGAAGCAAATTCAGACAAGAAGCTGGGAGTAAATTTTTTTCGACAAAATGAAATATATACAGGGATTTATTCTCCGATACGAATCGGCGGCGAAAACTAGAAGCTCTACTCGAATCACTCGATTCGGCTGGGTTGTATTTCCCGCCGACAGATAGCGTTTCAAAAAAAAAAATGACCAAAAAACCCGTTAATTTCCACAAAGGAAAATGCTAAGACTATGGTCAAAATCTTAGATGTCAAATTTTTAGCCTAACAAAACGGAACTCTCGGCGGTTTGGGTCGTTGTTTTTCGGAAAACGACATTGCCGACGAAAAACCGATTCCGGGCTAGATGTTTTTTAAAAATACGATAGCCGGAAAAATTCCGCAACTTTTAATAACAATAATACATATGATTCTCATATAAAATATGTCAGGAGATGCTGCCAAAAATTACACATTTTCATGTCAAAAACGTGTTCGTAAATTCTTTGAGAGTGTAAAAATCGCTGGCCATATGAAAATTTAAAACAACACAATTTATAACGCGGTAGGTACCTACCATTCCATTGAATTATTGCAAATTCGCCAAGTATTTATTGAGAATAAGCGTAGGTACCTACCTACACCAATATTATTTTTCCCGGTATGTTTGAGGTAGGTACCTACCGGCTTATGAAGAATGTTCTTAGAAAATATAGGCGCCATAGAATGTTATTTATTACAGGATAGGTAGGTACTTAATGCGTTCTCACTAAAATAATGCCGATTTTCGTTGCTTGCCAGTGTTTACGAATGTAAGTGCAGGGTGGTAAAAAAAATACCGTTGGAAATATATTGATTAATTTTGTAATATTATTAATAATGTTTTCTTATTTTTTTTTGTTTTTAGAAAATGGAGTCGGGCCGTTGCGACAAAGATTTTCGCAGCGTATAATTTTTTTTCAAAATGAGATACGTAGTTTTTTTTTAAATTTCAATACATTTTTCGTTCTGAATAACTATTTATTACGAAAATAGTATTGGCGTGGCTAAATTCGAAAGGTGGACACTTGATAGATGACATTTTCAAAAAATAAAATCAAAGGGTCGATTTAAAAAAAAAAAAAAAATTGTTCATCAAATTGTGTTTGTTTAAAATGAGTAAGGAAATATTGGCGGACCCTATCTTTTTTAGCTTTCAGCCAATTAGGAGAGAGATTGGAATTCTATTCCGATGTCCAATCAGAGTGGCCGCATAGAGATGTTATTGCTTATTAATTCAAATGACAATATTCACTATGAGTAGGAACTTATTTACTTTAAAATTATGATATAAAATAAAAGGAAGTAATCAAAGATGTCATTTTAAAAAATGCTTCAGTACCTACGTGTATTGGAACTATTTATTATGTACATTTAACTAAAATTAAATTACATGGGTAATTGGTTGGTGCAATTATTTGTTTTGTAAAAATACGTAGGTAACTAGGAACACAGATATATTATGTGTGTTAGTAGGTAGGTACTAGGTATGAGAGAACTTTTATCTTATTTTCTGTCCAAATGAATAGCTAAAGTTTTTGTTTTACGCATCAGAAAAAAGTGTAGATTGCTTCATTTACATTCGGATATACATACTAAATTTTACAAATTTTTCATTACTTTTTTTTTTTACAGATGTGTGGGTACCTACTCAGAATCTGAGTAGGCTACTGCACATAACGACTCAGAATCTTCTGATGATATTGCGTATGTTTTTTTTTTGTAAAATATGTGATGAAATTACTAGAAGTTGAATGGGATCATTTTTTTCAAAAATATGAAATTTACATAGCGCTTTTTTTGTATTTTGCATTTTAATGATAATCATTCAACGTGGAATTGGAATCGCCACCCCGGGAACCATTAATTGGTTTCTATGTACAATATTGAGCTCTGGCATCATGAAATTATGCATTGCTAAACTTTTTTTTTACATTAGCTCCACACAGGAGGCACCCAGGAAAACAATTTCCCTAAGGGCCTATGTCATCTTTGAGGATGCTGTGTGGAGGGTTTTTTAAGGGAAAGGAAGGAGAAGAAGATGTGGGAAGGAAAATGGTATGAGGGGTGGGTAGGAATCTGGTAGTCAGTGTGGCCAGGAGTGACGGACGTTTGAATCTATTCCTCACACTGCGGTTCAAGGCGAAGGGTTGAGAGAATCTGGCTGGAGAGATAAACAGCCTTCCAATAATTATGGTACCATAAATAATTACAGAACTCAAATAGAATTTGAATAGAACTTTCACAAAACGTTAAGCTTAACTTGAAAAAATGGAAGTTTTTTTTAACAACCACGCAGGAGGAACCGAGGAAAACAATTTCCCTAAGGGCCTATGTCATCTTTGAGGATGCTGTGCAGTGGGTTTTTTTAAGGGAAAGGAAGGAGAAGAAAATATGGGAAGGAAAAGGGTATGAGGGGTGGGTAGGAATCTGGGGGGTCAGTGTGGCCAGGAGTAACGGACGTATGAATCTATTCCTCACACTGCGGTGCAAAGCGAAGGGTTGTGAGAATCTGGCTGGGAGAATCTTATATACAACGGGTACCTGGCATGCGTTGCAAGGTCACTGTAACCTCGGGGTCAACTTAACTGTAATGGTTCCATCCCAATTCCAGGGAAATAACATTTTAAAGCAAGTGCCTGCAATATATAACATGATATACAACGGTTACTCGGCATGCGTTGCAAGGTCACTGTAACCTCGGGGTCAACTTAACTGTAATGGTTCCATTCAAATTCCTGGGAAATTATATTTTAATGCAAGCGCTGCACTACATAACATTATATACAACGGGTACCCGGCATGCGTTGAAAGGTCACTGTAACCTCAGGTTTCTTCATATATTTAATTTAACACACACCCGCTCCTCGCTTCATCCACGTTCACACGTCAAATCGCATAGTGTTTTAACCCGTTAGTTGCCGCTGCAACGGGCAAAACCTAGTATATATATTAATACACAGTTTATCGACCGCGCACTTTTTCCTTGACGCGAAAAACGACCACTCTGCCCTTTACGTTTCACCCACCTTAAGGTTCACTTTCGGTTGAAGCAAATTCAGACAAGGAAGCTGGGAGTTTTTTTTTTTCGACAAAATAAAATATATACAGAGATTTATTCTCCGATACGAATCAGCGGCGAAAACTAGAAGCTCTGCTCGAATCACTCGATTCGGCTCGGTTATATTTCCCGCCGACAGATGGCGTTTGAAAAAAAAAAATGACAAAAAAACCCGTTAATTTCACAAAGGAAAATGCTAGGACCGTTGACATAGATCTCAGATGTCAAAGTTTTAGCCTAACAAAACGGAACTCTCGGCGGTTTGGGTCGTTGTTTTTCGGAAAACGACATTGCCGCCGAAAAACCGATTCCGGGCTAGATGTTTTTTAAAAATACGATAGCCGGAAAGATTCCGCAACTTTTAATAACAATAATACATATGATTCTCATATAAAATATGTCAGGAGATGCTGCCAAATATTACACATTTTCATGTCAAAAACGTGTTCGTAAATTCTTCGAGAGTGTAAAAATCGCTGGCCATATGAAAATTAAAAAAAACACAATTTATAACGCCGTAGGTACCTACCGTTCCATTCAATTATTGCAAATTCGCCAAGTATTTATTGAGAATAAGCGTAGGTACCTACCTACACCAATGTTATTTTTCCCGGTATGTTCGAGTAGGTACCTACCGGCTTATGAAGAATATTCTTTCATTTAAATAAAGAAATCACTCAAGATGGTCAAAATATCAAGAAAATAAAGGCGCCATAGAATGTTATTTATTACAGGATAGGTAGGTACTTAATGCGTTCTTGAAAATAATGCCGATTTTCGTTGCTTGCCACTTTACGAATGTAAGTGCAGGGTGGTAAAAAAAATACCGTTGGAAATATATTGATTAATTTTGTAATAGTATTAATAATGTTTTCTAATTATTTTTTTTTTTTAGAAAATGGAGTCGGGCCGTTGCGACAAAGATTTGCGCAGCGTATAATTTTTTTTCAAAATGAGATACGTAGTTTTTTTTTAAATTTCAATACATTTTTCGTTTTGAATAACTATTTATTACGAAATTAGTATTGGCGTTGCTAAATTTGAAAGGTGGACACTTGATAGATAACATTTTCAAAAAATAAAATCAAAGGATCGATTTAAAAAAAAAAAAATTTTGTTCATCAAATTGTGTTTGTTAAAAATGAGTAAGGAAATATTGGCGGACCCTATCTTTTTTAGCTTTCAGCCAATCAGGAGAGAGATTGGAATTCTATTCCGATGGCCAATCAGAGTGGCCGCATAGAGATGTTAGTGCTTATTAATTCAAATGACAATATTCACTATGAGTAGGAACTTATTTACTTTAAAATTATGATATAAAATAAAAGGAAGTAATCAAAGATGGAATTTTGCAAAAATGCTTCAGTACCTACGTGTATTGGAACTATTTATTCTGCACATTTAACTGAAATTAAATTACATGGGTATTGGTTGGTGCAATTATTTGTTTTGTAAAAATACGTAGGGGCGATTCCGCTATAGACGATTCTCGACAGTAATTTTTAAATCGCAGTATTTGTTACTTTTTTTGATATCAGTTCAAAGAAGAAGGTCAATATTTAATAATAAAAAAAAAAAATTTGATTTTACTTCATGTTGAAATTTTTGGCGCGCTTGGAAACATTATCATTCGAAAAATCGGTATATAAACTGTAAAATCACACCGTGCAACACTGGCGCGAAACAGCTGTTACCGATGGTTTGAAGTTATATTTTACTGCTAAACGTGTAGTGACAATATTAATTTATTCTTATGTGCCGAAAGATGTAAGTACTTGTTGTTATTTTTTAAGCATCGTTGACTACAAGAAGTCACTCTTTGCTTGTTGCACCCGCGATACAAAAGATATAAAAGTTTGTGTTTTTCACAGAAATAAAGTGCCAAAGTTTTGAAACTTTGTAAAAGTAAGAAGAAATTAAAGGCAAACTTGAATTAAACGTTTTTAAGAGTATAATGTTAGCTGAATTTAAATAAACGTTGACTCAAATCGGTTGCACCCGCGATTGTGTTGTTAGAATCGCGGGTGCAACTCTTTGACAACTACCCTTATTGTGTGATTTATCATATATTTTATTGTTTTTTGTGCCTTAAATAATAATATATGCTGTGTATTACTAGTGATTTATATTTAATAGGTGTGTTTATACTATTTTCAGCTTTTTTTATAGAAATTCTATGATTTGGCAGGCAGTCTCTCTGAAAAATCTTCTTTTTATTAAAAAAAAAGCAGTTAAAAAAAAGATGGTCACGTTGGATGATAAATAGGAAGGGCTGAAAAATAAATCAGGCATTCAATCAAAACATTTCTTTCAATCTGAAGACGGCGATACCATTTCCGTGGCGCGAACCTCAGTGTCTCATCTCCAATTCACATTGGTTTTGAAATCTCCGAAAACCACAACTGAAACAGAAAGTGATTGGGATGATAACAATCTGGAACCTCTTACAAATTACAAAATATAAAAAGAAATTCTAGAAAATAAGAAAAAAACAAATTTTTGTTTCTGAAAAGGATTGATGGATGTAATATGTTCATAGAATTTTCGGCAAATTTGGACGTAACCGAAAAGAAATAATTCACATAAATGACAAAGAAGTGTACTGATTAGTAATACGCATTGTTGGATTTGTTATTTCGGTCCTCTATCAGGGTTTATTGAAGTATATATACACTTAAACTAGACGAGTTGCACCCGCGATAATTTGATGTTGCACCCGCGATTGTTTAAGAAGCTAATAATTCATTGGTTGTTTTTGTTTTCTATATATTTGTTTATTTTTTTAGTAGATTAGTTTAACGCCTTACGAAATATCAAGGCATAACATAATAAATGTATCACAATTAACAGACTTTTGTGTTTTTGTCTTATGATCTGGAAAGGGTGGGCCAAATTGGTTGCACCCGCGATCGCACTTTGAACCTCCCTCCTGACTATTTTGATATTTCAATTAAATTCTTATAAACCAATAAAAAGTAAACATGTTAAAATGTAGCTCTTCCAATAATAATTTCATTAAAAATGTTTTTTGTTTTATTATTAGGAAGCTTTATATGCGTCTAAATGTTGCACCCGCGATACTGGAATCACCCGTAGGTAACTAGGAACACGGATATATTATGTGTGTTAGTAGGTAGGTACTAGGTATGAGAGAACTTTTATCTTATTTTCTGTCCAAATGAAATGCTAAAGTTTTTGTTTTACGCATCGGAAAAAAGCGTAGATTGCTTCATTTACATTCGGATATACTAAATTTTACAAATTTTTAATTACTTTTTTTTACAGATGTGTGGGTACCTACTCAGAATCTGAGTAGGCTACTGCACATAACGACTCAGAATCTTCTGATGATATTGCGTATGATTTTTTTTGTAAATATGTGATGAAATTACTAGAAGTTGAATGGGATCATTTTTTTCAAAAATATGAAATTTACATAGCGCTTTTTTTGTATTTTGCATTTTAATGATAATCATTCAACGTGGAATTGGAATCGCCACCCCGGGAACTATTAATTGGTTTCTATATACAATATTGAGCTCTGGCATCATGAAATTATGCATTGCTAAACTTTTTTTTTACATTAGCTCCACACAGGAGGCACCGAGGAAAACAATTTCCCTAGGGGCCTATGTCATCTTTGAGGATGCTGTGCGGAGGGTTTTTTAAGGGAAAGGAAGGAGAAGAAGATATGGGAAGGAAAAGGGTATGAGGGGTGGGTAGGAATCTGGGGGTCAGTGTGGCCAGGAGTAACGGACGTATGAATCTATTCCTAACACTGCGGTGCAAAGCGAAGGGTTGGGAGAATCTGGTTGGGAGAATCTTATATACAACGGGTACCTGGTATGCGTTGCAAGGTCACTGTAACCTCGGGGTCAACTTTACTGTAATGGTTCCATCCCAATTCCCGGGAAATAAAATTTTAATGCAAGCGCCTGCAATTTATAACATAATATACAACGGGTACACGGCATGCGTTGCAAGGTCACTGTAACCTCGGGGTCAACTTAACTGTAATGGTTCCATCCCAATTCCCGGGAAATAACATTTTAAAGCAAGTGCCTGCAATATATAACATGATATACAACGGTTACTCGGCATGCGTTGCAAGGTCACTGTAACCTCGGGGTCAACTTAACTGTAATGGTTCCATCCCAATTGCCGGGAAATAACATTTTAAAGCAAGTGCCTGCAATACATAACTTGATATACAACGGTTACTCGGTATGCGTTGCAAGGTCACTGTAACCTCGGGGTCAACTTAACTGTAATGGTTCCATTCCAATTCCTGGGAAGTTACATTTTAATGCAAGCGCTGCACTACATAACATTATATACAACGGGTACCCGGCATGCGTTGCAAGGTCACTGTAACCTCAGGTTACACACACACAGGTTAAACACACACCCGCTCCTAGCTTCATCCACGTTCACACGTCAAATCGCATAGTGTTTTAACCCGTTAGTTGCTTCTGCAACGGGCAAAACCTAGTTGTATATTATTATATGTATTGTATAATTAGATAAAAGTATTAGTAGCCTGTTAATAAAAATAATAAATATGTGTAGATTGGAAGGCGGTTGCGTGGTGCCCGATCCACCGGAGAACGGAAATCACCAGCTGGAGAGCGAGGAGATACTGTCGCCAGGAATCAGGGTGCAAGATTACACCGTGCTGCACTATTCCTGCAAAGATGGATACAATTTGACGGCAGAGACGTCTGTTTGCATTAATGGAGAATGGTCATCGAATCCAAAGTGTGAAAGGTAAGAAAGAATATTTATTAATTTAATTCAAAGATATTGAAACATTGTGTTTTAATATCTTTGATTTAATTGGATTTAAAATGTATTCAACCCATTGACAAAAACATTATCTAGACAGAGCATGATCTTTAAATTTAAAAGTGCATTATCTCGCAGCCGAAAGATTGGAAGAACCATCGCTATTTACCTTTTATTGATCCGCACGGATCAAACTTGGAAAGGAGATGAGGAAAAGGAAGGTAGGGAAGTAACTGGCTATCCAAATATATTCATTAAACACGGCAATGGTGGTCTTACACCAAGGCGGTACTCAGAGTATCTTCCACTCTGGAGCGTGCCGCAAATACCTATACCTTAAATTTTAAAAATGATTGTGAAATAACATAAATCGACTCTGGATCTCTAGTCGTGAGTTCCTGAGGAAAATAATTTCCCTCAGAATCCATGTCGTCTTTGGGGATGCTGTATGGAGGGTCTTTACATTGAAAGGACGGAGGGGAAGTTCTGGGAAGGAAAAGGGTATGAGGAGTGGGTAGGAACCTGGGGTGAATGTGTCCAGGAGTGACGGACGCATGAATCCACCTCTCCAACTTCGGCGCAAGGCGATGGGTCGTGAGACCAGCTGGAGAGGTCTAGGTTAGGACTCCCTCAATCAATTTCTTTCGATCCGGCCACCACGCGGTAGATGAACAAACGCTTTGGCCACCAAGACCTAGACAAACCTCACCCCATGAACCCGGGCACCCCACACTGCTAAGTTACCAAACGTAGCGAACCACTTGGGGTGACCTGTGGTAGGGGTGTTGGTTATCCTATAAATGGTTCCCAGGTCGGCAGTACCTATATCCGCCTCCAAAATTGTCGATTGTGTATAAATAGCAACCTTTATTACCTTTATTATTTTACAGAACATAGCTAAATTAGTATAATGATAAAAGGTGTATATGAAAAAAGATAGACCTCTTATAAATATTCTAATCGACTAATTTTTAGTTTGGACTGATGAGTGGCGGTAATCATCGCTTGAACTATATTTATTACCAAGTCTGAGCCGTCTTTGAACAGACGAGTTTTCGAAATAATTATTAAGAGACTAGGGAAATTATACATAGCTGTCAGTCGTGTGTCACGCTTAGGTACTAGAAAGCTAAAACGGTTCGTTAAATTCATGGCATTCAATCCATCGATATTATTTTGAAAAGACATACTAAATCGCTCACTGGGCGGTGAAATACCGTAATAATGGGAGTTTACTCAAGACTCACGTTTTAATTGATTCTGACGAATTCGTAACTATAATAACTTTATTTTTCAAACCGGTACCCGGGGATATAAGTTATTTTTATTAAAGATTATAAAAAACAGTACCTTGCCATTGATATATTTTACCTAAAACAGTTTGAAAATTTTATTACGCGTTTCTCAACTATTATTTTAGTGGTGGTGGCGCCAGTTTCAATTAAAATCATTTGTCTATGATATGAAACTGAATAACTGCTTATTCCCTTTTTCCATTATTTCCTACCTATAAATTGCCAAAAACGAAGTGTGCTGGTTCGCTTTATTTGCGTGACAATAAAAGTGTTATCACACACAAAAACTGTGAACCGCCTGTAACTGCGCGGAAGTTAATTATTGTTGTTCCCGCCTCACGTAAGTGTGCAATGGTTTGGCCAGCACCTTGTGTGTTTTTTTGGGATTCATCCATCGTTGGTTATTTGGATTGATTTGCCCGCTGATATTGTGTATTGTATTTTGTATTTACATATGTATTTTGCCCGTGAAACCGCCCGCCGATACGTTATCCCGCCGCGGCTGTGGAGAATGCCGTGTTGTGTATTGTGAACCCTTTAGACTTTAGACTTAACCAGCGGCCTAAAGTGGACTATAAAAACCTGAACGGACTATGAAATGCAGTTTGGTGAGTTTTTGGCATTCCTTTTTTTAACCTTCCTTATTTTGGGCAGTTATTTAGTGAACCTTATTTAATTTTGGCACACGCACACGCACCCGCTTTGCGAAGGAGAAATTTGCCGCAGCCATCTTTGTACGCCCAACCAAGTGGTAAGCACTATATTTTATTTTTCTAGACGATGATTGAATAACTTTCGGAATGATTCGTTTAGAAACATCTAAAATATTAGTAACACATACATCAGAATGTATTAAAATAAACCCGACAGAGAGATTAAATTTCCAGGCCTGCTAGGACGAATTCCGTTCAATAGGCCAGGTCGCGCCTTATAAATATTTCTATACACCCTTTTGTCACTTACGTCGTTAAAATTCCTACATTATTTTAAAGTGTTTTCCAGGGAAAAATCGACCGTAGATCCGTCCAATAATTTGTGCACACGCCTTCTTTATTTACTTACGTCGTTAAGATTCTGAGTATAATTATTAACATCTTCGGTTGGATTTCCCAATTTATAGTTATTAAATGTCATAAAGTTCAAGTTGTGCTGCACTGTTTCAATTTTTAGTTGGTGAATCTGAGAAAATGGAGCCCAGATTGTTGAATTATACTCTAGATTGCTTCTCATAAACCCTGGTGCGTTGCATTTAAAGGAATTCATTAATTTAAAACTGTTACCCGTCTGCGTAATGCATAAATCACCTAACAAACACTACCTCGTTTCAGTCGCCTACGCGCTTCGTTGCTCTATCTGTTTCTGTGAGGGTGACGACCGTAATTATAGAGGGGTTAGCAGAGAGGATGGTTTTTTTTTACTTACAATTTTTTTTTTACATTGAAAATTTATTTAAGTAAAAGAAAAGCGTTTTTTTTTAAACTGAGGGTAACGACCGTAATTATGGAAGGGTAAGCAGAGAGGATGGACCGTGTTTTTTTTTACTTAAAAAATAAATTTTCAATGCAAAATTTTTTTTTTGAAGTTAGTATAAAAAAATGCCTTCCATCTTCTATGCTAACCCCTCTATAATTACGGTCGTCACCCTCACAGAAACAGATAGAGCAACGAAGCGCGTAAGGCGACTGAAACGAGGTAGTGTTTGTAAGGTGATTTATGCATTACAATCCCTACCGCGCGCGACTGAAACGCGGTAGGGATTGTAAATACGCTACCCGTCCTCAAAATAAACTCCCAAGCATTTTATGGCCTCGTTAGTATTAATTTAAAATATTTTTTTTTTGGTCCTCTTAATTAAGAGGAACAAAAAATTATTTCCTGTTAAAAATAATACGCTCAGATGGTTTGAGCATGTAGAGCGAATAGACGAGGAAAGGAGTGTAAGGAGAATATATGACGCAAATGTGAATGGTAGAAGTCGGGGACGCCCGAGGAAGACACGGCACGACCAAGTGAATCAGATACTTGAGTCGGGCCATGTGAAGAGTCGGATTAATAGAAGAGCATGTATGAAGTGATATATGAATGAGAACGAGGCAAGGAGTGTGTGCCAAGATCGAGTTGGCGGTCCGTCCTCTCTGCCTACCCCTGCGGAGAAACGGCGTGATGGTTAGTTATTTAGTTAGTTTAAAATAATACCAAGATCCTTAATTTGTTCAACTCATCTTAGAAAAATGTTTTTGCTTTACCAATATAAAATTTTAGAGGTTTATTAGTAAGGCTGTAAATAAAGTATTTCAATATAGGTACTGGTTGGGCGTTTACACAATTCATAGCTACACTTACTACATACATTTACATATATCATAGACTCTGTGCTTGTAGTTTGATGGTCACATATTCCATCCCTATCATTTTCCTTTAACCCATCCTGTCCCATTCCTATGAACCTGTTATTTCGTTACCATAATAAATCAGTGTCGTCTATCGAAACTCGCCGTATAAGCAAATAATTTTCCGCTTCCGCATTCTCTACCCGCATATCACAGTAAATACCGCGATTAATAATTCTACAAATGTATGAACAAACCCAGAAGAATAAGAGAAGTGCCGCAAGGTTCGGCAGTAAGTCCCTTCCTTCCTTTCCTTGTGTGCTTTCATTTTTACTTGTGCAGTGGTTTTTCATACATTTCAAACACACATCTGAAAACACATACAAGGTCCTTCGACATTCGCATCCACACAAACGCACATCAGGTACGGAACACCTTGGTACTGATTCTACTAGTGAGATTGTTAGGGAAGAAAGAGTTTAGATACATGTGTGTACAGGTGTAGTACATAAATATAACAGGTGTGTGTTGAAATAGTGCAATAAAATCTGCCAGCTTTATTTTTAAAGGGCCGCCACTGGTTGATTAAGAGCGTTTAACCAGCCAGCGGACGAAAATCCACATTTCGTCGAAAGTTGTTCTTCCGATCGTGCAGGGCGGTTACAATGAGAAAGATTGATTATTCTCCGTACCAGCTTTTTTAAATTATAACTCAATATCGAATTTATTTCAATCCAAATTAGCTTTAATTTATACCTTCATCCAAAAATGCTGAAAGGCGTGATGATAAAACTATTAAAATAGTGTACTTTTTGTAGTTATTTTTTGATTATAAGTATTTATCATTTTTCAATAATGTCTAAATTTAATAAGAATGTTAAAAAAATCTGAAATATATTAGTTTGTAAGTGCGCAAATAAATACACAAATGGACCAATTTTCGTCAAGAAACACATGTACGTACATATTTTTTAATGATTTTATTGAAACTAAAATTAAAATTCTAATACATAACTTTGCTAGATAATGTATTGATTTATTTTACTGCATGATTACATTATTTGAAATGGGTGTGGTATAATACAAAAACTTTTTTGAAAATTTAACAAATCTGCCAACGACCTATGGAATAACCTTATTATACTAAAAATTTTAAAAAAATCTAAAAATTTATTACATAACTATGCTAGATAAAAGAACAATCTTTTGAAATCCATTTATAATTTTTTGTGGAAAAGAGTCAATACGTCTAAAAACTTTTTTGAAAATGACGTATTTCCGGCTTTCTCTGGTAATGCCCTCTTAACCAGGCTAGCAGATGGGAAAGCAATAATCCTCTCTCAGGGCCTTGGGAGTTCAAAACTTTAAGGTTATAATATAAAAGAATTAAAAATGATAGACAGTATTGATAAGGAATAATAATAATAGATTTATTTGTACATATTTATAACTTAAATAGAACATTAAAACATAATTAAAGTATTTAAAACTCACCCCCCTGGATCGACCAAAATTCAATTATCTATCTATCTATCTAAAATAAATCTGGTTTTCTCAGGAAGCTTCTATTCCCGATGTAGAATCTGTCATTTTACCTTCAACTGAAGACGGCTGAAACAGTTTTGCTTTAATAATTCGCTCCAACCATGGAATAATTGCAAATCCAGGCGAGTCTATCTTTCCATCATCTTTTCGTCAGGCTAGACTCCTTGTAAGAAAATGATCTTCCATAATTTATTGTATTGCCTCGTTACTCGGCAAATAGTGGATAATTAAATCCTTTGTAAAATAGATTGCGGTTATTTCGGTCTCAATAATAATGTATAATAAACATTTTAACGGCGCTACGAATAATACTGGTCGCGGCCTTTTGATAATGAACCAATTAGGATAATCAAGCAATCATTTTTATTAAATTAAAACACAAAACAACTTGTAAAATAAAAATCACGTTCGACTTCAGTATAGAGTCCACCACCACGACGGGCTCTATGCTAATGAGTGAAGCTCCAAGCAAATTTTCCAGTACTAAATACCTTATTCAAAAAATAATTGAAAAATTTAGCTTCCAATATTCAAAAATAAATTTACATTGATGTTTATTTTTTTCATAAATCTTATTTAATCACCTCTTGAAATTAATCTAAATCTATGATAAAATAAACTGCGAGTTATATTAACAAATATTTTATCATAACAAGATTATTCACGAAGCATAACAATGTTAATTGAAGATCTTAGTCATTTCACCCCACATTACTTACACTCCACGAAAACATAACCGTTTAAAATATTTTGACGAATATTTTCTTCTTTACAGAACTGTCATCAGTAGTGGATGCGTACTACCCAAGATGCCAGACAATGGGGAATACATTATCAAGAAAAAAGACGGCGTGTTCACTCCTGGCTCATCCGTTGAAGATTTGACCATCCTGGAGTACAGTTGCAACAAGGGTTATTCGGTAACCAACAAAATATCCACATGCCAACGCACAACATGGGTCCCCATTCCAATTTGTCAGAGTAAGTTTTCATATTTTTTTTCAACATCCGATGGTGCATCAACGATAATAGGCCACTTGCATCACATTTTAAAAAAAAAAATTCCGGTTTAGGCAAATATACTAAGACATTCTGTACTTTTTTTTTTTAATCGTATTTTTGAAACCCTGGCGATTTTTTGAAAATTTCAATCCGCTAAATCAAACCATTTTTTATAAACCGGAAAGACGGGACATAATTTTATGGGTGCGAAAAAACGATAATTACATAGCCGAAAATCATTTTTTAAAAAAGAAAGTTTTCCACACGAATGGCACAGGAGAATAACGAGGCATACCAAAAATATTACATCTCATAAATATTTTTTTCCTTGATCCATCTCATTGATTATAAATCATTATAATGTTCAACGTCTACATTACAATGATATACTTGTACTTGTAAATTATAATAATAATAAGAAAATTTGATTTTGTTAAAATCATCACCATTACCATTCCACATCTAAAACACGTACAGTCATCATTACATGTACGGGGTTCTCTTCATAACATCTGTCAAAAAGACAAACCAAATGATAAGTTCGCAGAGAACAAACAATAAATCTAGTGAATGTTAAATGTCAAATTAAAAAATTCGCCTGAAATCAAAGTGTTGCCATATAAAAAAAATAAATCAGTGTGGAATTTTACAAAATTAATAGGAACATTTTCGGAGACGGGACATTTTCATGTAGTGACGTCACGAGCCCAAATAATGGATTTTTTTATCTATTTAAAAAAAAAACTACATTTCTAAAAATTTCCGTAATCTTAGTAATAAAATCTATCCACACGATTTTTTTCAAGTCGTTACGAAATCCATGCAAGTGGCCTATTGTGGACTCCGAATTACACACAATTGATGAAGCGTTTCTGGTGATATTTTTTAAAGGGTGTTTAATTTTGTCAGGTCACAATCAAATAAGTATTCTAGTTTATTTTCACAAATCATGTTTTCGTGATGCCTTTGCAAATTTTAAATCTAGACAGTTAAAATTTGGCTCGGTTTCCTTGTATTTCTGTAGAAAGTAGGAACTACTTGATTCGCTTGCTGATTAGAAATGAAAAGAATTCAAAGTCCAAATCCCATTGTATTTATAAATACTGGGTTCTAAAAGAACTGATACTAGTAAAAAGACGCGCAGCTGTCGGAGTGTACAACCAAATAAACATTGTGTACTTCATTACCGACTCAGGGGCCGTTCAAGTATTACGTAATGCACGGAGGGGGGGTTCAAACAATGCGATACGTAACATGTTTTTCTTTATTTAGATAAAAAAAACTAGGGAATTAAAATCTTCCAAGTTGGCAACCCTTTTTGTTCTCGAAATCTTTTGTTTTATTTATTACCGCAAATGCGATTAAAAGAAGAAAAAAGGTATTTAAGCGACTTTCCAGTAGGTATTTTGCACAACTTAATTGTGACATTCAGGTAAAAATTGTCACTTAGGCGTAACGTAACGTTTAGGGGAGGAAGGGGGGAAAAACGTTACGGCGCGTTACATGCGGGGGAGGGGGGGTCAAAAATCTTCAAAAATTGCGTTACGTAATACTTGAACGTCCCCTTAGTAAGGGAAAAATCTGCTTGCCCATATCCAGATAGTGATTAGTTAACATAGGCGATGATAGGTTTCAGCTAAGTACCGATCCAAAGGTTTTCAGAGATTTCTACTCCACAGAGGGTGATGATAGTTGTATATTGCTTTCAACAAAGGGAATTTGTTGTGAAAAACAGGTGAATCCTATAAAAATTCGCAAAATTTGCTATTAATATTATTAATTAATTACATACGTTAATTATATTGGTTGAGATGCAGCCTTGTGTTAGAAATGTTTATTAACTGAAAAATATTGTAGTTATTCTCACTAAAGGCAAGATTGGTAGGTTGGTCTTGCCTCTTGGAAAAATAAAAAGCCTGTGCCGCCAACTGGCAATGTGGAAGTTATCGGGGATATAAAGCATCGTCAGCTTGTGTGCTACTAACAATATTGCCATTTTTCTTCTAACGTCTAGACCGGGTCTGGTCAACCCAAATTGCCGCATTGATATCCTAAAATTTTCCAAGGGTCGCACAGGTTAAATACTTTATGATTTAATATTTATATCTACGGTCACAACTGGGGAATGAATGTTGATATTCTGATAATCGCAAATAATGGACACCAGAAAGGTTTTGACTTTTATGTACTTGAATAGTTACAGTTAGAACAGGAGAGTGGTTTTTCTCCACCATGATAGCCGCTATCCTAAAATTGTTCGACTTGTTAGCCGCTGTCCTAAAATTGATGCGGCTCGTCAGCTTGTGTCTCTTAAATTGGACTTTTCTGAACATTAGTATCTGCATGAGTAAGATCAAGAAAGGAACGCTCCGATGG
Organism: Limnephilus marmoratus; assembly: GCA_917880885.1. Classification (NCBI taxonomy): domain Eukaryota; kingdom Metazoa; phylum Arthropoda; class Insecta; order Trichoptera; family Limnephilidae; genus Limnephilus; species Limnephilus marmoratus. The sequence goes on along the minus strand of OU862928.1, from coordinate 21,074,505 downwards.
TTTGGGCATGTAGAGCGAATGAACGAGGAAAGGAGTGTAAGGAGAATATAAGACGCGAATGTGAATGGTAGAAGAAGTCGAGGACACCCAAGAAAGACATGGCACGACCAAGTGAATCAGATACTTGAGTCGGGCCATGTCAAGAGTCAGAATAATAGAAGAGAATGTATGAGACGTTGTATGAATGTAAACGAGGCAAGGAATGTGTGCCAAGACCGGGATGTTTGGCGGTCTGTCCTCTCTTCTATTAGAAAGGGTGTGATGGTTAGTTAGTTAGTTAGTTAGTTTAGTATCTGCAGTCGGGACACGTGAATGGTTTTTTCCACTGTTAATCAGTAGGTGACTATTTAAATTAGAGTTTTGTGAACCATTCTCGTGTTCAAACGCACAGTTGCAGTTTGAACACAAGAATGGTTTTTCTCCACTGTGATTCAGTATGTGACTATTTAATTTAGATTTTTGTCAACATACATGGTACAAATGTTGATGGTTCTGTGACAAATGTTTTGTCACAGATCTTTAGAAATCACGGACTGTTGCCCGGGCTATATAACCTAGTCCTAGCATTCCAGCTTTGATTTTTTTTTTAATATACATACAGTATACCAAAAGGCTAGAAATACTGCCACGTGTACGTCATCATAGGCGTACGGTAATATAATATGTAGTTAACAGAATGAAGAGCTGAAGCGCAACGCTGAGGATCAGCCGCGTGCGATTTGGTTTAGCTCGTCAGTGCTACGTCATCGATAGGTCAACCGTTGTTTACTATCTGCGAGCAAGCTTTTAGTGCTGATCGCAATAAAAGTTGGGCGTGCGTGTGTACAGCAGGGCCGTAGCTAGACGGGGCATTATAGGGCAATGACCTACCTTAAAATACCTGTGCCCTACCTTAAGAAATACCATCGACTATGATAATTATACTAGTAAACTGTTCATAGTTTGATATAATTGAAAAAAAAATTACTACCTATTAGTGACATTTAACTAAACAGCTTCGAATTAACCATGGAATCATATCATACTAATTCTTTATAATCATATCTGCCCAATGATGACATTGAGGTAAGTGGTGGGAGGTGTGTGCGTATTGCAATCACTACTTACGGGGAATTCTCAAACAGTTTGGGGATGCTATTAAACGGTTGAGTCATAATAAACCAATCCCTAGATCGATATCTTCGGGCCTTCTTCATACTACACGGTTTGTCATCAGTGTCATCGGATCAAGCACTTCCATACTGCTCACTAACAACATATGCAGGGACAATGGGGGTTTAGTTTTGGTTAATTATAAATGTAGAGTCGTTCTATAAAAAAATTAAGTGTCCTTGTGAGAGCCCACAAGTAGTAACCATCTGTTCCTTACATCGGGCGGGTATGTGGTGGATAACCTCCAATGCACTTCGAATAAGACAATGTTTTCCTTCGAAATGTTTCAGCATGTGAATCCAGAACTGGAATTTTACATTCTGAACGCAAAACTGGTTTAAGTTAAATCTGTATGCGGCGAATTAAAACTACGCTCAGATGAAAGTTTTTCTTTATTCTGGCAGCACCATAGTCTGCAATTAGAATTTTATAACTGCACTTCAAACAAGAGAATGTTTTCCTTCAAAATGGGTCGGCAGATGAATCCATAACTGGAAATTTACATTCTGATCACAAAATAGGTATTAAATTAAGGGTGAATCTGCTTGCGTGTTGTTTGGTTCTGAAACAGTTTTTTAAAACTAAATCCATATTCCCCAAGTCCTTCATCAGTCATTTATTCCTTTATTTTCCTCCTCTCCTTTAAGTCCCTACTTAAGGAAAACAGGAAAATAAGAAGATGTTTTCATATCTACGTGGAATTCATTTCCAAATTGGAATAAAAATTTAAAATTAGTTACTCTTTTGTTGTGTTAAAAAATCGAAGTGACATCGCTCACATCTCGCCATTGAACTCTCGCTAATAATCTCGCAAAATTACTAATCAATATAATCCCAAAGTGTCAGGTAATTGTGACTTAGCGTTGTGCCGTTATTGTGGGAAGCTGCCAGCACCAGGATCGATCCCGAAACAGTGGAAGAAGCCATCAAAGGTAAGGGACTTATTCCTTTCATTTCCCAATTCCGGTGTTTGTGTTTTCATAACGCAATCAATTGTCTTGTATTAGCATAATTAGATTTACAGTCCATATCTTTCTCGTGTCGTGGCATCGGTCGTGACACGTGTTCTCAGCTTTAATTAGTATTACTCTCATATAATGCGTAAGATGGTTTTCCTACGAATTACGAATTTTAAATAACGGTTTGAAATAAAATTTTTAACTCCACACGAAATACTAGAACGGTTTTCTTCGAAATGCATCAACAGATTAATCCGCTACTGGAATTTTGAAAGATCATTCGGAACATGAAACTGGTTTTAACCTAAGAGTTAATACGCACGCGAGTCTTCAGCTTTAGCTCAGATATCTACACCCAGAACAAGAAAATGGTGTTCCTCTTACTTTTGTACTTGGAACACATGGATGGTTTGGTGATCGTGATCCATTGGAACACATGATGATCCATAAAACTTTCTTAGAATTGTCGCGCATCGCCCACGGACCTCTCTCAACCATTCTCGCTGATTATTAGTATAAAAAATCTAAGTGCAAAACAAAATTCGACCCGGACGGTGTTGCCAGTTGCTGCAGTGATCAATATGACATTATAATTAATTTAAAGAAAGGGGATTCCCCAGGTTTGTCACAGAATAAAAAATTAATAAAAAACAGAATGAAAAATTCCGTGCCCATTTCAATCGGTCTGAATCGTAGGTGCAACAAAAATATGAAACGAAATGGTTAAAATTTTTACAAGATATTGTTATTATTTATTGTGCCATTGTGCCGCCCCTTAAAAGTGCGGCAGGGGCGGGCCGCCACCCTCCCCCCAGATCAGAGTTACATTTTTATTTGCGCCCTTCCTGTAACTGCCGCTGCCCTATCTTAAATTCAACTCTGGCTACGGCCCTGGTATATAGTCATAATATAATGAACATTGAACCGAGCAGGATAAAACTGAACACCGCGCAGAAGTCCCACCTGCACCCAACCGTCTGCATCCAGTTATGAGGCATGTTGTGAGGCTGAAGGTTGTGGAGAGGAAAGGAGAGAGGGAAGAGGAAGGTGCGGAAGTATCTTGCTATTTAGATCTTGTTCATTTCATTTCAATCAACGTTTGATTTCTGAATGGTGGTTTTACACAGAGGTGGTAGCGTGAGTATCTTACGCTTTAGGACTTTTCTAGTAATTTATACAAATATCGGAATGCTAAACTAAAACTTGGGCTTAAAATGTGTGAGGTTTCTGCATTATCTGCAGACTTTGGTGAATACGATATAATAAAGACGTATGAATTAAATGTGGATAACTGTACTGTAGATAGTGTCACCGGCGAGGCATCATCGCGTAGATTGACGTTCAGCGACCGACGCACCTGTGGCACTTATTATTTTTCTAACGAAATGTGTGGATTCAGCTAAGGGGAAAAGACCGGGGGTTGGAATAGATATGGAAGACTTAAAAAAGAAGAAAGAAAGACACCAATCTGAATGCATATCTGGGTATCTAGCATGGTGGATCGATATAGATTTTATCGAAAATGTCGGTAACTTGTCATCGCTCCCGAGCACGACTGTAGGCCGCAAACGAACAAACAACAGGTCACAACGACTACGGGTTCCTACTATATTTGACGTTATTTGTTCGTTAGCGGCCTGCAGTCATGCTCGGGAGCGATGACAAGCTACCGACATTTTCGATAAAACCTATATCGATCGACCATGCTAGGTACCAAGGTGGGATCTCTCAGTTGCCATGCAAACACCTACTTTGGGTAAATCCAGGAGATGAGCGTCAATTACAGTTGGAAACAGTTGGTTTGGTGCCGGAATACGTGGCATATATGGCCAAAATTTTGTCATTGCGCTCGGTGCTTTTCTTCAACGCAATGTCGGTTCACAATTTGGCCTGGTTCGGTGCTTAATGTTGCAGCAGTGGATTTTTTACCCTAAATAACCCCTAAGGCGCAGGGATCAATGATTCTGCGAGGTACCAAGTTGTGAAAATGTTTCATTCTTCCAGAACTCTGTAAAAGGCCGGAATCGGACTCTGTAAGCCTGAAGTGCAACCCTGTTATGGAAGACGGCTGTCCTGTCGGATCCGTTATCATCCCTTCTTGCAAAGCTGGGTTCAGATCGAATAGAACTCTTGAAACCATGACGTGCCTAGGTGAAAAGTGGGATGTGAGAACACCGAAGTGTGATCTGAGTAAGGAAGATTTCAAAATTACATTTTCAGTATGTGTACGAGACATATCCAGAAAGTAAGTGTACTGAATTTTTGTAGGTTACAAATTTTTTTATTGAAACAAAAAAATTACATGGTTACCGTAGTACATAAGCTATTTTTCGACATAGTCGCCATTCCTCTTAATGCAGGTGGTGAAGCGGGGTATCAACTTTTTGATGACTTCCTCGTAGTAGTTTCCCGCCAACCCCTTCGTCCACTTCTCCACCTCCTCCTTTACCTCCTCATCTTTTTCCACCCATGTGCAGCTTCAGGGAGGTAAAGAGATAATAATCTGAAGGTGCTAGGTCAGGGGAATGCGCGGGGTGGTTCAGGACAACACATTTAAACGAGGCAAGCAGTTCCTTCGTGGCGTTGGCCGTGTGTGGCCTGGCATTGTCGTGCAGCAGGCTGACTCCCTTTGTCAGCATGCCTCACCTCTTGTTTTGAATCGCCTTCCGCAATTTTTTTAGGGTCAAACAGTATCTTGCAGAGTTGATGGTCTCCCCTTGAGGCAGATATTCAATCAAAATTATACCTTGACAGTTCCAAAACACGGATGCCATGATTTTCTTGGCTGAAATTGTGGTTTTGAACTTTTTGGCGGAGGGTGAAGAGGTGTGACGCCACTGTTGAGACTGCCTTTTGGTTTCAGGCATATAGTGTGCAACCCAAGTTTCATCTTCATTATCGATGGAGCGGAGAAATTCATCTCCATGGAGTTTATAGCGCCTCAAAAACTCTTGTCCGGCTTCCACTCGATTCAACTTGTGTTGGTCTGTCAGCTGTTTTGGGACCCACCTCGCGGATAGTTTCCGTTATCCGAGGGTTTCTGTGATGGTTTCGTGTAGTAGAGATCTGAAGATTTGCGGAAACATCGCAGAAAGTTCATCCACGTTCAATCTGCGATCGTCACAGAGCGTTTTTTCGATTTTTTCCACAATTTCGTCAGTCACAATTGAAGATCTTTCGCTCCTCTGATCATCATGCACAGACGTACGACCGTTTTTAAACTCGCGATACCACTTGTAAACACTCGTACGATTCATAGCTTTATCACCATATGCAATTTTCACCTCATTACAAACCTCAACCGGAGGTTTTCCCTTCCAAACGAGATAATGAATGTCGCCGCATATTTCACACTTGGCGGGAGATTGGATCGACATTTTTCACGAAAAGTGTTGTCGCGTCGACACTTCTCAACGTACTGACCTTGAACCGGTCTCGTTGCGGAGGGGAAGAGTCAGGCTACACGTAAGTGTAGCCAACATGTCGAAAATAAAATTCATTCGGTCGTGAGAGCCTCAGTACACTTACTTTCTGGATACGCATCGTATCTTCTTGATCGATTTCTATTTCCCATACATTCATTAGATTATGTAACGCCTCATTGCCCTCTATATTATTTTTATCCTTGTATAAGGAGAAGTAATTAATAAATCTAGCTCCGAATTACAACATGCATTTGTAACCGTACACTTTTACATAATTTTATTAACTTACGACACACACCAGACCCGTCACTCATAACCAAAGATATTGAAATACAAAAGATATGCTACCAGGACCAAGAGACTACGGTCTAATGGTCCTAGATTTGAATACGGAATTTGGTTGATTTTTTTTAAGGGGTGCTGTAGAATTGGTTAACAATATCGGTGTGTCGGTTCACAATTTGGCCTGGTACGGTGCTTAATGTTGCAGCAGCGGATTTTTTACCCTAAATAACCCCTCAGTCGCAGGAATCAATGATTCTGCGAGGTACCAAGTTGTGAAAATGTTTCATTCTTCCAGAACTCTGTAAAAGGCCGGAATCGGACTCTGTAAGCCTGGCGTGCAACCCTGTTATGGAAGACGGCTGTCCTGTCGGATCCGTTATCATCCCTTCTTGCAAAGCTGGGTACAGATCGAATAGAACTCTTGAAACCATGACGTGTCTAGGTGAAAAGTGGGATGTGAGAACACCAAAGTGTGATCTGAGTAAGGAAGATTTTAAAATTACATTTTCAATATATGTTTCTTCTTGATCGATTTCCATTTCCCATCCATTCATTAGAGTATGTAACGCCTCATTGCCCTCTATATTATTTTTATCCTTGGTATATAAGGAAAAGTAATTAAGAAGTCCAGCTCCGAAGTACAACAAACATCTGTAACTGTACACTTTTACATAATATTATTAACTTTATAAACGACACACGCCAGACCCGTCACTCATAACCAAAGATATTGAAATACAAGAGATATGCTACCAGGACCAAGGACTACGGTCTAATGGTCCTAGTTTGAATACGGAATTTAGTTGATTTTTTGAAGGGGTGCAGTAGAATTGGTTAACAATATCGGTGACCCATTCAGAAATAAATATAATATACATTGCATGTGATTGTCTGCAGACTTTGGTGAATACCTGTTGTGGTTTTTATTGTTACCGAAGAAACACAAACTTATTTGTGTGTACAGATTTAGTACATAAATATAGAATAATAATGTTGTTATTGAATTGTTATTGAAGTACGACACACTTATATGAATTGTTAATGTGTAATAAAATCTGCCAGCTTTATTTTTTAAAGGGCGCCACTGGTTGATTTACCAGGCTAGCAGATGGGAAAGCAATAATCCTCTCTCAGGGCCTTGGGAATTCAAACTTTAAGGTTAATATAAAAGAATTAAAAATGATGAAACAGTATTCATAAGGAATAATCATAATACATTTATTTGTACATATTTTTAACACAAATAGAACTTAAAACATTAATAAAATATTAAAGCTCACCCCCCCGATCGACCAAATTCCATTTATCTAGCTACCTAAAAATTAGGGTCCTCTCGTTTCTCAGGAAGCTTCTATTCCCGATGATGAATCTGTCGATTTTCCGTGAACTGAAGACGGCTGATGCAGTTTTGCTCCAATAAAATTGCTCCAACCTAGGAACAATTACAAATCCAGGGGAGTCTATTTTTCCATGTGCAAAACAGAATATCCCAAATACTCCAAGATTACTTAAAAATCGATCGGGCTAGACTCCTTGTTGGTAGATGGTCTTCTAAAATTTCTTTTAGCACTCTGGCTTGCATAATTTATTATATTGATAGCCTTGTTACTCGGCAATATGTAAAATAGAAGATATGTTAATCCATAGTAATTTAATTGCGATATTTCAATTTGTTTCAATAATCACGGAAGAAACGCGCATCTCTACAATGAAGCAAACAAAACACCTTCATGGCGCCACGAAAACACTGATTGCGGCCCTCTGATAAAGAAACAATTAGAATTTAGATTAATCAAACAATCTTTTAAATTAGCGCACGATTCAACTTTCAAATAAAAATCACGATAGACTTTCAGTATGGAGTCTTACCACACGGCTCCAGACCAAAGATATTCAAATACAGAAGAGATATGCTATGGTGTCCGCGCAACTGTCGCAACCGCGCAACTGTCGCCGGACTACGCGCTAATTAGCGTAGTTTTCATACAAAAAGAATTTGTTCATTTCGTTGATTTTTTGAAAATGTGCAAAATATATTGGTTAACAATATATTTTGAATAAGGAAATAATTCGTTCATTTAGTTTAACGTTCGTTTGGTTTATTCGTTAATTATTTGTTCTTTTAGTTTATTTGTTAATTGGTAAACAATATCGGCGACACCCGGAAGTGCAGACCACATAGTAAAAACAGCAGATAGCACATCTACTTATATTTCAATATTTTTGCTCCAGACCAACAAGTGAATCGCCTAGCTTGTTCTCAAGTCTCAAATACCTTCTTTCAAAAAATAATTGAATAAACTAGGTTCCATGTTTCAAAAATAAATTTTCATTGATGTTTATAACTTATTCAATCACCTTTAAAATTAGGTACGGTACCTGCCTAATTCTATGATAAAATAAACTGCGAGTTATATTAATAATTATTTTATCATAACAACGATATAATAAAAACGAATTAATTAAATGTGGATAACTGTATACTGTAGATAGTGTCACCGGCGAAGCATCATCGCGTAGATTGACGTTCAGCGACCGACGCGACGTACCTGTGGCACTTATTATTTTTCTTACGAAATATGTGGATTCAGCCAAGGAGAAAAGACCGGGGGTTGGAATAGACATGGAATACTTAAAAAATAAGAAAGAAATACACGAATCTGGATGCATATCTGGTGGGATCTCTCAGTTGCCATGCAAACGCCCACTTTTGGTAAATTCAGAAGATGCGCGCCAATCACAGTTGGAAATAGTTGATTTGGCGCTGGAATACTTGGCATGTGTGGCCAAAATTTTGTCGTTGCGCTCGGTGCTTTTCTTCAACACAATGACGGTTCACAATTTGCCCTGGTGCGGTGCTTAATGTCGCGGCAGCGGATTGTTTACCCAAAAATAATCCCTCATGCGCAGGGATCAATGATTCTGCGAGGTACCAAGTTGCGAAAATATTTCATTCTTCCAGAACTCTGTAAAAGGCCGGAATCGGACTCTGTAAACCTGGTGTGCAACCCTGTTATGGAAGACGGCTGTCCTGTCGGATCCGTTATCATCCCTTCTTGCAAAGCTGGGTACAGTTCGAATAGAACTCTTAAAGCCATGACATGTCTAGGTGAAAATTGGGATGTGAGAACACCAAAGTGTGATCTGAGTAAGGAAGATTTCAAAATAACATTTTCAATATATGTTTCTTCTTAATCGATTTCTATTTCCCATACATTCATTAGAGTATGTAACGCCTCATTGCCCTCTATATTATTTGTAAATCTAGGAGATGCGCGTCAATTACAGTTGGAAACAGTTGATTTGGCGCTGGAATACTTGGCATGTGTGCTTTTCTTCAACGCAATGACGATTCACAATTTGGCCTGGTTCGGTGCTTAATGTTGCGGCAGCGGATTGTTAACCCAAAATTAACCCCTCAGGCGCAGGGATCAATTTCAGATCAGATTCTGTGAGGTACCAAGTTGCGAAAATGTTTCATTCTTCCAGAACTCTGTAAAAGGCCGGAATCGGACTCTGTAAACCTGGCGTGCAACCCTATTATGCATGACGGCTGTCCTGTCGGATCCGTTATCATCCCTTCTTGCAAAGCTGGGTACAGTTCGAATAGAACTCTTGAAACCATGACGTGCCTAGGTGAAAATTGGGACGTGAGTACACCAAAGTGTGATCTGAGTAAGGAAGATTTCAAAATTACATTTTCAATACATATATGTTTCTTCTTGAACGATTTCTATTTCCCATCATCCATCCTCATTGCCCTCTATATTATTTTTATCCTTGTTGTATAAGGAGAAATAATTTAGAAGTCCAGCTCCGAATTACAACATACATTTGTAACTGTACACTTTTACATAATATTATTAACTTTCTAAACGACACACAACAGACCCGTCACTCATAACCAAAGATATTGAAATTACTACTGGTCGTTGATGATAATTCCATCCAACGCCAACGTCGTTATCGTTGGCGATATTGAACTGTTGAAAATAACGTCACGTTGACGCAACTATAATAGGAGATCGACACGATACTAACAAAAAACAAACAAAAAATAGATCAAAATCGTGTTAGGGAATCCCTTTCAATGGGTGGTTCCCCGGATCATTGATGTATTATTATTATCTCTATGCCCCACGCCCCACACACGTAATAATATTGGAGTTTTACCTACCATTAAAACTCTTATTATGTTGCCTTCCTTATCCAGAATATTCCTTAGTGAGAGATGGCATCTCTGTTTCTATCCGATTTCGGTCTTTCTTCTCCTTTTACCTTCTTGTAATATTCAAATTTCGCGCGATTTTTGTCCCTCTATGATCTCAATCACTGCTACCAACAGTTAGGCGTACACAAGCGTTGACGCGACGCCATTTTCTTCAATTATTGTAGTCTCACCAGACAGGGGATGAGGAATATTCTGGATAAGGAAGGCAACATAATAAGAGTTTTAATGGTAGGTAAAACTCCAATATTATGTAGTGCCGTTCCTTATCCAGAATATTCCTTAGTGAGAATTGTCTGCTATCGTCTGGTGGCAGTGTTGATGTCAATTGTGATCACCTTCATTTAGAAGTACCGGTTGGAGGTCTGCCCTCATACTGATTGCTTCTCCTTCTGACTCCAGAAATGGAGGAACTTTGGGGGTCTGCCCCCCTCAGATGAATGATTGGTCTAAACAGGTTTGTCAAGAATGACTTCAAGTAGAAGTGACAGTTAGAGTTAGAGGTCTGCCCTCACACCGATTGCTTATCCTTCCGACTCCAGAAATGGAGGAACTTTGGGGGTCTGCCCCCCTCAGATGAATGATTGGTCTAAACAGGTTTGTCAAGAATGACTTCAAGTAGAAGTGACAGTTAGAGTTAGAGGTCTGCCCTCACACCGATTGCTTATCCTTCCGACTCCAGAAATGGAGGAACTTTGGGGGTCTGCCCCCCTCAGATGAATGATTGGTCTAAACAGGTTTGTCAAGAATGACTTCAAGTAGAAGTGACAGTTAGAGTTAGAGGTCTGCCCTCACACCGATTGCTTATCCTTCCGACTCCAGAAATGGAGGAACTTTGGGGGTCTGCCCCCCTCAGATGAATGATTGGTCTAAACAGGTTTGTCAATTATGACTTCAAGTAGAAGTGCCAGTTAGAGTTAGAGGTCTGCCCTCACACCGATTGCTTATCCTTCCGACTCCAGAAATGGAGGAACTTTGGGGGTCTGTCCCCCTCAGGCGAATAATTGGTCTACACAGGATTGTCAAGGATGGCGAAAGACTGGCCTAAAGCGGTTTGTTGTGGGTGACTTCATGTAGAAACGCCGGTTAGAGGTCTGCCTTCACACCGGTCTCTTCTCCTTCTGACTCCAGAAATGGAGGACCTTTGGAGATCTGCTACCTTTTCAAGGCTAACGAAGTCCCCAGCTCCTTTATTGAATATTGGACTGTTTTATTTCTTTTACTATTATTATTCTAAGGTATTTTCACTTTGCCAATTAACCTTTTCCAAAAATTTTCTCTATTGGATAAATAACTTTTCAAACCAACGAAGTGAAGCCACTGCTGATCTGGTCCTCTTCGCAGAGGCCTCAATACCAGCATAAGTATTGGTAGTATTGTATTGACCAATCTGCCAATAAAATTGTTATAGAAGCTGCTTTTATTGGACCCATGGGTAAAACGGATTTGTCAATTTCGGGTGTGTGCCTTGTGGCGAAATTTTTCAATCCCACCGGAGTGGGTCTGGACTGGTGGTCTCAACCAAAATGGAATCCGATAGCCATTGAGGATTTTTAGGAGAAAAAATGGGGGCATTTGCGATACGCCATTGTTCTAAAGAACTTAGAAATTGTCCTCCCTGAAATCGCCTGGGCTGATTGTCAATTTTTTCAGGGGCGACAGTGTGAGGTTTGCCCGTGCACTGTCGGTCTCCAAAAATTCCGTCCTCTGCTGGCAGAGGAAGAACTGATGATGACCGGGGTCTGCCCACCGGTACTGAAATGGAAATTGGGTGGAACCCAGATTTCCTGCGGAAACACGTTGAGTTTGCATAACTGCCCGTGTTTCGTTTTTCTACCTTGACATAGATTCGTTAATTCTAGGGTTTGCGTAAACTAAGCCCTGTAGACTTTGTTCGTCCCATTAAGTCTCTGCAACTGGGAGACAAGCTTGTTATCCACTGGAGTTTTGCACATCTCCAGGAATCGTTCGCGTCAATGTCTCTCTTTCTATATCGGACCATCCTTGCAATCTAACATCTGAGTTCCAATTTTCCACACTTGCAGCTCCAGTTTAAGTATTTGCGGTGAGAGCCTGTGGTGGTGTCTATTAGTATCTGCGTAGATATATATGGTTTCCTAGCAAAGATGAGACTTAATACTCCCTGTTTCAAGTCTGGTAGTAGTATTTTCGTCCATTTGGGAGCTACTAGCAGGTAATTTCCTGTGGAGCTGTTCAGATGAGCAAGCACTCGGGGAATTAGACAAAACACTCATGCCAGAGGAAAGTGCCAAGGTCTGCTAAAATATTATGAAATATCGCCACTTTGTCTTCCCTGTCTATGGACACATCTTTCCACCACGTGAGCCATGTGAGGCAAATAGGTCCACAGTGGGTTTGCCCCATTTGTGAAATATCTGTTCTGTTGCAGGAGGTAGAAGGTGCAACTCCGGAAAACGGCTTCCTCGGGACAAGTGGTCCGCAAGGTCATTGTACCGACCCATAAAGGTGTAGTGTGGTGTTCTAGTATAGACTATATTAGAACAGTAGAACTCCTCAAACATCTTTTCTGGTTTTTCAAGGCATTTAGTATAGCAAACATCTCTTTCAAGTTTTCGTGCCAATCCTGCTGTCCCCTGGTCCAATTCCCCGCAATCGGAGCACCATCGACTTGTATCATCGGTCGAGAGGAAATGAGAGACAGCGGGGATGTGTAGTGGCATAAAGACCTTTACTTTCTGTGCCCATCATGATATGTCTTTCATTTCTATTTGTGTCTGCTGGTTGATGCTTTTTTCAAATTGACGGTCCAACCGAGGTCTCCTAGTAGGTTCAAAAAATAGATTTGTTTTGACCTTCAGAATTTCCCTGTCCTGGAGGGCCAGAAGGAAATCGTCCAGGTATACATACAATGGCCCTCATATTTTGATGGTGTAAGGTCTCCGCAACCCAATTGGTCACCTTGGCAAAGGCTTGTGGAGCACTGCTCAAGCCCTGGGGAAGACATGTCATTTGCAATGACTACTTTGTACAAAATCCTCAGAAAATGATGGCGAGACTCTGCGTCTGGGATGTGGAAATATGCGTGCAACATTTCTATTTTTGTCATCCAGTCTTGTGGTTGGAGAAATTCGGGAATTTACCGATAATAGGTCTGTTGTTGCTGTCCCCTTTTGGACCAGGAACATTTGGGAAAGAAAACCGGAGTTGTTGACTGCCGGCTCCAATATATTTAGTTTTGTGGATGATTTCTATTTCCTTTGTCATTGCTGGGGTAATCTTTGTCACAAATATTTTTAAAATTAGGGCAGTTGGGCATAATAATAGAAGCTTTGTAAAGAAGAGGATTCTGTATCCCCTATGATTTTCAGAACAACTTTGGGAGCAATTAGAGCTGCCCATTTGTTTTTGTAATTCAGCAATTGCACCGCCCGAAACTTTGGTGGCCTCAAGTCATGCACTCCTATAGTAACATAGGTTAGAGGTCTGCCCTCGCACCGGTCGCTTGCTACTATCTTTCCCCCCCCCCCCCCCCCTTTAAACTCCAGAGGTGGAGGGCTTGGGATACCTTTGGGGGTCTGCCCCCCTCAGGCGAAAGGGTTCTCAGGATGGAAAAATTTTTTGAGATAGAAATCTCGGCCCTGAAAGTGGTTTTGATACCTTTTTTGTAACCGTCCCCTCTTTTGGTGGACCTATAGCAGTGATGGCCAATTCTTTACTCCTCCCAAATTCTGCAATTAAGTATAGAGGGCTTCCTTATTGAAGAGATGTGAGGAAGTAGGAAAGATCTGCATCAGTACTTTTTGTCCGATTTTCCACATGTGATCTGCAACTGGTCATCAGACCATTTTAGTAAGTCATTCTGAAATGATCCTCCAAACAACTCGTTAACTTTCTCGTACTTTCTGGGTAGACATCCTGTGCCTCGAAACCCCTTTCGACTAATTGCTGCAGCTGCACCCTATCATTGAGAGCTGCGTGCGTTATATCGGCGAAGAGTGACATGTTGAAAAAACCCAGAATCATATGGCTGCAACCTAACGTTCACCTTTTAAACTCTTTAAAACCCGGATTGGCAAGGTGGCCCTTAATGAACTTGTTTATCTTCTCTAAGAGAAATGGTGGGGCCCTGCATTTGTAAAATACGAGGATTACTCCTGGCTACTATTGAGCACTGGTTCTCAGTTTCTGCGATAGACATATTCTCGGAGGTTGCATTCTCTGCGAATCTTGACCTCTGTTCTTGCAAAACAAAATCTTGTAGTCTGCCTACTTGTTCTATTAATTTTTTAATATAAAGTGCCATTCCTTTCTCTCGCCTTCTGGAAATAGAGCTGTCGGAACTTGGTGAGCGCCGGCGGTGCCTTCATCTTTTTCGTTTATTGTCACAATTAACGGATTCATCTGAGAAACAGTCGGAACTCAAATTATTTTGTTTCATTTTTCGTCTTTTGTCACAATTTATACTCGCGAACGCGGGAATCTCAACCGCTTCTAGAGACGACATTATCCGACATTGTGTAAAATTCTTTTAAAGGAACAAAATTTTGTTTTTGTTTATATTGATTTACACTCGCGTATAATCGATTTACGATCTCAACCGCTTCGAGGTACACAATATTATCCGACATTGCGTGAATAATAATTGCGTAAGAGCCTTTTGAAGAAGGAACAAAATTTCGTTTTTGTTTATATTGAATTACACTCGCGTACGCGGGAATCTCAACCGCTAAGAGATACACAATATTATCTGTCATTACGTAGTTAATAATTGCGTAAAATTATTTTGGAGAAGAAAGAAATTTTATAGTTTTTAGTTTATATTGCAACTAACAACCGTTCGGAATAGAAACTAGACGTCAATTGAAGAAAATGGCGTCGCGTCAACGCTTGTGTACGCCTAACTGTTGGTAGCAGTGATTGAGATCATAGAGGGACAAAAATCGCGCGAAATTTGAATATTACAAGAAGGTAAAAGGAGAAGAAAGACCGAAATCGGATAGAAACAGAGATGCCATCTCTCACTAAGGAATATTCTGGATAAGGAACGGCACTACATAATAATCCTATAATAACGTTGAAAGTTGAAACTGTTGGAAGACGTTGGTTTCGGTGTTAAAAATATTACGCTGTTGAAATGTTAAAAGGCATTGAAGATATATTTTGCTTGTCACTGATAAATTCGCTTGTAGCTTGGCGCTACGGATCGGCCGTATTGGATGGGAAAATAAAAAAAAACGTGCAGTAGGTTCGTATATTACCAAAAGACCATTTCAAATTAGGTATAATATCATTCACGAAGTGTGATCTCTGACCCTTTTGATTTAACACTCCAACACTGTTGAAAACAATAGGTACAAAACGTAGCTGTTAGGCGACCGGCATTGATAATTATCAATAGGTTATTTTTTGCTTGTCGATGATAAATTTGATTGTCCCCTGGAGCTGCGTATCGGCCGTACTGGATGGGAAAATAAAAAAAACGTGCAGTAGGTACGTACATTACCAAAAGACCATTTGAAATATCGAGTAATGTTGTTCACAAAGTGCAAACTCTTAACCCTTTTTATTTATTAGGCAGTTAAATCGTTGACTGCGTTGAATAATATTCACATGTAGTTATTATATTTCAACTGTTGGCGCTAATTATTATCAACAGCGTTGGACGTTGAAACAATGTAACTATTGTTTCCAACGGCTGGTTATATTTTGATACAGTACTAATTGAAATACAAGAGATATGCTACCAGGACCAATAGACTACGGTCTAATGGTCCTAGTTTGAATACGGAATTTTGTTGATTTTTTTGAAGGGATGCAGTAGAATTGGTTACCAATATCGGTGACCCATTCAGAAATAAATACAATATATATTTTCAAATATCGGAATGCTAAACAAAACTTTTGGCTTGAAGTATGTGAGGTTTCTGCATTGTCTGCAGACTTTGGTGAATACGATATAATAATATATAAAAACGAATATTATAAAAATAATATATATAAAAACCAATGAATTAAGTAAATGTGTGGATTCAGTCAAGGAGAAAATAGCAGGGGATGGAATAGACATGGAAGGTTTAGTAGACTGGAAAAAGAAAGACACCAGTCTGGATGTATATTTGGTGGGATCTCTCAGCTGCCACACAAATACTCATTTTGGGTAAATCCGAGAGGAGGCGGGCCAATTACAGCCGGAAACAGATTTGGCGCTGGAATACTTGGCTTGTGTGCTTTTCTTAAATGCAATGACGGTTCACAATTTGGCCTGGTTGCTTAATGTCGCGGCAGCGAATTTTTTTACACAAAAATAACCCCTCACGTGCAGTGATCAATGATTCTGAGGGGTACCAAGTTGCGAAAATGTTTCATTCTTCCAGAACTCTGTAAAAGGCCGGAATCGGACTCTGTAAGCCTGGCGTGCAACCCTGTTATGGAAGACGGCTGTCCTGTCGGATCCGTTATCATCCCTTCTTGCAAAGCTGGGTACAAATCGAATAGAGCTCTTGAAACCATGACGTGCCTAGGTGAAAAGTGGGATGTGAGA
Source organism: Limnephilus marmoratus (assembly GCA_917880885.1). NCBI lineage: Eukaryota > Metazoa > Arthropoda > Insecta > Trichoptera > Limnephilidae > Limnephilus > Limnephilus marmoratus. The sequence continues at coordinate 21,057,933 of OU862928.1, read as the reverse complement.
ACACCAAAGTGTGATCTGAGTAAGGAAGATTTCAAAATTTCATTTTCAATATATGTTTCTTCTTGATCGATTTCTATTTCCCATCCACACACCAGACCCGTCACTCATAACTCATAACCAAAGATATTGAAATACAAAAGATATGCTACCAAGACCAAAAGACTACGGTCTAATGGTCCTAGTTTGAATAAGAATTTAGTTGATTGTTTGAAGGGGTGCAATAGAATTTTTTTACAATATCGGTGACCCATTCAGAAATAAATATAATATATATTTACAAATATCGGAATTCTAAACAAAACTTTTGGCTTGAAGTGTGTGAGGTTTCTGCAATGTCTGCAGATTTTGGTGAATACGATATAATTTTAACGAATGACGGTTCACAATTTGCCCTGGTTCGGTGCTTAATGTCGCGGCAGTGGATTTTTTACCCAAAAATAACCCCTCAGGTGCAGGGATCAATTTCCGATCGGATTTTGCGAGGTAACAAGTTGTGAAAATGTTTCGTTCTTCCAGAACTCTGTAAAAGGCCGGAATCGGACTCTGTAAGCCTGGCGTGTAACCCGGTTATGGATAACGGCTGTCCTGTCGGATCCGTTATCATCCCTTCTTGCAAAGCTGGGTACAGATCGAATAGAACTCTTGAAACCATGACGTGCCTAGGTGAAAAGTGGGATGTGAGAACACCAAAGTGTTATCCGAGTAAGAAAGATTTCAAAAATACATTTTCAATATATGTTTCTTCATGATCGATTTCTATTTCCCATCCATTCATTAGAGTATGTAACGCCTCGTTGCCCTCTATATTATTTTTATATTTGGTGTATAAGGAGATGTAATTAAGAAGTCCAGCTCCAAATTACAACAAACTTTTGTAACTGTACACTTTTACATAATATTATTAACTTTATAAACGACACACACCAGAGCCGTCACTCATAAGCAAAGATATTGAAATACAAGAGATATGCTACCAGGACCAAGAGACTGCGGTCTAATGGTCCTAGTTTGAATACGGAATTTTGTTGATTTTTGGAAGGGGTGCAGGAGAATTGGTTAACAATATCGGTGACCCATTCAGAAATAAATATAATACAGGGTGTCCGGGGGTAAAGTGCATTAACTTCGGGAGGTGATTCTACATGATAGTGTAAGTAAAAAAGATGAATAACTTTTTTCGAAATTCCAACTTTTAGGGGTAGTTTTGTGGTAAAAAGATAAATTTAGACTGGCGTGCGCGGCCAGCTTTATTATTTTGTGGTGTTACGATACGGGCCAATCACCACCATTTATTGTTGCAACGATCGTGCCCGGCAGGCTCCCGGCAAGTAAGATCGTACCTCACACTAAGGAGTTTTAGTAGGTAGATCTTTTTGTATTGGAAAAAAAATGTTGGAATTTCGAAAAAAGTTGTTGAACTTTTTTACTCCTACCATCATGTAGAATCACCTCCTGAAGTTAATGCACTTTACCCCCGGACACCCTGTATACATTTACAAATATCGAAATGCTAAACAAAACTTTTGGCTTGAAGTGTGTGAGGTTTCTGCATTGTCTGCAGACTTTGGTGAATACGATATAATAAAAACGAATGGATTAAATGTGGATAACTGTACTGTAGATAGTGTCACCGGGGAGGCATCATCGTGTAGATCGATGTTCAGCCACCGACGCGACGTACCTGTGGCACATATTATATTTCTGACGAAATGTGTGGATTCCGCCAAGGGGAAAAGACCGGGGGTTGGAATAGACATGGAAGACTTAAAAAAGAAGAAAGAAAGACACCAATCTGAATGCATATCTGGTGGGATCTCTCAGTTGCCATGCAAACACCCACTTTTGGTAAATCCAGGAGATGCGCGCCAATTACAGTTGGAAACAGTTGATTTGACGCCAGAATACTTGGCATGTGTGCTTTCCTTCAATGCTATGACGGTTCAAAATTTTCCCTGGTTCGGTGCTTAATGCCGCGGCTTGTTTACCCAAAAATAAACCCTCAGGTACAGGAATCAATGATTATGCGAGGGACCGAGTTGTGAAAATTTTCATTCTTCCAGAACTCTGTAAAAGGCCGGAATCGGACTCTGTAAGCCTGGCGTGCAACCCTGTTATGGAAGACGGCTGTCCTGTCGGATCCGTTATCATCCCTTCTTGCAAAGCTGGGTACAAATCGAATAGAACTCTTGAAACCATGACGTGCCTAGGTGAAAAGTGGGATGTGAGAACACCAGAGTGTTATCCGAGTAAGGAAGATTTCAAAATTTCATTTTCAATATATGTTTCTTCTTGATCGATTTCTATTTCCCATCCACACACCAGACCCGTCACTCATAACCAAAGAAATTGAAATACAAAAGATATGCTACCAAGACCAGAAGACTACGGTCTAATGGTCCTAGTTTGAATAAGGAATTTAGTTGATTTTTTGAAGGGGTGCAATAGAATTTTTTTACAATATCGGTGACCCATTCAGAAGTAAATATAATATTTATTTACAAATATCGGAATTCTAAACAAAACTTTTGGCTTGAAGTGTGTGAGGTTTCTGCAATGTCTGCAGATTTTGGTGAATACGATATAATTTTAACGAATGACGGTTCACAATTTGCCCTGGTTCGGTGCTTAATGTTGCGGCAGTGGATTTTTTACCCAAAAATAACCCCTCAGGTGCAGGGATCAATTTCCGATCGGATTTTGCGAGGTAACAAGTTGTGAAAATGTTTCGTTCTTCCAGAACTCTGTAAAAGGCCGGAATCGGACTCTGTAAGCCTGGCGTGTAACCCGGTTATGGATAATGGCTGTCCTGTCGGATCCGTTATCATCCCTTCTTGCAAAGCTGGGTACAGATCGAATAGAACTCTTGAAACCATGACGTGCCTAGGTGAAAAGTGGGATGTGAGAACACCAAAGTGTTATCCGAGTAAGAAAGATTTCAAAAATACATTTTCAATATATGTTTCTTCATGATCGATTTCTATTTCCCATCCATTCATTAGAGTATGTAACGCCTCGTTGCCCTCTATATTATTTTTATATTTGGTGTATAAGGAGATGTAATTAAGAAGTCCAGCTCCAAATTACAACAAACTTTTGTAACTGTACACTTTTACATAATATTATTAACTTTATAAACGACACACACCAGAGCCGTCACTCATAAGCAAAGATATTGAAATACAAGAGATATGCTACCAGGACCAAGAGACTGCGGTCTAATGGTCCTAGTTTGAATACGGAATTTTGTTGATTTTTGGAAGGGGTGCAGGAGAATTGGTTAACAATATCGGTGACCCATTCAGAAATAAATATAATACAGGGTGTCCGGGGGTAAAGTGCATTAACTTCGGGAGGTGATTCTACATGATAGTGTAAGTAAAAAAGATGAATAACTTTTTTCGAAATTCCAACTTTTAGGGGTAGTTTTGTGGTAAAAAGATAAATTTAGACTGGCGTGCGCGGCCAGCTTTATTATTTTGTGGTGTTACGATACGGGCCAATCACCACCATTTATTGTTGCAACGATCGTGCCCGGCAGGCTCCCGGCAAGTAAGATCGTACCTCACACTAAGGAGTTTTAGTAGGTAGATCTTTTTGTATTGGAAAAAAAATGTTGGAATTTCGAAAAAAGTTGTTGAACTTTTTTACTCCTACCATCATGTAGAATCACCTCCTGAAGTTAATGCACTTTACCCCCGGACACCCTGTATACATTTACAAATATCGGAATGCTAAACAAAACTTTTGGCTTGAAGTGTGTGAGGTTTCTGCATTGTCTGCAGACTTTGGTGAATACGATATAATAAAAACGAATGGATTAAATGTGGATAACTGTACTGTAGATAGTGTCACCGGCGAGGCATCATCGTGTAGATTGATGTTCAGCGACCGACGCGACGTACCTGTGGCACATATTATATTTCTGACGAAATGTGTGGATTCCGCCAAGGGGAAAAGACCGGGGGTTGGAATAGACATGTAAGACTTAAAAAAGAAGAAAGAAAGACACCAATCTGAATGCATATCTGGTGGGATCTCTCAGTTGCCATGCAAACACCCACTTTTGGTAAATCCAGGAGATGCGCGCCAATTACAGTTGGAAACAGTTGATTTGACGCCAGAATATTTGGCATGTGTGCTTTTCTTCAATGGTATGACGGTTCAAAATTTGCCCTGGTTCGGTGCTTAATGCCGCGGCTTGTTTACCCAAAAATAAACCCTCAGGTACAGGAATCAATGATTATGCGAGGGACCGAGTTGTGAAAATTTTCATTCTTCCAGAACTCTGTAAAAGGCCGGAATCGGACTCTGTAAGCCTGGCGTGCAACCCTGTTATGGAAGACGGCTGTCCTGTCGGATCCGTTATCATCCCTTCTTGCAAAGCTGGGTACAAATCGAATAGAACTCTTGAAACCATGACGTGCCTAGATGAAAAGTGGGATGTGAGAACACCAGAGTGTTATCCGAGTAAGGAAGATTTCAAAATTTCATTTTCAATATATGTTTCTTCTTGATCGATTTCTATTTCCTATCCACACACCAGACCCGTCACTCATAACCAAAGATATTGAAATACAAAAGATATGCTACCAAGACCAGAAGACTACGGTCTAATGGTCCTAGTTTGAATAAGGAATTTAGTTGATTTTTTGAAGGGGTGCAATAGAATTTTTTTACAATATCGGTGACCCATTCAGAAATAAATATAATATATATTTACAAATATCGGAATTCTAAACAAAACTTTTGGCTTGAAGTGTGTGAGGTTTCTGCAATGTCTGCAGATTTTGGTGAATACGATATAATTTTAACGAATGACGGTTCACAATTTGCCCTGGTTCGGTGCTTAATGTCGCGGCAGTGGATTTTTTACCCAAAAATAACCCCTCAGGTGCAGGGATCAATTTCCGATCGGATTTTGCGAGGTAACAAGTTGTGAAAATGTTTCGTTCTTCCAGAACTCTGTAAAAGGCCGGAATCGGACTCTGTAAGCCTGGCGTGTAACCCGGTTATGGATAACGGCTGTCCTGTCGGATCCGTTATCATCCCTTCTTGCAAAGCTGGGTACAGATCGAATAGAACTCTTGAAACCATGACGTGCCTAGGTGAAAAGTGGGATGTGAGAACACCAAAGTGTTATCCGAGTAAGAAAGATTTCAAAAATACATTTTCAATATATGTTTCTTCATGATCGATTTCTATTTCCCATCCATTCATTAGAGTATGTAACGCCTCGTTGCCCTCTATATTATTTTTATATTTGGTGTATAAGGAGATGTAATTAAGAAGTCCAGCTCCAAATTACAACAAACTTTTGTAACTGTACACTTTTACATAATATTATTAACTTTATAAACGACACACACCAGAGCCGTCACTCATAAGCAAAGATATTGAAATACAAGAGATATGCTTGTAACTTCGCAAATTCCGGCCGGTACGGTTCATATTTAACTTGCTCCGCATAGAAATTCTTTCTAGTCGGTAAAAACTTTAAAAACACTCAATTTTTTAGTGTCATTTAGTGTAAAATCAATAACTCCGTCTAGTGAATATATAAAAAATAGTTGTTTCGTTAATTAAAAACGGATTTTGACCCGTTTTCGTTTTAGAACTGAAGTGTCAAACGCGACGAAACAAACAATAAGCCATCTCCTTGTTAATAATTATTAATCGCATACAACCACTTAACATAAACATAGTGATTCATTCTGTCATATTTTTAGTGTTTAAATTTTTTAAATCGGACCAGTGGAAGTTAGTAAAATTAACATTCTAAAGTTTATTTGGCCAAATTCATAAACACATCTACAGAACGTTAGTTTATATTGCAATCAAACGGCGCGTCTCGAATGTTGGCGGTGGTTCAGTGGTGAGCGCGTTTGACTCTGGCTCTGGGGACCTCAGTTCGAAACCGCGTGGATCCAAAACAATTTTTGTTATTCTTTTATTTTATTTATAAAATTTTTGAATTTTGAATAATATTAGCACCATCTATCGAAATCTAAAAACTAAGATCATATTTCTAATTTAAAATAATACAAAATGAGCAGACACAAGAAACCAACGACATCTTGCGACGCAGAAGAAAATGACACATTATACAAGGCTGCTTCCAAACAGAAAACCAAAGACATTCCAAGTGACATATCCCAAAATGAAATTCTAAATGAAATTAACGAAAAAATTAGCATTATGTACGCAATGAAGAAAGATTTGGAATCGCTAACGAAGTCAACAGAATTCCTATCAAACAAATACGACGAATTAATAACACTCCACTCAAACATGGGGAAAAAACTTAAAGAAAATGAAAATAAACTGAATGAAGTGATTAAAAAAAATACCGATCTCGAAAAATGGAACCGAACACTAGAATATCGAATTCAAGAAATGGAACAAACCGAAAAAAATTGCAATGTAGAAGTGTTTGGTCTAGAAATGATGCAAGATGAAAATATAGGAAAAACCGTTCAGAAAATTGCTGAAAAACTGAACACCGATAGTAAAAATATAGAAAAGGTGTGGAGACTTCCCAAAAGAACGGACTCCAAGCCGGCCAACGTTATTGTTAAGTTCACGCACCAAACATTCCGAGACGAATGGATACAAAAAAAGAAAACTCTACTGACAAACAATGATGTATATAAAAATGGAAATAACGGCCGAATATACATAAACGAAAATCTGACTAAAGAAAAAAAAGAACTCCTATACAATACAAAACAATTATTGAAAACTAAATTTAAATTCATATGGGTTCAAAATGGCAAAATATTAATTAGAAGTGAAGGTGAAGGAAAAATAATACACATTAAAAATGAGAGTGACATAGACAAATACATCTAAAATTAAATTAAAAACGCCTTGCAACTCTGAGCCCTTAAATTATCAAAACCTCGCCATGGAAGTTTCAACACTATTTGAAACTCATACATTTATCAAGCATCAAAATTTGGATACCTGGACATATGACACGAAGATCAAAATGAGCCCCCATCATAATCTAAAAGAAGGCAAACTTCAAGAAGATGGACCGCGAGCCTCCGGTAACAAGATCCAACCGAGTAGATGCAGAAGGTCCTCAGCCAAGCCACACTTCAAGACAAGGCGACTTAATTTTAAACTGTGTTATAATATAGAAAATCCACGTAAAAATAGAAATGGATGATTACATTATTCAACAACTAGAAAAAAAATTTTACGTTCAAAATTTAATTTGTGACAACACAAATGACTGTAACACAATACTTGAAATGACTCCTAACTCCTTTACCGTAATACATTTAAACATACGATCCATAAAGAAAAATTTTGACCATTTTCTAGTAAACCTAAATTTATTAAAAAAAAAACCAGACATAATCATACTGAAACACTCATCCATATTGAAAAATCTTCCGAGAAAAGATACATGACGCCAACGGGACTTGAACCCGTGTCCTCTCGATTGCCGGTCGATTGCTCTGACCACTGAGCTATGGCGGCTTATCTCTTACCCGCCAAATGATTCAATATATACTAGTAAAAAAATATAATAAGCAGTAATTGTTGAATGAAACACTAGTATATATTGAATCATTTGGCGGGTAAGAGATAAGCCGCCATAGCTCAGTGGTCAGAGCAATCGACCGGCAATCGAGAGGACACGGGTTCAAGTCCCGTTGGCGTCATGTATCTTTTCTCGGAAGATTTTTCAATATGGATGAGTGTTTCAGGCTGATAATTATTGCTTATAATAATTGTTACCCTTTGTGCTATGCATAAAAAATCTTGTCTTAAAAACGTTAGTTTTACAATTAAAAAATAATAATTAATATTTGACAAGTTTAAGTATTTCCCCAATAAATGAAGACATAATTTGTCTCGACGCCACCTAGCGAGGGACTTAACACTTACAATGTTTCTCTCGCAAAAATAAAGTTGGTTGTTTTCAGGTGGAAAAAATATAATAAGCAGTAATTGTTGAATGAAACACTAGTATATATTGAATCATTTGGCGGGTAAGAGATAAGCCGCCATAGCTCAGTGATCAGAGCAATCGACCGGCAATCGAGAGGACACGGGTTCAAGTCCCGTTGGCGTCATGTATCTTTTCTCGGAAGATTTTTCAATATGGATGAGTGTTTCAGGCTGATAATTATTGCTTATAATAATTGTTACCCTTTGTGCTATGCATAAAAAATCTTGTCTTAAAAACGTTAGTTTTACAATTAAAAAATAATAATCATACTGACTGAAGCCCATTTAAACATTAACTCGATCGTTCCAACTCTCCCCAATTACATCAACTTTCAAAGTTCACATTATATTAATAAGAATAGTGGTATTGTAATATACACTAAAGCAATATATAAGGACGTATGCTTTGCTGAAATAAATATGACCAATGCAAACTGTATTATTATAAAATTGAATATTAATAATAAACTGCATATACAAATAATGACAGTCTACAGGACACATTCAGCTGTAATACCAACTTTTATAACCGAACTGAATGATATTATCCTAAACAATAAATGTGCAAACAATTTTCTAATTGGTGATGTTAATATAAACATTGCTGAAAATAACCATACTATTGAAAAAGACAATTATATAAACATGATGACCGCTTTAAACTTTAAACCCTGTATAAATAAGTATACTAGAGAATTTAACAATCAAATGCCATCGTGTATTGATCATATATGGTGTAATTCCAACTACACTGATAATCTCAAAACAATAATATGGAGAAACAACATAACGGACCATCATACATGCATACTAAACCTAAATATAGAAAAACAAAAAATAAATAATAATAGTAATGACTCTGCCATTCCAAAAATAAAAATAAATCAACAAGAACTATATGAAAAACTGTCTCACGAATCGTGGGAATCTGTACTTACCACAGAAGATGTGAATATAAGTGCATCACAATTTCATGACACCTTTCAAAAACATATAAAAGATTCAAGCTATGAAATACCGAACAAAACATATAAAAATAAATTTCATAAACTTAAACCATGGATCACTCATGGCCTCGTGGTTTCTATACGAGAAAAAGAAAAACTATTTAAACTAACTAAAAAATATCCACTAAATAATCCAATCATCTCATACTTTAAAAAATACAGAAACAAACTAACGGCACTAATTAAAACTACCAAAGAGGAATTTTATAAACAAAAGGTATTGAATTCAGGAAACAACAATAAACAAATTTGGAAAACAATAAATGAAATAATTGATAAAAAAAGGAAAACAAGTGACATTTTAAAGCTACGTATTGATAACAATATGGTACAAGTTTTGGATAATCCTGAACAATGTGCAAATGCTTTCAATACATTTTTTTCTAATGTCGGAAAAAATCTCGCAAGCAAAATAACTAATATCGTAGATAATACCACATCTACCGCAGAAAATGATGTAACATCATCAAAAAAAACCATAGGAAAATTCGATACGGTAACTGAACAAGAAATTGTTGATATAATAAAAAACCTAAAAACTGAATCAGCACCAGGGTTTGATGGGATCACTGTTGAAAATCTAAAGACACATCTTAACTTTTTGAAAAAGCCTATTACATATATTATAAACAAAAGGGTATCTTTCCATCAATATATAAAAGAACTATTATTACACCGATTTATAAATCAGGTGACTCTAAAGAAATTAATAACTACCGACCTATATCAGTATTATCAAATATCTCAAAAATTTTTGAAAAGGTGGCTAAAAAGCAAATACAAAATTTTATTGGAATTAATAATATACTGAGTGACCAACAATTTGGTTTTCGCGCAAAAATAACCACACAGGACGCAATCATAGATTTAACAACAAAAATACATCAAGCACTAGACAAAGGCAAAAAATCTCTTGCAATTTTCATAGACCTAAGGAAAGCCTTTGACAGCATAAGTCACAAAAAATTACTATACAAGCTTAACGAAATCGGAATTATAGATAACGCTAACACATGGATAGAAAGTTTCCTTAACTCTAGAAATCAATATGTAAAAATAAAAAACATTCTTAGTGAACCGAGTACAAGCGACTTTGGAATACCACAAGGCACGATTTTGGGCCCTCTTCTATTCATCTTGTATGTTAATAATATCTTTGAATTACCAATAACAGGAAAACTTGTTTCATATGCAGATGATACTGCAATTATATTCCAAGCAAATTCATGGAATGAACTTGAAATAACTGCTAATCATGATATCAATATCTTGAAAGAATGGTTTGACGAAAATTTATTAACATTAAACATTGAAAAAACCTATTATATACCTTTTAGTATAAATAACAAAAAATCTCCTCCTATCGCCTTAAATATTAAAATTCATTCAAAAAAATGCACCACTAAAATATTAACATGCCAAAATAATGACTGTCTATTCATAGCAAATAAAAAAGAAATAAAATATTTGGGTGTAATAATAGATAGTAACCTTAAGTGGAAGACTCAAATTACCAATACTATAAATAGATTAAGAAAACTTATATACATATTTATTAATTTAAGAAATATACTTAACTTAAAAATTCTTAAAAATATATACTATGCTCTAGCCCATTCGATAATACAATACGGTATTGTTGCATGGGGAGGAGCTTACAAAACCTCAATTTTACCGTTGGAAATTACTCAAAGATTAATAATCAAAATTATTACTAAGAAACCATCAGATTATTCAACCTCTCAACTTTTTCAAGACTTTCAAGTCCCACCTCTAAAAAATACATACATAAAAAATACACTGCTTCAAATACACAAAGACTATTCTAATAAGTCGCACCACGCCATGGTCCGCGTTGAGAGCAATAGGCAAAACACAGTGGGTCGCTTGTGTACGCCATTAATGCACACCAGTTTTGCACAACACTACTACACGTACAATGGAGTGGTGTGGTTTAATCAACTAGCAATAGAGCTGAGATTAGAACCTGACTACAATAAATTCAAAAATAAATTAAACAATAATATCTTAAATAATTTAGCCACTTAGAACCGCATTAACCTTTAATTAACAATACTTATTCAAAAATTTATTTTAAATTATTATTTTTTTTTTAATATATTTTATTTTTTTTACACATTCGATTTATGTAAGTACGTAAATATAATGTATGTGTTATAATTTTTAATTTTAATTTTTTTAATTTAAAAAATATATATATATATATATTTTTCTCTTCCCTTTACACACGAGTAGTTACACTCTCGTAAAGGTTATATATTATATACATATATATGTTTATACTGTTTATAATCAATGTTGCATGTTAGTATTTAATGATTTGAGTTTAATCCGTTTGTAACCTGAAAATGTAATTACTCATGATTATATTACATGTATATGTATATAAAAACCAATAAAAAAAAAAAAAAAAAAAAAAATGCTACCAGGACCAAGAGACTGCGGTCTAATGGTCCTAGTTTGAATACGGAATTTTGTTGATTTTTGGAAGGGGTGCAGGAGAATTGGTTAACAATATCGGTGACCCATTCAGAAATAAATATAATACAGGGTGTCCGGGGGTAAAGTGCATTAACTTCGGGAGGTGATTCTACATGATAGTGTAAGTAAAAAAGATGAATAACTTTTTTCGAAATTCCAACTTTTAGGGGTAGTTTTGTGGTAAAAAGATAAATTTAGACTGGCGTGCGCGGCCAGCTTTATTATTTTGTGGTGTTACGATACGGGCCAATCACCACCATTTATTGTTGCAACGATCGTGCCCGGCAGGCTCCCGGCAAGTAAGATCGTACCTCACACTAAGGAGTTTTAGTAGGTAGATCTTTTTGTATTGGAAAAAAAATGTTGGAATTTCGAAAAAAGTTGTTGAACTTTTTTACTCCTACCATCATGTAGAATCACCTCCTGAAGTTAATGCACTTTACCCCCGGACACCCTGTATACATTTACAAATATCGGAATGCTAAACAAAACTTTTGGCTTGAAGTGTGTGAGGTTTCTGCATTGTCTGCAGACTTTGGTGAATACGATATAATAAAAACGAATGGATTAAATGTGGATAACTGTACTGTAGATAGTGTCACCGGCGAGGCATCATCGTGTAGATTGATGTTCAGCCACCGACGCGACGTACCTGTGGCACATATTATATTTCTGACGAAATGTGTGGATTCCGCCAAGGGGAAAAGACCGGGGGTTGGAATAGACATGGAAGACTTAAAAAAGAAGAAAGAAAGACACCAATCTGAATGCATATCTGGTGGGATCTCTCTGTTGCCATGCAAACACCCACTTTTGGTAAATCCAGGAGATGCGCGCCAATTACAGTTGGAAACAGTTGATTTGACGCCAGAATACTTGGCATGTGTGCTTTTCTTCAATGGTATGACGGTTCAAAATTTGCCCTGGTTCGGTGCTTAATGCCGCGGCTTGTTTACCCAAAAATAAACCCTCAGGTACAGGAATCAATGATTATGCGAGGGACCGAGTTGTGAAAATTTTCATTCTTCCAGAACTCTGTAAAAGGCCGGAATCGGACTCTGTAAGCCTGGCGTGCAACCCTGTTATGGAAGACGGCTGTCCTGTCGGATCCGTTATCATCCCTTCTTGCAAAGCTGGGTACAAATCGAATAGAACTCTTGAAACCATGACGTGCCTAGGTGAAAAGTGGGATGTGAGAACACCAGAGTGTTATCCGAGTAAGGAAGATTTCAAAATTTCATTTTCAATATATGTTTCTTCTTGATCGATTTCTATTTCCCATCCACACACCAGACCCATCACTCATAACCAAAGATATTGAAATACAAAAGATATGCTACCAAGACCAGAAGACTACGGTCTAATGGTCCTAGTTTGAATAAGAATTTAGTTGATTGTTTGAAGGGGTGCAATAGAATTTTTTTACAATATCGGTGACCCATTCAGAAATAAATATAATATATATTTACAAATATCGGAATTCTAAACAAAACTTTTGGCTTGAAGTGTGTGAGGTTTCTGCAATGTCTGCAGATTTTGGTGAATACGATATAATTTTAACGAATGACGGTTCACAATTTGCCCTGGTTCGGTGCTTAATGTCGCGGCAGTGGATTTTTTACCCAAAAATAACCCCTCAGGTGCAGGGATCAATTTCCGATCGGATTTTGCGAGGTAACAAGTTGTGAAAATGTTTCGTTCTTCCAGAACTCTGTAAAAGGCCGGAATCGGACTCTGTAAGCCTGGCGTGTAACACGGTTATGGATAACGGCTGTCCTGTCGGATCCGTTATCATCCCTTCTTGCAAAGCTGGGTACAGATCGAATAGAACTCTTGAAACCATGACGTGCCTAGGTGAAAAGTGGGATGTGAGAACACCAAAGTGTTATCCGAGTAAGAAAGATTTCAAAAATACATTTTCAATATATGTTTCTTCATGATCGATTTCTATTTCCCATCCATTCATTAGAGTATGTAACGCCTCGTTGCCCTCTATATTATTTTTATATTTGGTGTATAAGGAGATGTAATTAAGAAGTCCAGCTCCAAATTACAACAAACTTTTGTAACTGTACACTTTTACATAATATTATTAACTTTATGGTGACCCATTCAGAAATAAATATAATACAGGGTGTCCGGGGGTAAAGTGCATTAACTTCGGGAGGTGATTCTACATGATAGTGTAAGTAAAAAAGATGAATAACTTTTTTCGAAATTCCAACTTTTAGGGGTAGTTTTGTGGTAAAAAGATAAATTTAGACTGGCGTGCGCGGCCAGCTTTATTATTTTGTGCTGTTACGATACGGGCCAATCACCACCATTTATTGTTGCTACGATCGTGCCCGGCAGGCTCCCGGCAAGTAAGATCGTACCTCACACTAAGGAGTTTTAGTAGGTAGATCTTTTTGTATTGGAAAAAAAATGTTGGAATTTCGAAAAAAGTTGTTGAACTTTTTTACTCCTACCATCATGTAGAATCACCTCCTGAAGTTAATGCACTTTACCCCCGGACACCCTGTATACATTTACAAATATCGGAATGCTAAACAAAACTTTTGGCTTGAAGTGTGTGAGGTTTCTGCATTGTCTGCAGACTTTGGTGAATACGATATAATAAAAACGAATGGATTAAATGTGGATAACTGTACTGTAGATAGTGTCACCGGCGAGGCATCATCGTGTAGATTGATGTTCAGCCACCGACGCGACGTACCTGTGGCACATATTATATTTCTGACGAAATGTGTGGAATCCGCCAAGGGGAAAAGACCGGGGGTTGGAATAGACATGGAAGACTTAAAAAAGAAGAAAGAAAGACACCAATCTGAATGCATATCTGGTGGGATCTCTCTGTTGCCATGCAAACACCCACTTTTGGTAAATCCAGGAGATGCGCGCCAATTACAGTTGGAAACAGTTGATTTGACGCCAGAATACTTGGCATGTGTGCTTTTCTTCAATGGTATGACGGTTCAAAATTTGCCCTGGTTCGGTGCTTAATGCCGCGGCTTGTTTACCCAAAAATAAACCCTCAGGTACAGGAATCAATGATTATGCGAGGGACCGAGTTGTGAAAATTTTCATTCTTCCAGAACTCTGTAAAAGGCCGGAATCGGACTCTGTAAGCCTGGCGTGCAACCCTGTTATGGAAGACGGCTGTCCTGTCGGATCCGTTATCATCCCTTCTTGCAAAGCTGGGTACAAATCGAATAGAACTCTTGAAACCATGACGTGCCTAGGTGAAAAGTGGGATGTGAGAACACCAGAGTGTTATCCGAGTAAGGAAGATTTCAAAATTTCATTTTCAATATATGTTTCTTCTTGATCGATTTCTATTTCCCATCCACACACCAGACCCATCACTCATAACCAAAGATATTGAAATACAAAAGATATGCTACCAAGACCAGAAGACTACGGTCTAATGGTCCTAGTTTGAATAAGGAATTTAGTTGATTTTTTGAAGGGGTGCAATAGAATTTTTTTACAATATCGGTGACCCATTCAGAAGTAAATATAATATTTATTTACAAATATCGGAATTCTAAACAAAACTTTTGGCTTGAAGTGTGTGAGGTTTCTGCAATGTCTGCAGATTTTGGTGAATACGATATAATTTTAACGAATGACGGTTCACAATTTGCCCTGGTTCGGTGCTTAATGTCGCGGCAGTGGATTTTTTACCCAAAAATAACCCCTCAGGTGCAGGGATCAATTTCCGATCGGATTTTGCGAGGTAACAAGTTGTGAAAATGTTTCGTTCTTCCAGAACTCTGTAAAAGGCCGGAATCGGACTCTGTAAGCCTGGCGTGTAACCCGGTTATGGATAACGGCTGTCCTGTCGGATCCGTTATCATCCCTTCTTGCAAAGCTGGGTACAGATCGAATAGAACTCTTGAAACCATGACGTGCCTAGGTGAAAAGTGGGATGTGAGAACACCAAAGTGTTATCCGAGTAAGAAAGATTTCAAAAATACATTTTCAATATATGTTTCTTCATGATCGATTTCTATTTCCCATCCATTCATTAGAGTATGTAACGCCTCGTTGCCCTCTATATTATTTTTATATTTGGTGTATAAGGAGATGTAATTAAGAAGTCCAGCTCCAAATTACAACAAACTTTTGTAACTGTACACTTTTACATAATATTATTAGCTTTATAAACGACACACACCAGAGCCGTCACTCATAAGCAAAGATATTGAAATACAAGAGATATGCTACCAGGACCAAGAGACTGCGGTCTAATGGTCCTAGTTTGAATACGGAATTTTGTTGATTTTTGGAAGGGGTGCAGGAGAATTGGTTAACAATATCGGTGACCCATTCAGAAATAAATATAATACAGGGTGTCCGGGGGTAAAGTGCATTAACTTCGGGAGGTGATTCTACATGATAGTGTAAGTAAAAAAGATGAATAACTTTTTTCGAAATTCCAACTTTTAGGGGTAGTTTTGTGGTAAAAAGATAAATTTAGACTGGCGTGCGCGCGCGGCCACCTTTATTATTTTGTGCTGTTACGATACGGGCCAATCACCACCATTTATTGTTGCAACGATCGTGCTCGGCAGGCTCCCGGCAAGTAAGATCGTACCTCACACTAAGGAGTTTTAGTAGGTAGATCTTTTTGTATTGGAAAAAAAATGTTGGAATTTCGAAAAAAGTTGTTGAACTTTTTTACTCCTACCATCATGTAGAATCACCTCCTGAAGTTAATGCACTTTACCCCCGGACACCCTGTATACATTTACAAATATCGGAATGCTAAACAAAACTTTTGGCTTGAAGTGTGTGAGGTTTCTGCATTGTCTGCAGACTTTGGTGAATACGATATAATAAAAACGAATGGATTAAATGTGGATAAATTTACTGTAGATAGTGTCACCGGCGAGGCATCATCGTGTAGATTGATGTTCAGCCACCGACGCGACGTACCTGTGGCACATATTATATTTCTGACGAAATGTGTGGATTCCGCCAAGGGGAAAAGACCGGGGGTTGGAATAGACATGGAAGACTTAAAAAAGAAGAAAGAAAGACACCAATCTGAATGCATATCTGGTGGGATCTCTCAGTTGCCATGCAAACACCCACTTTTGGTAAATCCAGGAGATGCGCGCCAATTACAGTTGGAAACAGTTGATTTGACGCCAGAATACTTGGCATGTGTGCTTTTCTTCAATGGTATGACGGTTCAAAATTTGCCCTGGTTCGGTGCTTAATGCCGCGGCTTGTTTACCCAAAAATAAACCCTCAGGTACAGGAATCAATGATTATGCGAGGGACCAAGTTGTGAAAATTTTCATTCTTCCAGAACTCTGTAAAAGGCCGGAATCGGACTCTGTAAGCCTGGCGTGCAACCCTGTTATGGAAGACGGCTGTCCTGTCGGATCCGTTATCATCCCTTCTTGCAAAGCTGGGTACAAATCGAATAGAACTCTTGAAACCATGACGTGCCTAGGTGAAAAGTGGGATGTGAGAACACCAGAGTGTTATCCGAGTAAGGAAGATTTCAAAATTTCATTTTCAATATATGTTTCTTCTTGATCGATTTCTATTTCCTATCCACACACCAGACCCGTCCCTCATAACCAAAGATATTGAAATACAAAAGATATGCTACCAAGACCAGAAGACTACGGTCTAATGGTCCTAGTTTGAATAAGGAATTTAGTTGATTTTTTGAAGGGGTGCAATAGAATTTTTTTACAATATCGGTGACCCATTCAGAAGTAAATATAATATTTATTTACAAATATCGGAATTCTAAACAAAACTTTTGGCTTGAAGTGTGTGAGGTTTCTGCAATGTCTGCAGATTTTGGTGAATACGATATAATTTTAACGAATGACGGTTCACAATTTGCCCTGGTTCGGTGCTTAATGTCGCGGCAGTGGATTTTTACCCAAAAATAACCCCTCAGGTGCAGGGATCAATTTCCGATCGGATTTTGCGAGGTAACAAGTTGTGAAAATGTTTCGTTCTTCCAGAACTCTGTAAAAGGCCGGAATCGGACTCTGTAAGCCTGGCGTGTAACCCGGTTATGGATAACGGCTGTCCTGTCGGATCCGTTATCATCCCTTCTTGCAAAGCTGGGTACAGATCGAATAGAACTCTTGAAACCATGACGTGCCTAGGTGAAAAGTGGGATGTGAGAACACCAAAGTGTTATCCGAGTAAGAAAGATTTCAAAAATACATTTTCAATATATGTTTCTTCATGATCGATTTCTATTTCCCATCCATTCATTAGAGTATGTAATGCCTCGTTGCCCTCTATATTATTTTTATATTTGGTGTATAAGGAGATGTAATTAAGAAGTCCAGCTCCAAATTACAACAAACTTTTGTAACTGTACACTTTTACATAATATTATTAACTTTATAAACGACACACACCAGAGCCATCACTCATAAGCAAAGATATTGAAATACAAGAGATATGCTACCAGGACCAAGAGACTGCGGTCTAATGGTCCTAGTTTGAATACGGAATTTTGTTGATTTTTGGAAGGGGTGCAGGAGAATTGGTTAACAATATCGGTGACCCATTCAGAAATAAATATAATACAGGGTGTCCGGGGGTAAAGTACATTAACTTCGGGAGGTGATTCTACATGATAGTGTAAGTAAAAAAGATGAATAACTTTTTTCGAAATTCCAACTTCTAGGGGTAGTTTTGTGGTAAAAAGATAAATTTAGACTGGCGTGCGCGGCCAGCTTTATTATTTGGTGCTGTTACGATACGGGCCAATCACCACCATTTATTGTTGCAACGATCTTGCTCGGCAGGCTCCCGGCAAGTAAGATCGTACCTCACACTAAGGATTTTTAGTAGGTAGATCTTTTTGTATTGGAAAAAAAATGTTGGAATTTCGAAAAAAGTTGTTGAACTTTTTTTACTCCTACCATCATGTAGAATCACCTCCTGAAGTTAATGCACTTTACCCCCGGACACCCTGTATACATTTACAAATATCGGAATGCTAAACAAAACTTTTGGCTTGAAGTGTGTGAGGTTTCTGCATTGTCTGCAGACTTTGGTGAATACGATATAATAAAAACGAATGGATTAAATGTGGATAACTGTACTGTAGATAGTGTCACCCGCGAGGCATCATCGTGTAGATTGATGTTCAGCCACCGACGCGACGTACCTGTGGCACATATTATATTTCTGACGAAATGTGTGGATTCAGCCAAGGGGAAAAGACCGAGGGTTGGAATAGACATGGAAGACTTAAAAAAGAAGAAAGAAAGACACCAATCTGAATGCATATCTGGTGGGATCTCTCAGTTGCCATGAAAACACTTACTTTTGGTAAATCCAGGAGATGCGCGCCAATTACATTTGGAAACAGTTGATTTGACGCCAGAATACTTGGCATGTGTGCTTTTCGTCAATGCTATGACGGTTCAAAATTTTCCCTGGTTCGGTGCTTAATTCCGCGGCTTGTTTACCCAAAAATAACCCCTCAGACACAGGAATAAATGATTATGCGAGGGACCGAGTTGTGAAAATGTTTCATTCTTCCAGAACTCTGTAAAAGGCCGGAATCGGACTCTGTAAGCCTGGCGTGCAACCCTGTTATGGAAGACGGCTGTCCTGTCGGATCCGTTATCATCCCTTCTTGCAAAGCTGGGTACAGATCGAATAGAACTCTTGAAACCATGACGTGCCTAGGTGAAAAGTGGGATGTCAGAACACCAAAGTGTTATCCGAGTAAGGAAGATTTCAAAATAAAATAGTTTTACCTACCAATAAAACTTATATTATGTACGTAACTTCATTTAAAACCTATATTAGCTTTTTAAATCCGTCGCTGACTTTTCGTTGTGTAGTAGCTCCGAATTTATAACAATTTTTCCCCAAAAAAGAAAGAATTATTTCACGTACTCTCGCAACATTTCTAACTGCGTTGGTGGTGCTCCTAAGTCTTCCCAATTGCTTAGAAACTGTCCTAACTGCCTCCCCTGAAACGCCCTCTCTGCAGAGTAATAGACTATCTTCATTGCCAAAATTCCTTCTTGGCTTGGTTGGGCCTCTCTTGTCGGCACCTCTGGACTCTTGTTGGTTGGTTCGCCCACCACACAAGGCTTTGCTATCCCGAAAGGGCTTGTCCCGAAACGTTCTGCCTTCCCGAAAGGTCCTGCAAAAAGGCTTCCTCACTGGACCTTTATTGGGCAGCTGCATTCTGGTTGATGGCTTAGGGTTAAAGCTCGAATGTGGGAGGCATTTATCGAGTCGTCCCATCCGCTGAATCTGGGACTCTAATTTACTTGGGTCAAAAAGATGACCCGCAGCAGGAGGCATATTTTTAACAGCCTCTCGTATGTAACGGCTCTTCACTTCATTAAGGATTGCCTCCCTACGATGTTGGATCGCGTTTGCTCTTCTTCTGCAGACCATCTGCAGAACATCTTTTGTTACTGCCTGATACTCTGTATCTGGAGCAAACAGTGATTCCACTTTATTAAATATGGATCCTGCAGTTAACTCCTTTCCTTTCTCTGCACTCCAGTTTACTAGTTCCTGCAGAAATTTTTAGAGGCAGTCATTCTGCTGCAAGAGGGCATGGCTAAGTGCCCCGCAGAATTTTTCTGAAGAACCCGTATATTGTTCTGATTTATTTAAGTGGAGAAACTCTCCATTCACCTCCAACTTGTTAAACATGGGATTGGCAAGGTATCTCCTTACCACTTCCCCATACCTCACTTCGTTCCACTCTGGCAAACCGAAGTGCTGTAAACCTTCGATCTTTTTTAGACGCTAAACGTCAGCTGTAGGATCTGTTGGCTCCTTACAAGTAGTTTCTACCATCGATAGGTTTAATTCCCGGGTTTTCTGGATGGGATTAACTAGCCCAATCCCCAGTGAAGTTGATGCATCCCTCTCTCTATGCGTCTCCTGGTCTTCTGAAAATCCGTCAACTTCAGATTCCAAGAGTATATCGTCGTCCGTTTTGGAAGTCATAAAGTACTGAATAAACGCACTTATCTGCTCTACTTGGGCCGAAAATTGATTGATGCGATCTTTTTTCGCCAATTTTGGCAATTTTCGTTTCGGATCTTTTGGCAAAATCACTTTATTTATTTCCTCTACCGTCATATCTACTGAATCAGATGAGGACATTTCGGACCCGCTCATCGTTATCAAACGCAACACAAATCACTCACAATACAAGATACGAACAAAGAATCAACGACACACACAAAGAACAAAGGACCCAAAATGCAGACAAATTCCTTTGTTTTGTTCACCACGCATATTGTCGTTTATCGGTCTTAAACTCTGTTTTTCATTTTAAAATACTTCGAACAGCCTCGCTGTTATAATATAAAGAATTATTTTGATATAATTCTTTATTTTTTGGTGAAAAATCGTTATAAATTCGGAGCTACTACACAACGAAAAGCCAGCGACGGAATTTAAAACGCAAATATATGTTTTAAATGACGGTTCAAGATACATAATAACATTTTCAATATATATTTCTTCTTGATAAGTTTCTATTTTCCATCCATTCATTGGATTATGTAATGCCTCATTGCCCTCTACATTATTTTTATCCTTGGTGTATAAGGAGAAGTAATTAAGAAGTCCAGCTCCAAATTACAACACAAATTTACATTTTACATAATATTACACTTTTACATAATATTATTAACTTTCTAAACGACACACACCAGACCCGTCACTCATAACCAAAGATATTGAAATACAAGAGATATGCTACCAGGACCGATAGACTACGGTCTAATGGTCCTAGTTTGAATACGGAATTTAGTTGATTTTTTGAAGGGGTGCAGTAGAATTGGTTAACAATATCGGTGACCCATTCAGAAATAAATATAATATATATTTACAAATATCGTAAATCGGTTTAGTTGACAGAAAAAAGAAAGACACCAATCTGGATGCGTATCTGGTGGGATCTCTCAGCTGCCACGCAAACACTCACTTTTGGTAAATCCGGGAGACGCGCGCCAATTACAGTCGGAAACAGATTTGGAGCTGGAATACTTGGCATGTGTGCTTTTCACAATTTGGCCTGGTTCGGTGCTTAATGTCGCGGCAGCGGATTTTTTACCCAAAAATAACCCCTCCGGCGCAGGGATCAATGATTCTGCGAGGTACCAAGTTGTGAAAATGTTTCATTCTTCCAGAACTCTGTAAAAGGCCGGAATCGGACTCTGTAAGCCTGGCGTGCAACCCTGTTATGGAAGACGGCTGTCCTGTCGGATCCGTTATCATCCCTTCTTGCAAAGCTGGGTACAGTTCGAATAGAACTCTTGAAACCATGACGTGTCTAGGTGAAAAGTGGGATGTGAGAACACCAAAGTGTGATCTGAGTAAGGAAGATTTTGAAATAACATTTTTAATATATGTTTCTTCTTAATCGATTTCTATTTCCCATCCATTCATTAGAGTATGTAACGCCTCATAGCCCTCTATATTATTTTTATCATTGGTGTTTAAGGAGAAGTAATTAAGAAGTCCAGCTCCGAATTACAACACACAATTGTGACTGTACACTTTTACATAATAATATTCACTTTATAAACGACACACACCAGACCCGTCACTCGTAACCAAAGATATTGAAATACAAGAGATATGCTACCAGGACCAAATAGACTACAGTCTAATGGTCCTAGTTTGAATACGGAATTTAGTTGATTTTTTGAAGGGGTGCAGGTGAAAATATCAGTGATACCAGGAAGCACAAACTGTCAGTAAAAACTGCCGATAGCACATCTCTTATATTTAAATATCTTTGCTCATTACCCTAAATTAGCAATGGCTCATTCTTGTCTCACCTATCTCTCTCTCTCTCCCCCTCTCTCTCTCTCTCTCTGTCTTTCTCTCTCTCTCTCTCTCTTCAAAACTCACCAGTTGAGATTCGGAAACATGGAGTTATGTTGGCTACCGGCCCGCCTTCTCTGTTTTCTATGGAAAAATACGCGTTATGGTCTTAATTCATTAGAAAATTAATTGACTTTATTTATCAAACGATTTTGATAATGACAACTGAAATATGATGAATATACTTCCCTCTAATTATTACCAAAACAAATTACAATTTTTTTTTATCATTAACACCCTTTAATAGGCAAATCAAATTGGGGGACCCTTGTGACCCCGCTTCGGATCGTGTGTGATTTTTTTCTTTCCGGGACGAAAAGGTTAACACCTTTCGCGACCTCATTCTTGTCTCACATATCTCTCTCTTCAAAACTCACATACACTACACAGTGCAGTTTGAACAAGAGAATGGTTTTTCTCCACTGTGATTCAGTATGCAACTATTTAAATTAGAATTTCAGTCGCATGCATGGTCACATTCGTCGCGGATCTTTAGAGATCACGGACCGTTGCCCGGCCTCCTCGTTCTCCCCTCGAAGTATATGACCCAGATATGAAATTTTCCTGATTTTTATTAATGTAAGCAGTTCTCTATCTGTGGCTACAGTGAACGTTTAACGAGTAATATCCCGCATTTTTCGATATCGCAAATTCTATTTTTACCATTTATTCAGCAGCTGGCAAGAAACTAAAATACTATCTACACAACTTTACTCTATGCTTTGGAGAATGCGAAACGTCATGGTCACGATGTATGCATTATCACTTTTCATCAGCCTCTGGTTGTGGAGAAGGAAGGAGACGGAGAAGAGGAAGGTGCAGAAGTACCTTGCTATTTAGATCCGGTTCATTTCTTTTCAATCAACGTTTCATTTCTGAATGGTTGTTTTACACCGAGGTGGTAGCGTGAGTATCTTACACTTTAGCAGCCTTACTCATCATAAAACCGTACCACGGCTCTGTAGCGGCTCTGTAGCTACACAGTGGAGTAAGCTTACACTGCTCAGGGTAAAAATGTTTACTCATCATCATAATGTTGAGTAACACTGCTCCAAAGCTCAAAAACGCGACCAATTTAGCATTTCGCGGCGTGTTGCCAACTTCACGTTTATTCATACGTGAACACGCGTCAACACAACGTTGACTTTGATAAATCTATATTTAGACACCTAAAATCTCCTTCCGTGAGTGCCGCAAATGGATCGTACCTTTTTTAAACCTTTTCCGTGGCCGTGGTGCACGAATGCTGCGAATACGGTTAATATTTGCGAAAGCTCCGTTCAAAATGTCAAGATTCTCATAAAAGTTCGCCATTTCGTCAGTTACAACGCACGGGGTACTGAGTTAACCCTGGTGATCGGGTGGTTTAAATTCTGACAGCTACTACATCTCCCGGTACAGCGACTCGGTAAAAACACGCGCATGCGCGCGATTAACCCACCATGTTGAGTAACAATTTCACCTAACCCGCTCTTGCTCCGAGGTGTAATCTTATTTTGCGATGATGAGTAAGGCTGTAGGACTTTTCTAGTAATTTATACAAATATCGGAATGCTAAACTAAACAATTGGCTTGAAGCGTGTGAGCAGAGGCGGATTAAGTGTTGAGAGCGCCCTAGGCAAGCAGCTCATCGGCGCCCCTCTAGTGGCAATTTTTTTTTTACATACCAATAACATTTGACGGCCGGCGTAGTCCAGCGGTTAGGCTCTTGAGTCTTGATTCACAATCCAAGGTCGCGGGATCGAATCCCGGCGTGGCAAATAAATTTTATGTGATTTATTTGTGTTATTCATTTAAAATAAAATATAGTATATTTGCGGCACGTTGCAGAGTGGAACATATTCTCAGCATCGCCCTGGTGTAAGACCACCACTCAGAATTGAAAAGTTGCTTGAAATGGCTTTAGCCGTATTTGGTGACCAGATCTGAATAGCTAGTTACTTCCCCACATTCCTCTTCAATATCTCCTCCCCCTCCCCACTGCCTTCAGCCTTATAACATATTCGAATTGGGGATGCCATAGTCTCACTGGCTCCAGAAGGAGCGGTTGGGACTCTTGTGCAGTATTAATGTTAAAAAAAATCGTGATATGAAAAAGATTTTTCTCCTCTGTGGATAAATATGTTAAGTTTTAGTTGTTATTTTGTAGAACATGAATAGTTGCAGCCGGGACACGAAAAAGTTCTTTTATCAACTATGGGAAAACGTGTGATTTTTTTAGATTTCTCTTCGTAGTACATGCAAAGTTACACTCAGAACATGAAAAAGGTTTTTCTCCACTGTGGATCGCGCTGAGGATTTTCAAATCTTCCTTTCGAGAACTTAAATAACTGCATTCGGAACAAGAAAAAGGTTCAATCAGGTTTTTGTCGATGTGGGTAAGCAAGTGATTTGTTTGGTGCCTCTTTGTGAACATGAATAGTCGCAGTAGAAACATTGAAAAGGTTTTATGTCACTATGAGTCAGTAAATGATTTATAAGAAGTTTATTTGTACAAAATTAATAATAAAATTGCTGTCGGGACATGAAAAAGGTTTTTGTCCACTGTGGGTAAACATGTGATTTTTTAGATACCGTTTTGTAGCGCATGTATAGTCGCAGTCGGGACATGATAAAGGTTTTTCATCACTTTGGGTCACAAGTGCAATTAAAGTTTATTTTTTTGAGAAGAAGAATAGTTGCAATTAGGACATGCTTTTAATAAAATAAAATTCTCCACTGTGGGTAAACATGTGAATTTTAGATTTCTCTTCGTAGTACATGAAGAGTTGCAGTCTCCACTTTGAGTCAGCAAGTGACTTCTTAGATATCCCCTCTGAGAACACGAATAGTTGCAGTCAGGACATGAAGAAGGTTTTTCTCCTCTGAGTATCATATTGTAGATTTTTAAATCTCTCTTTTAAGAACTTGTATTATTTGCATTCGGAACATGAAAAAGATTTCCACTATGAGTTAGCTTGTGAATCATAATGGAGTAAAGTGTTGCTCCTCGGGAAACCTTAGAAAAATTACTTTCCACGGGGCCTCCTCAATGGAGCCAATGTAAAAAATAGTATTTGTTGTAAAACCGTGTAGATATATTATAGACAAGACAGTGTTTAATTGTGGAGATCCGGAAGGAATTCAAGGCCGATAAAAATGTAGAAATTGTTCGCTGAAATTGTTCGCTGTTGGCGGAATACTTACTTGGTTTCCAAGGAAGAGGATTGCGTGTATTTTGTATGAGTGAAAGAGTTCTCTACGTTTAATAATTTATTCCGTCTTTGTTAAAAGTATTTACAGAATTTTGTGATCGCGGGAGAAGAATGGAAATGAGATTGAATTATCCCGAACGTGTTGTCGGGCCGAGTTCAGTAGCTGGAATGGTTGCGCTCTCCGGCGGAAGTTGGGAGAACTACATTGGTCACGTGACCAATGTGGCCATAACGCGGTTTGGTTATAGATTTAAATAATGGTTGTCAGTACTTAATCGCATTTCCATAAAAATAATAATAATTTCCAAATTTTTTATAGCGCCGTTTAGTGACAAAATCACGTTAAGTGCACATGGTGGATAGGATTAAAAGGTACAGTTATTTGGTGAGGGCATTAAAAAGAGTTGATATGATGCGAAGAGAATTGTGGAAGAAGTCAGGGAAAGCCAAGAAAGTCATGGCTTGACCAAGTGAATCAAATACTTGAACAAAGTTGGACCACGCCAAGAGACCATATATTGACCGTGTACCAACAATTCATTTTAAAGAGCACACGTTTGAAAGTATCTCCTACCCGCATTTTTCTTTCGGCACAGTGCATCGCAACGCAACAATGAGACGATTTAAGAATGCGAATGAAGCAAGAAGTGTGTGTCGATACAGAGTTGTTTGGTGATCTTTCTACAAAACTTCAATTCAATTTTAACAATTCAAAAGAATCTTTTGTAGTGTGTGAGAAGGTGCATACTTACATACACAATTAATTTTATATTTTTTTGTTTGTTTAAAAATTGGCGCCCTTTCGTAACCTCGCGCCCCTAGGCAGGTGCCTACTTTGCCTTAAGCCGGCGCCAGACACGAATTCAAAGAAGTGATCAAATAAGTGTTCACATGTGTGGCACGGGCATTTGATACTGTTGTCACATAAGTGATCACTTAAGTGCGCTTTGCCGTTCAGTATCGGTTTTTTAGCGCACATCAAAGGGATCAAAGTCCAAATGTTTGTGTGCCTGCCACACTGCGAGCCCAGTTGCGAGAGTGTAGAGATGTCGTTTGTGCGTAAACAACCAAACGAACTAACGATGGAATGGAATAATGAGAGCCTTTTCGAGTTTATAGAGTTGATGCAAGGATAGCCAGATATATGGGATCCGAAATGTAAAGGGCATAAAAATCGAAATAACATTGAAACAACAAACTGTGTAGACCAAATCGTTGTCCATGTTATGTGAAGTCTATTTGAAAACTGTGAGCTCAAAGAAGTGATCAAATCTTTGAACACATATCTGGCAGATACAACAATATGTGACCAAATGTGTGAGCAAAGTCTTCAAAGAAGTGATCACTTCTTTGAACTTCTGTCTGGCGCCGGCATTAGGGATAATCCGCCACTGTGTGTGAGGTTTCTGTATTGTCTTCAGACGAATGAATTAAATGTGGATAACTGTACTATAGATAATGTCACCGGCGAGGCATCTTCGCGTAGATTGACGTTCAGTGACCAACGCGACGTACCTGTGGCACTTATTATTTTTCTAGCCGAAATGTGTGGATTCAGCCAAGGAGAAAAGACCAGCGGACCCAATAGACATGGAAGGTTTAGTAGACAGGAAAAAGAAAGACACCAATCTGGATGTATATCTGGTGGGATCTCTCAGCTGCCACACAAATACTCACTTTTGATAAATCCGGGAGGAGACGCGCCAATTACAGTTGGAAACAGATTTGGCACTGGAATACTTGGCATGTGTGCTTTTCTTTAACGCAATGACGGTTCGGCCTGGTTCGGTGCTAAATGTCGCGGCAGCGGATTGTTTACACAAAAATAACCTCCTTACAAGCAGGGATCAATTTCAGATCAGATTCTGTGAGGTACCAAGTTGCGAAAATGTTTCGTTTTTCCAGAACTCTGTAAAAGGCCGGAATCGGACTCTGTAAGCCTGGCGTGCAACCCTGTTATGGAAGACGGCTGTCCTGTCGGATCCGTTATCATCCCTTCTTGCAAAGCTGGGTACAGTTCGAATAGAACTCTTGAAACCATGACGTGTCTAGGTGAAAAGTGGGATGTGAGAACACCAAAGTGTGATCTGAGTAAGGAAGATTTCAAAATTACATTTTCAATTTATGTTTCTTCTTAATCGATTTCTATTTCCCATACATTCAATAGAGTATGTAACGCCTCATTGCCCTCTATATTATTTTTATCCTTGGTGTATAAGGAGAAGTAATTAACCCCTCCGCAATGTAAGCAGATATAAGCGTTAAAAATACGACAGCAGTCAAGTACAATAAGCGTGTTTATACATCAGCGCGTGTGTTTCCATAGAAATCGTTCTAACTCCGTTATTGTTTTAGTTACATCCCTAAAACAAAAAGTAAAAGGTCGATAGTAGATCAAGCTGCACATCCCTATCAAGTTGTCTATGGAAATACATAACAGGAATCAGCTGTCAGTCGTGTAGTTGACAAAAATATTTACCCGCGCAAATTTGCTACCGGCAGCTCCACCGCGCTCCACATTTAAAATTTTTATTAAATATTTTATATGAAATGATAAAAAAGTGAGGTGACAAAAGTGTTAATTACACATATATACAATATAAATAATATTGTTGTTTACATAATCTTTGATTTTAGTACCGTTTTCACATAAAAACATCACGTGAGTCATTTTTACCTATTTTTAATGTTTGCGTTCTAAATTTTAATATTTACAAATGATAATATTTATTTGTAATATAATAATTTAAAAGCCTATTTTGTAAAAATATTATGTTTAATATTACTATAAATATTTCGAAAACAGTTTTTACTATTCGGCTACGTTCAGAAATGTTTCATTTATAGAGCTTTAATTGTGAAGCGGTAATAACAAAAAGTTTTCGTAAAATGTCATTTTGTTAAAGACACCAAAAGCGAATATTGTCGAAAATTCGGAGGGGTTAAGAAGTCCAGCTCCGAATTACAACACACATTTGTAACTGTACACTTTTACATAATATTATTAACTCTATAAACGACACACACCAGACCCGTCACTCAAAAACCAAAGATAATGAAATACAAGAGATATGCTACCAGGACCAATAGACTACGGTCTAATTATCGTAGTTTGAATACGGAATTTACTCGATTTTTTTAAGGGGTGCAGTAGAATTGGTTAACAATATCGGTGACCTATTCAGAAATAAATATAATTTATATTTACAAATATCGGAATGCTACACAATTTTTTTTTCTTGAAGTGTGTGAGATTTCTGCATTGTCTGCAGACTTTGGTGAATACAATATAATAATATATAATTTAATAATTTAATAAACCAATACATATAATATACAAAAAAAAAACAAATACATATAATATATAATATTGGTGGTAACAATACCTCCCAAATTGAGAAATTCTCGTGTTTAGGGAGGGAGCACTATCAGATTGACAGTACTATACATACTTGACAGTTGTTATACATAGAAAAAATATTAGTTGGCATTTTGGTTCACAGTGGAAAATATAAGTTGGCACATCGTAATACATACCTAAAACTAGTTAATGGTAAAATGTTTTTTAAGTTTTTGTTTAAAAATTTCATAATTCCTTTCGGATTGTATTTCTTTAGGGAGTTCGTTAAAGGATTATTTATTTATAAAAACGAATATTATGGAAATAATATATAAATTCGATATAAAAACGAATGAATTAAGTAAATGTGGATAACTGTACTCAGTGGAGTAGCTAGCATGGGTGGTACCCGGGGTGGATGTCACTCCCCGGGGCGTGGTGTTACCCCCCCCCCCCCTTATTAAAGTTGAATTGAGAAAAAATTCAAAATGCTAATTTCGACTTAATAAAATTGGTCCATCCTGGGGAGGGGGGTGGCTAGAGAATTTCAGATTTCTCCACAAATATAGGTTATGTTCGCCTATAAAAAGACCACGAAAATAAATATAAATAAAGACCACACAAAATTCGGGGCACTCCACGGGGAACATATGATACCAGACCGTGTTCATATATACAATACTTTGATGACAATATCCTTCGTAATTTTTTTTTCCATGGTCAAGTGTCGCCCCTATCGGATGGCACCCGGGGCGGGGCACTCCCCCGTCCCCCCCTCGCTACGCCACTGACTGTACTGTAGAGAGTGTCACCGGCGAGGCATTTGTCTTTTGCAAAGTCCCTGTACATTGGCAAACTAATACTCAAGAAAGACCTTTGCAAAATCCCTGTCCGTTAACAAACTAAGATTGAAGTTCTTTGCAAAATATTTTGCAAATTTTCAAAATTCTTTGCAAACTAAGACTCAAGAAAGACCTTTGCAAAATCCCTGCCATTTAGCAAACTAGTTCTGAAGACCTTTGCAAAATCCCTGTACATTGCCAAACTAAGTTTCAAGAAAGACCTTTGCAAAATCCCTGTCCGTTAACAAACTGAGATTGAAGTTCTTTGCAAAGTCCCTGTCCATTGGCAAACTAAGACTCAAGAAAGACCTTTGCAAAATCCCTGCTATTTAGCAAACTAATTCTGAAGACCTTTGCAAAATCCCTGTACATTGCCAAACTATGTTTCAAGAAAGACCTTTGCAAAATTCCTGTCCGTTAACAAACTAAGATTGAAGTTCTTTGCAAAGTCCCTGTCCATTGGCAAACTAATACTCAAGAAAGACCTTTGCAAAATCCCTGTCCGTTATCAAACTAAGATTTAAGTTCTTTACAAAGTCCCTGTCCATTGGCCAACTAAGACTCAAGAAAGACCTTTGCAAAATCCCTGCCATTTAGCAAACTAAGACTGAAGACCTTTGAAAAAACCCTGTCCATTAGAAAACTAATGGGCATATAACATGTTTCAATTCTGCCTCGCAATTAGGTTGTAGATACCAAATTGCACCGTGTAAACAAGACATTGAATGTTTCCATGTCATTGCGCGTCATCTTTCCACCGCATTGAAAATATTCAACTTGTTTAATATTTTCAATGCGATTGGTTCTGTTGTCCTTCGTGCGCACTGTGCGCGCGTATTGAATTGTCAAACTGTGACTGTTTATTTTGTAGTGAGTTGTCAACATAGAAAATGGTTTTTAAATGGAGGGAAGAGCATACGCCTCTGTTCTTAGAGCACTTTAAGAACTATCCACGCCTGTGGAATATTAAATCAGAGGGATGTAATTCCCGCGCGCACGGCCTGTTTCGAAGACATTCTAAACTCTATGACAGCAATGTGATTG
Source organism: Limnephilus marmoratus (assembly GCA_917880885.1). Taxonomy (NCBI): domain Eukaryota; kingdom Metazoa; phylum Arthropoda; class Insecta; order Trichoptera; family Limnephilidae; genus Limnephilus; species Limnephilus marmoratus. The sequence continues at coordinate 21,027,170 of OU862928.1, read as the reverse complement.
TATGGTCCACTTCTGTCAAGTACGTCTAAACAGCACACCCTTTCAATTATACGCCGTTCTACCAAATCTCATCAATGTGGTTGATGTGTGTAATATCGCCATAAGACAGAAGCCTTTGCGAAATCCCTGTCTTTTAAAAAAAAAAACTTTTGCTTGTTCACTTTTCATTGAATGTCCACGACTTAAATGTATTAATGGCGTACCTTGTTTAGAAATGGCATTGATTGTTTTTGTATCTGTCCAGGACAAGAGGAGTACTCGTCTCTCTGGGTCTGGGGCATCATCCTCGTAGTGCTGATCCCCACCATCCTTGTTCTGGTCTGCGTCGGATACTATCTCGTCAAGAAAAGGAAGCAGGACGAAGAGAATAAGGAACTGGAGATGGACAGGTAATACCACCAGACTAATATGGATTAATGCTACACTGTGCATAAATATGTGGCGGTCTGTCCTCAAAAAAAGTGGGATGTGAGATGTGGGATATGAGGTGTTTAAGGAGAGGTAATTAAGAAGTCCAGCTCCGAATTACAACACACATTTGTAACTGTACACTTTTACATAATATTATTAACTTTATAAACGACACACACCAGACCCGTCACTCAAAACCAAAGGTAATGAAATACAAGAGATATGCTACCAGGACCAATAGACTACGGTCTAATGGTCCTAGTTTGAATACGGAATTTAGTTGATTTTTTGAAGAGGTGCAGTAGAATTGGTTAACAATATCGGTGACCTATTCAGAAATAAATATAATATATATTTACAAATATCGGAATGCTACACAAAATTTTTGGCTTGAAGTGTGTGAGATTTTTGCATTGTCTGCAGACTTTGGTGAATACAATATAATAATATAAAAACGAACATTATAAAAATAATATATAAATTCGATATAAGAACGAATGAATTAAGTAAATATGGATAACTGTACTCAGTGGCGTAGCTAGCATGGGTGGTGTGGTGAACGTATGTCTTGCGGTATGAAAGAGACATGCGTGTATGAGTGAGACAGCATGAGGAACGTATAAAAGGGTGTGATTGCTGTCTACCGTCCTCTTTGGATTTTCGCTTCGTAAGAAGCACTACCTGTACCATATCTCGGAATAAACTCGCTAAGTCTACCTACGAGTATTTATTGTTCAATCTCCCTAAACTGAGAGCACAATATAGAGGAATCTGGATCCATACAAAGGAGTCCAGAAAGTAATGTTGATACCGGCCACGGTTATCACATTTGGCGCAGCCGATAAAGGAACGAGAAGCAGCCAAAATCACATTTGGCGCAGCTGAAAAGGAACGAGAAGCAGTCAAATCATATCACATTTGGCGCGGTTTGAAAAGAACCACGGGCAGCCAAATTGTCACATTTGGCAGTCGAAAGAGGAATCCGAGATTGAGGCTACAGGGGCAACAGGCAAGAGCAGCAGATATTGGCATCCGAGGAACAGCAAGGCGCTGGTTTGGTTATTCAGTGCCGAGAATCAGGAGCATACACGTAAGGCGTGGATGGAGAAGTCCGGGTCTTCAGGAGAAGACCAGAGACCAGGTGCAGACATCACGGAAGGCGTGCCGGGCATTTGAAGGACGACCAGGGTTCAGGAGCCAGGAGACGGTCCGCGGAAGGGCGAGATCGGAGCAGCAGCATCAAGTCAACAGAGTCGTGAGTTGAGTGCTGTTTGTAAAATTTTCTGCTTTTATTGATTGTATCTGTGTGAAGATGGAAGGGGGAGAACTGCCCAGGTTTTGTCATTTGAGGGACAAACTGGAGACGTTCGTGTTGCAATACGAACAGTTCATCCTCGTCAATGATGACAAGTTAAATTCGGTAGAAAAAAAGAGAGCGGTTTTAATATCTCATTTACACACAGAGACAATAGATTTATTGATTGATTTGTGTTTTCCTAAAAAAATTACAGATACCGGCCACGGTCATCACAGGTGGTACCCGGGGCAGAGTCACCCCCCGGGCGTGGTGTCACCCCTCCCCTATTTAAGTTGAATTGAGAAAAAATTCAAAATGCTAATTTCGACTTTATAAAATTGATCCATCCTGGGGAGGGGGGTGGCTAGAGAATTTCAAATTTCTCCACAAATATAGGTTATGTTCGCCTATAAAAAGACCACGAAAATAAATAAATATAAATAAAGACCACACAAAATTCGGGGCACTCCACGGGGAACATATGATACTAGACCGTGTTCATGTATACAATACTTTGGTGACAATATCCTTCGTAATTTTTTTTCAATGGTCGAGTGTCACCCCTATTGGGTGTCACCCCTATCGCTACGCCACTGACTGTACTGTAGAGAGTGTCACCGGCGAGGCATAATCGTGTAGATTGACGTTCAGCGACCGACGTACCTGTGTTATTATTTTTCCAACGAAATGTGTGGATTCAGCCAAGGAGAAAATACCAGGGGATGGAATAGACATAAAAAGAAAGACCCCAGTCTGGATGAATATCTGGTGGGATCTCTCAGCTGCCACGCAAACACTCACTTTTGGTAAATCCGGGAGGAGGCCCGCCAGTTACAGCCGGAAACAGATTTGGCGCTGGAATACTTGGCTTACGTGCTTTTCTTCAACGCAATGACGGTTCACAATTTGGCCTGGTTCGGTGCTTAATGTCGCGGCAGAGGATTTTTTTATACAAAAATAACCCCTCACGCGCAGGGATCAATGATTCTGAGAAGTACCAAGTTGCGAAAATGTTTCATTCTTCCAGAACTCTGTAAAAGGCCGGAATCGGACTCTGTAAACCTGGAGTGCAACCCTGTTATGAAAGACAGATGAAGAATGAAGAAATGCCAAATGGTTGAGTTAAAACACTCAGTCATTATAAAATAGTTTTTTTATAGATTACAAAGGAAAAATGGTTAGAAGTAAAAGTATATAAACATAAAGGTGTTAAGGGAAGTACTTGTTCTACTGTAATCGGTGATTTCGGACATTACTTGGAGTAAAATGTTGATGTTTTTATATTTTTGTCTCCGATGACATTTTCAATATTTTTTTCAAGTTAAAATGTAAAAAAACCAGTAAGTATTGGACAAAAAGGGACACGGTGAGGGGTGGTTAAGGGCTGGTTACTCGGCTGAGTGACCGAAAAAAAAATTGAAAAATAAGTCATCGAAGACCAAAATTTCATTTACATTTTTTACTCCAAATAATGTCAGGAACCACTGCTTAAACTTAAGTTAAGCAAGTAGGGTTAGGTCAATTTAAAAATGATAAAATTGTTTGTGTTTGTAACTAACTTAATAAAATAATGTGTGAAAAAAAAAACAATTTCAAAGATTGTTCTAAAAATTGTTTTACACTTTTATGTAACGTACCAAGTTTCAGATCTTTATTTAAAATTAAAAAGTCTTATTCTAGATTTGATAGGTAAAAGGATATTTCAAAGATCCATGGCCCATGGTGCAAATTAAGTTGTTATCTGAAAATAGTATGTTTAAAATAGAAATAAAAGACATCAAAAGCAGAGCCAATATTATGAAGCCAAAACTCACTGTTTAAGGGATTTTTCTACTTGTTCAATGTTGAGTCTGGTTTTCTGCTTTATAGTAAACATCTATTTCGTGAGCACACAACGAAAAGTGAAAATCCCTGCCCATTAGCAAACTAAGACTGAAGTCCTTTGCAAAGTCCCTGTACATACGCAAACTAATACTCAAGAAAGACCTTTGCAAAATCCCTGCCATTTAGCAAACTAATTCTGAAGACCTTTGCAAAATCCCTGTACATTGCCAAACTAAGTTTCAAGAAAGACCTTTGCAAAATCCCTGTCCATTAACAAACTAAGATTGAAGTTCTGTGCAAAGTCCCTGTCCATTGGCAAACTAAGACTCAAGAAAGACCTTTGCAAAATCCCTGCCATTTAGCAAACTAATTCTGAAGACCTTTGCAAAATCCCTGTACATTGCCATACTAAGTTTCAAGAAAGACCTTTGCAAAATCCCTGTCCGTTAACAAACTAAGATTGAAGTTCTATGCAAAGTCCCTTGGCAAACTAAGACTCAAGAAAGACCTTTGCAAAATCCCTGCCATTTAGCAAACTAAGACTGAAGACCTTTGGAAAAAACCCTGTCCATTAGAAAACTAAGACAGAAATCCTTTGCGAAATCCCTGTCTTTTAAAAAAAAAAAACCTTTGCTTGTTCACTTTTCATTGAATGTCCACGATTTAGATGTATTAATGGCGTACCTAGTTTAGATATGGCATTGATTGTTTATGTATCTGTCCAGGACAACTGGAGTACTCATTTCGCTGGACCGGAGTCACCTGGGGCATCATCCTCGCAGTGCTGATCCCCATCATCCTGGTTCTGGTCTGCTTCGGATACCGTCTCATCAAGAAAAGGAAGCAGGACGAAGAGAATAAGGAACAGGAGATGGACAGGTAATACCACCAGACTAATATGGATTAATACTCCACTGTGCATAAATGGGTGGCGGTCTGTCCTCAAAAAAAGTGGGATGTGAGAACACCAAAGTGTGATCTGAGTAAGGAAGATTTCAAAATTACATTTTCAATATATGTTTCTTCTTGATCTATTTCTATTTCCCATCCATTCATTAGAGTACGTAACGCCTCATTGCCCTCTACATTATTTTTATCCTTGGTGTATAAGGAGATTCAGTATACATCCTACCTACAGTATACACGTGTTTCACTTAATTCTCATCATCATCACTATTGGCTCTACAACCCCTGGTGGGTCTTGGCCTCCTCAAGAGTCTTCCTCCACTCATCTCGGTTTTGTGCCAATTCTCTCCAGTTTGTAAGCTCTAAGATAGATATGTCTTTGAGGACGTTGTCGCTCCATCTTAGTCTTGGCCTTCCCAGGCTCCTTCGCCCTATTGGTCTTTAGTTCAGCAGGGACTTTGGTGCTTGATGCTCGGTCATTCTCTCCATATGACCCAGCCACCGAAGTCTTCCCAATTTTATAAATTTTGCGACGTTTAGCTCCTTAACCTTTTCCCCGCGTTGAACTACTCCGTTTTTTCAATACCCATACGCGGTACATGTATATGTCATATTTCAAATACCTATCCAACCAATTTTATGTCAAATTACAGCATATTATGGCATGATTTATCATACTATATAAACAGATGAGATTATTATCTACAATTTGAAACCACATCGTCGTCTGTAAACACTCCTAGATGTTTATAAAAAACAAAAAACGTAAAAACGTACCCATATTATCTCAAAGACGGCGCCATTTATCCGCGTGCGTGTACTCAGGACACTGCGTTGATAGATACAAGTGGTACCTCATAATTAATTCGTATAAACAAGTTCTAAAACTTCTGATGACTCTAAAATTAATAAAATTTTTATGTAAATTCAAAATCACACTTTCACAACATAAACAAACGTGTGCGAAAACGTGCGATCTCGATAACAAATGTTATCGACGCTTGTCCAATTTGGTCAGTCGAAATCGCATGGAGCGCCTGCGCAAACTACTAGCGCCATCTGTGGAGTAAATTGAGAACTTTGCATTCAAAGGTACGAGGAATACATTCACTTGATTATAGATGTTTTTTACGAAATACAATTTTACTTTCGAAATATGCCTGAAGATGTCAGCATCGTGATAGTTACACGAATATCCTAGCAAGCGGGAAAAAATAGTGTGATATAGGAACGCTGTGATATTGGCAGTCGAAGTTAGCGTAACAAGGGCTGATACGGGCGCGTGTGAGGCGTGGCTTTTTGCCGTATCAACTGTTGTTACGATCGCGTGGAAAAAGTTAAACAAAGTATAGAGCTCATTGTTATTAACATTCTAAACAAATTAAATAAAAACATAACAAAAATTTTAAGATTAATGAGAAAAAAACACTTTACACAAACAAACTAACAAGTGCGCGTATTTCGTGCACTTTTTTTTATTTTAATAGAAGTGACTACAGTGTCGTAGTACAAGTTTTATAACGAGCAAAGTCAAAAAAACAATGACATATATTCTTGTAATTACATAAATACAGTGAAAGATCAATCAGTGTACCTTTAAAATTACCGTGAACTCATAAACTCATGAACAACATTAAAGTGAACTTCAACGAATAACGAAAAAGAATGTTCAAAAGTGAATTGTTAAAAAACTTCTGTAAAATAATACAAACATTAATGTGTCAGTTATCTAGTTCTGCCTAGTTAACAGGTCCGCTGCCGCCTATGCGCAATATAATTCAACCTAGGTGCCAAATATTTATTTGTTTTTTTTTTAGTTTTTAAATATACTTACATAATATATCGTTGCAAAAGTTTTTTTTTCAGTGGAAATGTAAAAAAAAGCAAAAAAAATCACGACTCCGGCCGGAGCCGGCGGCACCATGGTTGAAAATCACTTAGCAGGTGCCGGCGGTTTCGTCCGTTTAGTCGCACTCTTTTTACTCTCTACTCTTTATTTTGATAAAAATCAAACAAAAATAGCAACATATCCACGTGCAACGTGTAACCACAATTCAGATTACCTTTGATCAATTTTATGACTACTTTGCTTGCATGACCCTTTCCACCTACATCTGCATCAGCCGATCCCCCGTACCAGTGGCGGCTCGAGCACATTTTTTGTGGTGGGGACCGTCATTTTTTGTGTAGACATTTTCATGTTTTTTATGTTGTGTTTTACAAAAAATGAGTTATTGCGTTTGTCTTGTGCTCCCACGAATTTTCGTGTTTTGTCAAACTTTCCGATAAATTTTTAAAATATATAAGATTAAAATTAGTTTTAAATCTTATACCCAGCTTGAGTACACCGTATCACCACCAAAAAGTATACTTATTGTATAATTTTCAGTTAAAAGTCGACTTCATTAATTCTTTTTAATAGATATTTTTATTTCTTACCAAAAGTATAATAAAAGTATATAAATTAAAATAGATCAGAGGATAAGTCACGCACCTAACCAGGAACACCAACTAGGTACCTACATGTTTAATAAAATATTAAGTTTAATAAAAATACACAAGATAATCATTGGCACTTTCGTCTAAATTACCTTTAATGTGTATTTACCACGAGAATGGCGCTATAGAAATAACCCGATCAATCTTATTTATCAAATAAATAAATAAATCGATGACGATATTACGATTTACTAAACGTCAAATACGATTATAAAACGCCTAACATGAATTCCGGCCCGTCCATAACTGATCTACTTCAATTAGAAATAAAACAAATATTCACAATCTTCACAGGGGGATTCTTGAACCGGTCCCCGCGATTATGGTATAGATGGTTCAAGTGCGCATGCGCGGATCCCTAAAATCACATACAAAAATATTCAGTGCGCGCAAAAACTTCATTTTAGAAGGAATACATCGCCGTGTTGTCCCCTAACTGCGCAGTAGTCAGTGCGCACAGTCAAGCGGGCGCTAGTATCTAGTACCTATGCGTCAAGTCGAGTCCGAGTGGCCGACCGGTCGCGTTTCGCGTTAATATTAGTTTAGTATGCTCAAGTATGCTATAAGGAAGAAAGGAGAGCGGTCGCACGTTTGTTCGCAGAAATATCTCAAATTTCGAGCCTAAAAATTATCCAAATTAATTTTTTAGATTATATTTCTAAGAGCAATGACACTTTTATGTTGAGAACGCATTAATTATTTTTTGTGAACACAAAGAATTGTCAATTTTTTCTTGGTATGTTTCTGGAATAACTGGTGGGGATTGTCCCCATGGTCCCCTTATGGGGAACCGCCACTGCTCCGTACACATGAAATATCACATTCACACTGTACTTTTGGCGTTAATTATTTATGTGTAGTTAAACCATGGATTACAACAAGGCTAGTAAAAAGTATACACAAACGGAATATGATGCATGCAAGAGTAAACAATAATCCAATGGACAGTAAACTAAAACAAAATTATTTATTACACAGAAACCTATGTAATAGACTAGTAAAGCAGGCGAAACATGAGTTCTATAGGAAAGAAATAGATAGTGCTGGAGGAGATATAAAAAAGATATGGAGAGTTATCAAAGATGCCGTTTATTCAAAACCTAAGAACAGTACTTCTATTAATAAATTGTTAGTTGATGGGGAAATCTGTTTAACAAAAAACGAACCCAAAAAATTGCAAATCACATTAAAGGTCTATGCCCACTACACCGTTCCATACCATGACCGTAACCGTAGCGGTGCATGCAAAAAAATATTCTTTGTATCGATCAGTATGAAACGCTGCCCACTACCCCGTCGCGTCACCGACCAACACCGTCACGTACCATGACCGGACTGACGGCGAATTCTCGATGACAATATTTTGCAGGTGCCAGTCCGCTCTATGCATGGCACGCGACGGTGTCAGAACGGGGATCATACACGGATGATCCCCGTTCTAACCGCGTTGCCACTCCGTCAGTTCGTAATTTGTGTTCAGTTCTGTGAGACGTGCGGCAGCGGTAGATAGACATTTGAACGGGGATGGTACGGACACTAACCACGGTGTGTACGGTTATCATACGGTCACTATACCCGTTACGTACGGGTATAATACGGTGTTAGCACGTTCTAGTGGGCATAGTAGGGCGTAGCGTGTTTATTTCGTGTCTGATACGTTCATAGTACGGTCATGGTATGGAACGGTGTAGTGGGCATAGACCTTTAATTATCATTTTACCAACGTTGGCTTTGATTTAGCGAAAAAATACTTACAAAGAACCACACCACAGAAGAGCTACTAGTCCAAGAAAGCTCTTCCTTACGATCAAATCATTCCTTTAACATTTATAAAATAAATAAAACAGAAATTAATTAACTCATTCTTTCTCTCAAAACTCATTGCGTACCTGGCCCGGACAACATATCTAACCAAATCCTGATAAATCTACGAGAATATATCGATATACCTCTGCTATATATATTTAATCAAAGTTTCTGCAAAATGTATTGTATCTGACAAACTTATTTATTATCTTTTGTATTTTTATTTACTTTTATCTTTATTGATATACGTAATGATAGATACTGCTACCCGGCTCAGAACAGATATTGTCTAGTGAGTTGGGTAATGCACATGATGTCCAGCTCCGAATTACAACACATATTTGTAACTGTATACTTACATAATATTATTAACTTTCTAAACGACACACACCAGACCCATCTCTCATAACCAAACTTATTGAAATACAAGAGATATGCTACCAGGACCAATAGACTACGGTATAATGGTCCTAGTTTGAATACGGAATTTAGTTGATTTTTTGAAGGTGTGCAGTAGAGTTGGTTAATAATATCGGTGACAACAGGAAGTACAAACTGTCAGTAAAAACTGCCGATACCACATCTCTTATATTTAATTATCTTTGCTCATAACCCTAAATTAGCAATGGCATGGTAGTTTGTTAAAATTTTGCACACACACATTTGCGACCTCATTCTTTTCTCACCTATCTCTCTGGGGCCATACATTAATTACGTGAGCAGTTTTTCTTCCAATCTAGACCCCCCCCCTTGGTGAGATAAATTTGGGCCACTACTCTCTGTCAAGAGACATTTAAAAAATATTCTTAAGAAAAAAACTACTGTCAATTAATCTTACAAATATCCTTAGTTTTCCATTACATTCTTTCTTTTTTTAAAAAAAAATCACATCATTATCAAATAAATACTGCAGCTCACATATATTTATGTACAATTAATTATTTTAAGTACTAACTTATAACTAATAACAATAACTAATAGCATCTATGTACACTCCCCTTCCATACACAAGCAAATGCTTTAAATGGAAGGGTAGTAAAAAAAAAAATACCTGTAAAAAAATATATATATTTGTTGTAAAATTGTAATTAGAATAAATTTTTCAATAAATAATAAAAAAAAAAAAATAAAAAAAAAAAAAAAAAATAAAAAATGTACATAGAAAATAAAAGTTTTCAACACAAATTGTTATAGTTAATGCCCAAGAATTACAAAGTCCGACAATACCCCCCCCCCCCCCCCCCCGACACACGAGTTTTGATTTGCCAAGGTGGTGGTAGGTATATAATGTTATTGCATGCACTTTCAGTAGTTTTATTTTCTAACCCCCCCCCCCCCCCCGAAACTAAAACCTGGCTACGCCCGTGATACGCTAAACCATAGAATAAATAACAACTTCAGTGTCTTCGTGATCGAATTACAGGCAATCGTGGTCCAATTTTTTCTCTTCTCCTTTTCTTTCTTTTTTTCTACAACACATGTATGTAGGACTATAATATGCAATGCATACAAAAGTTACCTAAATGTTTTAACCCTCTTAATTTCTCTTAGTTACCTATACGTACCTATTTACCTTTTCTTTTTTAAATTTATATTATTTTAATAACTATGCTAAACAAATAACAGTTACGAGGTTTTAAACTTTTTATTATTTTATTTTATATTCTTTCTGTTCTTTTTATATCCTCTTTTTATTTCATCAATTTTCTTTCTTTTTTGTACAAATCGTGTTCCATTTGTTCATACCCATAATAATTTGACTGTCCTAAAACGGGAATACTCCTAGTTGGGCAGTCAAAATTTATGTATAATCTTGTACTAAATAAACAAACAAATTTGGGCGTACATTTCCAAACAAAACCGTTTTTCACCATGACTATAAAATTCAAATGGGATGGCGATATACAATTTCAGGCATGTTTAAGAGAGAGAGAAGAGACTGCGTGCTAAATTGTTTAGAACCAAAAGGTGTTAAGTCAGTTGCACATTTGTTTCCATTCAAATTTGTATGGAAGGCACTTCTAGAGTTATATTCTTTATTCTAAGTAACTACTACACGCTGTAAGAAATCAAAAAAAATATATTTGTTGTAAACGAAGAGAGAAACCTTAGGAAAGCTTATGAATACATTATTTATTTTCAGTCACCTGTGAACTGGAGACATCGGATTCTGCGAACTTCCCATGCGACGATTCCGACTCAAAACATTCAGAATCTTGTTCAAACAAGATAGCCGGTGGGAAAACCGTTTACTTTACTTTCGTTTGCTTATTTATTTACGCCAATTTTAGGTGCTTTTATATATGAATAGTAAAAAGTATACAGAATTTATTTTACATAACTGACTGCGTCAGTAACAATATTTTACATTTGTTTAAAGATAAATTAAAGATGTTCACTGACTTGGTATAATTATTTCCCTCCATTGGTATTCTGGGCAAAGAGGAATACATATGGCAGTTAGTCCCAGAATTTCTGCACTGAAATAAATCATGACTCCTTACGTAGTGGAATCCGGAAGCTATCAATACTGGACTATCAATTAAGTAATTTAAAATATTATATAGAAATACCAAGTCAGTGAAAATCCTTCGGTTTGACAATTTCAGCATATTCATGTCATTTAGAAGAGTGTTGTAGTTCAACATAACTGCTGGAATACCCATTTTAAATTTTAAAATGTTAGAATTTGTTTTGTGTTCTTTCACCAGCTTGTACATAAATATTATAATATGGATTCCAGGTGGGAGAATTGTACTCAGGTTGACTTCTAACAAAGGCAAAATATAACAGTTTAATACACTTTATAATATTAAAATTTCTAGTTAACCTAGTTATAAATCCAACGTTTTTAACCTTACACCGCCCCAAGTAGCTTCGAATTTAGTGATGCCAGAGCCGTAAGTTGTAAATTTTAAATTTTTACAGTTAAACTTGTGTAAGTAAATCCATTTCAATTTTTTTTGGCGGCCTCTCTGACCCATCGTCAGTACTTACGTGATTTTTTAAAGTTGATTTTTACTACATAAAAATAAACATAAACAACTTTACTAAAGTTTTATATATATGGTTTATTCGAGTCACAATTGAAATATATTATAATAAAAGTGAGTTCATTTCAGATCGCAAGTGATTTTTGCCTAAAATTTTTTCATAATATCCAAATTGTCATATATAAGTTACTTAACAATAAAAATAGTATATTATTTTATTTAAATATATTTAAATTGTCCAATAAATAATAATTTGGACCTCGAAATTTTCATGAATCTCTAATATATAAACATTTAAAGTTAGAGAATAGGTAAAAAAATAAATCACGTTAGCAGTTAAAGATTAACAGTCTTACAAAAAAAAACACAGCGCGACCGATTAACTGTGTTATTGCAATAACATAAATAAACCCCGTATACACTAAAACACGTTTTATTACCATTAACCATTCTTACGTGGTCACGCTGTTAAAATGCATTTAAGATCTGACACCGTTGTATATGGTTTTAATTGTTTTTTTTTTTTTTTTGAAACAATGTTGTTTTAATTCTTCTCCGCTAGGGGCATTATTGGCGCGCCTGTACATATCGGCCCGCGATGACAAAACAGTTTGGTGTGTTGATGGCGGGATATTGAAAATTTTGTTAGTCCCTAAATGTTGTGATTTTACTTAATAATTTCTATTGTAGTGACGAATTTACTCTTCTGTTCACATAATTGATATACTTACCATATTATTTGTGTGGTTTACATCAGTTTAATCAAGTTATTGTACAAACGCCGTACTTTCAAAGTTGAACTGTCAGAATATTGTTTTATAGGTTACTTAAAAGATAAAATTTACATTTTAAGATCTTTATTTTAAGAGAATTTCTTAAAAATGATAACTTTTTATAATATTAATATCTAATACATGTGTTCGTAAACGTATCAAAGAAATTAACGTCTTTAGAGATGCAAGAAATCTGTTTTAAATGTGGGTATTTTTCTAAGTTATTTTTTTGGCAATAAAAAACTTTGAAATTTTTTATTATTTTTTTATTGTATGCACGACGAAAAAGTGAGGTGATAGTTTCCTTCCAAATTTATTACATAAAAGGACTGTGTTTTTGAAATTTTGATTTTTTTTAAATTTCTCTTTTAGATTTGTGTTTTGGTCAAAATGACATTTTGGTCAAAAATGTCAACATTTTGGTCAAAAATGTTTTGGGAGGAAATTTTTTTCCATTTTTTTTTTAGTATGAATCTTAAAATATGGCAGTTTTTGAAAACTAAAGTGTATTTCAAATACACAAATCTAAAAGTTAATTTTATCTAGTTTTCATAAATAGTATTTGTTTTTACATTTTGGTCAAAAATGTTTTGGGAGGAAATTTTTTTCCATTTTTTTCCGAGTGTGAATCTTAAAATATGGCAGTTTTTGAAAACTAAAGTGTATTTCAAATACACAAATCTAAAAGTTAATTTTATCTAGTTTTCATAAATAGTATTTGTTTTTACGACACCTTCAAAAATAAGAAATATATAGAACATTCAAAATACTTTGGAAAAATTTCAAATTTCTTTCTGTCATCATTAATAAAACAGAGATAAACTACCCTCTCAGGCCGTGTAAACCACGTGTATTTTTTTCCATGAACAATTTTTTAATTAGTAATATTTTCACATCCGCGGCCGTTTGTCAATTGAATAAAATTTTCACTGGGTTTTTTAGTAAGGCTGTAAGTCTTTATTAGAGATTTACAAATGAAAGATTTGATTGAAAAGTAATACCTAAGTCTTTAATTTGGGTTAATGTCTTAATAGCATTGTTATCAATGTTGTAATTAAACATCACTGGATTTTTTATTCAAGAAAATCTGGCTCTTTGACATTTTGAGATATTTAAGTCTATTTTCATTTTTTTTTTTTTTACATGAGCTCCACACAGGAGGCCCTGAGGAAAATAATTTCCCTCAGGGCCTATGTCATCTTTGGGGATGCTGTGTGGAGGGTTATTTTAAAGAAAGGAAGGAGAGGAGAGTTCTGGGAAGGAAAAGGGTTTAATGGGTGGGTAGGAATCTGGGGTTCAGTGTGTCTTGGTCATCCACCTCCAAGACCTAGACAAACCTCACCCCATGAACCCGGGCACCCCTGCTAAATCACCAAACGTAGCGAACCACTAGCAAACTAGCAATTTGTTCCAAGTAACAATTTGCGATTGTAAATATTTTGAATAATTCTAAAAATTTTGAGGTCATCAGCAAAAAGTAAGATAGATACATCATGAAATATTTTTGTAAGATCATTTATAAACATGATAGATAAGATTGGGCCAAGGTGGGAACCCTGTGGAACTCCACTTGTTGCATAATTTTTTTCCGACAGGGAGATATTTATTCTAACAATTTGTTGTCTTCCAGTAAGATAGCTTTCAAACCAGGCTAATATAATATTGCCACGCATACTAAGCTTTCCTAATTTCCACATGATAATTTTATGGGAAATTTTATCAAAGGCTTTACTAAAATCAGTATCACATAAAATCACATATTAATATGATTGTGAAGAAAGCCCTTAGAATGATAGGATTCTTATTCCATATTGGAAAAGAATTCAAGAACATTCAAACACTTAAAATATTATATTTTTCATATGTTCGCAGTCATCTTGAATTCGCTTCTCAAATATGGAATCCTCAATATAATATTTATATTAAACGCATTGAAGCCATCCAAAGAAAATTTGTCCAACATTTAAATTTCAAGTTTAATATTGGTTAACATGACATAAACAGCTCGATGGATCTTTATGGACTTAAAACATTAAATATTAGAAGAGACTCCGCAGATATAATATATCTTAATAAAATTATCAATGCTTTATTGATTGTTCGCTCCTTTTGGCTGAGATTAATTTTGGAGTCCCAGGTGATAGAACCAGAGAAAAATCACTTTTTCATCTTCAAAAATGTTCTACTAATCTCAGACAAAATGCTTTTATATTCAGAGCACGCAATGTATTTGATAAGAATTTTAATAATATAGACATATTCTTATGTAATTCAAGTACCTTAAAAAAGTATGTCATAGCTAACATAAAATAATTTTTTGACCGTTTTACAAGTAATCATGTCATCAAACTACTAAAAAGTTTATTGGGACGTTTCTTTTTAAACGACTTCAAAAAGGAGGAGGTTCTCAATTCGACTGTATTTTTTTATTATTTTTTTTTTATGTTTGTTACCTCAGAACTTTCGACTGGGTGAACCGATATTGATGATTCTTTTTTTATTTGAAAGCTGATGCTTCCCGTGTGGTCCCATTTTAATTTGGTCAAGTTCTGCCAATGGCATCCATGAGAAAACCATATAAGTCTTAAATTTGCATTAAGTATCCGCGCGACAAATGGACGAAAAACTCAATATCACGCCAACCGATTTCGATGATTCTTTTTTATTGGAAAGGATATACTTCAAGGGTAGTTTGATGAGAGTTTGGTTAGGTTCTGATTATGGAATCCATGACACAGTAACGGAACTCTTCAATTCTTAGGAGCAAATTAACGATTCTCGGCCGAATCTCTTAATTTGACCCTAACGTCGTTATGGTCAAATTATGTCTATCTCATATGAGCAACACGTTTAGTAGGTCTACCCATATTCAGACAAATTAGTTAGTATACTTCAGATTCACTAAAAATCAAAAAATAAACAAATAATTTAACAAATCAAAAAAACGACTTCAAAAAATGCACTAAAAAGTAATAAAATAATTTCGTATTCTTCTACAACTTCATAATCAACTTACTTTTTCTACTCATCAATATGTAGGTAAGATTGTTATTTTTGGAGTCGGTGTCAGCAAAGGTACCCGGGCGGCGTGTTCACTTGACAGCTCCCCTCACGCTCTCGCCTCGTCAAGTCGCATGTGCGATACAAGAACATCACACCTATAACTATGTATGTATTTACAAACCTACCTTGGCTGATATCGACTCCAAAAATAACAATCGTACCTACATATTGATGAGTAGAAAAAGTAAGTTTATTATGAAGTTGTAGAAGAATACGAAATTATTTTTTTACTTTTTAGTGCATTTTTTGAAGTTGTTTTTTTGTTTTGTTAATTTTTTTGTTTATTTCTGTAAAATATTTATAATTTTTCCTGTCATATTATATTACTTTGTCTTTATAATAAATAAATAAATTTGCTATTCGACTTACTATTGTGTTCACTCTGAGTTGTAGGTGTATACATATAATTATTATTTCTGTTGTGTAGTGTATAGTGAGAATAGATTTGTGATTCTGACTACTCTAAGTTTTGAAATTTAGTAAGCAGATTATTAGTTTATATTATAGTTTATATTGTGTTTTTATATCTTTTTTTTTACAATCTTCAAGCTTATATATTTGTTAACTTCTTGCGGATACAGGACCCTTACTTTTTAATTATACTTTTAATTAATTATGTGAAAATCTTTTATTGGATATTATGTGTATTATTCATTTTATTATTTAAGTGTAAAATATCTTCTGTTGATTTTCCCTAATAAATAAAATAAAGTATGAACAGAATCTATTTGTTTTTTTCTTTTAAAGCATTGGTTATAATATTTTCGTAGATAGGTAATTAAGTTGAAAAGAGTACTTCTACCTGACATAAATCCAAACTGGTAAGGTGATATTACAGGTTTTATTTGTGTAAAAAGTTTTTCGAGTATTAGACTTTCGGAGAGTTTAGTTATGAATACATATTGGTCTGTAATTACAAACATCACTTTTGTCACCCTTTTTGAAAATTGGAGTCAAATAACTAATTTTCCACTTATCAGGAAAAAATTTACTGGATAAAGATAAATTAAAAAGTTTGGTTAATGGAAGAGCAATTACTTTGATACATTATTTAATGAATATTGTAGGGATATTATCCGGTCCCGGAGATTTGTGTATATCTAAGGATTTAACTTTAGTGATTACATCAGAGAGACTTGGGTAGTGTAGACTGAAGTAAACTGAAGACTGAAAAGGAAAGAACGGACATTCGAAATATCCTAAAGAACTAACAGGAGTACATTTTATAGACATTCACTTTTCATATAATTTCACACAAAATTTATAAGGAATTCAGGTAATTCATTACTCTATTTTTGATGCATTCTTCAAATATTTTTGAGAGGTTTGAAACTAAAGAGATAGGTCTCTAATTGTCTAATATGTGCATTTCACCCGATTTGTGAATTGGTATTTGGTGGAGATCTTAATTTGTTATGGGACAGACCCATGCCCTGGTGCTCTCCAAGTAAGCGTCTACACATATCTCCCTTCAACAGACTGAACCCGGTTACGGTAAAAAAAATAAGTGGAAATAAGTTTTGTATGTGTTTTTTGTATTATTATAATGAAATTGCACCCCGAATTTTATTGTCAGTAACAAAAATAGAAATATTATTACTAGATATAGGAGTTCTTATCTTGGGTAGGCACTAGGGAAATGTGGTTAGAACCTTATGCAGTGAATTATTAGGCCCTAGCTGGTTGTATATGGTTCTACCTGCATATTTACGTACGTTCTAAAATGGTAAGTGTGAGAGAGGTTTTAGGGTGGCACACCTGTTTCCGGCCATACAAGAGCGAGACAAGTGATCCCGCATATAAAAGGAGATGCAGGCCTCTCCTCACTCTCTTTTTCCAACCGCCAACACGTTAGTTAGGACGTATTTATAGCCATTACTTATAATAAATATCCATATCGCCAATACGCGCATTATTTATAAATAACCTCGCCTACACTCGAGTCTGTATTTAACAGTGGCGCAGCCTACGGTACACGATTCTGCACAATACGGCAGAAATATCGCGAAAAGAATCGACGCGCAAAAAAATTTGGCACAAAAATTTGGCAAAAATACGCGGTAACATTATTATTTCGGGTCGGTAAGAAAGGCCGGACCGAAATTATTCCAACACTTCACTGCAAGGAGTGAAGTGCAAGAAGACACTGGAGCCAGCCAGCTTTTCGGAAGGGGGAAGCACGGGAGGTCCAGCGTCAATCGACATCTCTGAGGGTCAAGGATCGGAGATCCAGGTCGCAGGAGTGATCTGGGGTAGCCATCGGTGTTACTGTGTGACGGGTCTGGAAGGAGCCATCAATTCACAGGGTCAAGGAGCAGTTTCCGGAGCAGGGTCCAGGGAGCAGACGGCAGAAGAAGAAGCCTCATTGGGAAGTTTTTGTTTTTTCTGTTTTCTTTCTCTCTATTTGGGTACCTTCTGGGCATTGGGAACATGGAGTCTCGAGGATTGGAGTCCTTCAGTTTGCGTGACGGGAACTGGGAGAACTTCAAGGTCCGCCTCGGACAATTTCTCCTCGTGAATGATGAAAAGTTTGCATCGGATGATAAAAAAAGGGCTATTTTCCTGAATGCATTGAAAGATGATTGTTTTTCCTTATTGGTTAATTTGTGCATTCCTAAAAAGGTAACAGATATTAAGTTAGAAGATTTGATATCTAAACTTGATGAGTATTGTTGTTCAACGAAATGTTTTTTTGAAGAGAGATCTAAGTTTTACAGTGCTAAACAAAGAAATGACGAATCAATCCGTGAGTTTGCAGTGCGGTTAAAGTCTCTTTCTACTAATTGCAAATTTGGGAATAGTTTATCAGTAAATTTAAGGGATTTCTTTGTTTTGGGTTGTAAACCAGGAAAGGTAAGGGAAAAATTATTTCTCGAGGGTGAATTACACTCGTTCGAAAAATGTTTACAAGTCGCCGAGTGCATTGACCTCGTAGCTTCAACTCAAGCGCAGTCCCGAGTTGATAATACGGTTTACGCTAATGTACAGCGCAAGGCCGGTCGACTCTCTTTTAATAATTCGCGTGTGAAAGACAGAGACGTGAAGCGTTTCGGGCATAGCAACAGGGCACGGTCACAGTCGCCAGCGAACGCTGTGAAACAAAATTGTACCGTTTGTGGTCACAATAATCACATCGCGACGGAATGTAGATATAAAAATTATTTATGTAAAATTTGCAGTACGAAGGGTCATCTCGCAAAACAGTGCAAGCGTTCCTCAACACGTAAGAGTGTGAATACTTTGTTGTCGGACACAAAGTTGGGTGAAGTTAATAGTGTCGAACCATTTTTTATTGAAGTTTCACTAGACGGGATCAAGAGTAAATTCATGGTAGATTCTGGAGCATCTTGTTGCGTAATTTCCAAGGAGTGTTATTTCAGTAAATTCAGTAGAATCAAGCTAGTGCACGAAGACATTAGTCTACGGGGTTTTGACAATACGCTCGTGAAAGTGGTAGGTACAATTACGCCACAAGTGGAATTTAACGGTCAGTGTCACAATTTGAAATTTGTTGTTGTCACAAGTGCTTCGTTATCGATAGTGGGGCGTGATTTTATGAATCTTTTTAACGTCGGGATTAACGGAATCGTAAACAGTATAAAACAGAATACTTTGAAGCAGCGATTAGTAAAAAAATTCCCGGAAGTTTTTACGGATAAACTAGGAAAATTTAATAAGTACGAAGTGAATTTAACTTTAAAAGAGACCGCTATTCCGATATTTCGTAATCACAGAGTTATGCCGTTCGCTTTGAAAGAAAAAGTCGAAAGGGAGTTAGATAGTTTACTGTCAGACGGTATTATAGAACAAGTCCAGTTTAGTGAGTTTGCAAGTCCAATTGTTCCAGTAATTAAGAAAAACGGTAGTATTAGATTATGTGGTGATTATAAATCGACAGTGAATAATCAGTTATTAGTTGACAAATATCCATTACCTAGGATAGAGGAGCTATTAACGAAAGTAAATGGTGGGAAAGTTTTTGCAAAAATCGATCTTAAATCGGCGTATAGTCAATTTGTTTTAAAAAAGGAGTGTAGGCGTTTTACAACAATCAATACCCATTTAGGATTGTTTCAGTATAAGCGGTTAGTGTACGGGTTATCTCCCGCGCCAGCTATATTTGCAAAGGCAATGGCAAATTGTTTGTCAGGATTACAGAACATGACGTTTTATTTGGATGATATTATCGTGATAGGGGAAGACGAAGACGATTTAGAGAAAAACGTATGTGTCGTGTTAGAAAGGTTGAAACATTGTAATCTAACAGTGAATAGTGACAAGTGTGAATTCAATTTAAAAGTTATTGAGTTTTTAGGTTATAAAATAAGTGAACAAGGGATTCAACCGTGTGAACGGAATAAAGAAGCCATTTTAAATGCACCAGCACCTAGTGATTTAAATAATTTAAGAAGTTTATTAGGTATGATTAGTTATTATCGTAATTTTATTCCAAATATGGCAAATATATTGTCACCATTATACGAATTACTTAAAAAAGATGTTAAGTTTCAATGGGGTACGGAACAAGAAAATAGTTTTGCGATAATTAAAAGAATATTAACTTCGGATAGGATTTTAACGCATTTTGACGAAAATATACCTGTGAAACTTGTCACAGATGGTAGTTTTAATGGGGTAGCAGCAACATTACTTCATAGGTTTCAAAATGGCGTAGAAAGACCGATTGGGTTCGCAAGCAGAACTTTAACTAAAGCGGAAAAGAATTATTCTATTCTAGATATTGAAGCAACAGCAATTATTTTTGGAATTAAGAAGTTTTATCAATATTTGTACGGCAGAGAATTTATTTTAGCTGTGGATAATCAGCCGTTAGTGAGAATTTTAGGTGAAAATAAAGAAGTACCTAAGATTGCCGCGTCAAGGTTACAGAGATATGCTATTATGTTAGGTTCGTTTAATTTTAAAATTGAATATGTAAAATCGAAAAATAATTGTTCAGACTTTCTGAGCAGGTGTCCGATTGAAAAGGTTAGCTGTGAAGATGAGATAGAGTCTGATTACATTAATTATTTCGAGAATAATGGGTTTAATTTGTCTTTAGACGTGATAAAAAGCGAAACCGAAAAGGATGATGTGTTAGGTCAAGTAAAAAATTTTCTTATCGAAGGTTGGCCAGCATCAGTAAAAAAGGCACAAAGTGGTAACTTTATTAGAATTTTTTGGGAAAAAAGGTTAGAATTGTCTTTGATAAATGGGTGTGTTTTATATCAACATAGGGTTGTTGTACCTGAGTCTTTAAGACAAGAGGTTTTAAAGATGTTACATAGATCTCATTTAGGGGTTTTTAAGACTAAAGGTATTGCAAAAAGCTTTGTCTGGTGGCCAAAAATTAGTCAAGATTTGGAGAAAATAACGGAAAATTGTAGAGATTGTTTAGAAATTAAACCAGAATCACAAAAGAGTTCTTTAGCAGTGTGGCCATATGAACCTGAAGTATGGTTCAGGGTACATATTGATCATGGTAGTTTGTATAACAAAAATTTTTTAGTGGTGGTAGACTCTTCTTCAAAGTGGATTGAGTGTCTGGAAGTAAACAGTCTGTCTTCAAAAGAAAATATCGAAATACTTCATAGATTATTTTCGCAATTTGGTTTTCCTGCAACTTTAGTTAGTGATAATGGTACGTGTTTTTGTTCTGAGGATTTTGAAAATTTTTGTAAGAAAAATGGGATAGAACATATCACTAGTCCAGTCAATCACCCTAGTAGCAACGGGCAAGCTGAAGCTACAGTAAAGACTTGTAAAAATTTCCTTAAAAAAATTTGTAAACATAATGGATTTCCTTCAGATTATAAAGAAAAGTTAGGTAACTTTTTAGCAGACTATAGGAATACAGTTCACGCAACAACAGGATGTGAGCCATCTGTATTATTAATGGGTAGAAAAATTAGAACAGTATTTGACTCTCTGATTCCAAGGAAAATTGAGGATAGAACGGGTAGTTCAGGTTCTACTCGACGAAACAAAGTAATAAAAAAGGTTACTCAGAGCCAAAACAATCAGAAAAGACAATATAAGGGTAGAGTTAAATCAGGTTTTAATATAGGTCAGAAAGTAATGACTAGAGATTTCAGATCTCAGGGTAATAGGTTATGGGTCCCTGGGGTTATTGTGGATAAAAAAGGTAGTAAAATATATTTCATAAAAATTAACAAGTCTAATATGGTGTGGAAAAGACATTTAGACCAGCTAAAGGAATTACATGTTTCATGGCAGGAGGAAGATAACCAGGAATTCGCGTCTGACACGTTGGAATTGTCGACGGACGAATTAGATCTCTCCGGTATGTTACGTAATAGAAGTGTCTCTAATTCTGTTTCTCCATGTTTCAGGTCTAACCCATGGCAAGGAAGGCTTCGGCCCAGGTGACAGCACTTCGCAGTCGAAATGGACAGAAATGGACAGAAGGGAAACAGAAAGAACAAAAACAAATGTTTTGTTAATTTTAAATGTAATGTGTTAATTTTAAATGTGAAATATGAAATATAAAATATATTGTATGAAATATGTAGCTATAGGTATCACTTATGTAGCCAGGATTCTCCCGTTTAAGTAGGGGAGGATGTGAGAGAGGTTTTAGGGTGGCACACCTGTTTCCGGCCATACAAGAGCGAGACAGGTGATCCCGCATATAAAAGGAGATGCAGGCCTCTCCTCACTCTCTTTTTCCAACCGCCAACACGTTAGTTAGGACGTATTTATAGCCATTACTTATAATAAATATCCATATCGCCAATACGCGCATTATTTATAAATAACCTCGCCTACACTCGAGTCTGTATTTAACAGTAAGTATACGTCCTTTTGAAATATTTTCCTTTAAATTTGTTAAAATTAAAATACTTGATACAAGATTGAACCGCAAAATCAGAAATCGGTAAATAGATTACGAGAAATCGTCATTACAAATTTTGACAGCTCACATCTCAGAACAAGGTAAATGTATATATACATATATTTTTATTAATTTGCTAAATTCTTATAGGCCTTGAAGGGGTGAATCATTTAAATTTGCTGAATTTAAAGTTAATGTTCTTTATAAATAGAACGGTGTCATTTGCGGCTTGCAATTTTTACCTCATGTGGGTATTTTAAAATGTTAGCTGACTATTATAAACATAAAGGTCTTGTGTTTCATCGGTAGGGAAAAATTGTTATATGAAACCCTACTAAAATTGCATGTTTTCATCAACATCAATCTTCAATCATCAGAAGCTCGGGGGTATATATACATGCGTGTCTGTTTGTGTTATGTTGGGAGCACGGACGTAGCTATAGCTTTGACAAGGGGGGGGGGGGGGGTCCCCAAAGTAAAAAAAAAACAGGGCTCTAACGCCAATTAAATCTATCATTTACAAATTAAACATTGCATGCGACTATAACACGCTAGTATAGTCGCGGGTAATCTATCATATATAAACTTAGGTTACTCTAAGTAGGCGCCTTTAAATAAAAAGTTAAATGTATGTAAGTATTGCAATATTTATTCAAAAATAACAAAGTTAAAACTTTAAAGTAATAAATTTAGTCTTTTACGTTTTATTGCTAACTGATTAAAAATTTCTTCAGAATCAAGTTGCACCGCCAGATCTTTTTTATATATGCGGTTTTCAGTGATGTGTTGTGGCAAACTTCCCGTAACATTTTAGTTTATGTTTCATTCCAATCGGTTCATAAACTAAAAAGGTATTGTTTGAATTTCAGACCTATAAATCTAATTTAGCCAGGACTCACACCCCTCGAGATTCTACATAAAAACATTAGGTGAGAAGTCTCATAGCTAGTTAGACAAATTGTCACTAGATGTCACCGGAAGGTACAAGGCTCTAGCCAGATAAGGAGATGGTTCTATAAATAGCTGTTTTTTAAGGTGATATACCTCTTTCTCCTCGTCGCTTTGCTGAAACCACATCTAATTAACTACTAACTCCTTGGTCTGTCTCGGGTAGTTTGCATCTTCCGGTTATAAAAATTTAATTGGAAATAGAATCAATAAACTCAAGAGTCCCTTAAAAATTGTCCTGAAGATGAGTCTTTCATTACCAGTTCCTTACCTTAAAACTTTACAGGTATGTTAAGAATAAGAATTTTCAACTAAAAATTAAGTCTACGCGAACAAAGTCGCGGGCACCAGCTAGTTGTTAAATATAATTGTATTTCTTTCTGTTAAAAGGCGAAATTATTTTATGACACTTAGATACATTTCGCATATACACTGAAATTACCATTTGTCAAATATTTTATACTCACGGCAACACATTTGTTTACAAAAATTTTCTGGGAATAAAAATAAGAGCAGGATAAAAGTTTTTAGAGCGTCCCTTTTAGGAGTGGTGCATGTAATTTTTTTCTGTTGGACAAGTAAGATGGATATGAATGGGGGGGGTCCGGACCCCCAAAACCCCCCCTTATATACGTCCGTGGTTGGGAGTGGGAAGGAGGCGGTCATGTCCCTTTATTTGGAGAAACCAATGAAAAACCTCATCCAGGAAGATTCGGCCGGCAGTCAATATGAAACTGGGCGGCCTTCAGTGACATCAGTGTATGAAGTCCTGCGTTGTGTGGTGTGGGGTGTCTGATCATCTGTTTTTATGTGAGATATTGAAGTTAAAACTCTGTGCAACCAAAGTGAAGATGAGTATCATAATACAAGGTTGCCAATGCTTACGTTCTAAAATACCCGCAATAAATTTTCAAAATCCCCAAATTGGGGAGAGCAAAATATCAAATTCCCCGCAAATTCCCCACAAGTTTCTTTATAATTCAACTAACAAAATAAAACTAAATTCTGTTGAAAATAGCATTTTTATTTATTAAAATTAATAAAAATTATTATTACCTACATAATACAAGATTAAAAAATAGGTTACAACCCAATAACCAATATTAAACAAAAATAATGACATTTAAAAAAAAAATCAAAACGGTGTGCTGATAAATTAGGAAAAAAAGGAAACATCAAAAATACAGTAATATAATCATACACGTGGTGTGCCAGGTACTGCTGGGAGAAAAAAAATAACTGAAAAAGATGAGCAATTTAAAAGAAACAAAAAATAGTTAGTTGTAGAAAAGAAGATTAAGTAGTATTTTAGTGTTACAATATAATTTTAGCCCATTTAAAAAAAATATTTTGTTATTTGATATTGAGACCAATAATTTTAAACAGTGAAGTTAAGTAAATTAATAAGCAATTTACATTATTATAAGACTTAACTAGCAACATGTAATGGATTATTAACGAAATAAGCATATATACAGGGGAAGTAAAATAATTACCTCCTTCCATCAATTACTGCATCATGCTTTTTTCTTTTTTTGGTTAACGTTTGAAAGATTAAACTTCAAACATCCTTCTTCTTTTTTAATCCTTTCTAAAGTAGCCATGAATGTATCACAGTATCTGTATTATATCGAACGTGTCATAGGAATACGTGTGCATTGAACGAGTGCGCGAAAGCATATGACAACCCTGGAAATTCAAGATTGGAATTTACGCTGTCACAGAGTACCGTGCCGCGAGCACGACAATCTGAGTGCTGCTATTGGCTAGCGGAACAATGTGCATGTGGTGCCCCTTCCAAATGATTTGTCTACAACGCAATTATGTCCTTTAACTAACTAATCAATTGAAAACATTAATGAAATTGATAATGAATACGTGCGGCAGCCTCATTGGACTGGAAAACACATCTAAATAACCACCTAATACTTCCACAAGGGAGTCTAGACAGCAATGATCAACGCCAAGGAATTGGCTGTCTATTTACGTCACCCCCACCATGCAACCAGCCGAGCCACTATTGGTCAATTCTGAACAAAGGAAAAATCTGAATCGTAAATATTTACGACAGCGAATTCATGTTCCGAAAAATTTGGAGCTCAATTTCGAGAAATTGGGAATAATTTGGATCAAGAAATAAACATCATCACCTAAAAATGAGTATATGCTACAAAAACAACCCAAAAACTGACGTCTATCAGTGATTGTTGCACTTTAAGAAAAATATTTACTGTTTAAAATTGTACCTTATATCACATATGTATACTTGTACCTTTTCTTGTAAACACAATAAAAATGATGTGAGGCTTTGGTATCCTAAGTTGGTAAGATCATGGCAAAAACTATCACACATAATTTTGACACAGCTGACTTCCAATCGTAGCGACCAGGGAAATTACCTAAAACAAGTACCTTAGAAAAATTAAGGAGGTTCTGTCCGCCAAAAGTCCGACCTGAGTTTGCCCTATAAAAATAGAAGTCAAACCGGTAGGAAGTCAGTTCAAAACTATCAGCCAAGAAGAAAGATACCAACTCAAGATACCAACAGTCTCCAAGTTCAAACCTCTTTTCGAGTGTTTTAATCAGTCTTAGATTCAGTTTACCTATCCCAGTATCCCAGTAACCTAAAAACCCCAGTCTCCCACAGTCTCCAAAGTGAAAAATATTTATTTTAATCCAGTACTCAAATCAGTTTTGCCATTATACCTAGAAGCATTTTTTGTCAAAGTAGTAAATTCATTTAAAAGACCAGTGGCGTTCCAAAATCCACTGGCGTACGAAACTCCATTGGCGTGTCATTGTGGCCAGCTCCCTATTATATTTGGCGTGTCATTGTGACGTATGTGTATGAGGGTGACGGCATGAGAGCGAGATAGCGAGTATGGGAAGTATAAAAGGGATGTACCGCTATTGAGCGCTCTCTCCATATTAATCTGGCAACCAATAAACATTGTAACATTAACAGATGTTATTACTACCCGATCCCAAGACACCACAGTTGGCGCAGCTCGGTAGTTCGTAAATTTTTACGTAAATTGGAAGAATCTACGCGGTAGATTTCGGGATCTGACGGATTGTTGTCAGGATTGCAGGAAGCGATCGCAGGAAGCGATCGCATTAAGAAGAAATTGGAGCAGCCACACGCAAGTATTCGCGTGTGTGGGACCGACAAATTACAAAATTATTGTCGTTCGGGTACACCGTGTAACGGGGTACAAAAGGACCGGATCAAGGATCGGGTCAAGGACTGGATCATCGTGTGGATTAGCCGGGAACCAGGACTTGGTTTCCGTCGCTGCAGTCTGGGAAGGAAGACCTCGGAGTAGGGATTGGATCCGCAGCTGTCGGGAGACGGAGCCAGACGGGGACGGTGATCTACAGCTCTGGGTGGCGTGCACGTGGAACGTGGAACGTGGACCTCGGAGTGTAGCCTTCTTGGAAGTGCTGAGATAAGTAGTCTTGATTATTTTGTTTCAGCTCTTCCCCCAATGGAGGGTGTTTGTAAAAATTTGGGGACGTTCTGTTACAGAACGGGAAACTGGTCATTGTTCAAGGAACGACTGGATCAGGCCCTCATTTTACATGATGACAAAGTGTTATCACAAGAACGCAAAAGAGCATTTTTGCTGAGTTGCCTCACCGAAGAAACTTTCTCTTTATTATGTGATCTATGTTTCCCTAAAAAGGTTTCTGTTTGTTCTTTTGATGATTTATGTAAATTATTTGATTCACATTGCAAACCTATTCAAAATATTTTCGAGTCGCGTGAGTTATTTTATAAGTGTAAACAGCTAGCTAACGAATCTATTAAAGATTACGCTGCTAGGTTGAGAGGACTGAGTTTAACGTGCAATTTTGAATTGAGGCTGGAATCTTGTTTAAAAGACATATTCATTATTGGAATTTTCAATGAAAAATTGAAACATAAGTTGTTCGTTGAGGGGGTAAATACTTCTTTTTCGGAATGCATTCAGTTAGCAGCTTCATGGGAACATGTTGTTAATTTTAAGAAAGTTGATACGAATTTAAATGTTGTGCATAAGGAGAGTAATGTTGTCCGTAAATCCAGGTCGGATAGTCCGATCAGATTTAAAAGTGCAGTGCGTAGTAAGACGCCAGTAAATATTGCATTAAAAAAATGTTTTTTGTGCGGAAAAACGAATCATTTGCAGAAAGATTGTTGGAAGAATATTTTTTGTAATCGGTGCAATAAATCGGGTCATCCTAGTAATGTGTGTAAAAACAGTAAAATTAATGTAGGTAATAAGAATAAACGATTAAATTCGGTTTTTATGTTGCATGACGGCACGGGGCCGGAACCGATATTCGTAGATCTCATTATTGGTAACACTGTTCTGCGAGCGATTGTTGACACCGGCGCTGAGATTAATGCAATTCCATATGAAGTGTATTTAAAAGATTTTGTTTCTTGTAAATTGGAAAGATGCGATATTCAATTGTCAGGATATGACGGGAAACGGTTAAATATTGTAGGTAAAGTTAATTTAAGTGTGTTATTTTTAAATAAAAGTGTAGATACGCAGTTTATAATAATTAAAAACGGTAATTCTACGATTGTTGGTAGAAATTTTTTACAAGTTTTCGGTATCGGATTAAGTGGAATAAATGCGGTAAATACCAGTGAGACTAGTTGTGATAATCAATTAAATTTTCGTGATAGTTTAAAGAAAAAATATGCTCATGTGTTTTCAGAAAAATCGGGTAGGCTTATAGGTTATGAAGCTAACATCGAAGTTATTTCGGAGTTCAGGCCAAAGTTTGTGAATCCAAGATCGTTACCTTTTAGTTTACGTGGAAAGGTAGAGGAGGAATTAAATAAGATGTTACGTGAAGATATAATTGAAAAAGTAGAAATAAGTGATATGGCTAGTCCGATTGTCGTTGTAAAAAAGAAAGACGGTTCAATTAGAATTTGTACTGATTTTAAAACCACATTAAACCCTATGTTAGCGAAGTTGAAATATCCATTGCCTCGTATAGAAGATTTAATTTCATCTTTAAATGGTGCGAAATTTTTTGCTAAAATAGATTTGCGTAATGCTTTTGGTCAGATTTCGTTGAACGAGAAGTCGAGAAAATTATGTGTGATAAGTACGCATGTAGGTTTATTCAGGTATAAAGTGTTGCCTTTCGGTTTGACCACAAGCCCGGCTATATTTATGCAAGTTATTCAGGCGGTAGTAGGTAGACTTCGTAACGTTCGTATATTTCTAGATGATATTTTGTTGTTTGGAAATTCTGAAGAGGAATTATTCTCTATTTGTGAATCTGTACTTAGCAAGTTAAGTGATTGTGGATTAACTATTAATGAAAATAAGTGTTCTTTTCTAGAAACTGAGATAGAATATTTAGGTTTTAAAATTTCGCGGAAAGGAGTTATGCCTTTAGAAAATAAAATCTGTGCGATTACTCAAATGGCAGTACCGAAAAATGTTTCAGAACTTAGGAGTTTACTTGGGGTTATTTCATATTATAGAGCTTTTGTTCATAATATTTCAGGTATTTTGTCTCCATTGTATAACTTGTTAAAAAGGGGAGTAAAATATGTGTGGTCTGAGGAATGTAATATTGCGTTTGAGCGAGTTAAGAAACTGCTGACGTCAGATAATATTTTAGTGCATTTTGATCCTAATTTACCAATTAAACTTATTTCAGACGCATCTGAAAAAGCGTTATCAGCGGTGATTTGCCATGTATATGATAATGGTTTAGAGAGACCTATCGCATTTGCTAGCCGATTATTGTCAGAAACAGAATTAAAGTACTCTATTTTAGATAAGGAAGCGTGTGCTATATTTTTTGGGTTGAAGAAATTCTTTCAGTATTTATACGGCAATAAATTTGTTTTGGCTTGCGACAATAAATCGTTAGTACACATTTTGAACACGGATAAGCAAGTACCTATTTTGGCCGCTAACCGTCTGCAGAGGTACGCCCTAATACTCCAGACTTTTGACTATAGTATAGAGCATATTAAGTCAGGTGATAACAAAGCGGATTTCTTATCACGAATGCCGATTAATAAAAAGGATAATTTAGTTGTGTGTAGCGACGATATTGATGCTAGCGATTATTTTTTAAATTATATTGATTCTTTAAACGTGAATACGGTTGAGTCAGAGTGTGTGAACATAATCGAGTCAGAAACAACATTAAATGCGGAAACGATGAAACAGTTTTCGATTAATGATGTAAATATAGCGAGCATTATCGAGTTCACAGCAAATGGTTGGCCGGATAAAAAGTTCTTAAAGGATGATTTATTGAAATTCTGGTATTTTAGGGATAAATTATCGACTTATAATTCATGTTTATTTTATAATAATAAATTTGTAGTTCCAAGGGAATTAAGGGAAATTATATTGAATTTTTTACATCAATCACATTTAGGCATTGTAAAATCGAAAAGTCTTGCTCGAAATTATTTTTTTTGGCTCGGAATGAACAATGATATAGAAGTAACTGTGAAACAGTGTGCTCGATGCATGGAATGTTTACCTACTCCGTGTAAAGTTGAGTTGGCACCTTGGCCAATAAATGGTTTAATCTGGAGTAGATTGCATATTGACTTCATGGGACCGTTGGGAGGTCATAATTTTTTAATTATTGTTGATGCAACTACAAAATGGATAGACTGTCATGTTGTAAATAAGGTAGATTCGTTTTGTACAATAAAAGTTTTGAAAAGATTATTTTCTATGTTCGGAATCCCGGAACAAATTGTAGGTGACAATGGTACAGCTTTCACATCGTCAGTTTTTAAGGAATTTTGTCATAATTATAATATAGAATCATTGACTTCAGCTGTACAGCATCCTGCTTCTAACGGTTTAGCTGAAAATGGGGTTAAAACAGTGAAGAATTTTTTGAAAAAAATTATGGTAAATAATAAATTTCCTACTGATTTTGAAGATAAACTTTTGACGTTTTTAGTTGATATTAGAAATACGCCTTCAATGTCTACGGGCATTGAGCCTAGTACATTAATGTTGGGTAGGAAGATTAGATCAATTTTTAATACGATTATTCCAATAGTGGATAATGTTGAGAGTCAAGGTTTTAAAGGAATTGACAACACGGTCAAAAACAAAATGTTATTGAGCCAGCATAAACAGAAAAAGTATTATAGAGGAAGAAAATTTAAAAAGTACTTTGAGGTTGGTTCTAAAGTTTTAACCAGGGATTTAAGATGTAATGATAATAAATGGATTTTAGGAAAAATTTTTAAAAGATTGGGGAATAGGATTTATTTAGTTAAAATTATGTCTACGGGACAAATTTGGAAACGTCACCATGATCAGATTTCAGAGAGGAAGGTTAGGTGGGGGGAGTGTGACAGGTCTGATGATTTGCTGGACCTGGGTCCACTCTCGGATGTGGACATGACCAAATTTCCTAATTCCTCTAATTTTTGCAGGTCACCTACACCATGGGAGGGGAGGTTACGCCCTCGAGGTCAACGCCCACGCTACACGTGAAGAACAAGAATAATTACATATACTATGGAATGGAAATATTTAGATATTTTGTTTTGTATAAATTTGTGAATAAAGAAATGTATGTAATTAGGTTTTAAGTGTGGGGGTGTGACGTATGTGTATGAGGGTGACGGCATGAGAGCGAGATAGCGAGTATGGGAAGTATAAAAGGGATGTACCGCTATTGAGCGCTCTCTCCATATTAATCTGGCAACCAATAAACATTGTAACATTAACAGATGTTATTACTACCCGATCCCAAGACACCACAGTTTATGTACAAACGTCTAGTACATGTATGAAGGCGGTTTCTTCGAGTTAGGGTCCCAAGCTTCAGGAATCCCCTGACTATTAATGCATTGAAATCAATGTTCAGAATCCCCGCATTTTCTCCGCAGAACGGTGTTCCCCGCAAAATACCCAATTTTTTAAAATCTTAAAAATTCCCCGCAATTTGGGAAATTACCCACAAATCGGCAACCCTGATCATAAATAAGGTGACCGCCCAACTCGGAATTAAGGTTAAACGTCATGTACGTTATAATATATATTATATACCCATTCACAGATGGCGCCAATCAAATTATTTTAGGTTTTTAATACTTTTTGCACGTTACGCTTTAAAATATTAATGTGAATCAATGGTTTGCGCCCATACATATTTAATATAAATATAAATTAATAGTTTTGTCCATAAACAAACCCAAATCTTTCAAAAAAGGCTGAAAAATACAATATTGGATTGAGTCACCGATACAAAATTGAATTTTTCAGCCTTTCTTGAAAGATTTGGATTTGTTTACGGACAAAACTATTTATTTATATTCATATTGAATATGTATGTGCGCAAACAATTAATTTATCTTAATATTTTAAAGCTTAACGTGCAAAAACTTAAAAAAACCAAAAATAATTTGATTGGCGCCATCTGTGAATGCGTAGATTATAACATACGTGACGTTTAACCTTAACTCAATACCTCATTTGAAAAATCATTAAAAGTGATGAAAGAAATGTATAAAAAATTGGTTAAATAATTAATTAAAACTTTTAATGACTTTTCAAAGGGGTGTTGAAGTTGCATTATTTTGAGTTGTTATGGAACCCTTAAATAATACGCGTGACATCTATGAACCAGTTAATAAAACATTTATTATCTATTCTAGCAATGTACGTCCTTTCAAACCGCAGTTTTCCAAAACAATCCTGGTGTACAGAAATTTAAAGATCACAGTGGTTTGGTTTAAAACCTTGCTAAATCTTCTCCAGAAAAAAACTCATCGACATTTTATTAAATTAAAAAAATATATATATTTGAAAAAAATTAAGTAAATGTACAGAACAATAATATGTTACACAATATTTATTAACCATTTTAATTACCCAGTTGTAGAGAAATAATCTCGGGTTTAACTGGGGAATTATTAGTCTATTTGCTAGGTGAGCCTACAGTTGGTCCCCCGATAGTTGACCCCCCAAAATTATAAATTAATATAATTTTTTGAGCATTATTTAGTAATTTAGAACTTAAAATCGACTTCAAAAATACCTCTAATAATAAGTTGGCATCAAACGAATTTACAGTACTAGAGGACCCGGGCACACGTTGGTGTGGCTAACGAAACACAACGCCACGTCGTTACCCAACCTTTATAACCAACGCCATCTGTTAAATAAAATCAACAACGTCCACTTGCCAGCCCGCTGCCTGCTGCCCGCTTGCTAGCCCGCTCCCTTTATTTATATATTTCAACCAATTTACACAAAACCTTGACAAATTATATACTTACCTAAAAACCTTCCTCATGAATTACTCTATCTATTGGTGAAAACCGAATGAAAATCCGTTGCGTAGATACGATTTTAGATTTTCACGGCCAAAAATTATTTTGTTATTAGTTTTTGGGGTATTATGCCGTGTTACGCTACCTCCTTATTTAGCCAACGTTTCGGACAGCGTTGCAGTGTCCATCATCAGGGCAGATGTGTGATGCATCTGCCCTGATGATGGACACTGCAACGCTGTCCGAAACGTTGGCTAAAGAAGGAGGTAGCGTAACACGGCATAATACCCCAAAAACTAATAACAAAATCCGTTGCGTAGTTTAAAAGATCTAAGCGCACAGCGGGAGTGACTTAATTTTATACTATGTATAGATATAGATGTGGATTTTACAGAAGAATACTTAAAATAAACTGAATGGACAGAGTTACGAATGAAGATGTTATGGATCGGATGAATAAACTGGATGGACAGAGTTACAAATGAAGATGTTATGGTTCCGATGAATAAACTGGATGGACAGAGTTACGAATGAAGATGTTATGGTTCCGATGAATAAACTGGATGGACAGAGTTAGAAATGAAGATGTTATGGTTCCGATGAATAAACTGGATGGACAGAGTTACGAATGAAGATGTTATGGATCCGATGAATAAACTGGATGGACAGAGTTACGAATGAAGATGTTATGGATCGGATGAATAAACTGGATGGACAGAGTTACAAATGAAGATGTTATGGTTCCGATGAATAAACTGGATGGACAGAGTTACGAATGAAGATGTTATGGTTCCGATGAATAAACTGGATGGACAGAGTTACGAATGAAGATGTTATGGATCGGATGAATAAACTGGATGGACAGAGTTACAAATGAAGATGTTATGGTTCGGATGAATAAAGAAAAAGAAGTTATTAAAACTATAAAAATCCGAAAACTTCAATATCTTGGACATGTGATGAGACATCCAGAATTACGAGATCTTGCATCTCATAATTCAGGGAAAGATTGCCGGAAGACGGGGCCCTGGAAGAAGGAGAACCTCATGGCTGAAAAGCCTGAGACAGTGGTTTGGCCAGTCTAGTGTAGGTAGAGCTGTTCTGGGCCGCAGTAAACAAAGTCCGCATAGTCAACATGATAGCCAACCGCGAACGTCCGTTGAACGGACAGGGCACAAGAAGAAGAAGAAAGATATATAAAATACGCTGTTATATACAGTATATTATGCCACGTTGCGCTACCTCCTTACTTAGCCAACGTTTTGAACAGCGTTATAGTGAGCATCATCAGGGCAGATGTGTCTGATGATGGACACTGTAACGGACTCCGAAAACTTGGCTAAACAAGGAGGTAGCGCAACACTGCATAACACCCCAAAAATAAATAACTATAATACTTTTGGCCGTAAAAATCTTCATATCCAACTGCATATTGTACGAGTACCAAGGGCGGATCAAGCTTGGCGCCAGGGAGGGTCACATAGCGCCAGGGGGGGGGGGGGTCACATAGTCGTGGTCAAGTAACAAGAAGTTATAATTTAATTTTGATACAAGGGGGGGGGGTCATGACCCCCCCCCTGGATCCGCCCTTGACGAGTACTTATTAAATTTAACTCGAGGCCAACTAGCCAATGGCGGATCCAGGATTTTTTTCTGAGGGGGGGGGGGGGGGGCACAAGGGGCGGACGGGCAAAAAAATCAACAATTACTGTTAGAAATAAACTTGAAGTATCATACTTCAAGTTTATTTCTACAAGTTCAGGAAGGTTTATGAAAGTGTCAAAACAAGAGAAAAAATAAATATTTAATAATGACAGCTTTTGCTTCTAAGTATGTACAGCTGTGGAATCTCCCCAGTACACAAAAATACAGTCTGGGGGGGGGGCACGGGGGCACGTGCCCCCTCCCCCCCTAAATCCGCCCTTGCCAACTACTGTCATTACTCATTACGAAAAAAGCATCGTGTTAAACGCCATTTAGGGTTGGGAGGTGGATTCTGCAAGGGCGCTACTGAGTTATTTCGTAGAGGCGTTATGTATCAGAAATTGACATTTATATAAGACACCCAATAATTATAAATTGCAACGAAAAGGGAAAGATGAACCCGCTTCTGTTAATTGCATAAAAGGTCGTTTTGTTCATAGACAATTAACCAATTTGATACTTGAATGTTAACGGACTCGTTAAATTTTAACGACTTTCTCAAACAATGTATTAAAATATTAATTAATAATAACACTGATAATTGATATAGCAGTAGATACTGTAGAGAGATCTGTGAAATATTCCTCTAACTCACGAACCTCTAATGAGCTGTCTGTATCGCCCTGGTAAAAGACCACCAATCCGAATCGAAACTTTGTTGCTTGAAATGGCTAAGCCGTGTTTGGTGACCAGATCTGAGTAGCCAATTACTTTCCAACCCCTCACAACGTTTGGGAATGCCAAAGTTCCACTGATTTTGGGTACATACACTAAGTACCTACTTAGAACCATAATGTTTTTTTTTTAATTTTTTGTATTTCTTGGGCATTAACTATGTAACATGGCAATATAAATTCATACTTTAATCTTTGCGCTTTAGAAACGCTCGAAATAAACAAAAAAAATAAATCTAAAATTAATTTAGTGAATAAAATAATAGCGCCTTGCAAATTTCCTTTACTAACCATGTTTCCGTATAATATTGACTCCGCCCACCGCTTTCCCCCTCCCCCCAAAATCATCCCTCCCACTACTCCCACCTAATTAATCTTTGGTACTTGCATTTAATTAAGTTAGTTTTAATTCTGCTCGTGAATGATACGGTTGTATCGAAACCGGTCGCGGAAAAATTAAATTTAAGTAACAAATGTACATTTAATAAAACTCTTCAAAAAACAAAATGGTTTTTTTTACACTATCTCCACACAGGAGAACCCGAGGAAAATAATTCCCCTTAGAGCCTATGTCATCTGGGCATGCTGTGCGGAGGGTCTTTTAGGAAAGAAAGGAGAGGAAGTTATGGGAAGGAAATGGTTTTTTTTTTACATGATTACCGCACAAGAGTCTCAACTGCTCCCGTCTGAAGCCAGTGAGACTATGGCATCCCCAATTGGGGTATGTTGTGAGGCTGAAGGTAATGGGGAGGGTGAAGGAGGTGGGGAAGAGGAAGATTGGGAAGTACCTGGCTATTCAGATCTGGTCACCAAACACGGCTAAAGCCATTTTCAAGCAACGTTTCAATTCTGAATGGTGGTCTTACACCAGGGCGATACTGATAGTATCTTCCACTCTGGAACATGCCGCAAATATACTATATATCATTTTAAATGAATTAATTGTGAAATAACACAAATTAATCAAATAAAATTTATTTGCGCTTGCCGGGTTCGAACCCGCGACCTCCGGATTGTGAGTCAAGAGTCTTACCCACTGGACTACGGTGGTCGTCACGTTTGTATCTGTAATGGAATCTTTCAGTTCAATTTTCATCCTGTTCCCGAACTATCGAAATGTGTGAATTTTCGCACACGTGATAAAATTTATAATAATACATACAAAAACAAAAATTAACCAATATTAAAGTTTATTTTGCTTTATTAGTACGTGATAAGCGTGTTTTTTTGGTATTTTTTGACATTTTTTTTTTACCTACCTACACCCTCACTTTGCCATCTCTACGCCCTCTAATTTTCTCTGGGTCTTCTACTGCCCCCTGAAAGTCTCAAACGACAATATAATTAATTGTAAAAAAAACGGATAATGTATTTAATTGTACATGAAAAAAATATATTTAAAAAGAAAACAGGAGATATTGCGGGCCGCAATAAACCGGATAGTATAATAATTGTAGATGAAAAAAATACTTTTAAAAAGAAAACGGCAGATATTTGTGCGGGCCGCAAAAAACGGATAGTATAATTGTACCAGACGTATCAAGCCTGTACAAGACTGTAAAAAAAGGGTACCGGTTTCAGTACACGACCAGGATGAAATGGTTGAAATAATAAAATACTGACCTCCCTTGCACCCAGTGCCTGATGAGTTGAGGACACTGGATGTGCCTACTCCTCTGCCCAGTCCTGGTGCGTGGCGGTTGCCTGAAGTAGGGCCGGCTTTCTGGAGGAGACTGATGGCACCAGGAGCAAGTCTAGGCAGAGGTCGGCGGGAGGCAGCGGATGATAATAACTTTTCCCAGAAGGAAATAATAACACGAGTTTGACGTTGATGGAAGAACTGATTTATTAAGAGAAATGGCCGGGTTTATATACCCGATTTCCGTGACAAAACCTGTCACGTGGTACATTTTTGTGGTGGGAGGTTTTACCTAGCCCTTTACCTATATAAGGTGCGCCTTTCTGTGGGCCACCCATTTTGGCAAACACTTGCTTGAAAGTGGTTGATTAAAATTGATTTCTTAAATTAATTATACAGGTCAGGTTAATGTATTTACAATGTTTTCCTTAAAACTAGAGTGGTTCTACGGATGTTCTACATTCGTAGATTTTTTGTTTGATAAGTTTGGGTTGATTTTAAGGAAGTTTGACTTTTTGTCGGTAGGTATTTGTTATTTAACAAAGTGTTTGAGTAGTTACAAAGAAGTTAATATTTTTCCCAGGTCCCCCGTAAGCTTGGCTATCGAAACCTTTTGGTTCCGTCGCTTTACGAGGTCCTGGGATTTTTAAAATGGAGAAAAAGTGAAATGATGCTAAAGTCTCGAAAATCTGTTCAAGTGCTGATAGCGCTGGCAGTTTAAGAGTTACAATGTTTATTTATGGCTCTATGGATGCCCCGTAGGACTCTGCACTGAAATGTCTTAGTTTCAGTGTCCTACGGGGTGTTTAAACGAAGTTATATTAAAATATGGTGTATTTTTGACGAATATGACGGCCCTTAATAGGGACACCCAAATTGGTGTTTTGGCTTTGTAGCCGGAAAAATAGCCCTGAAGGCGATGAAATAATAAGTTTAGGATGTCTCCTGGTGGCAACTTGGTAACCAAGTTTTTACTTGTGTCACCAGGGCATCTGTGTATTAAGAAAAAGACATTTAAAATTGAAAAAATGTGTTTTGAAAAAGATCGTTGCTGGCGGCACGGTATTATTGAACTTCGTGGCCAGGACGAAAAAAGGCCCTACAAAGGGCCATAATTAAAATAGAGAGCAGCCCGCTTGGCGGAGCTGCCGCCTCCTGCAGAGCCATAACAGCAGAGCGGCAAGGGAGGGAAGGCAAATGGCCCTTTTTAGGGCCTTAGCCTAAGGCTGGAAATTAAGGCCCTCAAAGGGGTCTTAATTAAAAATAAAAAGGAGGCTAGTCAGCCTGGTTGCCTTTGGAGGCGTAAATAAGCATAAATAAAGTATTAATTGTTAAAATTATAGGATTCTAGAATGTCTCCCGGTGCAAACTTGGCACACAAGCTTTATTTGGTTGCACCGGGGCATTGTACATGAGCAAAACATATAAGATTAAAAATTAAGAAATGAGGGAGAGCAACACGTCGGTTACACTCCCCCCGTGTAGCTACGCTGCACTAGTCTTCACGACGTGTTGAAGGTCGGTCAGTAGGGGTCGCATCAGTAGGCGGGGCCGGCAGGATCACAGCAAGCTTCACGGCAGGTCGAACGTAGACTCCGGTGCTCGTCTGGATGCGGGCGGTCCTCACCTCGCCGTCTGCAGCAGGGGTAGCGTCCAGGACTCGGCCGCGAGGCCAGCTGTTGCGGGGCATCGCGGGGTCCATGATGACCACCAGGTCGCCCTTCTTAATTGGGTTGACGGGGTGGTGCCACTTCTGTCGGGTGGCCAAGGTGGGGAGGTATTCGCGGAGCCAACGCCTCCAGAACATGTCAGCTAGCTGCTGACTGATGCGCCACTGGCGGCGGAGGCATACCTCCTCCTCCTGCTTGTCGTACAGCGAGAGCTGGGGCCGGTTGCCTGCTGCTCCCAGCAGAAAGTGGTTGGGAGTGAGGGGCTCCTCGTCTCTCGGGTCTACGGAGATGTGCGTGAGAGGACGGTTGTTGACGGTCCACTCAGCTTCAGCCAGTGCTGTCCTCAGGGTCTCTTCTTTGGGGGCCCTCTCCTTCAGTATGGCTTGCAGCGCGTGTTTGACTGACCGCACCAGGCGCTCCCATGCTCCCCCCATGTGAGGAGACATTGGCGGGATGAATTGCCAGTCGATCCCGTGCGATGTCAGATGATCCCTCATCCGGGCGTCATCTTTGAGCGAGTTCAGGGCGTCCCTTAACTCGTTGTCCGCTCCGTGGAAGTTGGTCCCGTTGTCCGAGAAGATTGTCTTTGGTTGACCTCGGCGTGCCGTCATGCGTTGGAGGGCCATGATAGCAGAGTCGGCAGACAGGGAAGTTGCCAGCTCGAGGTGAATGGCGCGCGTGGACAGGCAGGTGAAGAGGGCTCCGTATCGCTTCTCCCTTCGTCTGCCGACTGTGATGTCCATGGGCCCGAAGTAGTCCAACCCGCAGTTTGTGAAAGCGGGGACATGGTGGGCGAGCCGTGATGGTGGCAAGGGTCCCATCAGTGGTGGGGCAGGCTTGCTTCTACGCATCTTGCAGGTGGGGCAGTGGTGAGTGATGCGACGTATGTTTGTCCGCAGTCGCAGCACGAAGTAGCTGCCTCGTACCTCCGCCATTGTCCTCTCAGTACTTGGGTGGTCCGCCTTCTGATGATGGTGGTTGACTAGGAGCCGTGTGTAGGCGTGGTCTCCATCTAAGATTATGGGCGTCCGCACATCTCGGGAGATTCTGCTGGTGGCTCGTATTCTGGAGTCCATTCGCAGCAGTCCATCGGGTCCCAGGAAGGGGTTCAGCGATCTGAGCCGGCTGTTGTTGGGTACGGGGGTTCCTTGGTGAAGAGCACTCAATTCACTGCTGAATGCGTCTTCTTGGGCTGCTTTCACCCACCGGAGTTCCGCTTCACGGGTCTCCTCGGGCCGCAGGTGTCCGTCCAATGGTTTGTGGGGTCCCGCACGGCATCGGCCTATGAAGCGGTGGACCCAGGCGGTGGCTCTGATGAGTCGGTGCCAAGAGGAGAAGCGGCTTATCTCTGGAAGCGCATCTGCCGTGGTTGAGGTGAGCCCGACATATTGGGCCTTCACTTCAAGGGTGTTGTCATCTGGCTGGGGAAGTCTGGACCTTTCGCGCGGCCATTCTGCCTCGGCCAGGGTGAGGAAGGCTGGGCCGCTGAACCAATGTCCCGCCGGTGATAGATCGGGAACCTCGACGTCGCGGGTGCCGATGTCAGCAGGGTTTAGTTTGGTGGGGACCCATCTCCAGTCGTCAATGCGAGAGAGCTCATCGATCTCGCCAAGCCGGTTGGCCACAAAGGTAGAGTAGGTACGTGGGTCCGTACGAAGCCAGCACAGCACCGTCGTGGAGTCTGTCCAGAACACCGTTCGCGCAATGTTGCTGCGACACTCCTTTTTTAGGGTTGCTGCTAGTCTGGCGGCCATGAGCGCTGATTGGAGCTCAAGGCGGGGTATGGAGAGCGGCTTCAGGGGGGCCACCTTGCATTTACTGGCCAAGAATGTTGCTGTAGTTTCTCCGTTGACTTCCTCCGTGTGGTAGGCGACCGCGCAACATGCTTGTTCAGACGCGTCGCAAAACAGATGGAGCGTGACGCTGCTGTGTTTGCTTCGTAGGCAGCGCCTAGGTATGGCGACTCCGCAGCTTTGGAGGAGTCCCAGCCAGTCCAGCCATCTCACGTTGTGCTCGGGTTTGATGGTGTCGTCCCATCCGATGCTCGACCTCCAGACATCTTGGAGCAGCATCTTGGATCTGACTGTGAGGCATGCCACAAACCCCACAGGATCAAAAATTTTCATGACAATACTGAGCAGCTGACGTTTCGTAGGGCTGCTGACCAGTTCTGGCTCGGCGGTGTCCCTGAAGGCGTACAGGAAACAGTCAGTCACCGGGTCCCATAGTAGGCCGAGGATTCGTTCGGTCTCTGCTTCTCCGCTGCTGATGCGTATGGCTGATCGGGCGCGGTCTTCAGGCGGGATGGTGGCCATCACCGCTGGATTATTTGAGGCCCAGTTTGTGAGATGAAAACCTCCTGATGATAGGACTGTCGCCACGTCTTTTGCGAGGCTAGTGGCTTCACTGATGGAGTCCACCGCGTCCAAGTAGTCATCCATGTAAAATTTATGTTGGATGGCGTCTGCAGCAGTTGGGAAGCGCTCGGTATTTTCTAGGGCCACCCGGTTTCGCACGTACTGGGCACTGCTTGGAGAACAGGTAGCGCCGAACATCATAGACGTCATCATA
The DNA here is from genome assembly GCA_917880885.1 of Limnephilus marmoratus. Taxonomy (NCBI): domain Eukaryota; kingdom Metazoa; phylum Arthropoda; class Insecta; order Trichoptera; family Limnephilidae; genus Limnephilus; species Limnephilus marmoratus. The sequence continues at coordinate 20,986,253 of OU862928.1, read as the reverse complement.
TAGGTGCGAGGCTCTTGTTGAGGCGTCGGTCGCCACAGGAACAGTTGTGACAGCTGGTCCTCAGTCTTTATTTTGACTTGCAGGAACATCTCCTTTATGTCGGCGGCGAGAGCTATTTTTCCCTCTCGAAACCGGAGGATGTTCCCAAGTAGGGACGTCAGCAGGTCGGGTCCCGTCAGCAGTTGATCGTTGAGGGAGGTTCCTCGGCAGCGGCTGGCAGCGTCAAACACGACGCGGATCTTCCCCGGCTTGTTGGGGTTCACCACGGCGAAGTGCGGCAAGTACCACTTGCGGGCGGAGTCTTTCGCCGCCTCTCGTGCTGTGAGTTCTCGCGCGTGGCCTTGTGATATTAGTCGGTTGATCTTGTCTCGATACGCCACTGCGAGGTCGTCCTCCTTCAGTAGTTTTCGTTCGAGGGACCACAGCCTCTTCAGCGCACATTGTCTGTTGTCGGGCAGCGTGATTTTGTCAGCCTTCCATAATAGGCCGGTCTCCCATCTGCCGGTAGTCATCTGCCGGGTGGTGTCCTCCATCAGCTGGTTGGCACGTACAACATGTGCGGTTTCACGGGAGGCTGAAGTGATTCCCAGTGAATCTATGGCGAAGTTCGCACGAATAAGGTTGCTCAGCAGGTCATCCTTGTGGCTCTCAGCGTGCAGGGCCAGAGTGGTGATGGGGCCTTCATTGGTAGAAGGAGTCCCTCCTCCATGAGTTATCCACCCCAGGGCAGTCCGTGACAATATTCGCGTAGAGTCGCGGGCTTCGTGCACCTCCCTCGATACAATGAGGTGTGCGTTGTCCTGCCCAATGAGAATGGTGGGGGTGATATACCCGCCAGGGATCCTCTGCTCAGGAAGGCTGAGGCCTTTCACCGTGCTCGCCTTGATGTGGTAGTCGGTGCTTATACCGGCGCCGCGCAGTGTGACCTGCACGCGGCGCGACAGGTGATCTGATGAGCACATGCCCTTGGCCCCGTGGAGTCGTAGTCCTTGTATGGGTCCATAAGCGCCAATCTGTTCTGCTGCTGAGGTGTCGATCAGTGTTATCGTTGATCCCTCGTCCAGCAGCGCGTAGGCGGTGATCTGCTCAGCGGGGCCTGTCAGCACCACTGGCACCACCTTGAGCACGGCGCCGTCGGCCTGGCGTCACATGTGGTGGACGTTGGCTGTTGCGGGGCTTCTCACGTACGTGGGGTCGTGAAGCAGCTTGTGATGGGGAGAACGGCAGTCTCCGATGCCGCACCAGTCGCGAGTTTTGCATGCTTTTGTTGCATGTCTCTCCAAGCACACGCGGCAGAGTCGGGAGCTTTTCACCGTTTCCCAGCGCAGCTTCACGTCCTTTCCGACGAACTCACGGCAGTCTCGCAGCAGATGGCCTCTTTCGCCACACTGTAGGCACCCGTCGCGATTTGTACTTTCGCTAGGGTTCGCGTTACGATTGTTCGAGTCATATTGTGGTGACTTTCGCGCACTTTCATTTTTTACTTTTTGTGAACGGTCATATTGTGGTGACTTTCGCGACAAACTTTCGGTAGGTACTTTTCGACTGTCATATTGTGGTGACTTTCGCGACAAACTTTCACTTCTGCGTCCGAATTGTTCAGTCGTGGCGAACGACTGTTCACGACGTGGTCTAGACCTCGCGGGGTCGACCATACCCGATTTGGTGATGGCGTTCGCGATGGCCTTCAGGAAGGCGGCGTACTGGCAGATCGTAGCTGGTGCGTTGTAGTGCCGCACCTCCATCAGCCACGCCAGCCGCATCGTGCACGGCATCTTCCCCGCGATGTCGCTGAGGAGCGCCGGGTTGGTCAGGTACCCATCGTTGTTGAGGGAGCGAAGTGATGCCACCAGGTTCTGCACCGTGCCCGAAAAGTCTGCTATGTCCTCCAGTGAGGCCTCTGCTGTCATCTGTGGGAGCCGCTTGGCCTTGTCCAACATCAGGGCGGCCAGCGAAGTCGTCCCTCCGTAGCGCTGCTCCAGCACGTCAAGGATCTCAGGTACCTGAGTGGGGTCCATCAGGAGGGGTCCCACGGCGTCTCGGGCCTTCCCTTTGAGGGCCCGCTGCAGTCGGATGAGGTTTTCACTGCTAGTCATCCGGCAGGTAGCAGTTGATTGGTTGTACTGCGCCCTCCAGGTGGGCCACTCCAGGGGGTCCCCAGAGAATGGAGGCAGGTCCTTGGCCATCGACTGCCTGGCGATGAGAGCAGCCATCCGGGGGTCATCCTCAATTGTGGGATGAGGGCTGTCCTGAGCCCTTGAAGCTCTGATGGCCTCTGTGAGTGCGTTGGTGAACTGGGCCATCGGGTTGTCCGTCTGCTGGACCCAAGCTCTGGTTTGGCGGGCCGTCTCCTCCGCACTTGGTTGCGGTGGGAATAGCGGCAGGCCGGAGCTCGGACTGGCAGCGGATGGAATCTGGTCATCAGGCTGCGCCGGCTCATGATGCGCCCACTGGGCATATGCAGATGGTCCCTCAATGTGGTAGTAAGGGGGGGGCGGCGGAGGGCCTTCAGGCCCTGGCTGCGCCGGTGAGGCGTACCTCTGGTCCACCAGAGGCACAGGTTGGACAGGCATCTCGCGTACGGCGCTGCTCGGCCTCTGGTCCACCAGAGGTGCAGGCGGCACGGGGCCGGAAGGTCCAGGCTGCACCCATCCTTGACCCTCATGATGATGATGAGGGGGCGGCGGCGGAGGGCCTCCAGGCCCTGGCTGCGCCGGTGAGGAGTACCTCTGGTCCACCAGAGGCACAGGTCCGACAGGCATCTCGCGTACGGCGCTGCTCGGCCTCTGGTCCACCAGAGGTGCAGGCGGCACGGGGCCTGAAGGCCTAGGCTGCATCCATCCTTGACCCTCATTGTGATGAGGGGGCGGCGGCGGAGGGCCTCCAGGCCCTGGCTGCGCCGGTGAGGCGTACCTCTGGTCCACCAGAGGCACAGGTCCGACAGGCCTCTCGCGTACGGCGCTGCTCGGCCTCTGGTCCACCAGAGGTGCAGGCGGCACGGGGCCGGAAGGTCCAGGCGGCATCCATGATGGACATCCTTGGCTGCTTGGCTGCGGGGCTCGGCTATCTCGTGCCGGCTCAGGAGCGTTGTGTTGTGCCAGCCCTGAAGTACTGCGTTGTGGCAGCCCTGAAGTACTGGGTTGTGTCAGCCCTGGTGCAGCATGCTGAGGCGCGTTCAAGGCTGCCATCAGCTGTTGTATCTGCTTCCCTTGGTGGCGCAGCTGTCGTCGCAGCCGGCGCACCGTATCCTCCGTGGCTGTGGAGGGTGGAGGCCCCTCATCGCTGTCCTCTGCGGAGCTCGTCACCGGGGTAGTGCTGGATGAGGGCCGGGGCGTGGCGTCAGGGGAGACGTCAGGCACGCCCAGGGGCTCGTCTCCGGCGTCCGGAGCAGCAGCCGGGGGCTCAGCAGGGGGTGATGAAGGTCCATCGTCTTGCGCCGTCTTCTTCGATCGTAGGGCGGGCGGAGACATCCTGGAGTCGTGCAGCGGATCCGGCTCGAAGGACCACTTGTACCAGACGTATCAAGCCTGTACAAGACTGTAAAAAAAGGGTACCGGTTTCAGTACACGACCAGGATGAAATGGTTGAAATAATAAAATACTGACCTCCCTTGCACCCAGTGCCTGATGAGTTGAGGACACTGGATGTGCCTACTCCTCTGCCCAGTCCTGGTGCGTGGCGGTTGCCTGAAGTAGGGCCGGCTTTCTGGAGGAGACTGATGGCACCAGGAGCAAGTCTAGGCAGAGGTCGGCGGGAGGCAGCGGATGATAATAACTTTTCCCAGAAGGAAATAATAACACGAGTTTGACGTTGATGGAAGAACTGATTTATTAAGAGAAATGGCCGGGTTTATATACCCGATTTCCGTGACAAAACCTGTCACGTGGTACATTTTTGTGGTGGGAGGTTTTACCTAGCCCTTTACCTATATAAGGTGCGCCTTTCTGTGGGCCACCCATTTTGGCAAACACTTGCTTGAAAGTGGTTGATTAAAATTGATTTCTTAAATTAATTATACAGGTCAGGTTAATGTATTTACAATGTTTTCCTTAAAACTAGAGTGGTTCTACGGATGTTCTACATTCGTAGATTTTTTGTTTGATAAGTTTGGGTTGATTTTAAGGAAGTTTGACTTTTTGTCGGTAGGTATTTGTTATTTAACAAAGTGTTTGAGTAGTTACAAAGAAGTTAATATTTTTCCCAGGTCCCCCGTAAGCTTGGCTATCGAAACCTTTTGGTTCCGTCGCTTTACGAGGTCCTGGGATTTTTAAAATGGAGAAAAAGTGAAATGATGCTAAAGTCTCGAAAATCTGTTCAAGTGCTGATAGCGCTGGCAGTTTAAGAGTTACAATGTTTATTTATGGCTCTATGGATGCCCCGTAGGACTCTGCACTGAAATGTCTTAGTTTCAGTGTCCTACGGGGTGTTTAAACGAAGTTATATTAAAATATGGTGTATTTTTGACGAATATGACGGCCCTTAATAGGGACACCCAAATTGGTGTTTTGGCTTTGTAGCCGGAAAAATAGCCCTGAAGGCGATGAAATAATAAGTTTAGGATGTCTCCTGGTGGCAACTTGGTAACCAAGTTTTTACTTGTGTCACCAGGGCATCTGTGTATTAAGAAAAAGACATTTAAAATTGAAAAAATGTGTTTTGAAAAAGATCGTTGCTGGCGGCACGGTATTATTGAACTTCGTGGCCAGGACGAAAAAAGGCCCTACAAAGGGCCATAATTAAAATAGAGAGCAGCCCGCTTGGCGGAGCTGCCGCCTCCTGCAGAGCCATAACAGCAGAGCGGCAAGGGAGGGAAGGCAAATGGCCCTTTTTAGGGCCTTAGCCTAAGGCTGGAAATTAAGGCCCTCAAAGGGGTCTTAATTAAAAATAAAAAGGAGGCTAGTCAGCCTGGTTGCCTTTGGAGGCGTAAATAAGCATAAATAAAGTATTAATTGTTAAAATTATAGGATTCTAGAATGTCTCCCGGTGCAAACTTGGCACACAAGCTTTATTTGGTTGCACCGGGGCATTGTACATGAGCAAAACATATAAGATTAAAAATTAAGAAATGAGGGAGAGCAACACGTCGGTTACAATAATTGTACTTGAAAAAAAATTAAAAAGATAACGCCAGATAATTGTGCGTGCCCACGGACATATGAATATATCTGGACCTGCCCTAAGTGATAAAAACGTATTATTTCCCCCTCCACATGGCGCCGGCTGTAGCTCCTCCTTGGAACCGGCTCGCTCCATGGGGAGGGGATATAGCCTCGCTTGAATCTAAAATGTGTGACGTCATCATTCTTGCCGTGAACAGCGAGAAGCTGACATCCATACATTTAACGAAATAACGGCAGCTTGTGCTATACAATATATCTACGTATCAATATGCACATAGCAAATGTGGGCGGTACTCCAATGTGCTCGTCGCTGGTTACAGGGGTAAGTAAATTATGAAACATTTGTAAAAGTGTTTTAACTAAACACGGCAAGAAAATATTGATATGTGTATTGGCGCGAGTCTTTTTGGAGCGAGCATTTGGCCTTAGCAAATAAGTTTTGAACGTGGCAAGCAATTCGCGCTCCCATGTAAAAAGGTCTATTCATTCAAAGCAGATTTTGCTTTTAAGAACTAAATGGTGATATTGTAATGCGAGATGCCTATATACTGTCAGATTGATTGTTCAACGAATGACAGTCATCTTTCCCCTCTTGCTCTCCATAGTTTGGTTTTACCCCTCATCTGTAACTGCTTGTCTATCCATTTGGATGTCTATGTGCGTGCCGCAAAAAACGGATTAATTGTACATGAAAAAAACATATTTATAAAGAAAACAGCCGATATTTGTGCGGGTTGCAAAAAAACGGATAGTAGATATAATTGTACATGAAAAAAAAATATTTAAAAAGAAAACGGCAGATATTTATGCGGGCCGCAAAAAAAACGGTTTGTTTCTATAAATGTACTTGAAATAAAAAATTAAAAAGAAAACGCCAGATATTTGTGCGGGCCGCACAAATATCGGTCGCGGGCCGCATGCGGCCCGCGGGCCGCAGTTTGACTACCACGGACCTAAAGAATCTGGGTATCAAGCATGTGAATTTTAAAAAGATGAGAGGGAACGGTGGAATGTCCAATAAGGAACTCCAGTGAAAAATATTATGCCTTTAAAAAAATATGTTCATATAGATCAATAAACGCTGATTCTGAATATATATATATATTTTATTTAATAATATTAAACGCAGCGTATAACACAATTGTTGGTAAAAGGTTATTTATTTAAGAAAGTAAGTTCACAGATCACATAATATGGTAAAAATAGTCACAATGTATCAATTCACTAATTAACTGAGCAAGGGATCGGAGGGAACCTTGCCGTTTAGGCTTTGGGAACAACAAAAGCTGACTGTGGTTCTGCTTAGAGGGTCGTACCATAGGACGAAGCGCAACTAAGGCAGCAGTCGGGGGTCTGGTTGGTGCTTTACTTATGGTAGTAGAATACTCCTTAGAGGGTCGTGCCAGAGGACGAAGCGCAACTAAGAGAGCGTACTAGCCAAGAGCGAGCTGCAGACGAACTGACTGATTTAGGGCGCGCAGCCTGTTATATAGCCCATTCCTTGTTGCGGGGTGTGGTTTATGTAGCGGCTCGAGGGTGGGAGATGCGCAGAAGGCGTCGGCGCATCCTGGTTTGCTTAGGGGTGGGTGAGCAGGATGGCGCTGTACGGGGGAAAGAGATGGTGTAGTGGCAAGCGTAAAAACGGCGCGCTACAAGCGTTTTTAAAAAAATATTCAAAAGTCCGTTTTTAATCGGGTCGTAAAAATACGCCGTCAAGTTGGCATTATTGAAATTTTAGTGGTGATGTCACGATACGTCGAACAGTGACGTAAAGTCATTGTATGGGAATGTATGATGTGACACAAGCCATCGAATTAATTTATTCGTTTATTTACGAACTGTTTATAGAGATTTAGTTGTTGTATTTATTGAAACATTATTTAGGCCAAAATAATGTTTAAAAAATAAAGGTGTCTCTTGTTAGTTTATCCCTATTATTGAAATATTCAAAAACTACTTCACAACAAAATTAGTAATGCTATTTCTAGGGAGAATACTTAGAACAACGGAATTCAAAATGGCGGCAGTTGATCAGCTGATTTCCCGATCCTATAGAATTTTTCAGGAGTGATGACGTCACACGATTCACCATACATATGGTGGTTTTCGGGGGGGTCTTAAAAATTAAAAAAATTAAAACTTTGACAATTTTTTTAACTATTAAAAGTAACTCTAAAAATAAAAATGAAAATGCAATTATTTAAGTTAGAAGGTCATTAATCATTAAAAAAAATAAAAAAATGGTCTGGAGTTCTCTATTGTCTTGGAGAAATGAGGGAATTTTTAAAACTACGGTTTTATTCGAGGCATAGTAGGCTACCTTAGATTGACTTGGAAATTTGCGAACAATTTGCTTACAATACGTTACTACGAGTATTCCAAAAAAAATCTCACCAAACTACGTGTTAGCCGGTGATGTTATTGAGGGATATTGTGTCTAGGATCACCTTTGTTTAGAATGTTGTTTTTACACAATATTCTGTATAGAAATTAACCGAGGTCGATGTCACATAGATCCATTACTTTAACGGAGATTCTCATGGTCGACCAGTATAGACCACACCAGACCCATTGATGAACAAGGATCCGCCTTTATGACCTCTTCAAATAATCTTACAAAAAATGGCACATTCATGTAAAGTATTCTTTTGTTATATATTTCCTGTTACCATATAAAATAACTATGGTAAACGACTGTAGCGTTAGGTGGGAAATGACATTAATACTAAACTAGCAGATAAAACCCGCTCCGCAGTTTTTTGCTGCTAGGCCCTGCGGTGGCTTTTGGTTCGGCTACACCTACTTTGAGTGATGATGATCATTTTATAAATTCGATAGGAACTGGATCCACTGTGACTGACTGTGATCCGGTGACAGGTGACAGCTAGTCACCGGGAAAAAGTAACCGCGACAGGCAATGACGTCATATGTAATATACAGCCGCGTGGTATTATTATTATTATTTAAAGAAATTAAAATAGGAAAATCCTATATGTATAATATAACTTCCTATAAAGATTGACAGGAACTACTTTATTCATCTCTTTCTTCATATATACAGTATAATGGTGTTAAGGGACGTTCTTGACTAACTTTAACCAGTGATTCCTGACATTATTTGGAGTAAAAAATGTAAATGAAATTTTGGTCGGCAGGAAATGGTAGGTGTTGGACAGTTGGAAGCGGGGTAAGGGGTTGGCCGGATTCTCGGGCTGAGTGGCCAGTGACGAAGTGCGGATGAAATTTTTTTTGTTTGATTTTGAAGAAAAATATTTGAAAAAAAATAAAAATTTGTCAAAAAAGTCACCGGAGACCAAAATTTCTCTTACATTTTTTACTCCAAATAATGTCAGGAATCACTGGTTAAAGTAAGTCAAGTATGTCCCTTAACACCCTGTATAATGCTCTCTTTGTAGTATTTACCCACAATTTAAATCATCTTTCTATTTTAATTGTATAAATCAGTATGTATTTTACCTTAAATATTCTTATGTTATAATTAAATATCCTTATGTATGATATTCATTTATGTACCTTTACGCCTGTTTCAACACAGGTACACCCTAGTGAGACAGGCATCGAATAATGTAATGTAAAAATACCTTATATAGATAAATAAATAAAAAAAAAAAAATAAAAAAATTCACAACTGGCAGTTACAATAATAATTACAAATCCGTAGTACTTACACTTGCCAGGGGATGCTAATTACGCGATCTTTTAACGTAAGTGACGTAAGCGACGGCCGGCGTAGTCCAGCGGTAAGGCTCTTGACTCGTACTCTGAAGGTCGCGGGATCGAATCCCGGCGTGGCAAATAAATTTTATTTGATTAATTTGTGTTATTTCACAATTCATTCATTAAAAATAATATATAGTATATTTGCGGCACGTTCCAGAGTGGAAGTTACTCTTAGTATCGCCCTGGTGTATGACCACCATTCAGAAATGAAACGTTGCTTGAAATGGCTTTAGCCGTGTTTGGTGACCAGATCTGAATAGCCAGGTACTTCCCCACCTTCCTCTTCCCTATCTCCTTCCCCTACCCACTACCTTCAGCCTCACAACACACCCCAATTGGGGATGCCATAGTTTCACTGGCTCCAGACACCGCTTTTTTTAAGCAACGCAACGCTTCGATTTTGAATGGCGATTTTCACTTTGGCGATACTGACAGTAACTGCACATCCGGGTCTGAGTACAAAAGCCGCTATCTCTGGTTTGCATACTAGAATTAGATTCATAACAAGCATAACTTAATTAGAGTTAGACCCGTGATTCTCAACATGGGAAATTTCGTCCACCAGTAGGCGATTGAAGTCGCTTGTGGAACCAACAAGAGTTAAATTCAATCAATTTATTTAGATTCTAGCTGGTACTTGGCATGCGTTGCTATGCCATTCAAAGATATAAATTGATTCTCCCTGTATGTCCTTTCCCGTGCATCCCTGTTCCCTTTCACCTTCCCCACCTTCCCCCTATCTCGTGTCTTCCCTTTCCGCAAACCCCACCTTCCACCTGCCTTTCCTTCCTGCCGCTAAAATATATGAAATACACACATTTTCATCATCATCATCTTCTTCCCTTATCCTTTTCGGGTCGGGGATCCATTGCATCGACAAGGCTCCTCCATATGTCCCTGTCTTGTGCTGATTGTTCGGCCTCCGTCCATGGTAGACCCATCCTCTCCTCAGACAGTTTCTGGAGTTGCCTCGCCCAACTGTGTCTGGGGCGGTCCATTGGACGTCTACCCTCTGGAATCGCACTCAGTATCTTCCTCGGAATTCGGTCTTCAGACATTCTTAGTACATGCCCAAGCTACCTCAGTTGCGATTTTTCTATGAAGAGTAGCAGTGGTTCAATGTTTAGATCTTCTCGGATACATTATTATTTACACGCTCTAGAGTCCAAGCTGCCGAAATGAGGTACTTGAGAGGAGTGGCAGGGGTTACGAAATGGGATAATATAAGAAACTCGACGATCCGAGACACACATTTTAATTTATACAAATTTCATAACGCCAGAGCTTACCATTATATACAGCTTATGTTACTCGCTGATAATGTAGCTTTCTATTGGTGAAAGAATTTTTCAAATCGGTTCAGTAGTTTCAGAGCCTATTCAATGCAAACAAACAATCAAATATTTACTCTTTATAGTATTAGTAGATAAAGAAAATTACAAAATATAATTTCAAGAAGTTTTTAAAATATACATAAAAAGAACAACAAGGGCCTTACTTTACTAATAAAAGCTTACATATCTGACATAACTGACAAACATCTATGCCATAGGTCACCCCAAGTGGTTCGCTACGTTTGGTGACTTAGCAGGGGTGCCCGGGTTCATGGGGTGAGGTTTGCCAGGGTCTTGGCGGCGGATGCGTCTGCCGGCCAACTGCATGGCAGGCCGGATTGGGAGAGAATAATTGTGGGAATCCCTTTGTCTTGTCCAATCGTACTCTCTCAGAAGTGCACCGCAGTGGGAGGGATGGATTCATGCGTCCGTCACTCCTGAACACACTGACCCCCAGATTCCTACCCACCCCTAATACCCTTTTCCTTCTCAGAACTTATTCTCCTTCCTTTCCTAAAAATACAAATTCTTCATCCATAAAAAAAAATAATTACGAGCTAATAAAAACATGTCTTACCTTAGCGGCTGCCACAGACAAACTAAACAATGAATGCAGTTGAAAATTTTATCGTACTTCAGGGGCATGTACAATGTACACCAACACAACAACAAAATAATGACAATCGGGCTCTCTAAACCCGCGAAATAAAAATACCCGTTACTTTTGAATAACCGATGAATACCTTAAATGACGGATTATCAGCCGTGCAAAGTAACTAAGCTGATCAATAGGGGGTAAATATAAACAAATAAACATATGAAGTGCTTTGGGGGGCGATTTTAACTTCAAAGTTTTAATTTTCTCATTTCTTTTACGATATTAAAATCAGATTAAATTTCTGCCACCTCGGAACAAGCGTGGTTTATACAAAAAAATGACCTTGGTTAACAAAAAAAATGCATCCGTTTGTTGAGTTCCACGTTTGATGCAATTTAAATATTTCGGTTTCGTAAATTTCCAAAAGATTTCACTTCTAAATTATCTTTATGTGACGTTCGGAACAGCGTTTTTTTTTGGCTTGTCTTTATGCCAAGTAAAAATATTGCTTGCGGCGCTTTCTTTGTACCTTTTGTTTGTAAAATTGGGCTGTGATTGATGGGGGTAGGGTCAAAAGAAAAAAATGTATTTGAAAAGGACTCCAGATACTAATATCTACAGCCTGTATGTCGGACGAATATCTACAGCTCATATGTTGAACTAATATCTACGAACTTCAGAGTGTTGACTGATATCTACAGAGCGTAGGTTGAACTAATCAGCTAAATGTGCCCAATAGTCCGATATTAATGATGTTTACATATATACTTATATAAATTAAGTTTTTTAAACTGCATACGCAATATTACGTTATTCCAATATGCTATACATAATTGCAAATCCAACCTCTGCCAGTGCTGTAGATATTCGTCAGCACTTTGGTTCTCATAGATATTAGTCAACAGTTTGAGCTGTAGATATTCGTCAACACTTTGGTTCTCACAGATATTAGTTCGATTTTTTCAGTTTTTGGAATTCCTGTAGATATTATTAGTAGACGCAAAAAGATTGGGAACCTCTGAGTTGGATAGTCGTGGAATGGTGATTGCAGGGAGGTAGTGATTAGTGGTGAGTGGAAGTGATGCTGGGGAGAGGGACAAGGGAGAGGTAGAGGAGATACCTCGGAGCGAGTTAGGTCCCATGCCAACTCGCCTTATCGGGAATCGCGTTGACACGACCACGACCTGAGAGTGAAATTTTCAGAGGAGAAATAGTCATCCAACAGTATTTTCATGCAAATTTTTTGTCCGAAATGCTAAGTGGAAAGTTACCGCATCCAACTGTTGTCATTAGTGTTGGGTAGGACACGATATCAGGATGAGTTTGTATGAGGTACTCAAATATTGAAATGAGGTGTTGAGGTGTCCCACCTCATTTGAGGTGAGGTGTTACAAAATATTTTCGCTTGGGGGGGGGGAGGGGTGGCTGGTTTTTTTCCTTCAGCTTGATTTTCTTGGTTCAGAGGTGTTGGTTTTCTAATAAATACCGGGGTGGCGGTACCCGCCTCCCGTGTTTGTTATTTTTGTAATACGAAAAATGGATATAAAAAAGGCCTACCCCCTCCCCCCCTTCACCACCTCTGATCCCCTCCCTGCACCCCCCTCTGATCCCCCCCCCTGCACTCCCCATCTTATCCCTCCCCCTCCTCAGCAACCCCCTCCACCTCATCTCAACACTGCCTCATTCTCCCTCCCTTGGGAGCTGTTGGGACTCTTGTGCGGTATTTACATAACATTTAACAATAATTTAAAATAAAAATATATTAAATTTTTTTTTGGAACAGTTGGTACTGTTGTGCGGTATTCACTTATCAATACATAATAATTTACAATAAAAAATATTTAGAATAAAAAAAAAAAATTAAGCAGTTGGGACCCTTGTGCTCATAAATTATTGTAAGGTGTTTTCACATAACAATAATTTACAATATATATTTTTTTATTTTGAGCAGTTGGGACTCTTGTGCTCATAAATTATTGTTTTGTGTATTCACATAACAATAATTTACAATAAAAAAATATCAAAAAAATTTTTTTTTTTTGGAGCAGTTGGGACTCTTGTGCTCATAAATTATTGTTATGTGTATTCACATTGTTATGTGTATTCACATAACAATAATTTACAATAAAAAAATATTTCAGTGCGACGAAAAAACGCGGCTTACCGAGCCTACAACACATCTAGAACATCCGAAGACAGAACAGCTTACAACAAAATGGCAAAGGAAACCAAGAGAATCATAAATAGGTCAAAATTCGAGCACGACCAGCAGATCAGCAGAAAGCTGACTGCATGCCCGCATGGCAGCAGGCAATTCTGGTCACTTGCGGGCTCAATAGGTCGCAATTTCTGCAAATCCAGTCTGCCACCTCTTACCAGACCTGACGGCTCACTAGCAAACACCGCCACCGAAAAGGCTAACTTACTTGGTAAAATGTTTGCGGATAACTCAACCCTCGATGACCAAGGTGCTGTCCCGACGTCGGTTCCTCACTGCGGTTTTCATATGAAAAAGCTGAGGATCCGGCATCGGGAAGTACTCCATGTTTTACGAGGGCTTGATGTTAATAAAGCTAGTGGGCCCGACGGAATACCTGCCCTGGTATTGCAGAGGTGCGCTGCAGAATTAGCTCCAATTTTGACGAAGCTTTTTAAACTGTTCCTGAAGACTGGCTCTGTGCCCTCTGGTTGGAAAAAAGCGGTTATCCATCCTATTCCAAAGAAGGGTGACCGCTCCAACCCGGCCAACTACCGCCCCATAGCGATCACATCAGTTCTGTCTAAGGTGATGGAACGTGTGATCAACGACAAACTGCTCACATACCTCGAGAAGAACAAAATTATCAACGACCGTCAATACGGATTCCGGCGGAACCGCTCGTGCGGTGATCTTCTCGCGTATGTGACGCATGTTTGGGGGCGATGCCTGGAACGTTTCGGTGAGACCCAAACGGTTGCACTGGACATCTCCAAGGCCTTTGACCGGGTTTGGCACCGAGGACTTGTCAACAAACTGCTTTCTTACGGACTTCCCGCATCCTTGTGTACGTGGATTGCCGACTTCTTGAGGGGGAGGTCGATTCAGACGGTAGTCGATGGTTTCACCTCTTCCTCACACTCGATAAATGCTGGCGTCCCGCAGGGATCGGTTCTGTCTCCAACTTTGTTTTTGTTGCACATCAACGACCTTTTGTCATGTGCACCAATTCACTGTTATGCGGATGACAGTACAGTTCATGATAGCTTTTTGTTTGACAAGCCCCCAAAGGGCTCACAAACTCCAACAGCTCGTAGGGCTTTGAAGCAAAGAATGGACGGCTACCTCGAAAGTGTTTTCTCTTGGGGTAAAAATAATCTCGTTGAATTTAATGTTTCAAAGACCCAATCTTGTCTGATTACGTCCAAAAGGGATCGAAATGAAAATCTAGTCTCTTTCAACGGAAGCAATCTTCCGAACAGGCCCTCCATTGATATGCTTGGTGTAACCCTAAGTGACCAGCTCAGGTATGGGGGCTCCATTGAAGCCAGAGTAAGGCTAGCCTCCCAAAAACTGGGCGTACTGTACAGGGCCCGCAGATACTTTAATAGTACACAACTGCTAACCTTGTACAAATCACAAGTACGCCCCACGGTTGAATTTGGCAGCCATCTCTGGTCTGGAGCTCCAAAATACCTGAAAAATACCCTCGACTCTGTGCAGAAACGGGCGGTCCGTTTGATAGATTCTCCCATCTTAACAGACGGATTGCAATCTTTAGAGCACAGGCGTCGGGTGGGAATGCTATCCTTGTTCTACCGGTATTACAATGGAAGATGCTCCGAGGAACTAGCATCATTGATCCCTTCGGCACCGGTGCATAGTCGGGAAACACGCCAAACGCGTGCCCAACATTTGTACACGGTTGACATTTGTCACATGAGAACGGGTCGTTTCTTCGACTCGTTCTTGTGTTCAACAGCTCGGCTGTGGAATGATTTGCCGGCCTCTGTGTTTCCTCCTTCCTACAACATGGGTCTCTTCAAGACCAATGTTCATTCCTTCCTCTCCTCAAAAAGACCCTCCACACAGCATCCCAGATGACATAGGCCCTGAGGGAAATTATTTTCCTCAGGGCCTCCTGTGTGGAGTTAATGTAAAAAAAAAAAAAAATTTTTTTTTTCGGAGCAATGGTACTCTTGTGCGGTATTCACTTAACAATCACTTCACGCCTCACCACCTCGTACATTTGTCCCAAACTATGCGTGACATGACATGTAGTTGAATACATCAACCACCTCACACCTCACCTCATATTTGTCCCATACGTGATAAAGTGACATGACATGTAGTCCAATACACCAACCACCTCACACCTCACCTCATATTTGTCCCGTACATGACATGAATGTAGTCCAACAAAACAAACCACCTCACACCTCATATTTGTCCCTCCTTCATATTTGTCCCCCCTTCATATTTGTAGTAATACAAAGAAAAAGAGTTGGTACAAATACATATTGTGAGGTGGGGGGACATTTTACGTGTTTGTATGGGACATTTGAGGTGCCTCATGTATGAAGTACTCAACACTAGTTGTCATCTACATTCATTATTGTTTTACGTTAGTTCCATACAGTTCCATCCGAGAAATAGACTTTGGAGATGCTGTGTGGAGGGTCTTTTAGGGAGAATTAAAATAAAATTAATTTAATTTAAGGAGAGGAAGTTTTGGGAAGGAAAAATATATGAGGGGTGGCTAGGAATCTCGGAGTCAAATATGAATACAATTTGTTCGAACATAAAAATATTGTCATTTAAATTTAATCATTAAATTTTGTCATTAAATTATTTGTACGATAATAATACTAATAGTCCACTCAAGGAAGGAGGTGTAGAGTGCGTGAGCAGGGACCTAAGCGATTCCTTCAGAAACTTGTTCAGGGTGCTTAGGGTGTGAACATACTAAAAGGTGGTGAGCTAGGGCGGGAGGGGGGGTGAAGGCCCCAATTTTCGGGTTTCTGCTTTTATCTAAAAGGAAATTAAATTCTTCACAACTTTCTTTGATGAATATTTTAGACGATATGAAGGAATGTTGATGAAAAATGTGAGGTAAAATGATTTTTTACCCAATTTTCGGGTTTTTGCTTATATCTCAAAAACGGTGCATCGCAGAGGAAAATTTTTTGAGGATAAGTAAAATCTCATAAAATTATTTACAACTTTTATTCAATACGTAATTTTCGAAATCCCAGCCGTTTTTGAGTTACACGCTCCACAAACGTAGATATTCTCGAAAAAAATCATCGCAGACATACATTTTAGTGTGTAAGAAAAAACTGCAGCATTATATGTTTAAAAACAAAAGTAAACCCATCAACGTTATTAAATTTTTGGAATTCACTCACACTTCAATATTTTCCTTGTAACTATATTCCATACTTTCAAAATTATCGTCACGGCAAGTAGTTTTGTAGGGGTTTACGGATATGTCACGGTGCCGCGTGTGAGAGAGCTGCAAGAAAATGTTTTTTTTTTCCTTTGAAGGAAACAGACCTACGTACATTGTGTATCTCATATTTTGAAAGAGCTGCAGCATTATTGTGGTAAGGAACGTATGTTTATTGCCTTTTTTTTACCGTCGCGGTACCGTGAAACATTACGGTAATGTTTATTTATTTATTTATATATGCATATATATTACAATAAATTACAAAATGATACTTTGTCTGTCCAACTGGGAAGGATACCCGTTTCAGACAGCCAAATTGTATATTTAGTTCATAATATTCTTAACAAAGGAATGGTTTCGTTCAAGATATCACAGGAATTTGCTTCTGTCAAGACAACTTTTAAGAACATTAAAAATTGTATTCTGAACGAAGTGATGGTTTCTTTATGCCTTTGAAAGAATCGCAGAGATGTGATTTTTTTTCAAGGTCATTTTGGAGAACATTAATAATTGCATTCAGAGTGAATGAGTGGTTTCTTTAGTCTTCTTTCTTTCTTTAGTTTCTTTAATCACAAGTAGGAGATTCTTTAAAAAGTATATTTGTAAAAAGCATTAACTTTGTGACTCGCCATAATTTACAATAAAAAAACACATAAATTTGTTTACTTAGGACACACATTTGTTTTAATAAGGACACAGGGGTTAAAATTTTTCACCGTAACAATAAAAGCAAAAAATTAGATAATTTAGAAGCACTAGAAATCAGAAAATCCCTAAATAATAATGCTAGTATTTTGAATAACCAAATTAATTTATCTTTCGGTCCCGTTCTAAATATTTTTCCAATTAACCGCTCTGTTCTTTCCGGAAATCGTGCAAATACCCCCACCCCTTTGCTTACCTCCCACTCAAACAGAAAATCTGTCAACATTCTGTATCATAGTTTAGTTATAATATTCTCTTGACGAAGGAAGGGTGCTTCTGAAACCG
Organism: Limnephilus marmoratus; assembly: GCA_917880885.1. NCBI lineage: Eukaryota > Metazoa > Arthropoda > Insecta > Trichoptera > Limnephilidae > Limnephilus > Limnephilus marmoratus. The sequence goes on along the minus strand of OU862928.1, from coordinate 20,969,041 downwards.
GTAGAGTGTTTGAAATAAAACAACTTAAACAAATTTATGTGTTTTTTTATTGTCTTAAAAAGCGTTCATTGTCGTATAAGTTAGCTGACAAAATCCATTTAAAAGTGGTCAGTTTGTTCTATTCATACGTGAACGCATGCGATCTAGTTCTTATGAATTATTTATAGGTGAAATAACATTTTGAAAGCTGCAAAACTATACGCACACGCATACCATGCAATCAGGCTACCTGCTACCTGCTACCTGCTACCAGCAGCACATGTTATTTATACACTGGGAAAACGAAAGTGGGTTTCAAGTGCGTATTGCGCCTGACGACTATTTGATCAATGACACTAATGGGGTATTTCACCATCCTCCTGACAGCTTATCTCCACGATAACGAATATTATTAATAAATAAATAAATACTCGCAAGAGGTAACAGGTTGCTTAAAATGGCGTTAGCCGTGTTTGGTGACAAAATCTGAATAGCCAGGTACTTCCCCACCTTCATCTTCCCCATCTCCTTCCCCTCCTTCCTTCAGCTTTCAGCCTCACGACATACCCCGATTTTGGATGTCATAGTCTCACTGGCTCCAGACGGGAGCAGCTGGGACTCTTCTTGCATGTTCTTTCCCATTTGTCCCATTTCCCTTCTGCCTCCCCTTCCTCTCCCTTCCCCTCACGCGTTCCCACTCCGCTTTCCCTCTCACCACTCCCCTCTCCCGCTTCCCCCGTCCCGCGAACCCCCCTCTCGAGTTCCCTTCCCCCCGCCTGCATTATATACATTCAGTCCCGGTACATTCAGTTTTCAAACAGCTCGTGTGCCACCTATTACAATTTTTTTAATACAAATTAATGCCAGAGCTCACCAATACATATAGAAACCTTCGTGGGCGTGCTCACAACAATTCACCAAAGTCTCATCACAATCGGATGAACGGTTTAGCAATGCATGATTTCATGACGCCAAAGCTCACTATTATATATAGACACCATCGTGGGCATGCACACATCAAATCCCCAAAGTTTTGTCGTTATCGGATGAATGGTTAGCAACTCATAATTTCATGATGCCGGAGCTCACTATTATATATAGAAACCATCGCGGGCATGCGCACATCAAATCCCCAAAGTTTCATCTCAATCGGATGAATGGTTTAGCAACGCTCAGGAAACATACACATACAAGCAAGCATAAATTATTTAATATATCGATGATATATATAGATAATAAAGCCACTATTTATAGGTTCAAGTACCGAATAATAAACTCAGACTTTTTAAATAAATAAATCGCGTTTAATTAATCGAAAATAAAGGTTATAGTATGGATAATATATTAGAAGGATGGTGAAATACCCCCTAATTCCGTGTTCCATTCCGGTGTTATGAGAAACATTTCCTTCGAATCCGATGGTCCCAGAAACGACATTGAAACGTCTGTCTAATCAAACTTTACAACTTTGGTTGTCGGTGCGTGGGTGAATGCGTGAAGTGAAGCGTCTTTCTGTGTAATGCGTAACATTGTTGAAGTTCAATGAAATTTTAATTTTCAAAATTGAAACTGTTAAGTATTTTTTATTTTTTTTATTTTATTTATTTAATTCAAGCATTTTTGTTTATACATTACAATGATAATATATGCAAGATTACAAAATAATTCATGTTTTATTCTACTACTCCATAAGTTGAGCTCTAGGAGCTCGTGTTTATGGGAGGAGTATTTTACATGCAAAAAAATAATCATAATGTTCATTATGTAAACAATTTTCAAAGAAGTAATGAAATAAATATCTTAGGTAAGTACACAATTTAGACAAAAATAGTTATATAAGGACAATATCAATACAATTTTTTTTTTATATTAAATTTTGCTGTTTAAGTAAGGGTAAATTAATTAATTATATAAAGGGTAAACATTAAGGGTACAATATGTCATTATCCAATTTAAGGGACTTAATTTGTTTTTTGAATAATTCATAATTCAGTGTATCTGTTATATTAATTTTGTTATTGGATAATAATATATTGTACCATCTTACACCTAAATACAAATAGTGGTGCTGAGCCGTGGTCGCTCTAAGCATAGGGATGGCTATTAAGCCATTAGTTTTAAATCTATTGCTTATGCTATCTGAGGGGTGAATTTTTTGAATAAAATATTCTTTATAAATTTGGCATAAGGCGTTTCTCTTATACAATTCTGTAATAGATGGTACATTAAATTCCCGAAATATCTGTATAGTAGGGAAGTCGTAAGGTTTCCTAAGAATGGTTTTTATAATTATTCTTTGAATTATAATTATGGGCTGTAAGGAAGCCTTAAAGGCCCCTCCCCACCCAATAATGCCGTACTGTAATAAAGACTGAATTAATGCATAATAGACAATTTTGATAGTTTTCTTGTTTAAAATATTTCGTATGTTATAGAAAACATAGATAAGTTTTCTTATTCTTTCCACAGTGAGATTGATATGATCTTTCCATTTAACATTTTTATCTATTAAGATTCCAAGATATTTTACATTAGATTTATGATTCAGCTTAGCGCAGTCCGTATTACATGTACCGTCATTTGCACAATTTTTGGAATGAATTGTTATGTTAATTAAATTATTTGGCACATCTTCTTGTAGAGAGAATGGAATGTAATAAGTTTTTTCTGTGTTGAGTGATAGTAAATTGTTATCGAACCAATTTTTTAAAACCTTCATGTCTTGATTGGCTGCATTGGTAATATCGTTCCACGTCTTCTTTTCGATAATTATTGCAGTGTCGTCAGCAAAGGATATAAGTTTACCATTAAGTGATAATTTAAACATTTGGTTTACGTATATTATAAATAAAATTGGTCCAATAACAGTCCCCTGGAGAATTCCAAATTCTAAAGTTTCATCTACACTTAGTGAGTTATTTAATTTTACTTTTTGATTTCTTTGAGTTAGATAACTTTTCAGCCAATACCTAACCTTACCAATAATACCGATATCATTTAATTTATTAATTAGTTTTGTGTGGGAGATACTGTCAAAAGCCTTGCGTAAATCAATGAAAATGCCAAGGCATTTTTTTTTTTTTTTATCTAATGCGTTGTATATAGTTGAGGTAAGTTCAGCAATAGCATCATGAGTACTTAGTTTCTCTCTAAATCCAAATTGGCTAGGACTAAGAATTTTTTTATTATCAATGTAGTACATCAGTTGCTTTTTTACGATCTTTTCAAAAATTTTTGCAATGTTTGAGACAAGAGATATAGGTCGATAATTTGATATTTCTTCAGGGCTGCCTGATTTGAAAACGGGTGTTACGATAGATTTTTTATAAATGGAAGGAAATATTCCACTATTTAAACTAATATTTATAATGTGTGCAATTGGAATGCTTAAAAAATTGTTATATTTTTTCAATATTTCTACTGTAACTCCATCAAATCCTGGTGCAGATCCACCTTTTAATTCATTAATAATATTTTTTATGTCATTTGTTGTTACTGGCTGGAAAGCCGACAGGTTATTTTGTTTAAGACAATCCTTCTCGAAATTATCAACTTTATAATTTTCATCGATCCGTGTGGCTAAATTTTGTCCGACGTTAGCAAAATATTTATTAAAAGCATTAGCACATTTTGTTGGTTCCCTTATGGCGTCAACAGAGTGTTTTCCAATATAATTTTTTTTAATTAGAGTTTTTTTGTTTTTTCTATTATTTATTTCATTTATTGTTTTCCAAACGTGTTTTAGATTTTGTTTAGCCAGGTCAATTTCATTTTTGTAATAGTTTTCTTTAGTTATTTTTATTAAAGAGGTTAGTTTGTTCCTATATTTTTTGTGAAATGTAAATATTTTTTTATCTAAGGGAAATTTCTTTATCAGGCGATATAATTCTTCTTTTTTTCTAATAGACACGACTAAGCCATGTAAAATCCATGGTTTTATTTTTTTGAATTTTGCTTTAATGTGTATAGTTTTAATATCAGTCGATGCTGTAATATAATTGTAAAGAATATTATTAAAAATATTTGCGCATGTTTCAGCACATGTAGATTCTAATACGGGTTTCCACGTTTCCGCACTTATTTTTGTATTTAATTTATTATGGTTGAGTGATTTTTTTGTAAAATTATTGCTTTCTGAAATTTTGTGTTTATTAATATTAGGTTGTTGTATAGAGATGCATGTGTGATGATCAGTAATATTATTTTTTAATATTATCGTAAGTAATTTGTCAGTAGTATACACCAAATAATGCACCAAATGTGATCAATACATGATGGACGTTGACCCATAATTTCTCTAGTATAATTTTTTATACATAATTTAAAATTCATTTCTGTCATAAGATTGATAAATTCAGTTTTTATTTTGTTATTATTTTCGTTAGAAACATCCAAGTTAAAATCGCCAATCAGTGTTATGTTCTGTTTATTTTTTTGTTGTTAAAATAATGCTTCTTAATTCATCCATGAACATATATTCATTTGATCCGTGCGTTCGGTAAATAGCGATAATGTTAAAACATATAAAACTGTTAAGTTTAGAAACACTTGCTGACATATTCACTGCTAGTTACTTTCGCTACAGAATTTCATTGCATAACATTCTACGTGCGAATAATACATAACACATATTCATGATGATTAAATTAATTGTACCTAATATTTTTAAATTACCTGCGTGGCAACTTTCCCTTATCCCTGTCCTCCCCTTACCCGTCCCAATCCAAATGCCTGTTTTGCACCCTATTTTCTTTACAGTTATAATCGCATTTATTTTATTGTTGTGTTTTTATATTTAGGTTTATCACTTGTTGAATCTACACCTGTATTATATATATATTTTTTATTGCTGCATTGTCCTGTTTTTTTCTTTTGTTAAATATTCTAGTTCACATTCAGTTACTTTTATGTTTCTAAATACCTATCTGTGAACATTAATAATTGGTCTGTTTTTTGTTATCTTCTTATGTATATTATGTTATTAAGACTGTTTATGTTCCTTAAATAAATAAATAAAGAAATAAATAAATCATAATGTCAGACTATCGATAAAGCAGGTACCAACATTGATTAATAATCATTTATTTGAAATATGTATTTCTTTTGTTATTTTTTTTTAATTGAATACCGCACGGCAATCCCAATTGGGGATGCTATAGTCTTAACTGCTCCCATCCGCCTGGAGCCAGTGAGACTATGGCATCCCCGATTGGGGTATGTTGTGAGGCTAAAGGTAATGGGATGGGAAGGAGATTAGGAAGAGGAAGGTGGGGAAGTGCCTGGCTATTCAGATCTGGTCATCAACACGGCTTAAATCGTTTCAAGTAACGTTTCAATTCTCAAAGGTGGTCTTAATTACACCAGGCGGTACTGAGAGTATTTTCTATTCTGGAACATATCTTATATTTAGTGTCCGACCGAAACAGGACTTTCTACCGAAATCGAATCTTCGGTTGCTGTCTCAGTTTCGGCCGAAACCGAACCTTTTTTAGCATGTTAAAAATCTATCGTTTACGGAAATTTGGCTTATTTTTTACACTTGTACGAACAGTTAACATGTGCTAATAAAAAAACAATAATTGAAGTAGATATGTGAAATATATATTTTTTATATTACTAAAAATTAACAAACATGTTTACTACTTTTTGGAACAAAAAATTGTCAATAATCAACACTTATATACATTATACAGGGTGTTAAGGGACTTACTTGACTTACTTTAACCAGTGATTCCTGACATTATTTGAAGTAATGTAAATGAAATTTTGGTCTACGGTGACATTTTTGATGTTTTTTTTTTTTTTTTTTTTTTCTACAAAAACATAAAAAAATTGTAGTTGTTGAACAGTTGGAGGCGGGGTAAGGGGTTTGTCGGACATCCGGCTGAGTGACCAGTGACGACATGCGGAAGAAATTTTTTTTGTTTGATTTTGAAAAAAAAAAAAAAAAAGTCGTCAAAAAAGTCACCGGAGACCAAAATTTCATATACATTTTTTACTCCAAATATTGTCAGGAGTCACTGGTTAAAGTAAGTCAAGTACGTACCTTAACACCCTGTATAGGAAGGACCTCATTAATTGAGTATTTTAATTTAAATTGCGTTTACAATCACAACATTCTGAAGACTAAATTTACCATTTATTGAGATCTTTTGCAGAGTTTCGGCGCGGCCGAAGGTTTGACAGAAAATCTGCCGAAACCGAAACTGATGCCGAAACTATATTTTTTTGCCGAAACTTGTCGAAAGCGAAACCGAAACTTCGGTCGGTCATTACTTATATTGATCCAAGTATGAAATAACACAATTCAATTCAATCAAAAACATTAACTTGCGCCCACCGGGACCTGAACCCGCGTACTTCGGATTGCTAGTCGAGAGCCTTACCGATCGAGCACGGAGGTCGTCAAATGTTTGACAGATGTTGGAAAGATGCTGTAATTTTTTAAGTTTACTAACTTTAATAACTTCTTTTGAATGGCAATGATCCTGTGATGATTCAGCTTCCCAAAACGAACAATTATAATATCCCGTGATTTCTCACGGGTCTGCGCTATAGATATTCTAGGTTTTCGGTCTGGACCACCCGCAGTGAATATAAAAAAGCTATAAACTATGATTATTGCTAACATAATTGAAAATACAAGAAGCATAAAAATTATTTAAAAATTAAATTTTTGATCTTTATACCATAAAAATATAAAATAAAAATAATTCATAAAACTAATGTGATGGGCGTAAATTTAAATTACAAATAACCGATTTAAGTTGAGACAAAAATTTACCCGTGTTATAAATTAAAATTTCTACCCAAGAAAACGCCTTTTTACTATGGATTAAATATTTTTTATCTTCAGATTATATATATGTCTGGGTTAAATCTCCCCCACAGGAAAAACTAAACCCATTCACAAACTTTTCCACAAATGATCATCTTTTTTTTACATGAGCTCCAATTATCGAGCGCTTATGGACACATCTGTGACTGTCACCAAATGGAAACCAAGCCAGAAGATAACAGTACTTACTACATAACTTGTTTGGTGTTCGGGCATAACTCTAATCGAAATCTATAAGCGTTTTTAAATAGCAAAGAGTGGCCGCAAGGTTACTCTCACCCCCGTGCATCGTCACCTGATATCCGTAAATTGATGTTCGATTCAATGGTGAATGAGAAGGAAAAGGAGGCTTGGATATCATTTAAAGAAGTTGTGATAAAATTTTTGGGTAATGTGAAAGCTCCGAACAATAAACTTATCGTAGCTAACATGATACAAAAGTTTAAAACTCTTGGTTGCCTAATGAGCCTAATGAGAACATGAGGAAAATAATTTCCCTCAGGACCTATGTCATCTTTGGAAATGCTGTGTGGAGGGTTTTTTTAGGGAAAGGAAGGAGAGGAGAGTTCTGGGAAGGAAAAGAGTTTAAGGGGTGGGTAGGAATCTGGGGTTCAGTGTATCCTGGTCATCCACCCCCAAGACCTAGACAAACCTCACCCCATGAACCCGGGCACCCCTGCTAAATCAACAAACGTTGCGAACCACTTGGGGTGACCTATTCCGGAGACAATTCATGCTATCCAATTGTACTATATAAGTATAATGAATACAAAACAATACAAGAACAACATGTCAACCTACCAGAGACCAAATGAGAAAATAATTCACCGACTCCAGTTATTTTCATATCAGAGGGTTCGGCTCGGTGGAACTCCTAATTGGACCAATAAATCCTACTGATCCCTCAATATAAATATTTAAAAAATCTCTTGTAATCCTACATGTATCTAAAATGACTGATTTTTGCATTTTTGTACATAAATTCTTTGAAAAATTCAATACTTATGCCTAAATTTTATTTATTTATTTAAAATTTACGGCACAAAGTGCCATTTACAAACATGTATTATTATTATATTTAAACAGTCATAGTACAGTGAAGAAAGATTGTTTTTTTTAAATTTCTTATAATAAGAGAAAAAGAGAAAAAAATTTCTAACAACTAATGAAAACTTCAAAAGGATTCAGTGAAATAAAAAGAATAACTTGTTATGAAGTAACCTCGTTACAATACGTAAGGCTGAAATGTTTGATAAGTAGAGCCTTGTATTTTAATAAGGAAATATGGAAAATATCAGCAACATTGGCATAAAAATTACCAATGGTGAGTATTCTATTTATAACAGAATTATATCCAGCGACAGACGTATAATTGTCACAATAATACATACTAGGGAACCTTGATCTAATGGTAGGTACATGAAAGTGAATCAACTTTAATATATCAGGGCTATCCAACTGATGATTTACAATTTTGTATAAAAATATGAGATCAAAAATTTTTCATCTGTCACTTAACTTCGACAATTTCAATGAGTGTAATAAAAAGTCATAATTTATTGATTCTAAAGGGATTCCAAGTCGAAAATTAATACACCTCAAAAACTTGCGTTGAACTTTTTCAATGATATTAATGTGATCATTAAAGACAGGTGACCAAATTGTAGAGTCATATTCTAGAATGCTTCTAACGAGAGATGTGAACAGAATTTTTAATGTGTGAATATTTTTAAAATCTTTGGAAATCCTTAAAATAAAACCTAACATTTTCATAGCCCTGTTGGCTATAGAAGTTACATGAGATACAAAGCAAAGTTTCTGGTCAAAAATGATGCCTAGGTCAAGTATTTCGACTACAGAGATTAAGTCTACATTACAGAGTGCATAATTATATATTAATGGGCGTTTAATTTTGTAGAACCTCATAACTTGGCATTTGTTAATATTTAGCTGAAGTTTATTACCTGAACACCATTTGAAAAAACTATGAATGAGATTTGAATGAGATTAATAATTAAAGTAAGATTTTTTTTAAATAAAAACAATGAAAAATGCCAAACCTGCTTATAAAATCATGCAAAATTGAATTCTTTAATGGCAGATAATTTATATGTATTTTGATATAAAAAATAATTATTCAATTTGGTTGGGTATTTAGGACTTAAATGTCATATCAAAATTAAAGTTTTGTATGAAAACGGCCGCGCAGCACGTCCTCTTTTGTTTATTATTATATTCAAGTATCATCAATAACAAAGATGTCTGTAATAATTCATGTACCATATTAAACCATGCAACTGAAATAAAGTACAACAAATGAAATGGAACTGGCACATATATGAACTTGTTAAGCGAATTAGGAAATGTATCTATATATTCATTAGATTAAGAAATATTCTCAAATTAAACAACCTAAAAAAAGTCTTTTACGCACTAGTTCAATCACTAATTCAGTATGGAATCATTGGATGGGGAGGTGCATATGAAAAAATTGTAAGTCTTGTAAAAGTGGTACAAAAACTAATTATTAAAGTAATTAAAAAAAAACAAACAACATTCACTTCAGCATCATTGTTAAACATTTTCGAAGTACCAAAAATTGAAGACCTCTATAAAAAAGATTCAATATTACAAATATTCAAATAAAATGTAACTAAAAAATTTAAACTTAACTCATCATTAAGGCATAAATTTAACATCCAAATTCCTCTATTTTCAACACAACAAATGCACAATAATTATATTTACAAAGGAATGAAATATTTTAATAGTCTTCCCGAAGAAATAAAAAAAAACAGATTTCGTATCATTCAAGAAAAAGGTCAAATTAATCTTTAAAAAAAATCAACAACGATAACATCACCAATCAAAATGTTATAATTTCATTTCATGTCATATCAAAAATTCACATCACAACACAGTTTACATTTATTGTATACTCTAAGTAGATAGTAAATGTATGTTATAAAAATGAAATAATTGTAAAATAACTCCTACGCCAAGCTCAAGAGCTAGTACTCTTCATTGGCGTAGAAATTCATTAAAACATGTTTTTTATTTATTTTTTATTCTCAAAAATTGTTTTGTGCGAGACTACCAATGTTCCAAGGAGACAATATCCTTTGTAAATTGTATTAACCTTTCCTCATCTTTTCAACACCTTCTCTATATAACGCTGGATCATTAGATAAATAATAGTCAGGGGTGCCACACATGTTTCAGATTAACTTTTCATATTAAAAAATCTTTTCAAAATTGCTAACACGTTCAAGAAATATTAAGATACATTAAGACAATTTAAGACATATCAAGAAACATAATGTATATAAACCATTTTGTTTTATACCTTTATATTGACTAAATTCGCTTTAACCATTGTAACCCTAAGTGACCAGCTCAGGTATGGGGGCTCCATCGAAGCCAGAGTAAAGTTAGCCTCCCAAAAACTGGGCGTACTGTACAGGGCCCGCAGATACTTTAATAGTACACAACTGCTAACCCTGTACAAATCGCAAGTGCGCCCCACGGTTGAATTTGGCAGCAACCTCTGGTCTGGAGCTCCAAAATACCTGAAAAATACCCTCGACTCTGTGCAGAAACGGGCGGTCCGTTTGATAGATTCTCCCATCTTAACAGACGGATTGCAATCTTTAGAGCACAGGCGTTGGGTGGGAATGCTATCCTTGTTCTACCGGTATTACAATGGAAGATGCTCCGAGGAACTAGCATCATTGATCCCTTCGGCACCGGTGCATAGACGGGAAACACGCCAAACGCGTGCCCAACATTTGTACATAGTTGACATTTGTCACATGAGAACGGGTCGTTTCTTCGACTCGTTCTTGTGTTCAACAGCTCGGCTGTGGAACGATTTGCCGGCCTTTGTGTTTCCTCCTTCCTACAACATGGGTCTCTTCAAGACCAATGTTCATTCCTTCCTCTCCTCAAAAAGACCCTTCACACAGCATCCCAGATGACATAGGCCCTGAGGGAAATTATTTTCCTCAGGGCCTCCCGTGTGGAGTTTATGTAAAAAAAAAATCTAATTCTAATATTCTTACCATTATGATTTCTAATTTTAGAATTCGTTAAAAGATGGAGCCACTTCCGTCAGCAACTCGCAAACGGACTCGCCCCAGGCTAGCATGAACTTTCCATTCCGTTCCGCGGCAATGACGCCACTGCTTGTCACGGTTATTTTGTACCGGTGAAAGTTAGTGGAGCTGGCGACACGGTATCGCTTCCAAGTAAATAAGCACACATTTCATCACTAAAAATTACACATCTACCGGATCTGCCCTGATGATGGACTCTGCAATGCTGTCCGAAACTAAAGAAGGAGGTAGCGCAACACGGCATAACCCCCAAAAACAAATAATGAGAAAAAACATATGTATATGTTTGGCAATGAAGAGGCAAACCAATATAAGTTTGTTGCGGGCGTGTCTGTGTTCCAGAAGAAAGTTAACTTTTACCTTACATTTGATATTAATTAATTACGAGATTTTAGAATATTGGACTTCTTTGAGTAGATTAAAGCTTGTTTTTTTTTTACATTAGCTCCACACAGGAGGCCCTGAGGAAAATAATTTTCCTCACTGCCTATGTTATCTTTGGGGATAAAAATATATTTATTTATTTTATTTTCATTATTTTTTTTTTATTTTTAATAAAAGAAAGACAAACATTCCCGGGTTACGAATAATCCGACAATGTTTGAAAATCTCCAACTACCACCACAGTATGCGGAAAATGTTGCTTGTGTCGTGATGGAAGACATAGCCAGCCGAAGAATCAAATAAGGGACGCCTGGGTGCGACCCGAACGCGATGCCATATCAGCCACTGACTGGTCTAGCTAGGATGTAGCTCCACACAGGAGTCCCGAGGAAAACAATTTCCCTTGGGGAGTATATCTTTAGGGATGCTGTGTGGAGGATATTTTTAGGGAAAGAAATGAGAGGAAGTTGTGAGAGGTAAGAGGGTGGGTAGGAATCTGGGGTCAGTGTTTCCAGGAGAGACGGACGTATGAATCCAACCCTCCAACTGCGGTGCGATGGCGATGCGATGGGTCGAGTGATTCCATCTGAAGAAATCAAAATGTCTCCCAAAATCAGTCTCGTCGGATCCGGCCCGCCGCGTAGTAGGTTGACAAACATCATCCACCGCAAAGAACAAACAAACCTCTCCACATGAACCTTTTTTATCTTTGTCATCTCTATATTTTATCATCAATATTTTTGTTATCTCTTTTTATACCTCTGTTTATATTTTGCTATTTCTGACTTCTGTTAACTTCTATGTATACATAGCGAAAAACAATTATTAAACTGTGCATTCTGTGAACATTTTTAAGTGGACTATTAATATCTATGCTTTTTACAATACTAATCTAATGACTTTTTATGTTAATACTCTGTAAATGTTCCAAAACAATAAATAAATAAATAAATAAATGGGTTTATAATATGTTTAATGCCAAAATACGTCTAAAGAAGCGATCGACTAAGTTAAGTATTGATTCTCGATCCACATGTTGGCCATCCCTGCTGTGGGTGATAGAACGCTCCTATCAGTTCAGGTGCCAAGGTTTATGTTTTGAAATACGAAACAGGATTGCGAAAATCAGCGTTTTCATGCATTATAAATGCGATTTACGTTTATTTGCGTTTTTATATATATTGTAAGATATTTACACAATAGTTTCGTTGCACAATATACGATATTGAGGACACTTGTGGTTTTGCATTAAAAGTAGAAATGAGTAAATATAAATTTATAGATACGCATTCAACGTAATGACGTACATTTATTTTGATAAATTGAGAAGAATATTTGTGGACATTTATGTCAATGTCTGAGAACAATGACATTCTTGCTTTAAGAAAAAATGCATTGTAGCTTATGTATTTGTTCTGTAAACTAAGAATTTTTTTTTTAATTTTCTTGAAATAGCTACACACACCCTAAGGAAAATAAATTCCCTCAGAACCTTTGTCATCTTTGGGGATGCTATGTGGAGGGTCTTTTTAGGGAAAGGAAGGAGAGGAAATTCTGAGAAAGAAAACGCTTTTTTTTTACACGAGCTCCACACAGCAGGCCTTGAGGGAAATTATTTTATCTCATCTTTGGGGATGCTGTGTGGAGAGGTTTTTTTTAAAGAGGAGCAGAGTTCTGGGAAGGAAAAGGGTTTAATTTGTGGGTAGGAATCTGGGGTTCAGTGTGTCCTGGTCATCCACCTCCGAGACCTAGACAAACCTCATCCCATGAACCCGGGCACCCCTGTTAAATCACCAAACGTAGCGAACCACTTGGGGTGACCTGTGGCGGAGGTGTTGGTTATACAATAAAGGTTCCCGGGGCGGCGGAACCCCTTCCTGCCTCCAAATTGATGCAGGGTGGGTAGGAATCTGAGTGTCAATGAGTCCGGGAGTGAGATACGTATGAATTCATTCGAGTGGGTCGAGATAGTCCGAGTGGTCTGGATTATGTCTGTCTCAATAATTCTCTCCCGATCCGACTCGCCACGCAGTAGGTGAGCAAACGCGTTTGACAAACCTTAAACAAACCTTACCCCAAGGACCCGGGCACTCCTGCTAAATCACCAAACGTAGCGAAGCACTTGTGGTGACCTATGGCGGGGGTGTTGATTATCCAATAAATTGTTTTGAATACCGCACAATAATTTTTTTAATGTGAATACCGCACAAGAGTCCCAACTGCTCCCGTCTGGAGCCAGTGAGACTATGGCATTCCCAATTGGGGTACGTCGTGTGACTGAAGGCAAGGGTGGAAAAGGAAATGTGGAAGAGGAAGGCGGGAATTTCAACCTTATTGCCATTTACATAAGGAGTGTTATTGTTAGCTACACAACGTGGTGCATCGCCTTAACTGACATAGATAAGAAAGACTATATTATGCCAAAAAGTTTTTAATTTTTTTTTAAGTCAGATATGCCTCATACGTCATAGTGTCTGGTTATGCTATATTGTGGTGAAAACAAGCTTATGTGTCCGAGTAGTTAAGAAAATTAATTTCAAAGGAGAGATATAAAAATCGCGCGAAGCCGGGTATTTATTACGATTTACTACTTTATTCATCTATAATTTCTTCTTCTTTTTTTATGTCTGGAGCCAATGAGACTATGGCATTCCCAATTATTGGGGTAGGTATGTTGTGAATAAGGGGAATGGGAAATAGACAGTGAAGAGGAAGTTGTGGAAGTACTTGACCATTAGATCTGGTTATCAAACACATCTAAAGCCATTTCAAGTAACGTTTTGATTCTGAACGGGTGGTCTTTCACCAGGGCGATACTGAAAGTATTTGCCATTCCGGAACGTAGCGCAAATATACAAATATAATTAAAAATTATTAAATTGAGAAAAAATAACACACATTTATTACAGTGTATGTGAATATGTATGTATGTATGTAGTTTCAATGTCTCTCAACAGAAATTCTATGCAGTGTTATTTTGATTCAACAGAGGTTGGTAAGTTGTAGTATATGAGAGAGACAACTGTCGCCCGTTCGGGTCTAATACCCAAACTGTTATGAAGAAAGACGAACATATCCGATCTACAGGTGGATACCTTCAGTGACCACTTTCACTGCTCCAGATTAACACACAACATCCTTTAGACTGGACGTTAAGTCCAGTTAAATATTCATATTAAATAAGACGATAATAAACACGACTCGTAATCTAGACGAACCGAAGTATTATTGAAACTCCCGATCATCGAAAGACTAGTACACTACATTTATCAATTCAAGTTTACTTGCGCACGCCAAGATTGGAACTCACTACTTCTGGATTCGTAGTCGAAGACCGTAACCACTAAACCATTATTATTCATTGAAGTAAAACTTCTTTACGCACGCTTGACTTGGGGAGTATGCTGGTGAATGCGTGACGAGAGCGTTACGAAAAGCGAGGCGAAGGGTAGTTGAGAGGGAGATATAAGTTAGGGGCGATAGAAAGAGAGAGAGTTACGTTTCGTATATTACTGTAGGGGCGAGAGAGGTGCGAGCACACATTTTCTTTCTCTCTTTCTCTCATAGCCAGTTACGTTTCGCATATCTAAGACAAAGTGCAGGCCTATTGTCTGTATCACACTATAGGAGCAAGGGAGAGCAGCGCGCGCGCACATTTTCTTTCTCTCTTCCTATCATAATATAGATAGAACTAAAGAAGTTTTACTTCAGTTGTGTCATTTTTTTTTATTTTACATTTGTTCCACATTATCTCTGGGTATGCTGTAGGAGGGTCTTTTTAGGAAAGAAAGGAGAGGAAGTTCTAGGAAGGGAAAGGATACGAGGGGTGGATAGGATTCTGGGGGTCATTGTGTCCAGGAGTAACGGACATATAAATCCATCCCTCACACTGCGGTGCAAGGCGACGTTCCGAGATAGTACGGCTGGAGAAGTCAAAGGGACTTCCTCAACATTCTCTCTTGATCCCGATCAATCGAATCGGATGCCATCTTTTATTTCTTTTCTATTTTTTAAGTGAAACTTCCTTAGCCCCGTTAGAGTGACTTGAAATTCGGATGAAACGGAAATGACGCACTAAGGCACCTGCGAAGCATCAAACTGCGCTGAAGGCTTCTATTGGTTGAGATATAAAACGGAAACGACGATAGGTCTGCGCTCATTGGCCGCTTTGTTTTTTACGGGTCATCGAAATATAATGCGAAATTCGCGCCTCGCCGAGCGTGTCCCGTAGCGCAGCGGTATAGTGCGTCGAAAATCTCGGCGGCCAAAGAAATCCAGCGGACGCAGGTTCGGATCCTACGAAATCCAAAAAAATAAACATTTTTGTTTTTGAAAATCAATATCCAAACTTCAAACCACTTTAAAATAGACGGCCGGCGTAGTCTAGCGGTAAGGCTCTTGACTAGCACTCCGAAGGTCGCGGGATCGAATCCCGGCGTGGCAAATAAGTTTTATTTGATTAATTTGTGTTGTTTCACAATTTATTCATTTAAAATAATATATAGTATACTTGCGGCACGTTCCAGAGTGGAAGATACTTTCAGTATCACCCGAAATGGCGTTAGCCGTGTTCGGTAACCAGATCTGAATAGCCAGGTACTTCCCCATCTCCCTCTTCCCCATCTCCTTCCCTTCCCCATTACTTTCAGCCTCACACTATACCCCAATTGGGGATGCGACAGTCCCACTGGCTCCAGACGGGAGTAGTTGGGACTCTTGTGCGGTATTCATGTAAAAAAAAGCAAAAGAAAGCGACATCTAGCGACTTTCTAGTTCCACTTCTATCGAATTACACAGTCTATTAAATTCTGTAAAATTATAATTTCTAAGTTGCAAAAATTTCGCAATACATTGAAAATTCTACATACATATCTGTTTTTGTGGCCACTTTTTTACACTTCTTAGCTATTTGAATGATATAATCGATACTTATCTTTTTTTAGTATACACAACGAATAACAACAGTGAAAGTAGCACCGGGAGTCATGATGATGATACTAATTACCTAATAACATAAAAAAATAATCCTTAACATCTTCACTTATTTCGTTTAGAAAAGGGATAAAAAATTTAGTGTTTTTTTTTCAAACTTGTTACCGAGTCGAGATGATAATAAAATTATGAGGTTATAAATGTTGTAATGTACAATCATAACTTTTGATTTTAGACTGCGTATGTATGACAACACACAACATAATATATCGGTCGTCCAGTTGATTAGTCAGACATCTCCAAAAAAATGAAATTTAAGTTAAGTATGCAGTTATATGGGTGCACAAGTGTACCCTCTATCTGGTACTATACTGAAATTACTCATAAAAACCATCAAATGATGTTTTCTGGGTCACTGAAAGGATATTTCAAAATGTCACACTAATGTACCGGACCGTTATGCATCCTGGATAGTATAACTTTGGGTAACTTGAGGGTCTGGTGTTATTTTATAGGATCTCTATCTACTCTTTCTCTATCTCTACATCTCTACATAATATCTCTATCTCTATCTCTATCTCTATCTCTATCTCTATCTCTATCTCTATCTCTATCTCTATCTCTATCTCTATCTCTATCTCTATCTCTATCTCTATCTCTATCTCTATCTCTATCTCTATCTCTATCTCTATCTCTATCTCTATCTCTATCTCTATCTCTATCTCTATCTCTATCTCTATCTCTATCTCTATCTCTATCTCTATCTCTATCTCTATCTCTATCTCTATCTCTATCTCTATCTCTATCTCTATCTCTATCTCTATCTCTATCTCTATCTCTATCTCTATCTCTATCTCTATCTCTATCTCTATCTCTATCTCTATCTCTATCTCTATCTCTATCTCTATCTCTATCTCTATCTCTATCTCTATCTCTATCTCTATCTCTATCTCTCTCTCTCTCTCTCTCTCTCTCTCTATCTCTATCTCTATCTCTATCTCTATCTCTATCTCTATCTCTATCTCTATCTCTATCTCTATCTCTATCTCTATCTCTATCTCTATCTCTATCTCTATCTCTATCTCTATCTCTATCTCTATCCCTATCCCTATCCCTATCCCTATCCCTATCCCTATCCCTATCCCTATCCCTATCCCTATCCCTATCCCTATCCCTATCTCTATCTCTATCTCTATCTCTATCTCTATCTCTATCTCTATCTCTATCTCTATCTCTATCTCTATCTCTATCTCTATCTCTATCTCTATCTCTATCTCTATCTCTATCTCTATCTCTATCTCTATCTCTATCTCTATCTCTATCTCTATCTCTATCTCTATCTCTATCTCTATCTCTATCTCTATCTCTATCTCTATCTCTATCTCTATCTCTATCTCTATCTCTATCTCTATCTCTATCTCTATCTCTATCTCTATCTCTATCTCTATCTCTATCTCTATCTCTATCTCTATCTCTATCTCTATCTCTATCTCTATCTCTATCTCTATCTCTATCTCTATCTCTATCTCTATCTCTATCTCTATCTCTATCTCTATCTCTATCTCTATCTCTATCTCTATCTCTATCTCTATCTCTATCTCTATCTCTATCTCTATCTCTATCTCTATCTCTATCTCTATCTCTATCTCTATCTCTATCTCTATCTCTATCTCTATCTCTATCTCTATCTCTATCTCTATCTCTATCTCTATCTCTATCTCTATCTCTATCTCTATCTCTATCTCTATCTCTATCTCTATCTCTATCTCTATCTCTATCTCTATCTCTATCTCTATCTCTATCTCTATCTCTATCTCTATCTCTATCTCTATCTCTATCTCTATCTCTATCTCTATCTCTATCTCTATCTCTATCTCTATCTCTATCTCTATCTCTATCTCTATCTCTATCTCTATCTCTATCTCTATCTCTATCTCTATCTCTATCTCTATCTCTATCTCTATCTCTATCTCTATCTCTATCTCTATCTCTATCCCTATCCCTATCCCTATCCCTATCCCTATCCCTATCCCTATCCCTATCCCTATCCCTATCCCTATCCCTATCTCTATCTCTATCTCTATCTCTATCTCTATCTCTATCTCTATCTCTATCTCTATCTCTATCTCTATCTCTATCTCTATCTCTATCTCTATCTCTATCTCTATCTCTATCTCTATCTCTATCTCTATCTCTATCTCTATCTCTATCTCTATCTCTATCTCTATCTCTATCTCTATCTCTATCTCTATCTCTATCTCTATCTCTGCATATTATAAATTAAAGTCACCCGCGTCGTCTGTCTGTCTGTCTGTCTGTTCGCGATAAAGTCGTAAACTACTGAACGGATTTTCATGCGGTTTTTACCAATGAATAGAGTGTTTCGTGAGGAAGGTTTAGGTATGTAATTTGTCAAGGATTTGTGTAAATTGGTTGAAACATAACGATAATAGTTATAAGTGTCGGAAAAAGTTAAGCCGCCTGGCAGTAGCGTAGCGAGGGGGGGGCGGTGGGGGCGGACCGCCCCGGGTGCCACCCGAGGGGGGGTGACACTCGGACGTGGAGAAAAACTTACGAAAGTGCAAAATTGCCACAAAAAATATTTTACGCTTTAACACTGACAGTTATTTAGCACTATGACGTGCCATAGCACGTTTGGTCGGGCACTCCAGAAATTTTTATTTTTTTTTTATTTTCATTCCTACCTCGAAGTTTTGCTGAGTCGGGGATTTCCTTGAAATATTCCTTGTGTCATTATATTTTCGTAATGTTATTTTTATTGTAAACGTAAACTAGTGGAGTGAATTTTTATCTATTGACTGACTTGAATTAGTGAAAAAGTTGTTATTCTATTAGCGTTTTTATTAGTGCTGAAAGATCATTTAAAAAAAAACAATGTAAGTGGATTTGATAGTTCACTTTTCTAATAGACACAAAACTTGAATGCAATTATACGGGTCATTCCGCGGTTTCGTTCAAATTTGCCTGATTCCGCGGAATTTTTTTTTTTGCGTTTTTACTATATATTTTTTTAGAAATGGGTTCCTGTACCTACCAGATGTAGAGAGGTGAAAAGGGCACCTTTGTACGACTCTTAGATACGAAGAAAATTGATGGATGGTAATGAAGGTGTGGATGGTAATGAAAAACTGTTGGATGGTAATTTATAAATTTGGATGGTGATGAAGTTTGGTAATGAAATATTAATAAATGGTAGTGAACACGTTCAAAGTTCTTAAAATTTCTGTGAATAATGAAATATGAATTGAAATTGAATAATATAATAGATTTCAAATCATGCCAAGTATCATTTGACCTGACGTGACGAGCGGATTAGGAAAAAGGAAGAAAAATCTATTATAGTGAAAAACTAAAAGCTTTATTCAGACTTTCGAGTATTGGAGACAAGAAATACATTTGTTCATACGTAATCAGTTCTGCTTACTTATGCTTTTGCAATATTTGTATAAATTGTTGAAAAATAATGGACAAAATATCAAAATAGGTACAAATGAAGAAAATGCAGCTGGAACATCACAGGCCCACCATAATTTCCCTACTTATTCTACTTACCCCGAAATTATAAGACGTAGTCAAATTCTTTATAATTCAGTTTTATAAGTGGGTATTGGACACAATAAATTCAAAATTTTCACATTCCTGAGCAAACATTGTAATAATTGAACAATAGAAATATTTAAATATTAAAAATAATAATTAAAATAAGAAAAGAACAGAACTCAATTGGAATGCAGTTAAAAATAACATCAGAAACAATACTAAACAAATACAACATAACTAATACATAGTAGGTACAGGTCTTACATCTAAAAAGGAACATGATATTTAAGGAACTTTAATGAGATCACGAGTTGCTATTCTTGTTTTTGCTCGAAAACTATTTAAAGTTAAAGTTCGGCAAATTTTTGAAAGTGAATTTTCCTCTTCCATTCTCATATGGATCTTGCAAGCGCTGAAGAATTTGTGATTCCAGAATGAAATAAAATTGGCCAGGCAATTTTTTTGGAATTTCCTTGAGCTTTACTCACATTTCTCAATAATTTTCCCAATGAAATGATGTGTTGTGTTATTTATTTTATATTGAACCATTATCCAGTCTTCGAAGTCATAGTTGAATGGCGCCTCCTTATGCTCTTTTCGTCAATTTCCATGCGTGGGATTTCCATAGTTTTGGGAGACTGCTGTTTCGATTCATTGAAATCAGGATCTTCTACTCTTAGGGATCGGATGAACTTCTCGAACTCACATTGATCGAAAAGATTGAATTCGTGGGTGCTATTTTTATAAAAGGAATAATGCTGACAGTCGAACGGGACATTTGAGAGTATTTTCACTTTACATTTCTTTTCTATAGTTTTAGCAGATTCTGGCGTTTGCGTTTCGTAGCTGCAACGCTTCCATTTTCTTTTGTTCGTTTTTTTTTCTCTTTCTTAAGTTTGTTTATCTCATCCTGTAACTTGGTAATGTTTTTCCTAGATCTGTACCTTAATTTTCTAACATTCGTTAGACCATGTATGCTTTTTTGTGTGATTCGTTGTTCATTCTCGACTGCGAAGAGGTCAGGATCTAGAGTGTTTCGCACATTATTGGGTACTTCCTTAACAATGTCACTAATTGGAGGCATATTTTCTAGTATAATCATTTCTATTTTACACTGCTCTTTTTTCTTCAAATAATTTAGAGAGTTCTTTCGCCATCTTCGTCCTTGCTTTCTCTGGGCTCTTTCACTCATATCTTTTTCACGAAAATGGCGCTATAAAAATCATACAAACAATTATTAGCTTCAACGCTGCATATCTTTTTTTGCGCTTTTCGCAGTGTGTATCTTTTTTTCTTTCGCTTTCTGAAGACTGTACAATTTCGGATTGTTTTTAATATCTGCATATTTTTGTTGCTTATGTAGTCTGTCCTTGGAAAGCTTTTCTTAATTTTTCAGATTTTTATTTAACTTTGCCATTGTGGTTTATAGTGATAGCCTGTAACAAATAACAAAGAAAAATTATCGTAAGTGTCGGATTAAGTGAGAAGTCGAAGAACAAAAATGGATATTTTCATTTTGGTATCTTTTACAGGAGAGTCCAAAAAATGTTACCACTTTTATATCTTTGTTTAATAATTTTTTACCCTAAATGATTTAAAATGTAAACTACTGTTACATTTTTTGATACCGTTTTTTAATCAAGAAATTTACGTTGGACTCTTGATGCCCAGTTATGTAGATTTTTGTTTAAATTTGGCTTTGTTTAGAAACTTAAATTATGTAAAATTCGTCAGTTTTGAAAGACAACTAACTAACGAAAGATCTTGAGACTGTAGGGTGAATAGTTAAATCATTTGTATAATATATTCGTTTTCTTTAAAATAATTATATCATTGAATAAAAAACCAATTTTTAAATAAAAATTCGCTGGGTAAATTTTAACTGATTGTTTTTCCACATCAGAAAGAAAATAAAATGAAAATATGAATTTCACCAAAACCGAAATTGTCCGACGCAGAACGCAAGAAACTGCATTTATTCATAATATTAGCTTTTATTAACCCCCAAACATGGTCCCAGATGCTCGTAAAAATAACCCTTACAAAAGTTTCATTACCCTCCAAACCTCTACATTACCATCCGGCAAAAATTTTGACGATACGGAAGGTAATGAATCGGAAGGTAATGAAGTTTTGACAGTTTTTTCTCAATTACTCGCTTAATATTGACATTACAAATCTGTATGATTCAATCAAAAATAGTCCGACTAAATACAGTTTATAGACATATGATTCGAATTTTTAAAACATGTACTTACTTTAAAAAATGCTGGAAGGTAATGATGCCTGGTCGGTGACAAAGTTGTTTTCGAGCACGGAAATCGCAGATATTTCTTTATTCAGCGACGCACGGCTTCCCCCGTCTAGATGTAGTGATACACTGGTTAGTAACGGAGGTGCGGGGCGGGATACAGCTGACCAACAGGGACAAACGCGGTCACAATTTTAATTACCGCTTTCGCGGAAGACTACGACGATTTTCTCTGGACAAAATCAAAATCTCAATTCTTTCTATGATACAATAGCTTTAAAAATAAATTAAATACAAATAAATATGCATAATTAGTTGTACATACAGGTCGATTAATGAATGTAGTAATTTTACGAATGTAAACTGTTCTTATTTGTAGATCAATTTACCGGTCCCTCATTTTCATGGGGAAGGTAATGAGATTTTAGCATGTTTATGAATATCATAAAGTAATTAAGTAACAAATGGCTAATCTGGGAAATAATCCTTTTTCCTTTTTTAAAAAGCTACATTTTCCAATAAAATTTTCTTGAAAAACATTCACTTTCATATGACTTTTTTGCGAGAACATGCGATTTGAACGAAACCGCGGAATGACCCACCAGAATCGATCGATAACTGATTGAAGAAAAATGATCAATCATCTGTATGTTTTTTCTGTATTATGTTGTTTTGTGTACATGAATAAATACAAGGAATAATAAGTAATTTAGAGATTTTCAGAAAACGTTTTTTATGAAGTCGAAATATGCGTTTTGAATTCGTTGACGCAGCGCTATTTACACCGATTACCAAGTCAACTGCCGATAGTATTTACACCAAACGATTATTCAATGGGGTAGTTTCGCAAGCTAAGGTAATTCGCCTACCAAATGTAAGAGTACCCTAAGATTTCGATCAGTTGTCGATTCTTTGGATAAGAGGATAATACCTTAATTATTTTATCCAATATTAGTTTGGGTATTATCCAATATCTAGTTTGAGTTACTAAAAATAAAGATACTGTATATTTTTAATAATTTAATTATGTGTATAAGTATAATCGATAAACTGGTAATCCTTAAATCAGATTTTTTTCTTAGTCCTAATTTTGAAAAATAATTTTTTTTTTTTGATTGGCGACGTTACGTGGGTATGGCATCTTGACGGTGTATTCATTCGTTTACCCGGCCTATACTGATCTCACATTTTTCCAGATTTAAGTTAAGAGTCAGTCTGTGTGAGAATCCAAAAGCTCGAATAAAAGTTACACACGGATCAAGCAAATGGTTTTCTTTCGAATTTCGGAGCGTACGGTGTGCAACTCAAATTTTAAGCACATCTCAACACTGGTTTTAAGATTGAATCTGTATTCGGTAACTCGTTTCAATTAAAACTACACCCATAGCATGAAATGGTTTTCCTCCGATATTTGCAGCACTTAGTCTGAAACTTTCATATCTTGCAACTCGGAGAATATCTTGCAATAAGAACTCGGGAATGGTTTCCTTCGAAATGGGTCCGCAGATGAACAGAGTTACAAATTAAATTTCAAAGGAAACCATTTTCGAGTTCCGGGTGCAAGAATTTTAAGTTGAAGAATATGTGCTATAATGATCGGAGTTAAACCATTTTCGTGTACTGCATGCATTAAAAATTAAAGCTGGGAACTCACACTTTACTATCTCACAATTGAAATTTTATCGTTACAATCTGAACACGAAACTGGTTTTAACTTAAGAATGGGTAGTTAAAATTATATTTTCACGCCAGCAAATGATTTTCCTCAGAATTTTGCAGCATATTAGAATTGAAGACTCCACTCGGAACTTTAGAACGGTTTCGAAATTTATCCTGCATTTGGAGAACAAAACTGGTTTTAACTTTCTGTGTGCGTTTCCCCAGATTCGAAACTGCATCCAGAACTCAAAAATGATTTTCCTCAGATTTTTGCACCACATAATATGCAACGTGAATTTTTTAACTGCACTTGGAAAATGTGAATGGTATCCTTCGAAACGCGCCAGTACATGCATCCGCATCTGGATATTTTTTTGAAAATGTTGAATACAAGACTTGTCTTAACTTAAGAATTATTCTGGTAAGAGTCTACCGGCTTAAATAAAAATTTAACCTTATTAATTATTGCTGGTTGATATTTATGATTGAATCTGTATTCGGTAACTCGTTTTAGTTAAAACTACACCTTTAACATGAAAATGGTTTTCCTCCGGTATTTGCAGCACGTAGTCTGAAACTTTCATATCTTGCATGGGAAATGTCGGGGAAATCTCGCAATAGTGGAACTCGGGAATGGTTTCCTTCGAAATGGGTCCGCAGATGAACAGAGTTTCCAATGAAATTTCAAAGGAAACCATTTTCGACTTCCACGTGCAATATTTGAAAGTTTCAGACTAAATACTGCAAAGATCGGAGGAAAACCATCTTCGTGTACTGTGTACATTAATAATTAAAGATAAGGACTTACACTTTTACTATTTCACAATTGATATTTTATCATTACACTCAGAACACAAAACTGGTTTTAACTTAAATATGGGTTATTAAAATGATGTTTTAATGCCAGCAAATGATTTTCTTCAGAATTTTGCAGCATATTAGAATTGAAGACTTCACTCGGAACTCTGTTATTTATAGCTCTATGTCTCGGTCGGTCGGGATTCCCAAAAAATTTTCTTGTTTTGTTTTCACATTTGATTAGCTAGTAATGTTTTTATATTTAAGGAGGTCGAAATTTGCGTTTTAAATTTCTCAAAGTAAACTTTAAAAGGGGGGGGGGGGGTGACACCACGTTTTCCGCCCCGGGTGCCACCCATGCTAGCTACGCCACTGCCGCCTGGTAGCTTTCATTGAAAACGCTGCCTAATCCTTTGAGGATATAACAAACCAATGCATGGTGGGATATTCCTCTTTTATAGATCTACAAAAAGTCCGCGAAGGCATATATCTATCTTTTACTGATAGCTTACTATACCCATTCTATCTTCTATAAAAATGGTCACGTACATTGCGGTATTTGCGGTGCTTATTAAACTTAAATACGTTAGTTACCCCAAGCATTTCATGCACATTATTATAATCTTTCACACCATCTCTACGTATTATAAATTAAAGTTCTCCGCGGCATCTGTCTGTCTCTTCGCGATAAACTCAAAGACGGCGGTGGTTTTAAAGGTTGGATAACCATCCAGTAAATGACGTTGTGTTTTATTAGCCACGGCAACGCGTTGCCGGGTCAGCTAGTATTTAATAAGTAAAACGTATAAATAATATTTTATTTATGGTGAGCATTCGAATATTGCTTTCCTTATTATCTCAAAATTTTGTACTTGGAGATGTCTGACTAATCAACTGGACGATGGGTACGCATAAAATAATGGATTTTGGTCCGTAGAAACGGATTCATGTACATAGAATGAAAGTAGACTGAAGGCTTTAGAAATGAGATCCACGAGGTGTGTGTAGGGTTGCCATCTCTAAAATTTGGCAACCAGGACAAGACGCGTGAAAACCTCGGATTTTAGAGCCCAGAACTCCACTCCACGTTGGCATTGTGAGCCGGAATGTAAAAAAAGTACTGTGCAATTTCAATTCCAAATGTAAATTCGCATTTGTTGTTTTAAAAAATTGTACCCAAAGTTGATTTGAATTTTAAAGGTTTCCTTGTTCAGGTGGGTTTTGGCAAAAAGCATTTAAATTCATCCACTCGTCAATTAATTTTGCGTCGTCAATATCTATGTTAAATAAAGTTTGTCTGTTAAATAAAGCACAGTGTCTTCAATAAGAGCCCGTTCTGTGTTGTTATTAATTTACGGCAAAAACATCCAGTCAAATTTCTCAAATTGTTTTAAAGGTTTCATCCATTCTTCAATGTACGTTTGGATTTCCTTGTGAAATCATGTGTGCATTTTTTAAACTCTTGTTTTTTTTTTTGGCCCAAGACTTTAAATTTTTAAACCCGGACTACAAATGAAACCCCGCCCGGACGCTCCCCGGACGCCCTCTAAACTAGGACAAATCCGGGGAAACTCGGACGGATGGCAACCCTAGGTGTTTGTGAAACCACGTGAAAAATGATACGGGCACATCTGGGACGTGTGATTTCATAATCCCTGAGTTTTTTGTTTTAAGATTTTTTATCGAGTTTCGCTAATAATGCTATATCGCTTCATTTATTTAAATATTACAACTCACAAAGTAAAAAATTACAAAAAAAATCATACTAGACCTGCAGAAAAGCCAATAGATGTCGCATGTCTATAAATGAATCCCTGTTTCCCTTGGTCACGCCATAACTTCAGAACGAATTTAACTAACTATTTCATTCATCTTTTTTTAAAGTTTTCTAATACTTAAAAAAATCCTTTAAAAAGTTCTTACGGAAAGAAAAATTAAGAAAATTGCGCAGAAAATTGAATAATTTCAGAAAACTTGACGACTATTTTAACTTCGCACGTTTGACAGTTCACGCGTTTGATGAAATGCAATTTAGCAGGCAGCGGTTTTTTTTTCTTTTAAAAGAGTTGTCTATGTTTTTTTTAAATTAAATATATTTTAAACTAGCTGGTTCCCGGCATGCGTTGCTATGCTATTTAATTTAGAAATTGTTTCTCACTGCGTGTCCTTTCCCATTGGTCTCGTTCCCCTTCGGCCTCCCCTTCTTCTCCCACGTCCCCTTCCCCTCTCGCGTTCCCCTCTCCTACACCTTCCCTCTCCTCACTCCCCTCTCCCCCTTCCCCCGTCCCGCAAACCCCCCTCACGAGTTACCCTCCCGGTTCCCCTCCACCCCCTCTTGCGAACCCCTACCCGAATTCCCCTCCCCCTCCCGCATTCCATACATTCAGTCCCGACTCCCGGTACATTCAATTTAAACAGCTCGCGTGCCACCTATAGCAATTTCTTGATACAAATTTCATAATGACAGAGCTCACCAGTAGTTTTGTACAAACCTTGTCCTGACAATAACGAACACACACAAAAAAGAATTATCCAATTTGGTGCAGTCGTTCGGGAGTTATGCGCGTACATACATTTCGACGATTTATATAGAAGAAGATAGATAGATAGAAGATAGATAGGTACCTACGTTAGGTACCTACCAAATTTGATTGTTTGTTCTTATAATATATACAAATGAATGTTTGTAAAACACGAAAAATTAAATTTTGAATAAAAAAATTAATAGGTGGCACGCGAGCTGTTTGAAAACTGAATGTACTAGGACTGAATATATGAATTTGGAACGCGGGAGGGAGGTTTGCGGAACGGGGGAGCGGGAGAGGGGAAAGGGAAAGGGGAACGGGACGCACGGGAAGGGACATGCAGGGAGAAACAATGTATTTCTTTGAATATGGCATTGCAACACATGCCGGGAACCAGCTAGTTAAAAATAAAAAAATGGATACTAATTTATCGGGACACTATCTAGATAGCATTTAGTTCGGGTTTGAATCTTGCAATCATATATAAAGATAGCAGCCAATAAAATATGCATTAAGAAAAGTTGCTGAGTAAGATAGTGGATGGGAAACGAGATGGGGAAGAGGAAGGTTGGAATTATAACACATATTATTTATACAGAAATCAAAATCACGGGCGTTGTCGGGTGATAAAGCCATCAAACTCTCCAAATGAATAAATACTAAAATCATAAAGTCACAATAGAAGAGGTATTGCATATCTACCGTGTAGGATTTCTAATGCGCTTCTGCCCGCCGGGGATCGAACCTGGGTTCAAAAGGTCGCAAACCGGTCACGACAGGCACTGTCCCACTGGTTCACTATTAATTCACATTCACTCTCTCCCGAGACAGATGTTGAACTTGAAACAGCAAATCTGTAAGATGGCGCTTTACCACTGTTTGATAGACTGCTGTCAGCGGGCAATATGATGAATAAGGAACTCCAGGGAAAAATATTATGCGTTTAAAAAAATATGTTCATATAGACCAATAAACGATGATTCTGAATATATAAGTTTTATTAAATAATATTAAACGCAGAGTTTTAAAAAAAATATTAAAATGTCCATTTTTAATCGTCTCATTGAAACACGCCATCAAGTTGGTATTATTAAAATGTTTAGTGGTGATGTCACTGATCACCGTAAAGTCATTGTACGGTAATGTAGGTATGACACAAGCCATCGCATTAACAACATTTTATTTTATTCGTTTATTTACATACTGTTTATAGAGATTTAGTTGTTGTGTTTATTGAAACATTATTTAGGCCTAAATAATTCAGTTTCAAAAATAAAGGTATCTCTTATTAGTTTATCTCTATTATTGAAAATAATCAAAAACTACTGCACAAAAAATGGTAATGGTTCTAGGAAGAACACTTCGAACTCTGAATTTCAAAATGGCGCCAGTTGAACAGCTGATTGTCCGATCTTATAGTAACTTTTCGAGAGTGATGACGTCACACGATTCACTACACACACGGTGGTTTTCGGGGGATCTTGAAAAATTAAAACTTTGACAATATTGTTTTAACTATTAAAACTAACTCTCAAATATATATATGGTTGTTTAAGTTAGAAGGTCATTATTCAATAAAAAAAAATTAAAAAATGGACTGGAGTTCTTAATTACATATTTGTTAATTCATTTCAAATAAATTAAAATTTTATCATTTTAAGCGTTTTTTCTAACTAAGATTACTGGTAACGAAAAAAAATAAAAACAAACGCACATATTTTATTAGACACACGAAATATAATCGTATCATTCTAGGTGCGAATAAAGCAAGGATCATACTGAGCAGACGCAACGCGACGCAACGTTCCTGTCCCGTTCACACTGGCCGACGTACGTACGCGTCGCTGTGACCACGTGACAAGGGGTCGGTTGTGCGCAGGCGCGTTTGATTTGACACATTTGACATTTATTTTTTAGGTTATGTTTATGTGATTCTCTTCTCAGCAGATGACAGCTTTGCCATATCTTGAAAGTGAATTTGAAGATGATTTGCTACGATTATTATTATTAAATCAATATTCTAGTAAAAAGAAAAAAAGTGAGAAGTATTTGGGTCCACAACATTAACAAACAAAGACAAATGTTTGGAGAGTTCCATACTTTAGTAAAGGAACTAGAATCTGATGACGGACGATTCTTCATGTACTTCCGTATGAGTAAAGTGGTATTTGAAGAGCTTCACAGCATAATTGAATTATTGAATATGACATAAAAAAAGAAAACACACATCTTCGAAAGTCAATTGGGACCAGAGAAAGATCTAAAGTTTGATTGACATTCATTATAGGGGTATAATATTGAAAATCATGCCATAAATGGCTGAAATTTCTTCCTAAGTTGCACTGCGTATGCAGAATCTCTATAATCCTGTAATTTGATTTTATAAATAACTTCGTGCCGTCTAAAAGCTTCAATAAACTGTTCGTCATCCATTTTTTAATAATATCTGTCAAAAAAACAACCATAGATATAGCGAAACAACGTTAGATGCTCAGATAACACCAAAAAGATGTAAAAACATCTCGTAGTAGACGTGACCATACCCCCTCCACCTTCCACATGGCCCACGCCGATCTGGCTGCGGCAGATACGCGTAGCGTAGGGGGCGTCGGTTTGCGTTGCGTGGGGCTAGTGTGATTCTAAAGCACCCGTTTCCATAGAAAATGTAAGGATGGTAAGTAGTCCAGATATGGAAATGATGACGTCTACCTACGTCGCGTAGCGTTGCATGGGCCTAGTATGTTCCCAGCTTAACACATATTCGTGATGATTAAATTAATTGTATATAATATTTTTATATTACTTTGCTTGTCAAATAAAACATTCCCGACTGAGTTATTATTCAAAGAGACAAAAATAGAATTAGCAAAAGGACTAATAATGTGTTTCAAGTTCCCCAAATCAAAACCAAATTAATGTAAAACATAACAGTTTTATTGGTCCTCGTACATTTAATCTTCTACCAAAACACATTCAAATGATAGATAAAATATCACTCTACATAAAAGAATTAAAATTATGGCTAAATGATGCAGATGTTGATACACTTTTTTGTTATAAACTCTATGCAAACCTTCACGCTTCACTTTTACAATTCCCGGTACCAACCCGAGCGACAAGGCAAAACATATTATTCTGCAACAATAATTCTCTAACCAACTATCACACACATGCATCAATTTCTCGACTTCACACACTAGGGAACAAATACACCTCTAATATCGATGTATTTAATATAAGTTTACCGTTATTCAAGAAATATCTGAACAATATTTTTATGTAGAATATTTTGATATCTAAGGAGCATCACCTAGGGTCTATTGCATATATTTGTGTATTTCTATATTAATCTACAATGTAAAAACTTGTTAACGTTTTCTTTTTATGTATCTTGCATTTTGTCATGTATTATTCATGACATTTAATCAGTCACCTGTAAATTTTGTAATTGCTAACATACCTACTAGTTTATTTCTATGTCATTTACAACTTAGAAACTTTCTCTTTTATTGTAATGCACTATCATTCCTAAATTTATCTGTATGATGTTTACCTACTAGTTATATTTTTATAGTTCATCTTTTTTATTTAAAAAAAAACTGTCTCTGTATTATAATCTTGTCATGTAAAAGCCCATCAGGGCGTTGAAAATTAATAAATAAATAAAATAAATAAAAATTCTACTGTAACTTCAAGACTAACTTTATTTATCTTCTTGAAACCGTAACAAAAAATCAACAAACTTGTATGTGTCACTTTGTTACTACTATATTTTCAAAGATACATTACCTATATTTTTAAACTTTCACTTTGAAAATTACATTTTTTTACCACCAATTTATTGGTGTTTAGCACTTTAGTTAATATTACCCACGCACAGGCAGTGCCTTAGTGGGTTCCCATTATCTACTTTTGTCTTATATTTTTTACTCTTTTACATTATTTTTATCTTGTGTTATGTTATATATATTTAGAAAATGTGTAAAAATTACTTTTGAAATGTATCAAGATATAATGGAAAAAAATAAACGAAAAAAAACAACTTTATACCTCTCCTCCCCTTAGCCGTACCCACCCAAATTCCTATTTCGCAATCTATTTAAGAGGGCATTACCAGAGAAAACCGGAAATACGTCATTTTCAAAATAGTTTTTAGACGTATTGACTCTTTTCCACAAAAAATTATAAATGGATTTCGAAAGATTGTTCTTTTATCTAGCATTCGTATGTAATAAATTTTGAGAATTTTTTTTTAATTTTTAGTATAATAAGGTTATTCCATAGGTCGTTGGCAGATTTGTTCAATTTTCAAAAACAGTTTTTGTATTATACCACACCCATTTCAAATAATAAAATCATACAGTAAAATAAATCAATACATTATCTAGCTAACGTATGTTTTAGAATTTTAATTTTAGTTTCAATAAAATCATTAAAAAATATGTACGTACATGTGTTTCTTGGCGAAAGTTGGTCCATTTGTGTATTTATTTGCGCACTTATGGCGCGTTCAGACGTTTCGATTTTTGTTGATCCACTTTTATTTAACGTAAAAAGTTGAACAAGATTATGTTCACATGTTTCAATTTAAGTAGAACCGAATTTGACATTCAAGATGGCGTCAACTGAAATTGTCAGTGCGTGCGTCTCTCTAACTTCTGATGTTCTGCGAGACGAGCTCGAGATTATGGAAAAGCATGAAAAACGTCGTATTTAGGCGAGAAAATGGATCATGAGAAGGAGTGAATTAGGCGCATCCAACACAATTTTGAAAGAGATGGCCCTAGAAGACTCCGGAGGATATAGAAATCACTTGAGGATGACAGAAAAACAATTTGATGAGCTTGCTTTCCAAAATTGGCGATAAAATTTTTCAGAGATGTTTAAATTAATAATAATTACTACTAACTACAGTAACCGGAGAAGCAAGGAAATAATGCATATTTCGTTAAAGTTAGCTTTACCATAACCTAAAAACGACAACGCCAAACGTCAAAGTTTGACATAGGTAGTTATTAGATTTGTACAAATTCTTTTTTCTTTTAATTTATGCGTATTAATGGTGACACATGTCTCAGAATATTTACCGCTATTTTCTGTCATTATCATAATATATTGGGTAGGTAGTGTAAATGAAACACATATCATTTATTGCAGTATCACGGGCATTTCTATTTTTGTACACTTCTTGCTTTTGATCCCAAAGACAGGGATGCATAAATCCGAACATCAAATCATCCGACCATTTCAGATATTTTTTCGTTGAAACGGATTCCATGACGGTAGAAACTAGGAATGTTTAAGAATATTGACATAAATGTTTGACGTCTACTTGTGCCCGCGAGTAACTATGGTAACCAAGATGGCGCGGTCATACTCGAACGTCAAAAGTAGACGGGCTATCAACTTTAGTTGGTCAACAAAAAACTTGTTCAACTTTGTTGAAAGAAGGTTCACACCTGTCAATATGCTTTCAAGTGTCGAGTTGATCAACTAAAATTGAATCGTGTGAACCGGCTATAACAAACTAATATATTTCAGATTTTTTTAACATTCTTATTAAATTTAGACATTATTGAAAAATGATAAATACTTATAATCAAAAAATAACTACAAAAAGTACATTATTTTAATAGTTTTATCATCACGCCTTTCAGCATTTTTGGATGAAGGTATAAATTAAAGCTAATTTGAATTGAAATAAATTCGATATTGAGTTAAAATTTAAAAAAGCTTTTACGGAGAATAATTAATCTTTCTCATTGTAACCGTCCTGCACGATCGTAAGAACAACTTTCGACGAAATGTGGATTTTCGTCCGCTGGTTGGTTAGACGCTCTTAAGTATAGTTATAAATATTTGTCAAGAAATTCAACAAGGAGGATGCAAGATATTTTCTATATATCTACCTACCACACAAATACAGGATATTTCTCCCCTTTACCACGAACATTAAGACATTATAACACTATACACTGCTCTAATAATGAAATTGACATTTTTAATAACCCATTCAATCACTTCAAAAAATATATTTTACCATCAATCGTATAAAGCTGATATTGTGATGAAGCCCTTTATTCAAAGACAGGAAATATTGCACCTACTAAATCATTGTCCCATCAGCACAGGTGCCAATAATAAATTGTTGGCGATTCTTTTCTACTCTACCTTTTACTCATTCTTGTTCGTCATTCACTTTTGCGTATTTACGAGTAGCTAATTATTACTGATATTATTTTTGTTATAATTTTTGTAATTTAAATCATCCATGTATATAAATTTTTGGGCTTAATGCCTGTTTTATGTACTTAA
This sequence comes from Limnephilus marmoratus, assembly GCA_917880885.1. Classification (NCBI taxonomy): domain Eukaryota; kingdom Metazoa; phylum Arthropoda; class Insecta; order Trichoptera; family Limnephilidae; genus Limnephilus; species Limnephilus marmoratus. Next base: position 20,935,684 of record OU862928.1, on the reverse strand, counting down.
ATAAAAATAAATAAATAAATATTTATTTTAATGATAAGGTTTAACATTTGTTGAATTTACATCTGCATTATTATTAGTGTCCGACCGAAACGGGACTTTCCACCGAAACCGAAATCTTCGGTGTCTGTCTCAGTTTCAGCCGAAACCGAAACTTTTTTAGACATGTTAAAAATCGATTGTTTACTGTTATTTGCCTTATTTTTCACACTTATTCAGACAGTTAATACGTGTTAAATTAAATAATGAAAATTAAAAAAACAATAATCGAAGTAAGTGTATGTGAAATTTTTTTTTTTATATTACTTCTGTGGCGGCACATCATAAACTTCGCCATCAAAAGAAGACACGAGAAACATCTAATATTCGCGCGCATCGGCAAACCTACTTGCCTAGGTACCTACATATGCCGATCGCTATGTACTTTCTCGCCTGCCGTGCCAGCCCGACGTTAATAATATCGCCACCGCCTAGAAAGGTCTCGAGACAGCACCGTACAATATCTGTACGGCGCCGAATATTCTCGTCAACTGTCGAAGGGTTGCGTATTACCTACCGTGCGGGTAATTAGTCGCCGCGGCTATATAAGCAGCCGATCGCTCGCCCGCTGCAGTCAGTATCAGTTCAACAGTCGGTCAATATCTCAACGAGTAACAGATCGCACAAGTGCTCCTGCATGGCACACATCCAGGGCAGCTTCCCGAAGTCCACCACCACGTCTCAGCTACAAGGCCCATCGTGTCTTCAGCTCCTGAGATCAGCTCCATCTCGCGACTTACAAGGCTTGCGTCACCTTCAGTCCAAGGGATCAGCTCACCATTTCATGGCACCACGAAGCCCCACCGTGCTTCGTTCGCTACCATGGAAACATGCTCCGCCTCGTCAGGACTACCTGCTAGTGGCTCAGCTCACCGAGCCACACACCGTTCATCTCCGCGACATAAAGCGTCGAGCAACGGCCTGGAAGATAGGTCATCTCCACCGCCATGGTGTCGAGCAACTCGCTGACCTTCACCACACCATCTCCATCACATCCGTACGCCTGCAGCATCTCATTACTGCACCCTGCATTACATCTTGTTACCGACCACCGACCATCTGCTACGTAGCCCAATAAACGACTGGCTCATACTTCGACATAACGCCTTTTATTTCTCGTTTCGTCTCCCGCTCCCTCACTTCTAAAAAACAAACTAAATTTATAAAAAAATAACAAAACATACTAAAAATTTATCAACAATCAACATTTACATTATAAAGGAAGGACATCATTAATTGAGTATTTTAATTTTTATTGCGTTTACAAACACAAAATTCTTTTAATACGTGTTAAATGAAATAAAAAAAACAATTATCGAAATATGCAAAATTTTATTTTTTATTTTTTTGATATTACTGCTTTTTTTTTTTACATGAGCTCCACACAGGAGGCCCTGAGGAAAATAATTTCCCTCAGGGCCTATGTCATCCTTGGGGATGCTGTGTGGAGGGTTTTTTTAAGGAAAGGAAGGAGAGGAGAGTTCTGGGAAGGAAAAGGGTTTAAGGGGTGGGTAGGAATCTGGGGTTCAGTATGTCCTGGTCATCCGCCTCCAGGACCTAGACAAACCTCACCCCATAAACCCGGGTACCCCTGCTAAATCACCAAACGTAGCGAACCACTTAGGGTGACCTATGGCAGAAGTGTTGGTAATCCAATAAAGGTTCCCGGGGCGGCGGTACCCATTCCCGCCTCCCAAACTGCTATAAAACAAATCAAAATTAACAAACATGTCGGTACTTCTTGAAACAAACATTTGTCAATAATCAACACTTAAAGGAAAGACCTCATTAAGCGTGTATTTTGCTGATGATGGCGGGTGACATACGAGTTACGAACTCACCCGAAGTCAGCTGAAAGAAAGAAACATTTGTCAATAATCAACACTTAAAGGAAAGACCTCATTAAGCGTGTATTTTGCTGATGATGGCGGGTGACATACGAGTCTCGAACTCACCCGAAGTCAGCTGAAAGAAAGAAACATTTGTCAATAATCAACACTTAAAGGAAAGACCTCATTAAGCGTGTATTTTGCTGATGATGGCGGGTGACATACGAGTTACGAACTCACCCGAAATCAGCTGAAAGAAACAAACATTTGTCAATAATCAACACTTAAAGGAAAGACCTCATTAAGCGTGTATTTTGCTGATAATGGCGGGTGACATACGAGTTACGAACTCACCCGAAGTCAGCTGAAAGAAAGAAACATTTGTCAATAATCAACACTTAAAGGAAAGACCTCATTAAGCGTGTATTTTGCTGATGATGGCGGGTGACATACGAGTTACGAACTCACCCGAAGTCAGCTGAAAGAAACAAACATTTGTCAATAATCAACACTTAAAGGAAATACCTCATTAAGCGTGTATTTTGCTGATGATGGCGGGTGACATACGAGTCACGAACTCACCCGAAGTCAGCTGAAAGAAACAAACATTTGTCAATAATCAACACTTAAAGGAAAGACCTCATTAAGCGTGTATTTTGCTGATGATGGCGGGTGACATACGAGTCTCGAACTCACCCGAAGTCAGCTGAAAGAAAGAAACATTTGTCAATAATCAACACTTAAAGGAAAGACCTCATTAAGCGTGTATTTTTCTGATGATGGCGGGTGACATACGAGTCTCGAACTCACCCGAAGTCAGCTGAAAGAAAGAAACATTTGTCAATAATCAACACTTAAAGGAAAGACCTCATTAAGCGTGTATTTTGCTGATGATGGCGGGTGACATACGAGTTACGAACTCACCCGAAGTCAGCTGAAAGAAACAAACATTTGTCAATAATTAACACTTAAAGGAAAGACCTCATTAAGCGTGTATTTTGCTGATGATGGCGGGTGACATACGAGTCACGAACTCACCCGAAGTCAGCTGAAAGAAACAAACATTTGTCAATAATCAACACTTAAAGGAAAGACCTCATTAAGCGTGTATTTTGCTGATGATGGCGGGTGACATACGAGTCTCGAACTCACCCGAAGTCAGCTGAAAGAAACAAACATTTGTCAATAATCAACACTTAAAGGAAAGACCTCGTTAAGCGTGTATTTTGCTGATGATGGCGGGTGACATACGAGTCTCGAACCCACCCGAAGTCAGCTGAAAGAAACAAACATTTGTCAATAACAATAAACACTTAAAGGAAAGACCTCATTAAGCGTGTATTTTGCTGATGATGGCGGGTGACATACGAGTCTCGAACCCACCCGAAGTCAGCTGAAAGAAACAAACATTTGTCAATAACAATAAACACTTAAAGGAAAGACCTCATTAAGCGTGTATTTTGCTGATGATGGCGGGTGACATACGAGTCTCGAACCCACCCGAAGTCAGCTGAAAGAAACAAACATTTGTCAATAACAATAAACACTTAAAGGAAAGACCTCATTAAGCGTGTATTTTGCTGATGATGGCGGGTGACATACGAGTCACGAACTCACCCGAAGTCAGCTGAAAGAAACAAACATTTGTCAATAATCAACACTTAAAGGAAAGACCTCATTAAGCGTGTATTTTGCTGATGATGGCGGGTGACATATGAGTCACGAACTCACCCGAAGTCAGCTGAAAGAAACAAACATTTGTCAATAATCAACACTTAAAGGAAAGACCTCATTAAGCGTGTATTTTGCTGATGATGGCGGGTGACATACGAGTCTCGAACTCACCCGAAGTCAGCTGAAAGAAACAAACATTTGTCAATAATCAACACTTAAAGGAAAGACCTCGTTAAGCGTGTATTTTGCTGATGATGGCGGGTGACATACGAGTCTCGAACCCACCCGAAGTCAGCTGAAAGAAACAAACATTTGTCAATAACAATAAACACTTAAAGGAAAGACCTCATTAAGCGTGTATTTTGCTGATGATGGCGGGTGACATACGAGTCTCGAACCCACCCGAAGTCAGCTGAAAGAAACAAACATTTGTCAATAACAATAAACACTTAAAGGAAAGACCTCATTAAGCGTGTATTTTGCTGATGATGGCGGGTGACATACGAGTCACGAACTCACCCGAAGTCAGCTGAAAGAAACAAACATTTGTCAATAATCAACACTTAAAGGAAAGACCTCATTAAGCGTGTATTTTGCTGATGATGGCGGGTGACATACGAGTCACGAACTCACCCGAAGTCAGCTGAAAGAAACAAACATTTGTCAATAATCAACACTTAAAGGAAAGACCTCATTAAGCGTGTATTTTGCTGATGATGGCGGGTGACATACGAGTCTCGAACTCACCCGAAGTCAGCTGAAAGAAACAAACATTTGTCAATAATCAACACTTAAAGGAAAGACCTCATTAAGCGTGTATTTTGCTGATGATGGCGGGTGACATACGAGTCTCGAACCCACCCGAAGTCAGCTGAAAGAAACAAACATTTGTCAATAACAATAAACACTTAAAGGAAAGACCTCATTAAGCGTGTATTTTGCTGATGATGGCGGGTGACATACGAGTCTCGAACCCACCCGAAGTCAGCTGAAAGAAACAAACATTTGTCAATAACAATAAACACTTAAAGGAAAGACCTCATTAAGCGTGTATTTTGCTGATGATGGCGGGTGACATACGAGTCACGAACTCACCCGAAGTCAGCTGAAAGAGAAGTTCCAAGAAGTAGTTAACATGTTTGGTTATTTTTTTATAAATTTAGTTTGTTTTCAGCTCCACACAGGAGGCCGTGAGGAAAATAATTCCCCGCAGGGCCTATGTCATCTTGGGGGATGCTGTGTGGAGAGTCTCTTTAGGGAAAGGAAGTAAAGGAAGTTGTGAGGTGAAAAAGGTATGAGAGGTGGGTAGGAATCTGGGGGTTAGCGTGTCAAGGACTGACGGACGTATGAATCAATCCTCCCCAGCGGGTAAGGCGATGTTCCGAGAGTCCTGCTGGAGAAGTCTACAGGTCTTCCTCAACCAGTCTCTCCCGATCCGGCCTGCCATGCAGTTGTTGGGCAGACGCATCCGTCGCCAAGATCCGGACAAACCTCACCCCATGAACCCGGGAACCCTTGCTAAAACCGCTTGGGGTGACCCATGGCAGAGTTGGTAATCCAATAAAGGTTCCCGGGGCGGCGGTACCCATTCCCGCCTCCCAAAAATAACATTCAGTTAGTTTAACGTTTCTAAATACCTATATGTGGTCTGTTTTTGGTCATCCTCTTATATATAGATATTATCTTATATATAGACTGTTTTTGTTCCTTAAAGAAATTCATTTTGGTTGCAAAATATTTTGAAAACCATTAGAAATTACAATAGAATATTCCACACGCCCTCTGTGCAAACCGGTTTCGATAAACAATATCTCCCGCAACCTCCATCCTACGAGCCCACCAGCACAGGTACATAGTTCAAGTTCGTGAAGAACTACAATATCCCATGATATATGTACGAATATTTATGCCACTGAAGTCATAATCTCTAGAAGGGCGATAAATACAGAAGTGAAAGAAAAAAATTGTCGCTAATTTACATAACTTTTATTTTATTTTTATTTATTTTATTTTATTTATAAACAGAAACAAACAGTATGAATCATGACTATGCACGGGGGTTTATAAATAACCTTGCGGCTACTCTTTGCTAAGACGCTTATGAATTTCGATGTGAAATTATGCCCGACCACCAAACAAGAAAGGTAATTCACAATTAAGAGGTACTCACTGCTGTTAGCAACGGACTGACTTAAAGCGGTACTTGACACCTGTCTACCGTGTAGTTAGGCACCCTTAATGTGCGGAATTCCAAAAATCTGGATTCCTCCGATCCCGTATGCCAATCGGAGCACAAAAAGAATGAAATCCATCAGCGTTATGAAACACAGTACATTTAGATACTTTGGTTAAAACAAAATTACAATTAATAATAATTTCATGGTGGGTACCTATTACGTGTTTCATTGTAGTGTCTTATTTATGGTATGCATATTACGTAATTACCGGGTGAAGTATTTAGTGGGAATGTGGTGTGTGTGTGTGTGTGTGTGTGTGTGTGTGTGAGTATGTGTAAATGCATGTATGTATGTATGCGCATTTATGCTGATATAGAGGGCCAAAGCTCTCAAATCCATAATATAAAAAAAGAATCGCAGAATGTGTTGCTAAGCGCATAACTTTCGAACGACTACACCAAATTGGATAATTCTTTTTTTTTTAGTTCGTTACTGTCAAGAAAAGATTTTTATAAAACTTCCGGTGAGCTCTGGCATTATGAAATTTGTATTAAAAAATGCTATTGGAAAGCGGAAGGGAGGGAGAGATGGGGGAGGGGAACCAGGGAGGGGGAGGGGAACCTGGGAGGGGGGTGGGGGACCTGGGAGGGGGGAGGAAAACTCCGGAGGGGGTTCGCGGGACTGTGGAAGGGGGGGGGAGTGGGGAGAGGGAAGGTGGAGGTGAAAAAAAGGGGAGGCGGAAGGGGAACGGTACGAATGGGAAAGGACACTCAGGGAGAAACAATTTCTTTATTAAATGGCATAGAAACGCATGCCGGGACCAGCTAGTGTATTTATTATAAATGTTATTGTTACCTTACTTTTTTTGTCGTTCCATGTAAAAATAATGAATAAAAAATTCTCAAAGTTTCATAATTTATTTTTTCAAATTGCGTTCCGAAACTTGGTGTTATAAAGGTGTACATTTTACTTCTTTTTAGGTCAACTTTTAGATTTTAATATAAAGCATGGTGTTTTCTCTTTTAAAAACAGTTTAGATCATATTTCTAATCATGATACTAAGGGAGACAGAAGGATTTCTATGAGACTTGTATGAGTTGTTCTGAAAACCGAACATTTGAGATTAAGGGGTTAACATTATCTCCACACAGGAGGCCCTGAAGAAAATAATTCCCCTCAGGACCTATGTCTTCTTTGGGAATGCTGAAAAGGAAGGATAGTTCTGAGAAGGAAAAAAAGTATATGGGGTGCGTAGGAATCTGGAGTTCAATGTGTTCAGGAGTGACGGAAGTATGAATCCATCCCTCTCCCCGCTGTGCGAAGCGATGGATTGAGAGAGTTCGGCTGGAGAGGTCTAGGTTAGGTCTTTAACCAGTCTCTCCCAATCCAGCACGCCACGCAGATCTGACCTAGACAAACCTCACCCCATGAACACGGGCATCCCTGCTAAATCACCAAACGTAGCGAATCACTTGGAGGACCTATGGCTGGGATGTTGGTTATCTAATAAATGGATCCCGGGCGGCGGTACCCACCTCCAAACCCACCTCCTACCCTGAGGCAAGTCACCATTCATTGACAAACAACATGTAATTTACAGTTAATAAAAATTGAACGAATTGCACGTTGAACATTTTATTATAACAACATTGCAACAGTCTCAGATATTCGTGATCTTGGAATAACCCTTGATAGTAAACTACAATACAACCTTCATATACAACAAATCACAAATAAAGCTGCTAAAATGTTAGGTTTTATCATGAGAAACACAAAACTTTTTAATAGTATCAACGTCATTAAGCAACTCTACTTTGCCTACGTACGAAGTCATTTGGAGTTTGCGTCAGTTGTTTGGTCTCCATTTTATAAAATCCATACAAACAAAATTGAAGCAATTCAAAACAAATTCCTCAAATATCTTTGTTACAAGTCATATGTAAGATTTAATAATTATGCAGAGGCAGCCTCATACTTTAAAATTGATTCATTGAGTGTACGAAGGCATCATAAGGATGCAATATTCCTGTATAAATTAGTTAACAATAATATTCAATGCCCAGAGTTGCTAAATAAAATTCAATTTAATGTACCTGCGCGTACAACACGCTCTTCTGTCCTGTTCAGGGTTGATCAATGCAAGACAAACTGCAAGCAAAATTCTTGTCTGAACAGACTATGCAATAGTTACAATAGCATATTATCCAAGGTGGACATTTTCAATTCCGAACCTACCAAATATAAGGGGTACATAAAAGAGTATTTCTCTGATGTTTCATGAATATGTTATGTGTCTATGTTTCTATCGTTTATCTTTAATTCTGTTATGATTTGATTTATATGTACAATCTGGCTTCTTATGGTTACCAATGTATTGATATTTTATGTTTTATGTAAATTTTAGTTTTATATACTTAATCTTTTGTTTTATAAAATTTTTGATCTCATAATGCTTTATTATAAATTTATTATTTAATTTTTTTTATTATGCTGTTAATCAGAGGTAAAGTCACATGGAGGAAATCCATAATTGGTTTTATTTTGGCTATACAAACATGTACAAACTGTAAAAATGTAAACTGTCGATTTCCCGAAAATAAATAAATAAATAATAAATAAAAATTATATAACAGACAATACTACTATAATAACCTTTTGCATTGCACGATCTAAATTAAAGTTTAAACGAAAATGTAAAGTTCCATTGTTGCTTTATTTAAGAGATGTTTATCGTCATTCTAAATCGCTTTTTTTGGCGTCATCGAAAACAAGATAACCTTAAAATTGACATCCATTCCAGGGACTACAATGGTCATAACTGTGCTCATTGGCCGTTTTGATTATTGTGATGTAGAGTAATTAAGTATTTCATATGGAAAGAATACGATAGATGGCGGTAAGCATGTAGCTTGCACCATAGCTCGCCAGATGGCATTGGCGTACAAGAAGCAGTAACAGAGATATACTTGGCGAGCTCCCGTGGCAAGGCTCGAGAGATTTACCTACCCCCGAATAGTAAACAGACGTAGCTAACCAGCTAGGTTATTCCAGTTAATAAACACATTTATATTAAAAGAACCGTATTAATAATTACTATCTGTCGAGGAAAGGGCAGACATAACAATTATGATGTCACTTTTAAGACGCCGCTACCCGAATTTCTATCGATTGCTTGCAAACCTCCCTTAAACATTTGAAGTTTTAAAGCTATGTTATTTTTGAAGATAATATCTAGACATTCGTCGCGCCGAAACGCAAATTATATAAAATTCCCTCGATAGAAAAAAATCGTAAAGTATGCTCCAAAAATTATTATAAATACGTTTGTTTCAGTTATTTTATAAGTTATATACATGAAATAATTCATAGTGTTTCTTTAGATGCTGTTTAAGACAGTGCCCGCGAGATTTTTGCTCTATTTTACAGGTGTCGTGTTTTATTAAACATTTTCACAATTTCACATCGATTTTATCGCTTTAAATATTAGCGCGCTCCTCTAACATTTGTAATTACATATCGCTCCACCTTCTTCTTTTTGTGCGCGGTTCCGGGGCCTTAAAGGCTCCTATTGGTTGAGATATGAAGCGGAAATTACGCTAGTCTGCGCTCATTGGTCGCTTTGATTATGATCTCATTTTTCAAGTATTGGTTGAGATTGTTTTGGTAATCTTTCGCTTCTACCGCGTGTAAACTGCACTAGAATTTTTTTCTTCAGATTTTGCTCTGAAAACTCAAGTGAACAGAAATGTAAACATGGGGTTCTTTCAATGAGCGCTTTTTAATTACCTTGAAGGCAAAAAAAGTTGCATCTCTTTCAAAAGATGAGATACAGAGTGAAGGTAGGTCTATTTCCTCCAAATGAAAAAAGTTATAATTTTCTTGCATCTCATTCACTCACATTTTGGAAGAGGAAATGGATACCGCCGCCCCGGGAACCTTTATTTGATAACCAACACCTCTGTCATAGGTTACCCCAAGTGATTCGCTACGTTTGGTGATTTAGCAGGGGTGAGGTTGGTCTAAGTCTTGGAGGCGGATGACCAGGACACACTGAACCCCAAATTCCTACCCACCCCTTAAACAAATTTCCTTCCCAGAACTCTCCTCTCTTTCCTTTCCTTAAAAACAACCTCCACACAGCATCCCCTAAGATTTATTATAAAGAGGGAAATTATTTTCCTCAGGGCCTCCGGTATGGAGCTATAATTTTTTTTTTAAATACTGCTAGCCATGACGATAATTTTGACAGTATGGAATATAGTTCTAAGGATAATATTGAAGTGTGAGTGAATTCCAAAAATGCTTTTTGAAAGATAAAATTGAATAGTGAGTGAATTTCAAAAATTCAAAAACGTCAAATGTCAATGCGCTGATTGTTTTGCTTTTGTTCTTTATCATATAATGCTGCCCCTCTATCTTGCACTCCAAATGTCAATAGTCGAAAATGAGAGAAACGGTGAACGTATGTCTGCACCCCTCCAAAAGAAAAATACAATAATTATAATAAATCTCCCTCACACGTGTAAGGAAAAGGCAAAGCAATTCCCGTAAGCAAGTGGAAAAGTAATAAAATCTTAAAATACATAAATCCGTACACAACGCCATCCCTGATACTGACAAAAACAAAACACGGACAGTTGTGGATCGATAATTGCTTCATTGCGTAATTTTTAACTTGAATAAAAAAACTGAAATTCAGCTAATAAGTTAACACAACAGTTAGGGGGCATACATTAATTACGTGAGCTCACCAAGGGGGGAGGGGTCTAGATTGGAAGAAAAATTGCTCACCTAATTAATGTATCCCCCTTTATTGATTCTGAAGCGGTACAAAGTTTGTCGGGTCAGCTAGTATTTAAATAAAAGGCTGTCTACATCTGATTTCGAAAAACTGAGCGCAAAGCCGAAGTCATGCCAGAGATTTCAGCTAGAACCAAATAATTAAAAAAAAACAGTGTAAAAAAACAACGGCACAAATAATAATATATTTATGTAATTTATTAATTTATTTATTTATTTATTCACGCCTTGGAGGTTTTTACATGTATATGTTATTATAGATACATAATTTGTTCACGAGTATAATAATCAGTATATAACACAATAAACTTAACATTGAGGATATAAGCAGGTACAATAAAGGTAGGTATGTGGTTTCATTAACATGTAAAGTTGTATAAAGGAGCTCAATAAAAGTTTAAGTATAATAAGAGTAAAACAGAAGTGCTTAAGGTACAATGAAAGTAGTTATAGAGGAATGTATAGTTACTATGTTGATATTATTATAAACTTAAACATGAATAGTTTGTTCTAAAGCAAGTTTTAAAGAACGTAGCTAAATTAACAGAGCGATAAATAGTATCTACACATGAAAAAAATGGTGACCCGACAATTCGTCCTGCGACAATTCATCCGGCGACAGTTCATCCTGCGACAGTTCATCCTGCCGACAGTTCATCCTGCCGACAGTTCATCCCGCCGACAATTCATCCGGCGACAATTCATCCTGCCTGATCATTTAGAAGATTTTTATTAAGTAAGTATGCAAAGAGGATATACGGCCGTACAACCAAAATCGATGTATACTTATATCTGAAGGCATCTTGAGTGGAAATCCGCTGTAAAAATATTTTTACTAACAATAATTTCGACTCTCCCAAGAGCATGCGTGAATAACAAAATACGACATACTTATACTTATAGGTTAGGTTAGGTTAGGTTAGGTTGAATTGTCAGTATGAATTGTCGCCGGATGAATTGTCGGCGGAATGAACTGTCGGCAGGATGAACTGTCGGCAGGATGAACTGTCGGCCGGATTAACTGTCGCAGGATGAACTGTCGCCGGATGAATTGTCGCAGGATGAACTGTCATGGAACCGAAAAAAATACATGAGTTGCATTATCATAAAAAGTTATGCAAATGAGTTCGATAAATTTATAATATGATACAACGAGATTACAAAAAGTAAGTACTTTGGTAATCTATACATAAGTATTTAAAGTTTTTGTAATTATTGTATCGATCTTGAAGAGACCATCGAATATAATAATTTAATTATAATATCAATAACATATTATAAAATAATAGCAAGGGTATATCAAGATAAGTAGGAACATAAGTCAATAATGTAAGTAAATTATTATAATTATAAAAATAAATATAAATTTAAAACATAGATAGTGAATTGAAAAAATTAACTCCGAGATATTTATGATTTAACTGTCCTATTGTTTTTTTTTACATTTTGGAATAGGAAGTATTGATGTTTGTCTAAGATTTCTGTTATTTTTAAAAGGTGCAACTTTATTTTGAACATTATCTTTATAAATTTGTAATGTTGCGTGGTAAAAGTATAATGCATTTAATTTTCGAACCTTAAATTGTTTGAACAAAAGTTCTGACGAACATGGGTAGGGTTTTTTTTAAATTGTATTTATTATTAGTTTTTGTGATATGTAAATTGTTTGTTTATATATGTTCCGCCCCATCTAATAATGTCATAATGTATAATTGATTTGCAGAAAGCAAAGTATGTGGTTCTAAGTAATTTTTCGTTTAGATTATCTCTTAAACCTTTAAATATATATTGTTAGTTTCCTTCTTCTGTTGTTCAGAATATTTATGTGTGGGGACCATTTTATACGCTGGTCTATTGACATGCCCAGGTACCTAATTTCGGTCTTGCTTTCTAAGTTTGTACATAATGTATTGCATTTGTGGTTTTCTGTATTTTTCACAGAGTAGATTATTATGTTTATTTTTTAGGTGTTGTTTGTTTTTTAATGAAAATGGTAAATAATAGGTTTTTTAGAATTTGAAGTCAACAGGTTTTCATCAAACCATAATTTTAGTGCATTGATACCTGTATTTGCCATGTTATTTAATTCAGACCAGGTGTTTGCTTTTAGTAGTAGGACTGTATCGTCAGTGTATGAGACAATGTCTCCATATTTGGAAACATGGAATATATCATTGACATATATAATAAATAACAATGGTCCCAAAACTGTACCTTGGGGTATTGAAAAGTCGCTGTATTTTGAATCACTGATTTGATTGACTAATTTTACTTGTTGAGGTCTTTTATGTAAATAACTTGTTATCCATGCTAAGACTTTTCCATTTATTCCTATCGAGTTGCATTTATTTATTACTTTTTTGTGTGATATACCGACGAAAGCTTCTTTTAGGTCTATAAATACTCCAATACATTTTTTACCGGAATCTAGAGCCGTATATAAATAAATTAGTTATTTTTGCAATCGCGTCCATACATTTTATTAAATGTTAGCATTTACAAATTGTATTGGCTATGGTAGGAATATTTACATAATCATAGATCAGTGGTTGGTTATAATAATGAAAATAGCAACTAATAACTTAAATAATACATACGTACCTCCCCCGCCCTGCAGCCAAACAGTATGAAATGCAAACATTATTTGTCTTATTGAAGCAATATTAAAAATTATTACATCTCTGTATTGGAGTGATTCCTGTGTTCTCTGTGTTATTTGTGTGAGTTCCTGTGGCCAATAACAGACACAAATTTATATTCAAACATAAATTTTTAATATGTTAACACATGGTCAATGATTTGTAAGAAAAAAGTTCATAGTTGGAACAATTAATTGTTTTATTATTTTTTAATTTAATTTAAAATTTGGTGTCAAATTTCCCAAAAACAAATAATTAAATGTAAATTTGGAAAAAAACAATTCAATAATTTCGATTTGCGGAATGTCAACAACTAATAATTCAGAAGTGATGTAAGACATCTCTTTTTGAAGTGTGAAACTACTAAGTTAGCTTTGTTTTTATTCGAAAACTTTAACTCACGGGAACATTTGAAATAATTCCAATAAATGTTTAATATTAAATTGATTGGACGTTCGCGGGTATTTGGCCAAAAATTCTTCAGTGGGTACTAAAGTATTATGAATGCTGTGACCTTGTATGATCTGTCAAATAATAATTACACACACGCACACCCTAAGTAAAACACAAGCACAGTGCTGCCATAGATTAATCCAGTGTTTTTAAAATCCCAGCTAGAATTCTGGCAGTGATGGTGTGGCCATGAACCAAAGCCAGTTGGAGGGGAGTTCTGTGTTCTGTATCTCTCGAGTTCATCACCGCCATCAAATGCCTCTCATCTCCCTGAGGAAGCACAGTCCCGCCTCGCTCCGCCATCTTAAACATCTCCTCGGCTAAACGCAGCAGTCTGGTGATAGAGTGACCAGAAGAACATTGCAGAGGCGTGCGATTGTCGCTTCTGTCTCGACTGTTGTAGCACGCACCGTGCTCCAACAGGCAACTCACAATATCAGTGGCACCCTTCTTAGCTGCAACATGCATAGCTGTTGAACCTCCCACTACAGTTTTAGCATTGATAAACTTATGGTAGCCGTTGGATTTGGTCTTCTTAACATTCTGCACCAAGAGACGGACCGTTTGTATGCAAGCTCGGGACGTGGCGAGGTGTAAGGGAGTGTTCCCTTTCTGCGACACGGCAGTAGCGTCGGCTCCACTGTCCAGCAACAGCTTTACAACCTCCACCGTGGAAGCAAAGTGCAGTGCCGTTCTACCCTCGCTATCCGCAGTGTTCACGTTCGATCCGTTCTCTATCAAAATACCAACCTCACCCCTATCCCCTACACTGGCTGCTTTTAGCAAATTAATATCGCAAGGAGGAACATAGCCGGCATCAACATCAAGCATTTTTAATCGTTTATCCACGTTATCTAGAAATCCATCAAGTTTTGCAGAAAATGGGTGGTTGGGGCCCATAATAGCATTCTTTGCATTCAACCCCTCCTTGTGAACCTTCAGGGCATCGTGTACATTTTTCTGACATACGTATATGTTCTTAATAAGGTTTTGAGTATAAATTGTGTCACTGTGTTCGAGTCCCAACACATTTTTCTGAATAGCTAATGTTTCCTGAAGGACTACCAAAGCTTCATCAAGTTTGTCTTGGCTCACAAGAACAGTTGCCATGTTAAAACTGACTCTGATTGTGTCGGAGTGATTCAGTCCTAGAATCATTTTTCTAGTTTGGTAAACGGTTTGATATATGGCAAAAGCTTCATCGTGCTTGCCTTGAGCATTCAACACCATGGCAATATTATTTTGAAGACACAGTGTGAGAGGGTGATGGGCACCTAAGATAGTTTTATGTCTTTTGTAAACTTGCATGTTCAAGCGCAAGGCATCTTCGAGCTTCCTCAGGTCATAAAGCACAAGCCCTGCGGTGCTTTTAGTGTACATTAGTTGCTCATGTCCCTCTTCCAGCACTTCCTGTTGCCTCGGCATAACTTCCTTTAATATGCCCCACGCTTCTGTGTTCTTTCCTAGCCGGTGTAATAGTAAAGCCATGGTACTCCTGGTCTCCAGGGAGACTGGGTGGTGAGGACCAAATGTTTCCACTCTCTTCCGATAGATATCTTCCAACATGGGCATGGCTTCAAAATATTTACACTGTTTGTACAATGCTTGCGCTATTTTATATTGTATGTCCAGTGTTCCTGGATTATCCTCTCCCAATATTTCGATTCTTTCATTAAGCAGCTGTTTTAAAATATTTATAGCTTCCGTAAACCTTTCAAACATTAACAATGAGTCAACCGATGACAAAATATTAGGAGCATTGGCCTGTGAAACCTGCTTTAACTTGTCTATCTCGGGGAAATCACATTTCATAGCAACAACTACAAGTGTATTGCCATCAGCATCGCGAGCCTTCATCACCGCCTTTACAATTTCTTCATCCTTTATTTTGGTAATATCTTTGATTATCTTAACATCGTGGATTCGTACTCTCCTGAAACCAAGTGCAATTAATTGCAATAAGGATACAATATCATTTTGTGTAGCAAAATCCAACGGAGTCTTCAAATTGTTAGTTTTGAGGTTGTGTGCTGCGCCACTTTTCAACAAGGATTGAACTATTCCTGGATGAGAGTATTTGGATGCGTAATGCAGAGGAGCATTGCCACCCTTCCCAACAGCATTGGGATTGGCTTTGCTCTCTAACAAAATGTCACATATCTCTTGAAAGCCTTTCCAGGAGACGAAGTGTAAAAGTGTTGCATCGTCAGAACTCTTCGCATCTATATATTTTTCCAAGTCTTTAACCAAAATGCCTACCATCAAAACATCATTTTTTTTTACGGCGTTATATAGTTTTCTAATTGACTCTAATACATCTTTAATATCTCGACATTTAGTCAAATCTGCAGGGGTTCTACTAAGTTTGTCCTTGGCATTATACACCGCACCATTGTGTAATAACAACTTGACCATCTCTGTGTATCCCAATTCGGCAGCATAGTGAATAGGCATGGAGCCTTTTAAATCGGTGGAATTAATATCAACATTCTTGTTCATCAAGAATTGAGCCACAGCTAGTTGTCCTCTTACTGCGGCGCAATGCATCAGGGTCCAGCCAGCGGATCCCAGATCATCAATACTCATCCCAAGTTCCAGGAAGAAGACCAAGATGTTATGGTGGCCAAATCTAGCGGCTATATGGATTGGCTTAGAACCAGGTCTATTTCTAGCATTTATGTCTGCTCCTCGGTCTACCAAGAGTTTTGTTATTTCAAGATTACCCGCTTGAGCTGCGATATGAAGTAACGTCCAGTTATCGGTGCCTCTCTCATTAATTCTAGATCCTACATGTTGTAGCAGTATTAAGCTATTTGTTATTTGGGAATTAGCAATTGCCAGCTCTAATGGAGTTCTATTCTTTGAATCTCTAATGTTACAGTTGGCTCCCCAGTGGAGCAACCTTTCTACTGGCTTGTTTAAGTGGACTGCATGATACAGTGGCGATAAATTAGGATCTGCAGGATTAACGTCGGCTCCATTTTCTAGCATAATTTCGATAAACTCAGTATGTCCCATTGATATTGCTAAGAATAACGGTTGAGGGTCTTGTTGTATGCAATCTGCAATGTTAATACCACTCTTAATAAGCGCTTTGGCTATTGATGCATCACCATTTACAGCAGCCGTGCATAAGAGGTTTGATCGACTTCGATCTTTAATATTGATGTTAACATCTTTATTCTTCAACAAAGTTTCAAGTACAATTCTATGCCCCGCTTTAATTGCAGTTAATAGAAGTTGACCACCACCAACATTAACATCCGCTCCTTTGGCAATCAAGATTTCCAACAGTACTTTATTGTTATTCTCCGTTGCGCGGCATAATATGGAAGAACCTGTAAAATCCAAGTGGTTAACATTAGCTCCATACTTCAACAAGATCTCGACAGCTCCCTTGTGATTCCCACTGACAGCAAGATGCAACGCAGTAATACCACCTTCGGCCTGGGCATCAACATCCGCCTTTCCCTGGAGCAATGCTTCTACTACCGAACTGTTTCCAGCAAACGAGGCAAGGTGCAACGCTGTACCACCAAGTTGTCCTTTCTCATTAACATTGGCTCCGTACTTTAGCAACATTTGAATAGTTTTCTCATTGCAAGTTTTAGTGGCAGCTAAATGCAATGGTGTAAAATTGCTAAAATTTTTACACTTTACTTTAGCCTCTTTTCTCAACAAAGTCTTTGAAATTGCTTCATGACCATTTTCAGCACTAAGATGCAGAGCTGTGGAACCTTCTTTGTCCGCAGAATGTACATTAGCTCCTGCAGCTAGCAAAATGTCAACTATTTGCTGATGACCTCTAAATGCAGCTATGTGCAGTGGTGTTACTTGACCTATAATTTGTGTATGAATGCCGATCCCCCTTTGAATTAAAGCCTCTACGACAGAAGTATGGCCATGCAGAGCAGCAATGTGTAATGCCGTTGATCCAGTGACATCTCTGCTATCTGCCAGAGCGCCATTCTGCAACAAGAGGTCGACTATATCCGCATGTCCACCCTCTGCCGCAAAATGAATTGGGGTGAGGCCATCAATTCTTATAGCATTGACATTGGCATTGTATTGTAACAGTAGACTTACGATGAATGCATTGCCATTAGAAACAGCCGTGTGGAAGGGAGTGTTATTGTATAGCACGTCTCCATTATTTACAAAAGCACCCTTTTCCAAGAGAATCTTAACTACATCTTTGTGGTTGTTTTCTACTGCCATATCTAATGAGGATAAATAATTAGACTGCCTGAGGTTTACATGAGCCCCCCTTTCTAGCAGAGTATTCACAACCTCTTGGTGACCATTGAATGCTGCCAGATGCAATGGTACGGCACCTAGACTAGTCTTAGCATTGATATCGGCTTCTTTTAGCAACAAGTACTGTACTATTTCTACATGCCC
Source organism: Limnephilus marmoratus (assembly GCA_917880885.1). NCBI lineage: Eukaryota > Metazoa > Arthropoda > Insecta > Trichoptera > Limnephilidae > Limnephilus > Limnephilus marmoratus. Next base: position 20,917,675 of record OU862928.1, on the reverse strand, counting down.
GAATTCCGCAGCTGCGTGAAGGGAAGTAAAACCTCCATTAATAGTATCATGTACAGTAGAATATTTGCCCAAAAAGATTTTAACCACATCTAAGTAATTATTCATCACTGCATAGAGCAAAGGAGAATTTCCTGCATTATCTGTAATAGCAGTTTTGGCTCCCAGTGAAAGTAATATCACAACAGTCTTCTTGTGGCCATTTTGGGAAGCCAGGTGTAACGGTGTCATTCCAGCATTTTCAACTTGATTAATTGCGTTTCCCTTTTCTACAACTAAAAATTTCACAATGACATCTCTTCCATATCTTGCAGCTACGTGGAGGGCAGTTTGACCGTCGACATCTGTTACCTCAGAGTTAATCATTTTCTGTACAGTCAAAAATTTGATAGTTTCAATATTAGGTCCCTGCGCAGCGTAGTGTAGCGTAGATGACAAATCTCTATTTCTTGAATACATATCAGCTCCTCCCGCGATTCCCAATGTGAATTTCTCAAAGTTCCCGCTAAGTAGAGACTTCCACATTTCCTTCTGTTTGTCAAGAATAGACAAGCCCCGCTCGTATTTCTGTCTCAATTTTTTGACATTGTGTTTTGAAACGCTCCCTATTTTACATTTCAGTAAAAGGTCTTTGCTTTCAGTAAGTTTCACGGCATTTAGGAGCACAGCAGACCAAGCATCAGTTGGCAGAATATCCACCAAGGCATTCCTGTGAGCCAAGTGGTTGCGCAAGCACCTGCCATTCAAAAGAGGCATGTTTTCATCAATATACAGTCGATTGTTGGGAACACTTATGGAGCTATCTAAAAGGGACATAATATCAAGCACAAGACCTTCTATCATAAATCTATTTGTAATCTTATTTTTACAGAGGAAAGAAAGATGCTCAAATAATTGACCACACATTTTGTTAGTTCCTACGATCTCCTCGAGTTCAGTTAATTTCTGAGCGAGTTGTTTACTAATTAACTCGCTGCTGTTTTTAACGTATTTTTTCTGTTCGTTATCATTTTTATTGAATTTGTCCAAATGTAATAATTGTTTGCTATATTCATCAATACATTTGATATTGCCCTTATCTAATAACCCAGTAAGATAAATTTTAACAATCATGATTTGTATTTGAATAGCAATCTCTGGTTTAATTCTTATAGATACGCTGTTATAAAATTTGCGTAATAGGTAGGCTAGTGAATAATCTCTTTCAATTTCTATAGAATTTTCTTGAGATGAAAAGTTATTTAATGCTTTTTTAGCAATAAATCTCATGGACCTCATTATATTGACATGACATTCTTTTCTGTGGCTATATAGGGAGGAAGAACAATGAACAATATTTTTTATACAAACGTAGTCGTCCATTGTTAAATGATGTTGTATTTTGGATTTTCCAAGGACATCTTTTATTTCAGAAAACAGTTTCTGTTCGTATGGAGTTTGATCTACTATTTTTATAAAAATGTCTTCAATAAAATCTTCAATTTTTCGGTGACCTTTTGTAACAGTATCTATTTCATGGACATTCGCAATTTCAATATCACGAAAAACATTTGCGACTTCATGAAGTTCATCTACACTGTCAGTATTGATGAGCGTGGTAAGCAAATGCTTTATTTTATTCACTTTACTGGAGTAAGTTATGTAAGTAATGACAGATGCAAACTTTTTAATGTCATTTTGAATGTTAGAATATAATACAGAGTCTTCTGACTCTAGGTGTGGATGAGATAGAGAGTCGCGCAAGTCTTGCAGGACTTTTCTGGTTTCTTTGGGTGCAGAGAGGAGGAGGAGATCACTCACGGTTGGGGAGAGATTGGGGCTGTCCAATGTGTTCTTCAGATGCTCTCCCGTCACCTGGAGGGCTCTCTTGATAGTCAACTGACCGAGTCTAGAAGCAGAGTCTGCCAGCAAGGCCGCGTCTAGGTATGTCTTCATGATGTGGAGCGAGGATATGTCTCTAACCTCCTTATAGTCAGCGTACAAATCTGGATAACCGCTGTTAATGCTAGGGGCAATATCCTCGCGGTTTCTTCTCACCGTATTCCTAAGCTTCTTAACATCTGTAGACCTGATGTGTTCCTCCAACTCTTGCAGGGCACTGACGAACTTGTTCAATTCCTTCATTAACTTCTCTTTCTTCAGTACGGACAGATAGAATAAATTTAATTCTTGCCGCCGAATGTGGGCGGATATAAAGCTCACCAAGCAGAACTCCATTTCTTCCCAGGGCAAAATATCGTATGTGGACTTCAATAGATGTTTTAGTATGTGGATATTCTGAGCTATAAACTTGGCCGTGTATAAAAAGTGACTGTCCACTTCTGTATAAGTATTAACTTGTGCTACATTTTCCATAAGCAGGTTGATGCGTTCTTGGATATCAGCTACGGAAGTGTCAGGAAGCTCTTCGTCGCCTTTGTAGAAGAAACGTAGATCGAGCAACTTGTATTGAACAAACATATGCATTTTCTTTGACACTAGGACATTGTTTAAGAGTATTTCCTCGTAAGAGTGAGAGAGGAGTCGCTCCGAGAGTTCAGGAGTTACTGACCCGAGGAGTGTGCGGAGGAGCTCCACATTGCTGGAGCGGATGGCGTGATATACGGCGCAGTGTCCTTCATATTCCTGTTCCACTGAACACCAGCGAGGAACAACAACTGCACCATCAGAGGTGTCTTCCTCCAATAACAAGTTCAATAAGTCAGGCCTGTTGTGCTTGCAAGCCAAGGTGATGAAGGGGAAGGAGGGAGAGTCCATCCCCCGGAGCCGTCTCAGGTCTGCGCGGGACCGGCAGGCCAGGAGAGCTGACACTTGATGACTCTTATCTGCCTCCATTGTCAGTCACACTACCAGTACACTTTAACACAATCACACTAAGTTATACGGCATAGTGTCACCAACAAACACTGCACGCAATGTCACACTTCCAACATTGCTGTTAATAGTTTTGCATCCGGGAAAGCCGCAGCACTGAACTTTGTGTGAAATTCGAATAAACAACATAACAATAGTAATAATGTGAATCTCAATTAGATTTAACAGGTGTCAGCAGTAATCAATCAGTTCACTGATAAGATAGTACCAATGTAGGTAAATCAAACAATTCACAGATAAGATTGAATGATTAACAAAAAATTCAATACATAATCGTATCATTTTGATAATGGCTTTGAATACTGAAATACCTGCCATAATAATAAAAAACGATTAAAATATTTGCGGAATCTATAACATCATTAAATTGGATTTATTTGAAACTATGTAGTACCTGGCATGGTCTTGGCGGCGGATGCGTCTGCCCACCAGCTGCATGCCTTTATTTATTATGCCATGGCAAGAATAAATAAAGGCAATAATAATATATATAAATAGGATGAGGTTTATAGGTTTATAGGGATGAGGTTTATAAATTTATAGGGATGAGGTTTATAAATATTTAGGATACCCGCAATCGAATAGATTAGATCACACTAGTATTAAAAATGATATTAGGATTAAATTTCAAACTAGGATCAGAAAAATTTTAAAATGCAATCTATCTGCTAAAAGTTTAGTAAAAGCAATAAATACTTGGGCAATACCTCTACTAACGTACTCATTTGGCATAATTAAATGGTCCAATACAGATTTAGATAGTTTAGAACGATTAATTAGAACTACTTTAACAAAGTTTAATTGCCATCATCCAAATTCAGCTATAGAACGAATTAATTTACCTAGAAATTTAGGAGGTAGGGGTGTAGTCAAAATAACATCTTTGAAACACAATCAGGTAGAAATGCTTAGAAATTTTTTCTATAGGAAAGCTAATAGCTCAGAAATGCACAAAATAATTTGCAAGGCAGATAGAAATATTACACCTTTAAATTTATATGACGAGAATGCCAACATTCTTATAAATACTAACCAGGAATTATTAGATTCCTGGTCAAATAAAATTATTCACGCAACACACTTCAATTATCTCAACCAAACGTATGTTGACAAACTTTCGTCAAACAAATGGTTGAGTATTGGAGAGTTGAGCGCAGAAATAGAAGGATTTATGCTTGCCATTCAAGATAGAGTCATTAATACTAAAAATTATAGAAAGCATATAATCAAAGATATAAATCAAATTGATGATTTATGTAGAAAATGTTTGGCTTTTCCGTAAACTATAGAACATATTATATCGGGATGTTCTATATTAGCGCCTTCCGAATATACATTTAGGCACAATCAGGTTTTAAAAATAATCCACCAAAGTTTGGTAATTAAACATAACTTGATCGATTGCCGTAATGTAGTACCATATTATGAATATGAACCAAATTCATTTATAGAAAATGAATTTTATAAAATATATTATGATAAAACTATTCTAACAGATAGAACAATTAGTCATAATAGACCTGATATAGTTTTACATGACAAAATTAAAAAAATAACTTATATCATTGATGTAGCTATTCCAAATTCCTGTAATATTCAAAAAACTGTTTCTGAAAAAATTAGAAAATACACAGATTTAGGAAATGAGATTAAAAGAATTTGGCATTCTCGGACTATAAAAATATTACCATTTGTTATTTCGGCCACTGGCATAATACCTAGGAGTCTGATTCAAAATTTAAACATATTAGATTTGTCAAAGAATTTGTATATAAAAATGCAAAAATCAGTAATTTTAAATACATGTAGGATTACAAAAGATTTTTTAAATATTTATATTGAGGGATCGGTAGGATTTTTCCTGTTTTTTTTTTTTTTTTTTTTTTTTTTTTTTTGGGGGGAAAATTTAACCCGGACATTTAAATCTGGTGCGTTAAAATATGTAATATCTATAATACAAAAAAGAATCGCTGAATGTGTTGCTAAGCGCATAACTTTCGTACGACTGCACAAAATTGGATAATTCTTTTTTTTGTGTGTTCGTTATTGTCAGGACAAGGTTTTTATAAAACTTCCGGTGAGCTCTGGCATTACAAAATTTGTATTAAAAAATTGCTCTTGGTGGCACGTGAGGAAGCGGCTATCGCTATGGAAAGCGGGAGGGAGGGAGAGATGGGGGAGGGGAACCAGGGGGGGAAGGGGAACCAGGGAGGGGGGAGGGGAACTCGGAAGAGGGGGTCGCGGGACGGGGGAAGGGGGGGGGGGAGTGTAGTGGGAAGTGGGAAGGACGAAGGACGGAGTGGGAAGAAAAAAAGTGGAGGCGGAAGGGGAACGAGACGAATGGGAAAGGACACTCAGGGAGAAACAATTTCTTAATTAAATGGCATAGCAACGCATGCCGGGACCAGCTAGTATAATAATAATAATAATGGTTGAAGGAGTCCCTTTGACTTCTCCAGCCGTACTCCAGGATACACTGACCCCCAGATTCCTTCCCACTCCAAATGTCCTTTTCCTTTCCAGAACTTCCTTTCCTAAAAAGACCCTCCACACAGCATCCCCAAAGATGACATAGGCCCTGAGAGGAATTATTTTCCTCAGGGCCTCTTGTGTGGAGCTAAGGTAAAAAAAAAAAACAAAACTCTCGAGTAGGTACTCCGAGTTAAAAGAGGACGTTGCGCGTTGGTGCGTTATATAAGGTATTCTTTATAGAATAAAGAATACTAGAAATTACTTTTGAGTAGATATGAACGGAAAGCAATGTCACTATTGCCATAGTACCTACCTTTATATTGTGTTTGTTCTATGTCTCTCTTACATTCATCTGGCAACTTACACTTTTTTTCTTATACTTGTTCACATTCCTTTTGAATTTTATAGTGGTACTTAAAAGGGCCCGCAACCCGAATTTCTACCGATTTTTTACATATCTCCCTTAAACACGTTAAGTTTTAAAGCTCTTAAAAATATATATATGTTAGTCTTGAAGATAATATCTAGACTTTGCCCGCGCCGAAACGCAAATTACATAAAATTCCCTCGATAGAAAAAAATCGCAAAGTATGCACCAAAAATTATTATAAACACGTTTGTTTCAGTTATTTTACAAGTTATACGTATGAAAAAAATCACAATGTTTCTTTAAATGCTGTTTAAGACAATGCCCTCGAGATTTTTGCTCTATTTTAAACGAGTCGTGTTTTATTAAACATTTTCGCATCGATTTTGTCGCTGTAAATGTTAGCGCTCTCCTCTAATATTCGTAATATCGTATCTCTCTATCTTCTTCTTTTCGAGCCCGGTTGCGGAGCCGTAAACACAGTTCAATTTGGGAAGCGGGCATAGGTACCGCCGCCCCGGAAACCATTTAATGATAACCAACACCTCTGCCACAGGAATCTAGTCTAGAGTGTTTCGCTAAGGCTGGGCGGATGTGTCTGCCCATAAACTCCGTGGTGGACCGTATCGGGAGAGACTAGTTTTCGATCTCTCCAGTAGGACTCTCTCGGAACATCGCCTTGCACCGCAGTGTTTGGATTCATACGTCCGTTACTCCTGGACACACTGACCCCCAGATTCCTACCCACCCACCGGATCTGGAGAGACTGGTTGAGAGAGACCTTTTGATCTCTCCAGCAGGACTCTCTCGGAACATCGCCTTGCACCGCAGTGTGAGGGATGGATTCAAACGTCCATTACTCCTGGAGACACTGTTCCCAGATTACTACCTACGCTTCATACTTTTTTACTTCCCAGAACTTCATCTCCTTCTTTTTCTAAAAAGACCCTCCACACAGCATCCCCAAAGATGACATAGACCTTGAGGAGAATTGTTCTGCATGTGAAATCTAAACGTATCTTCTCAGAAAGCTTCCCAGTTAGCAGTATTATTACTTCTCAGAAAGCTTCTCAGTTAGTAGTATTATTACTTCTCAGAAAGCTTCTCAGTTAGTAGTATTATTACTTCTCAGAAAGCTTCTCAGTTAGTAGTATTATTACTTCTCAGAAAGCTTCTCAGTTAGTAGTATTATACTTTTTTACTTCGCAGAACTTCATTTCCTTCTTTTTCTAAAAAGACCCTCCACACAGCATCCCCAAAGATGACATAGACCTTGAGGAGAATTGTTCTGCATGTGAAATCTAAACGTATCTTCTCAGAAAGCTTCCCAGTTAGCAGTATTATTACTTCTCAGAAAGCTTCTCAGTTAGTAGTATTATTACTTCTCAGAAAGCTTCTCAGTTAGTAGTATTATTACTTCTCAGAAAGCTTCTCAGTTAGTAGTATTATACTTTTTTACTTCGCAGAACTTCATTTCCTTCTTTTTCTAAAAAGACCCTCCACACAGCATCCCCAAAGATGACATAGACCTTGAGGAGAATTGTTCTGCATGTGAAATCTAAACGTATCTTCTCAGAAAGCTTCCCAGTTAGTAGTATTATTACTTCTCAGAAAGCTTCTTAGTTAGTAGTATTATTACTTCTCAGAAAGCTTCTCAGTTAGAAGTATTATTACTTCTCAGAAAGCTTCTCAGTTAGTAGTATTATTACTTCTCAGAAAGCTTCTCAGTTAGTAGTATTATTACTTCTCAGAAAGCTTCTCAGTTAGTAGTATTATTACTTCTCAGAAAGCTTCTCAGTTAGTAGTATTATTACTTCTCAGAAAGCTTCTCAGTTAGTAGTATTATTACTTCTCAGAAAGCTTCTCAGTTAGTAGTATTATTACTTCTCAGAAAGCTTCTCAGTTAGTAGTATTATTACTGATCTTTATTGGTTTCTCACAGTCCTATCTAATGCATTTTATTCCAATTCCCATCTTTCTAAAAAGCGGTAGAATGCCTAAAACTAAAGATTGCAAATCGTTTCTTCCGGGTGTTGCATTGGGACACATCATATTTTTTCTCAGGTAATTAAAAATTATTTTATAAGCATATCTTCGGATGAACAAACCGATGTTTTCACACCGTTTTGGGTAATTAGTCGCTGAAAAACAAACGCGATTGCCGCCACAAAAACGTTATGTAAATAACAAAACCGTTCAAAGGAAAGATATATTTTTATTTTTGAGGATTTTTATTTATATAAATATATATTTTTTTTCAATTATTTATTAACCAAGATATTACAATAGATATATACAAAATACAATATACATTTTTATATTTTAATATACAATTTATTTGTTAATATATTTTTTTTTGGTATATACCACCTCACTAGGCTGAGCCTGTTCCAAGGTGACAGGAATTTAAACTAATTTTGTTATCTTAATCTTGGAAGAAAAATAAGATAAAAATAAAAATATTTTAATTTAAATAGATAAATAGAATAAAATAGCAAAAAAAAGAAATGAAAAAGAAAATACATAAGAAAAATAGAAAAAATATGAAGGAAACAAATTAGAGACACAAAAATAATTGAGAGGAAAAGAGAAAAGATACAGGCGTTGAGTGTGTTCTTGTATTGTTCAAGTTATCTGCCCGCAGTATGCAATGCCTTTGTTCATTATCCAGATTTGAATTTTGTGTTTTAGATTAGCATTTTTTGTCATGTGGATATGTTTAATATCTTATTAATTAAATTAAAAAATTTTGGAGCCAGATTACGATAATGTCTTTGTCCATATGTAGTATTTGTCTTCGGAAGCATGTGTTGATGTTTATGTCGTGTGTTGTAATTGTATTGTGCAGTATGATGGTTTAGTTTGTCTTTTTGGTAATGAATTATATGTATTTCTATTTATTTATCTGAGCACCAAAACAAATAGTTACACTTTTAAAGAAATAATTATTTTTATTAGAATTACTCTTTTTATTTACGATAACTTTGAAGGTTATTCCCATCAATTTAATATGTCATTGAAGAGGAAGATAATTCTAATAAATCTAAACGAAAATATGAAAATAAGAAGACACAGAAAAATAAAAAGGTTACGGTGCCAATTGGGATTCGAACTCAGGATCTCTCGATTTATCATCTAGTGCAGGGGTCACCAAATGGCGGACCGCGGTCCGGATCCGGATCGCCGACCTATTTTGTGCGGACCCTGCGTTAACAATACAAAATATTTTTTCATTAAGGATCTTTTAAATCGGAATTCACAGATTTTTAGAAAATTGAGAATGTCTTCGACATCCTTAGTAACATTTACTCTCTGCATCCTGGCGATGAATGGAGCAATTAAGTTGCAAATATTTTCGGTAGTAATAAAGCTGCACTCCAGATGGAAATGTTCGATTTCCAAGAAGTTTTTCCAAGTTTCTTGTCAAGACTTTCGGTTTCGGTTTCGGCCTAGTATCGGCCAAAAAACGAGTTTCGGCTTAGTTTCGGTTTCGGCCGCCATCCAGCCGAAACTACGGCCGAAACCGAAACTCAATTCGGGAGGTTTCGTTCTGCGATCGGACATGTTCGGTGCACTAAACTGCGAGCCACAGTGTCATTTTGCTGCGTACGCGCTCATAGTCGTGTCAGGACTTGATTCACTCGTTTGTGTTCATTTGTTGTGAAATTGGAGTTGTTTATGCTTAACATTTCAAATTATTTTGTTCTTAAAATGAAAGAGAATTTTTTGTTAAGTGTACCTAAACAAATTAGGTTTAAAAAAAGTAATTTTAACCTTTTATTTTATGTTATTTGTTAATAATGTTCAAATAGGTAATACCTCCTATTTTTTTAATATTATTTACGAAGCGATTTATTGCGAGTTCAAGAAGCATAAATAATTTATTTTAAATAAGGATTGATAGTTATGTTATGTTTATTTTTAGTTCAAACATCAGAGATTGAATGATTAATATAATATGACTTTAAAATAAAGGCTGATTAATTAAGATTGACATTTTTTTTCCACGAAAAAATGACCTCATATGGATGTTTCGGTTTCGGTTTCGGCCGTAAAAACTACTTTCGGTCGGACACTAGAAATTTGTTTGTGCTAATAAATACCTTGAAACTTCTCACTTTATTTGGGTCAACATATGTTTGTGAAGCAGCATTTTCCAAGATGAACTTCATTAAAAATAAATTCCGGAGCAGACTTACCGATGAACATCTCCAAGATATAATGATAATAGCCTGCACACTTTAGTTTAAACTTCGGACAAGTCGTCGAAGGCAAAACATGTTCTCATTAATATTGTAAAATTAAATTTTTCTCATGTAAAAAACCCTCGGTACCTACTTCTTTTTATTCTCCAGTCTCCCCATACAGCTTCCGGATCTCCGTCACCAGCCGTCTCTTTCGACCGCTGATTGCCCGTGTCCGTCTCCCTGCAGCCAGCGCCGGATCTGCCATACGTTCAAAAACGTGCAAAAAACCTGGCGCCTACTCCGAAGGGGCGCCGTGAGAAAATAAATATTGTATTAAAATTTAGTTATAATATTCCCTGAATCGTTTAAAAATTACCTTTAGTATGAAATAATTATTACGCTCTAGCAACACTTTCCAAAGAAACAGAATACGCACGCATCAGGTTGATATCAACGGCTTACGAATTTATAGCCAGTTACAGATTTTTTTTACAAATTCCATATATTTAGTTTAAACGTAAGATCTATTTTTCCATATATCTTTTACCGCCTTTTACGACGAATGGTTGCGATCCAAATTCAATGACCAATCACAGTGCGGTATTTTTGTTCTAGGGAGTTAAACAAACCGACACGCCTTTCAAAATGCTGACAATTTTAGTTAGCGTACTTTCGCTATTGTTTTTGTTTACCCAATAGATTCAGAGAGTACAGGGCTCCTGGGGATTCTCTCTTTAAAAAAACGAGTGTGAGAGCTACCGCCAGGTCACTTGGAAAAGTTACACCCTTTATATATCTTGATTTTATTTGATAAATTAGTGTAAAAAAAAAAATTAAATAAAAAAAATTGGGGTGAACGAATTTTTAATCAAAATAAAAATGTAGGGGGGGGGGGGGGCGCCATCGGTACCTACTGCACAGAGCACCAGATTCCGTAGATCCGGCCCTGCCTGCAGCTACAGAATCCAGCCCTTTGTCCGGTCCCGCTTGAATAGCTGCAGCGACAGAATCTGAGCCCTTGCCCCAGATTCCGGCTTAAATCTTCCGTAGATGGTCTGCTGTCACCGTCTTCTTCTTACTGCATGCAATGCTAGCATGCCAACGCCAAATTTGCTCCCACAATACTGCAATAAGGATGCAGGCTCTAATGCACGACCTTGTGATGGCGTCTTCTTGGGTGCGTCCTCCATGCAACAATTTTTTTTAATGTCGCAACAATCTCCTCTCTTCAGTTTTTGTCTTCAGGTTCTTAGCCAGTTACGGAGTCGGCCACTTTCGGCTGCGCCAGTTGTAATATCGGTTGTGATATTGTGTGTTCAGCTCTACAGGCTGAGTCTGTTGTAAGGTCCAGCGAACATACATTGGAAATGTAGACGAATATTGGTAGGTAGTACGCAAAGAAGAGAGAGTAACGGAATACTGTACTAGTATTTATTGTGGAGCTGCCTAACACAAAAGAGGACGGATCTAGCACGCATCGCCTTATATAGATTCGCGCAAGCATGCTATCTCGCTTGCACTCATACAATTCACACAGACATTACAAAAACATTTGTCAAAATTACATTTAATAAAATAATGTTCCGGAATTATTATTTTAATTGTTAAGCTGGGGGGGGGGGGGGGGTAGGCTTTTCCCACACGGACCGCGACGGTTATGTTATTTTTAAAAAAACCGGACCTCTAATGAAAGTAATTGGTGACCCCTGATCTAGTGCCTTAACCAATTCCGACACTGAGACCTCTTATTTTTAATCCATTTTTGTCAATCTCATATTTCAAATTCAGAATTAAGAATTACCAGATAATATAAAAAGTAATTTTATAAATTTTATAAAAAGTATTTTTAATAATTTTTTTATTATTATTATTTTTTTGGTAAAAGTGAATTTCGTCCACCTCACGGATAATACGGAACGTTCGTGTTGTCGATGTTCAATGCACGGATAATACGGAATATTCCCTTTTTAACTAATAGACAATCAAATATGACATTTGTCGGAAGTACCAATCTTATAAAATAAATTCTCGTCAAAATAAAAACCTAAAAGTACCTACTTGGAATTATTGGATTGAGGTTCAAACTACTAAAGCTGTATGTCATCATAATTTAGATATACATTCCAGGTTTTGAATGGTTTGTTTGGCAAAGCAGGGTTTGTCTAGCGGGTATGTGTAATTATTCCAATACATTTCTTTTCACGTTCTTCTATTATAAATACAGGTACAAACTTGTCAATGAAGCATTCACTTAATATCATGAATAAATTATTGTTTTACGTGGCAATAATGACGCGTGCCTCGTACTGAACACAGGTTTGGAAAGAGAATTGGCGTAACAAACCCGTGCACAATTGGATGCCGCTTGCCTTCTATTGAACACGGGTTTGAAGGAGAAATAGCGTTACAAACTCGTATTGATTTCGAGGCATGGTTGCCTCAATATTGAACACGGAAAAGGAAATACACTGCCGGTGTGGAACTCTACCAACTGTCCCTAATGTGTCCCTATACGATTCTGTCATATATTTTTTTTATTACAATAACTCTCTTTTATAGTTCTTGTCCCGGTAATACGAGGGGTCCTGGGTTCGAGTCCTTGTTGCGGCCGTTAGCTTTTTATTTTTCTGTGTCTTGTTCTTTTTCATATTTTCGTTGAAATTTATTAGCATTATCTTCTTCTTCAAAGGATTACAGAAGATACCTAAAGAAGGTTAAAAATTGCAAAAAGTTGGTCACGAAGTATGGGTACGTTCCCTTATATATAAACATCTTGTGTCACGGTGTTTGTGGTCGCACTCCTCCGAAACAGCTTTGCCGATTTTTATTAATTTTTTTATGTATCTTTGGTAGGTATGAGAATAGGTTTTAAAGTATATTTTATACCGCTAGGGTGTCCTTACCCAGAATTTTTTTTTTGACATTTTTTTTTATATTTTTTTATTTGGCATCAAAAAATACCTATAACCCTAAATTTTAACCCGCCTTCCCCCACCCTCCCATTTCTTAATCGTGATTTTAGTATTTTTGAATGAACAAATTTAACCGTCTTTCGTATTTCAAACAGAACGAAATTATTAATAATAATGAATGACAGATGGCGCCACGTCCGCCTCATGGAACTTTCATCCACACATGCGCAAGACATTCACGAGAAGCGTCGCGTCATTTTGATATTTCTTTCGGCATTGTGTTCTCGCGTGGGCAAACCATCGAGCTTATTTGCGTTGGCTAAAGACGGACTGACCCAAAATATCGTACACTCAATTGCTCTTCGAAATTCATATTGATTTTCTTTATTTCATTTTCCTGCTTTAGTTGGTGGTTTTTTTTGCTTTTATCGGCGGTCCATTCCTCTTTCTGTCATAGATAAAAAAAGCGCACTTACAATATATTCGTTATTTTTTATTTAACAACCAATATATTCACTAGAAATAATTTATATGGCAGAACAACGTTTGTCGGGTCAGCTAGTAACTTTATAAGGAACTACAATACATTTTGTTGAGTTTAAAATAATATCTTTCACGAATGTCTGGTAAAACTAGGTCACATGTTGGGTTTTTTCGAAATTTTGATAAATTCCATTTGGCGCGTCACGAAATGTCTAAAAATAAAATCGAGCGGTCAAAACAGCATTTTTTTTCATGATCTGGAAGCTAGCACCACATCACGAATTGGGCTAGGCATGAATTGGCGGGTTGCACCATGAAGTAACCGCTATTACGATCAATATTACAGTGTTTATTGCTCAAGAATTTAAGATAAATTACATAATTAGTATGTTTGATTAGTAATTACATAATTAGTAGTTAACCCCTCAAAAATTTGGCATTTTTTCAGATGGTCAAAATATTTTCGCTTTACAATAAAATGCAAATATTTGAAATATTTCTGAGCACATTCAAAAACCAAAAACTGTGTTAGAAAGGTGATGAAATACGCTTTCAAATTATAGATATCGAAAAAAAAAAATTTTTAATAAAAATTTGCATACAAACATAAAAAAGTTTTCAAAATGGCACACCTTACGTTTTTTCTAACTAAAGTTTCTGATAATAAAAAAAAATAAAAACACATACATATTTTATTAGACTAATGTATAACAAACACATATTGTAACCTCACTTTTTTGATGCTCTATGTAAAAATAATTTGTAAAAAATTCCCGAAGTTTCAAATTATTTTTTCAACTTGCGATTCAAAACTTTGTGTACATAAAAGTGTAAATTTTACTTTTTTGGTGGCTATTTTATAAATTGGAATATAAATCGTGGTGTTTTTCCTTTCTAACATCGATTAGAACATATTTCTAACTATGATAGTAAGGGAGTTACAGCGTTTTATTAGAGACCTCTGTGCGTTGGGACAAATATGGTCTTCTGTGATTAAACGGGTTTTAAGGTGGTCGAAACCAGGCAATTAACAGTTTTTGAACTAAGCGAGAGTAGCAGTCCACAGAGGAGTTTTAATACCAAGGTTTGAAGACTAATAATAATAATAATATTTGAATGATTTATAAAGCGCCGTTTTTGTGAAAAATCACCTCAAGGGCACTATACAAACTTATAATATATTTCTAAGATCTAGAAAACTACAAGCTAGACGAACAATTAAAAACAACTTATGGTTAAAAATTGCATCCAGCAGTTCATTGATCACCGATACGAAAATACATGTACAATGTTTTGACCAATAAACGCGATGCTGCCTAAAAATGAATGAATACAGGACCGTACTTACCTGGGAAGTCGCTTGAAATTAACACTGTTAATTGTCTATTTAAATAAATTTAGATAGAGTTCGCACGCAGAGGACATAGGTAATTGTGAACACATGTTATAAAAAAATTAAAAATATTTTAATTAGAGTGGTTTGTTGAAAGTCAAGATATTATCTCACCAAATCAGTATGGTTTTCGGAAAAAGAAATCTACAATGGATAATTTAAGTTTGTTCACAACTGATATCCGAGTTTCTTAATCCCTAAATTCTTATACATTGGCCACATTCCTTGACCTTTCATCAGCTTACGATGATGTTTTACTGAATGTTTTGAAAGAAAAGCTAATTAAAAAACAAATCCCCCCGAAATTGGTCCAATTTATTATTAATTTGCTCTCAGATAGGTCCATTATTAATGAGTCTTCCTCTAAATGCTTAAGGCGCAAACTATGGAGAGGTTTGCCCCAGGGTTCTGTTATTAGTCCTCTGTTGTTTAATATTTTTAATGAGTGTATTTTGGAAAGTGAAAGCAACATTTAATGGTGGGCGGTACAGTAGTACAAGGATTTTGATCTTCCTAAATGTGATTCGTTCAACAATTTGCTAATACCCTGCCTAAACTTTGCGGGATCTGTTTTTGAGAATAGAAAAACGTCAGATAGGGGATGTGGTTTACGAGGGTAACAATAGGGTTGGATGCTCCTTGTTTTGCCAAGAAATCCGCAATATCGTTACCCACTATGCCAACATGTCCACGAATCAAAATCGGAGTTACTTATTTATTTATTAATTTTCGGGAAATCGACAGTTTATATTTATTTCAGTTGGTACATAGTATTAAATAGCCAAAATAAAACCAATTACGGATTTCCTCCTTGTGACTTTACTTCTACTGAGACAGCATAATAAGAATAAGTAAGTTAATTTTATAAAAAAGGAATATTAATCCAAAATTATATAAAACAAAAATATATATATACTCAAAACAATTTTTTTAATATACAAATGAAAAATTACAAAACGAAAAATCAGTCAATACATTGGTAGCCATGGAGAGAAGTTGTACATATAAATCAAATCATAACAGAAATATAAACAATAAAAACATAACATTATTCAAGAACCATCAGAGAAATACTCTTTTATCGACCTTTATATTCAGTAAGTTTGCAATTGAAAATGTCAACATTGGATAATACGCTATTATAACTAGTGCATAGTCTGTTCAGGCAAGAATTCTGCTTACAGTTTGTCTTGCATTGATCCACCCTGAACAGGACAGAAGAGCGTGTTGAACGTGCAGGTACATTGAATTGAATTTTATTTAGCAACTCTGGGCATTGAATATTATTGTTGACTACTTTATACAAGAATAGTGCATCCATATGATGCCTTCGTACACTCAATGAATCAATTTTAAAGTGTGAAGCTGTCTCTGCATAGTTATTAAATCTTACAAACGACTTGTAACAAAGATATTTTAAGAATTTGTTTTGAATAGCCTCGATTTTGTTTATGTGGATTTTGTAAAATGGAGACCAAACAACTGATGCAAAGTCCAGATGACTACGTACATAGGCAAAGTAGAGTTGCTTAATGATATTGATGCTATTAAAAAGTTTTGTGTTTCTTATGATGAAACCTAACATTTTGGAAGCTTTATTTATGATTTGTTGTATATGAAGGTTATATTGTAGTTTACTATCAAGGGTTATTCCAAGATCACGAATATCTGAGACTGTTGCAATGTTTTTGTTATTTATAGAATAATTAAATAATGTTTTATTTTTATTTCTTGAAAAGGTAATATGATGACATTTTGAGACATTTAGAAATAGTTGATTATGTTGGCAATAGGTAAATATATTGTTTAAATCATGTTTACGGTTTTACCAGAGCCTTGAATGTGGCTATCAGCACTCAAATAATATCTTATACATCTTTTTAAAATAATAACCCATATCGATTTTATTTCGTTCAAATTTAGCTTTAATTTATTCCTACATTAAAAAATGGTGAAAGCCGTGATGATAAAACTATTAAAACTATGTACTTTTTGTAATTATTTTTTGATCATAAGTATTTATAATTTTCAATAATGTCTAAGCAAAATAAGAATGTAAAACAATCTTAAATAAATTAGTTTGTAAGACAGTGAATAAATAGACAAATTGAAATATATTCTTTTTTAGATGATTTTATTTAAACTAAAATTAAAATTCTGAAACATAGCTTTCCCAGATAAATTATTGTTTTATTTTACTGCTTGATTATATGTTTTGAAATGTTTCAAACAAACTATTGTTTGAAAATTTAACAAATCTTTTTGTACTAAAAATAAACATATTTTCTCAAAATTTAAAACATAGCTCTACTAGGTAAAATAACAGTTTTTCGAAATTAATTTAATTTTTTTTGTGGAAAAGAGTCAATACGTCTAAAATTTGATTTAAAAATGACATATTTTTGTATTTTTTTTAATTCCCTCTTAAGTAACCTATTTAACCAATTTCTTTAATATAATTTTTCATTAAATCTAATAATCTTTCATAGGAAGTGTTGAAGTTGTATGATTCTGAGTTGTCAAGTCACCGATAAAAACACATTATCTTTTGACCTAAATAATTAACTTAAAACATATGCAGGTTCGACCGTCGCCGTCGTCGTATTAAACTGACTAAATAAAGTAAAGTAATAACTTTGCATATTAAAAATATACAACTTTCCAATATTCTAACACCTCGTATAGGGAACGTACCCATACTACGTGACACACTTTTTGCAATTTTTTACCCCCCCCCCCCCCCCCCCCCCCAGTGACCACGTGTAGTATATTCCAAGACCCCCCCCTACAGTTTTCACGTAGTATTTCATAAATATGGTTTCGAATCATTTTTTGCTAACAAAAAATAAAAAATGCATTATTTGGCTTATATTTGTCTTTATTAATACGGCGCTTGCTGCGTGACAGCAAGAGTGCATGCATTACAAGTGGAAAAAATATTATCAAGATAAAACTTATGTCAAAATATATTGAAACCGGAACGTAATTTATGGAAACGAAAGTCTTGTTATTTTTATAAACATTTTTCATCTCAATCATCTTCAACAAACACGTTCCCTGAACTTTTTCACTTATTTGAATGTACGAGGGTGGGTTTTTAAGTTTGCGGATTGGGTAAGGAGTGGAAATAAAAACAAAAATTATTTTTCCTTTTCAACATATTCACCTACTACCCTAATACATTTTTCCGATCTTTAAATTAACTTAAAGGAACTTTATAACAGCGCGGAACTCAATTTTCTCCACATTTCACAATTTCTTCCCGATTGAAGTGTTTGGTCGACGATAGCTCAAAGACTAATGACCTAAATTACGATAAAGCCCGGTGTTTATCCTAAAAATGAGTTGTTCAATTAGTACCTAATTCAGCGGTACCCCCATTAATCACTTACCTTCCCATTCCGCGAACTTAAAAACCTCCCCTCTTAGCTCGAAAAAAAAACGCGAGATTTCTAGATTGACTACGTGATAAAAACCTAAGCCCCCCCCCCCCCGTTGTGACCAAGCGTGGTATTTTGATGACCCCCCCCCCCCTAAACAGGTCACGTAGTTTGGGTACGTTCCCTAACTATGAAAAATTCAATGAAATCCATTGTATATGTCAAAAGCAATGTATAAAATTTTGGCGTCAAATTCATTTGAGAAATGCATGAAAATTAGAGAAAAATTTGTACATATTTGAATGGAAAGATTCCTACGAAAATGTTGCAATTTCCAAATACTTCATCATAATGTTTAAATACTGTAACTGTCTTCCAAGTACTAAATAATATTTCATTGATAAGTTAATATTGCGGTGTCCATTAATAGACACGATTTGTAAAAAACCTAACATTAATGACGCCGACATCCATAATGACCAGAATGTGCTCAATGAATGTTCTGTAGACAAAAAAAAACAGTTCTATTCTAAGAGATTGAAGGCCATTTCTTAAATTATTGTAAATAACAGTTCCTACATTTCAATTTAGGACTGACATTTACAAATCGTGTGGAACATTGAACACAATTATTAATATTGTCTTTATACAATATTGAGCGCAGAATGTCGTAAAGTGGAAGTTTGTGAAAGATGCTCTTAGGAACTACGGAGTTTCTTACACTTTCCTGTCTAGGGCCTACGACAAATTTTTGTAAATTGGCGACATCAGTTTTCTTTGGAATCGGTATTGATCACTTTTTGATGTTCTGTTCAGTGTAGGTATCTAAAATCTTAATCAAGATCTCGGTATCGTCTTTGATTCCAAACTAACGTTCTCGAACCAAAAATTACTGTTCACTCCAGCTTGCATATATATTTCATATTTCATTAGTATATTATTTCTCATCTCATCTCATCTTCTTCCCCTTATCCTATTCACTATCCTCTACCTATCCTATCCACTGCATCGAAAAGGCTCCTAGTCCAGTAAAGGAAGGAGTTGTAGAGTGCGTGAGCAGGAACCTAAGCGATTCTTTCAGGACTTGTTTAGGGTGCTTAGGGTGTGAACATACTAAAAGTCCTGACGTCTAGGTGGTGAGCTAGGGGGGGGAGGGGGGGGGGGAAGGTCCCGATTTTCGGGTTTCCGTTTATATCTCAAAAACGGTGCGTCGCAGAGGAAAACTTTTGTAGAATAAGTAAAATCTCATAAGATTATCTACAACTTTTATTCTATACGTAATTTTGGAAATCCCAGCCGTTTTTTAGTTATACCCTCCACAAATGTGATATTTTCGAAAAAAATCATTTTACCTTGCCACGCCCAACCGTGTTTGGGGCGGCCCACTGGACGTCTAGAATCTCTAGGCCCTATGGAATAGCACTCAGTATTTTCCTCGGAATTCGGTCATCAGACATTCTTAGTACATGCCCAAGCCACCTCAGTTGCGATTTTTCTATGAAGAGTAGTTAGTAGTGGTACGATGTTTAGATCGTCTCGAAACGTCGAGTTTTTTTTATGATCCCATTTCGTAACCCTTGCCACTTCTCTCAAGTACCTCATTACCACATTATTTACTTTAATTATTTAGCACAAAAATTAATATATTTTTTTAATTTACCTAAACTTATTTCATTTTTAATGTTGTCTGGAAGGCATTTATATACATTCCCCGCCACCCTCGTAATCAATGGATTGCTTACCATGTATGGTTTTTAAATGTGTGTGTACATGGGAGATTGAATTTTGTGTTTGTATGTATTAGTTTATTATTTATTTACATGTATTATATTCATATTTGTATTAAATAATAAATATTACGGCAATCAATCAAAACAAGATTAATTTATTTGCAAATTGAGCGTAAAATCCGAGACACGAGTTGAAGGTGAGGCGTTTTTGTTATTGGTTTCCTTTTGCTTGGTTTCGTTTGTTCGATTCGGCTTTACTATTCATAAAATGACATTGTAAAGGATTTCCTGCTTTTACTTTCAACTTTGGAAATTTTAAAGCCGAAGTAAAAAAGAGGAAAATACGTCAAAACAAGTATTGTGATAGACATGGGTCATAAGTACGTATGGATGTAATTTAATTCAATAAAAAAAGTTCTTATTTCACTAGTGAGGCATGGTAACATTTGGTAATATAGGTACCTACCTACCGACACATAGTTTTTTTTTTTTAATTCGTGTGAACGTATCACAAGAGTGGCGCTTTTAGCGGTTATTTGCGCACAACGTGGACGTCTTAACCCTAGAAAAATAATCCACGTCTTTGCGACGTAAGCGACACACAATAATTGCTGATTTTTTTTTTATTTGGTAACGTAGCGCGCTAACTATCTCAGTCAGCTCAGTTGCCGAGCAGAGCTTGCGGGGTGCGGCTCTGTCACCATGGTAAGTGTAATAATTACGGAGAAATACATACACCACACGTCCGAAAGACGTATGATTATCTTTTGTGTAACTTTCGGTTATGTTCGTATACCTAAATGAGATTTAGCGAACAAAAAAAAATATTTCTAAGTATATCAACTGATTACCATTTGTAGTTTATAACGTATATATACGTGTATATTACGATAGTATAACGACTGATTAGCATTTATACTTTCATAGCATATAAAAACAAATACGATTTAGACATTAAATGAAGCATTATTTTTTATTTAAAAAAAAGACTTAATATTTTGTAGTTGATTTGTAAGAGGTTTATAAAATTATGTTATTTTTTTTAAATTAAAATATATTTTTGATATTTATTTCGATTTTATTTAAATTACAAAACCCTAAACTAATTATTCAACTACTTTTAAACTGTGTAAGTATGAAAATATGTCAAATATACACTTTTAAACTTCAGTATGTCTTTAAGACGTATGATTATCTTTAACGTAGGTAAAAGTAAGATTATCTTTCTTGGGTTAATATCTTACAAAAAAAATTGTTTCCACAAAAAGAAAGCAAGAGATGGTAGAAGAGATTAATTAAATTAGCCTCTCAAAAACTAGGCGTACTGTACAGGGCCCGCAGATACTTTAATAGTACACAACTGCTAACCCTGTACAAATCAAACTAGGCGTACTGTACAGGGCCCGCAGATACTTTAATAGTACACAACTGCTAACCCTGTACAAATCAAACTAGGCGTACTGTACAGGGTCCGCAGATACTTTAATAGTACACAACTGCTAACCCTGTACAAATCAAACTAGGCAGTACAGGGCCCGCAGATACTTTAATTGTACACAACTGCTAACCCTGTAAAAATCAAACTAGGCAGTACAGGGCCCGCAGATACTTTAATTGTACACAACTGCTAACCCTGTAAAAATCAAACTAGGCGTACTGTACAGGGCCAGCAGATACTTTAACAGTACACAACTGCTAACCCTGTACAAATCAAACTAGGCGTACTGTACAGGGACCGCAGATACTTAAATGGTACACAACTGCTAACCCTGTACAAATCACAGTTGAATTTGGCAGCCACTTCTGGTCTGGAGCCCCAAAATACCTGAATGAAAGATGCTCCGAGGAACTAGCGTCATTGATCCCCTCAGCACCGGTGCAAATACGCGCCCAACATATGTACACGGTTGAAATTTGTCACATGAGGTCGGGTCAGCTGTGGAATGATTTGCCGGCCCCTGTGTTTCCTCCCTCCCAAAACCCATGTTCACTCCTTCCTCAGCTCAAAAAGACCCTCCAAAAAGCATCTTCAAAGAAGACATAGGTCCTGAGGGAAATTATTTTCATCAGGGCCTCCTGTGTGGAATTAATGTAAAAAAACCCACATAAAGCAGGTAGACGGGTTTTAAAATAAAATATCACAAAAAAGTTAATATTTTAAAAAGCTATTTTCTTACAACACGTCTGAAACACAGCTAATATCCCTTCTATATAAGGATGACCTCAGCTTGAATAGTTATAGGTAATGTATGCAAACATTAAATCGCTTTCACTATGAAGGCATTATTCGCCCATTTAAGAACAGTCTAATGTCCATATCGCCCATGTCGCTAAATTTGTTAAGCTTTTTGACATATATTTTCAATGTAATATTACGAACATAAAAATGTCCATTTTTGTTTGTATATTGTGGGGCTTTGGTGGTAGCGTTGCGAAATTTTCTTCACATTGTAATTTTTAAATTTTTTAAAAATTTTGATTTTATGAGTTAAACCTCAAATTGTAGTATTTAATTAAATGAAGACAATGTTAGCGAAACTCAATCGAAAATCTGGAGACAGAAAAATCAGAATAAGATATTTGCACCTCTGGGACTTGAACCCAGGACCTTCTGCTTAAATGGCAAATTCTCTACCAACTGAGCTAATGTGTCTATATCCAATTCGGTTACTTTTAACTGTATCATACTTCGACTAAGAACTACTAACATTATCTTCATTTTATTAACGCACATATTATTGGCTGCTATCTCTATATACCATAGCAGCCAAATACATTTTTATTTTAAACTTTATGAGTAAATTGTAGTATTTAATTAAATGAAGACAATATTAGCGAAACTCAATCGAAAATCTGGAGACAGAAAAATCAGAATAAGATATTTGCACCTCTGGGACTCGAACCCAGGACCTTCTGCTTACATGGCAAATGATCTACCAAATGAGCTAAGGTGTCTATATCCAATTCGGTTACTTTTAACTGTATAAGACTTCGACTAAGAACAACCAACATTATCTTAATTTTCATAACCTTTATATACGATAGCAGCCATTTTTATTGATTAATTTGTGTTATTTCACAATTAATTCATTTAAAATAATATATAGTATATTTGCGGCACGTTCCAGAGCGGAAAATACTTTCAGTATCGCCCTGGTGTAAGACCACCATTCAGAATTGAAACGTTGCTTGAAATGGCTTTAGCCGTGTTTGGTGACCAGATCTGAATAGCCAGGTACTTCCCCACCTTCCTCTTACCTGTCTCCTTCCCCTCCCCACTACCTTCAGCCTCACAACATACCCCAATTGCCATAGTCCCACTGGCTCCAGACGGGAGCAGTTGGGACTCTTGTGCGCTATTCATGTAAAAAAAATCATACTTAAACTAAGAATTACCAACATTATCTTCATTTTCATAACGCACATATTATTGGCTGCTATCTTTATATACGATAGCAGCCAAATATAGCTATCGTATTTAAGATAGCAGCCAATAATATGTGCGTTAAGAAAATGAAGATAATGTTGGTAGTTCTTAGTTGAAATATGATGCAGTTAAAAGTGACCAAATTGGATATAGACACCTTAGGGGTCAATAACCCCGGGTCATACTTTAATTACGTGAGCAGATTTTCTTCCAATGTAGACCCCCCCCCCCCTTGGTGAGGTTAAGTGAGATTTTGTGAGACCCCCCCCCCCCTCACGTGAGATCATTGACGTAGCTACGGGGGGGGGGGGGGTGTTATTTATGCCACTTCGTACATTCTTTTTAAGTAGACGTGAGATTTTAATTGACCCCCCCCGGTTTAAATGAGATTTTGGAGTGATTTTGCTAGACCCCACCCCCCATTTTGTGCTCACGTAATTAATGTATGCCCCCTTAGTTCAGTTTGTAGAACAATAATTTGCTATGTAAGCAGAAGGTCATGGGTTCGAGTCCCGTAGGTGCCAATATCTTTTACTGATTTTTCTGTCAGATTTTCGATTGAGTTTCGCTAATATTGTTTAATTTTTTTACATTAGCTTCACACACAGCCCATCTCATCTTTAAAGATGCTGTGTGGAGGTATTTTTAGATAAAGAAAGTTGTGAGAAGTAAAAGGTATGATGGGTGGGTAGGAATCGGGACGTCAATGTGTCCAGAAGTGAACGACGTATGAATCCATGTGAGTGTGGTGCAAGTAACGGGTCGGAAGAGTCTGGCTGGAGAGGTCTAGATTGGGTCTCTCTCAACCAGTCTGTTTCGATCCGGCCCGCCATGTAGTAGGTGAGCAAATGCAAGACCGCTATAGACAAACCTTACCCCATGAACCCGGGCACCCATGACAAGTCTCCAAACGTAGCGAACCGCTTGGGGTAACCTATGAAAGGGGTGTAGATTATCCAATGAATGGTTCCCGGGGGGCGGTACCCTTACCCGCCTCCCAAACTGTAACTTAATTTGATTTTTTTATTTGAATTTTTTATTGATAATAATTTTTTTTTTTTTAAGATGAAAAAGATTAAAAAATAATAATAACAATGAAGACTTTTTTTATGTGAATACTGCACAAGAATCCCAACTTGTCCCGTCTGGAGCTAGTGAGACTATGGGATCTCCAATCGGGATGTGTTGTAAGGCTGAACGTAGTGAGGGGAAGGAGATGGGCAAGAGGAAGGTGGGGTAGTACCTGGCAGATGTCCGTCCTATTGGATGCTCTAAGTAATTCTGAAGCCAGAGAACCCGACGGTACAGCTGCCCAGTAGTCTATCGTGTATCATCGGTTATTTCTATATAAATGCATTAGACACGAACGACGATAGTCGTCACCCTTCTAAGGTACTGTTTTACTGACATCTCTTGAGACACATCAAAACTACATTTAACTATATTGACTAACGACATCTGTTGAAGAATGTTGAAACTACATATATAATCCTAGTACCACGGGCTCCAGGCTGTTTGAACTCTTGTCCGGTATTTAAATATATATTACAAGTAAAAAAATGCTAAGTTGAATTCTTTTGTATTGGAGTGGAGAAAGCATTACATGATATTCAAACAAATGCACTTGAAAGCTTGACTAATAACGTGAAAAATGCATTCATTTTTGTCGTAGATGTGTTCATTTACATAACATATTACGTCGTAAAATGTACAAATTTTTTACACTCTTCAATACACGTATGGGAGTCGAATTAGTATTCGAGAATAATACCAAAATTGTTAAATAGCAGATGAAAAAATACTTTACGTATTTATGTTTAAAGTATTGTCGCCCACGTCGCTTTTTTAAATACCCATTGGAATCGGTAATCGGAAAATTAAAGAAAAATCTTTGGTGTGAAACTTCGCTAATCGCCAATTTAAAATAAATTATAATATGCTGGGTGACTGCCAGGTACCTACATGTTTTTTTTTAAAGTTCTCATAAGGATATTAAATAACGGTTTTCTCTTAGATAAGTACTAAATAATAACGTAAAATAGTTACTTCTGCGAACAGTAGACATCGGGTCCAAAAACTTTTTTTCTTTTATCTTTTACTAGCAGACCCGGCCACACGTTGCTGTGGCTAACGAAACACAACGCCATTACCCAACCTTTATAAAATCCACACCACCAGTTGCTCGCTACCTTTTTTATTTTTTTTATTTATTTATTATAAAGACAAAGTGACATATGACAGGAAAAATTATAAATATTTAACAGAAAAAAAGAAAAGTCCCAATAAACTACTTTTTAGTAGTTTGTCAATGGGTGCTTTTACTTTGAAGATATAAATAATCTTATTTTACTTTATTTTGCAGTTAGAATTTTTGTGTTAGTGTCTAATACATTTTTTTTTTCTTTCGGTGAGCCAATTCTTCAACATAATTAATATTATACCATTTGTACATTTTTTAATTTCAGCAGTTAACATATTTAATAAATTTGGTATCATGTAGTCCAGCGTTCTTTGTCCATATTTGTTTAAGTGCTTAGGTACAATTAGTTCTTCATTTAGCGTAAAACGGGAATTGAATATTTGAATTTCTCGGCTTTTTTTGTACCAGAATAAGCATGTACTATACATATAAACCTTCCTCTTGAATCACTCTATCTACTGGTGAAAACCGCATGAAAATCCGCTGCGTAGTTTAAACGATCTATGCGCACACACATTTTGAGCGACTTCATTTTATCTGATTTAATAAATCAAAATTAACATTTTCTCTCAGACCATAAGACTTGTAAAATCGAGTTAAATACCCTACTTTACCTTCTTTAATATAAACCAAATTTTTAGAAACATTCTTAAAATTTAAAATATCGAATCATTATACAAAGGGTTTTTTATTCTCGAAAAAATACGGTATTGAAGGTATAATTATTTTATTTTTATGTTGACTCGTACAACTGTGACAATTTAAAATGTGCCATTTTCGATTTGTCGCCAAGACGACATATTCGCTTTTATTTGACGTCACGCAATGCAACGATGGTGACAGCGTGGCGTTTTTATGTCATAATGACGTTGAAGCCAGTTGAAACCATTTCGGGATGTGCTGTTTTCAAATCAATAATAATTATAAATTAAAATTACGCATTTTTAGTAATGATGAAAATCAGAAAAATAAACTTTAAATCTTTCACATTTTAACGTAATTCATAGTTTTTTTTTTTTTTTTTTTTTTTTTTTACAGTGAATACCGCACAAGAATCTCAACTGCTCCCGTCTGGAGCCAGTGAGACTATGGCATCCCCAATTGGGGTATGTTGTGAGGCTGAAGGTAGTGGGGAGGGGAAGGAGGTGGGGAAGAGGAAGGTTGGGAAGTACCTGGCTATTCAGATCTGGTCACTAAACACGGCTAAAGCCATTTTCAAGCAACGTTTCAATTCTGAATGGTGGTCTTACACCAGGGCGATACTGATAGTATCTTCCACTCTGGAACATGCCGCAAATATACTATATATTATTTTAAATGAATTAATTGTGAAATAACACAAATTAATCAAATAAAATTTATTTGCGCATGCCGGGTTCGAACCCGCGACCTCCGGAATGTGAGTCAAGAGTCTTAGCCACTGGACTACGGAGGTCGTCAGTTTGTAAAAATACCCCATTTATCCAAAGAGACATAACCATCTTAATGATAATTCCTTTTTGAAATTTTCTTCAGGCAGGTGGGTAGGTACCATAATTTTGAAAAAAAGCGAATACGGAAGTCCAAATAAGCACGAAAATTTTAGATTTGAATTAAAAAAAATTAACCATACCTAGTCAAAGTTCTAGTCGAAAGTAAGGCTTTCAGATTTTTGAAAACGGAAAACTAACCAGATTGGTTTTGGTAAGGTTAGGTTATGTTAGATTGCCATGGAGGAAATGGGAAGGTTTTCGACATTTGTGGCAAAGTGACAAATTTAAGCGTAAACTCACATTTTTTGTCATAAGATGATGTAAATACATTTGTAAAGGTTATTATTCGACACTTTCAAAATGTTGAATTTGATATACTGTATTGTAAATAAAAATAAAACAAATAAACGATATTATATAACTGTGTAGTGTTAACCTTCAGATGCGCTATTAAAACAACAAAGAATCGAGACATAAAAGGTTATGAACTAGAATTTTGTAAAACTGATTTACCTTTTACACAATTATTAGAAGAAATAATGGCTATTCCAATGGGCTTACCTCAAGGCTTATCTTCTGGACCATTCTAAATGAATTCTATGAAAAGGTAATCGATTCAGTATAAAAATTGATTTATTGTGTTCAAGTTGTAATCCAGTAAGTACATAATTGATAGTTGGAGAGATTAATGGTACAGATGTGCATAAGGTGAAAGGAGTCGAGGGCGTCCAAAGGAAGTTCGCACGGACTAGTGAACTAGATCGTCAAGGTTTGACATGTCAATGGAGAGTAGGATGCGCCAAATGATTTTATTTATAGGTTAAAAATAATATTATTTGGTTGACAAGTTTGACCTGAGCGGCGGCGTAGGCAAGATCTTGTTGATGACCTCATTGACACGAGATCCAAGGAAATATTGCGAGATGAATTTCATACAAAGAGTCTTGGCGAGTTTTGGTGTTCTTTGGGACAAGCGTACCCTCTCCTTTTTAGACGATCTCTATTCTGATACCATTTGTAACCAAGTAACCACCTATCTGGGTGAGTCCGGGTTCTTGGTGTTGGTGTCGATTAGACGTCAAAGATGACATGAGCCTTGCCTTACCGAAGACGATACCCCAATTTAACCCGACCAGCGTTAGGTTCAAATTTGTAACATCGAGCGTAAAATTGAGAAATTTTCATCCGAAATTTTTACTTGGATCTTTTTTTTTATTCTCGACTTATTACTATTTTTAATTTGATAGTATACGTATTTTACTTGTTTTCTATTTGTTATTAGAAACTAGGAATAAAAGTTTTATAGTTAGTAGTTTAATTATTTTTATTCGAATCAGCACTTGTCTCATGGCACTTATTTGTCCATCTTTTAATATATAAAACGTCGTGTTAGTTACACCATTTATAACTCGAGAACGGCTGGACCGATTTTTATGATCTTTGATTTGTTGGATTTGTTTCCGCCCCGAATAGCAGAATAGCCATTGAAACATTGTAAAATTCACAAAAAAATAATAAGAAGAAATTTTAAATTTTAAATTTCTTTCCCTCATATATTGTTATAAATAGATATAATATTGAGTAGTGAGTGAATTCCAAAAATTCAAAAACGTCAAATGTCAATGCGCTTATTGTTTTGCGATGTTCCTAAACATATAATACTGTCCTCTTCCATGTCAACAGTCGAAAATGGGACAAACGGTGAACGTATGTCTGCACCCCTCCACAGGAAAAATACAATCTATCTATTTAGGGAACGTACCCATACTACGTGACACGTTTAGGGGGGGGGGGGGGGTCTTCAAAATGTCACGCTCCATACAAATGAGCGGCGGGTTGCTTAGGATTTTGGTCACCGGGGGGGGGGGGGGGTTAAAAATTGCCAAAAGTTGGTCACGTAGTATGGGTACGTTCCCTTATCTACTCGTATCCTGTATAAGGGGGCATACATTAATTACGTGAGTAGTTTTTCTTCCAATCTAGACCCCCCCCTTGGTAAATTAAAATTGGGCCATTTCGTGTTTTCTCTTCAAGTAACGTGAGATTTTAATGGACCCCCCTCCCCCCTTTGAGCTCACGTAATTAATGTATGCCCCCTAAATAAAAATGAATCGCCTAAATGTATGTACGCGCATAACTTCTGAACGACTATACCTATTTCATTCAAACTTTGGGTATTTGATAAGTGCATGCCCGCGATGGTTTCTATAAATACTGGTGAACTCTGGCATTATGAAATTTGTATGAAAAATTGCAATAGGCGGCACGCAAGTTGTTTGAAAACTGAATGTACCAGGACTGAATGAATGGAATGCGGGAAAAGGGAGGGGAGAAGGAGAACTCGGGAGAAAGGTTCACGGGAGGGGGGGGGGGGAGGGAACTCGGGAGGGGGTAGGGGAATTCGGGAAGGGGGGAGTGGGGAGAGGAAAGGTGGAGTGGAACGCGAGAGGGGAATGGGACGCGGGAGAGAAAGGGGAGGCGGAAGTGGAACGGGACGAATGGGAAAGGACACGCAGGGAGAAACAATTTCTTTTTTAAGTGGCATACAAATGCATACCGGGAACTCGCTATAATAATATAAATGGAGCAGTCGATTGATTTGATTTGTATGTAAATTAACAGATGGCCGTGTGAGTTAAAAGGTTGGGTAACCATCCAGTAGATGGTGTTGTGTTTCATTAGCCACAGCAATGCGTGGCCGGGTCAGCTAGTTTTTATATAAAACTAAATAAAATCACATCTTCTAAAATTTTAATCATAATAAACATAAGTTATAATGATTTTTTCTTCTAAAACCAATCAGACTTGAATTATTCATTTTTGTTTTGAAAAGTTTTATTTTTCGGTGTACATTTGTTACGTTTAATTTTAAATTTCTTGCTACCGGTTTCGACACGTCCGTATCATTAACGAGCAAACTTAAAACTAACTTAAAAATTCTATACAAGTACACAATTAATTAGGCGGGGGTAGTGGGAGGGGGGAATTTGGTGGAGGGGGAGGACGGTGGGAGGAGTCAAAATTACATGGAAACATCGTAAGCAGAGGTGATTTACATGGTGCTATTATTTTATTAACTAAATTAATTTTAGATTTAATTTTTTTGTTGATTTCTAAAGTTGCAATGTTTAAACTTAGTTTTTTCTTTTTTGAAGCTATGACCTGTCTCTATGAGATGGTTCGACAGGCACACGACCAGGACATGGTATGACAGGTCATAGCTTCATGCATTTGAGTCCAACAACAGCATCTTTCTCATTAATTGAAATTAACATTCATGTAAACTAACCGACTAACTAATACTAACATTGTAAACTAAACTATTAAAATGATTTTTAAAAGGCGTTGTTTTTTTTGCAAGTTAAAGTTTAACTCTTACCATCTGACTCCTCAATTCCTGCTATGGGTATCATTAGGTTTGGTTCCATGACAGTTGATCCCATTTGACCCCTCCGATAGTTGATCCCATCGGCAGTTGATTCCCCTGACAGTAGATCCCTCCGACAGTTGATCCCTCCGACGGTTGATCCCTTAAAAGATTATTTCTTCAAGTAAGTACGCAAAGGGGATATACAGCTGTAGAACCAACGTCGATATACTTATATCTGAAGGCACGTTGAGTGAAAATCCCCTGTAATAATTTTTTTACTAACAATAATTTCGACTCTCCGAAGGAGCATGCGGTAATAACAAAATTCGACATACTTATACGTGTAGTCGGCTTAGCAAAAACCCGCTAAAGATTGCATATAATATAACTTTTTTTTATCTGAATATAACTCGAGCCAGTGAGATTATAGCATCCCCAATTTTGATATTTTGTGAGGCTGAAGGTAGTAGGCAGGGTAAGGAGATGTGGAAAATGTACCTGGCCATTCAGATCCAGTCACCAAACACGTCTAAAGCTATGTCAAGTAATAAGACTCAATAATGCACTGTACAAATGTGTAAAAAATCATATAACACAACTTTTTTATCCGACTATAAATAACACAAGCGTACCAACTGTTTCCAATCGTCTGGAGCCAGTGAGACTATGGCATCAAATGTCGGGGGGATCAACTGTCGGGGGATCAACTGTAGGGTGATCAACTGACGGGGGTCAAAAATTGGAGGGATCAACTGCCGGGGCATCAACTGTCGGGGGGATCAACTCTCGGATGATGAACTGACGGTGGATCAACTGTCGGAGGGATCAACTGTCGGGCGATCAACTGTAGACGGATCAACTGTCGAAGGGATCACTTTTCGGGTATCAATTGTCGGAGGGATCAATTGTCGCCGGATCAATTGTCGGGTCACCCTGATATGGGTACCAGGACATAAGGGTATTGAGGGCAACGAGCGGGCTGATGAACTAGCAAGGAAAGGGGCGAAAGCACCACTTGCGGGATCTGAGCCGGCCGTAGGAGTAGCAGCTTGCCACACCAAATTACATATCGAGAGGTGGGTCAAATCCCAGCACTGGAAGGAATGGGAGAGGGCACCCGGAATGAGACAATCCAAAGTACTCATAAACGGACCCGACCCCAGACGGACCAGGAAACTACTCGATATGGACAGAAACTCGCTGAGGGAACTGGTAGGCCTACTAACGGGACAGTGCCATCTCAGGAAACACATGCAGCTATTGGGAGTGGAAAGCACCAGTAGATGTAGAAAATGTGAAGAGGATGAAGAGACTCCAATTCACTTATGATGCCAATGTCCTGCCCTGGTGGGAATTAGGCTCAGATACCTGGGGAGACATGTTGTAGAACCAGAAGACCTAGCCACATATCCGATAACAACTCTGGTGAACTTTATTAAAGGGACTGGGTTATTGTTAAAGGATTGAGGTAAAATGGGAGAAAGTACAATGGGCCCATGGTCTAAGTACTCACGGGAACCAATGGTAAACCGTCTCCGCTTTAAAAAAAAAAAAAAATTGTCGGGTCACCATCATTGTGTTAAGCTATCAAAATAATTTCAAAACTGCTATTTCTTAATTCAAAGCGGCTTCTTCAACACAGTAGTTATATAATTTGGGAAAATGATGCAATTAATAAACAATTAATTATGCTAATCAGGTCGAACAAAGACCTAACATTTCTAAATAATGTTTTAAGAGAATTGTTATTAGTACGGATATTAGAATATTTGAAAGAGAATGGCTGTTGCATGCATACAATTTGGAAGGCGGGTATGGGTACCACAGCTGCATTTTTTGGATAACCAACAACCTTCCCATAGGTTACCCCAAAGTGTTTCGCATTTTGGTGACTTAGGGGCTATCCACAAATACATGATTTTTTTTATCTAGGCCTAGTCAATTCACGCTATGCAATTGCACTATATAAGTATAATAAATACAAAATAATACAAGAACAACATGTCAAAGAGACCAAATAGGAAAATAATTCACCGACTCCAGATATTTTCATATCAGAGGGTTCGGCTCTGTAGAACTCCTAGCTGGACCCATAAATCCTACTGATCCCTCAATATAAATATTTAAAAAATCTTTCGTAATCCTACATGTATTTAAAATGACTGATTTTTGCATATTTAAATATAAATTCTTTGACAAATCTAATAACCCTAAAATTTGAATGAGAGATCGTTAGCATTTGAGATTATTTTGTATTATTATTATCAAAAATACCATTGTTGGTTGTAGGTGTGTCCATCTGTCTGTGTAACTCTGGTCCAATTAACTCGTATTTACTTTGAATTTTCCGGTTGACGGAAAGACGACATATTTTGTCCTCTACAGTAGGACTCTACCAACCATAGTGGCGTTAGTTTGCGCCATAGTGGGAAGGATGGATTCATAAGTCCCTCACTCCTGTACAGTGGAGCTAATCCACCACTTACCCGCCCTGGTATAAGTAACAGATGGTTACTCCTTCAAGGCTCTCGCAAGGACTCTAATTTTTTTGAAAGAACGAATCTACATTTAAGATTGAACGAATCTAGACCTCGGCATACGGTGTTAGGAAGCAGTATGCAAGTGCTTACATAATATACAAAATGCGAATAATATAAAGCTAGTCAGGGATAAACTAATTAAAAAAGATAACAGAAAAACATAAAAGGCGGCTGCTCGCAGGGTAATGGCATCTTGCGTATGTTGCAAGCATCTGCAAGAAAAGATAATGAAAACAAGTATTGTGATATGAAGAACGCTTGTGTCGGGTGGGATACCTCTCTCGTCATCTGGCAGCACCAGCCAGAATATGTATGGTGATCGGTCTGCCGTGAATGAATCTCAACGTCCGCGCCCTTTAGCCGGTTTCTCGGTTTTGCTTTGACGATAGTAAGTGGGAAGTAGGGGAACGAACCCGAAGACCCTAAGGATGGAAGCGTCGAGTTGCCGGAGGCAGGGCGGAAGGACGCCGAGTTCGCCCAGCCAAACTTCAGGCCTACAAATGTCGCCGGGGGAGGCGCAGATGAGCACTCCTGTACACATTGACCCCATGATTCCTACCCACCCCTCATACCATTTTCCTTCCCAGAGCATTCTCCAAAGAGTATTCCGCAAGAATGACAGAGATCTGAGAGATTTTTTTTTATGGAGCTAATATCTTCTTCTTCCTTGCGCTGTCCCAACTCATTGCCTAGGTAGGCTGTTGGGGTCGGCTCTTCTCGTTCTCAGGTTGTAATATCTTCTGTTCTGGGTATCGCCTTCATCCAGGCCGTTTCTCTGAAGAATTTTGGAACATTGAGTCATCCAGGAGTTCTTCGGTCTTCCTCTGGATGACTGTCGGTGAAGCTCCATAGACATTGCCTGCCTCACTGTGTGGTCTGATGGTCTCCGTCTTATGTGTCCATACCATCTCATCTGTCGTTCTTCCAGCTTACTATTTATGTCTGTGACACCCAGTGGCTGTGGCTACCACGAATGCGTGAACTTTTGATCTTATCTTTTAGTGATACTCCTGCCGACCATGTAAGCATTCGCATTTCTGTTGTTTCAAGTTGCCTAGTGTAGGAGCTAATATCTATTCAAAAAAATAAATAAAAATCACGGACAAGCTCACAGTACATTTTTATCGTTTTTTTTTTTTCTGTTGCATCAAGAAGATGATTGGAGGCGTCTGGTACTAGTGATTTCCGCAGCAATATAACTCCATATATAAAAGAAGGCGTTTGTACTGAATTACCTCAGATCATTAAATGTTTAATTGACTCTGAAATTCAAAATAACGAATTTAAAACATGTAATTAATTATTTCTGAATATTCCAGTGAGTTTTGGCGCCAAATTAATGCATTTTGAAACTGCATGTTGTAGATAATCTCAGTATCGCCATTTTTTATATGAATACCTCACAGGAGTCCCAGTCTGCTCCCGTCTGGAGCCAGTGAGTCTGTTGCATCCCCAATTGGGATATGTTGTGAGGCTGAAGGGATTGTTAAGGATTGATAGGATAACTTTCAGTAACTTCTCATCGTTCCCTAGCATGATTGCAGATCGCCAACGAATTAGTAACAGTTCATAGGTAATTACTATATATTCGATATCAACAGTTTGTAAGTTAGCGATCTGCAGTTGTCGTAGGGAGCGATTAGAAGTTATCGAAAGTTATCCTACCAATCCTTACGGCTCTGAAACCAGGCTCGAAAAGAAGAAGATAGAGAGATACGAAAGTACGAATGTTAGAGGTTAAAGGGGAACGCTAACATTTACAGCGACAAAATCGATGCGAAAATTGCGAAAATGTTTAATAAAACACGACTCGTTTAAAATAGATCAAAAATCGCGGGCATTGTCTTAAACAGCATTTAAAGAAACCCTGTGTATTTTTTCATACATATAACTTGTAAAATAACTGAAACAAACGTGTTAATAATAATTTTTGGAGCATACTTTGCGATTTTTTTCTATCGAGGGAATTTTATATAATTTGCGTTTTGGCGCGGGAAATGTCTAGATATTATCTTCAAGAACAACATATATTTTTAAGAGCTTTAAAACTTACCGTGTTTAAGGGAGATATGTAAGAAATCGGTAGAAATTCGGGTTACGGGCCCATGAACGAACGACCATGCTAGGACCCCAGAACTGAATAGTCAGGTACTTCCCTACCGTAATTTTCCCCATCTCTATCCCCTCCCCACTACCTTCAGGCTCACAACTCACAACACATCCTAGATCGGAGATGCTATACTCTCACTGACTCCAAAAGGTTGAGATCCTTTGGTGCTCATGTGCAGTTGTTATATTAAATTTTACAAAAAAATTGGCTTTCTTTATCATTTATATCGCAATATTGACTGGTTTTTTAAAGTTCATAATCCTATAGTTGCTTACTTACACAATTATTATAATTTTACTTGCATTATATGCAACCGAAAAGACGCTGTTGAAGTTTCCCACGATCGGAGCCTATGGCCAACGCAGACTTGGCCTACAAAGTCTAAAAAAGGCGAAAAAAGCCATGCAAATCGCGAAATCTCTTTGATTATTATCGTGGGAGCTCTAGACAGGTAGATAACAGGTGTATTGGTGGATAAAGCCGACTCTATGCCAACAAAGGTAACACGTAAAGCTAATCGTAGTAGGCGTGAAGAATTATTGAGATTGTGATATAATAGCAAGGATGACGTACGAATTGAAGATGTCCGGATATCTAGTACGGTCGTTCGGTAAAGAATTTACCGATAATGTCAGAATATAAACGTCAAAACTGACAGATAATGTACGACGTGGAGGATAAAAATGTAATCGTTCCTGAGCGTCATTAAATGTATTAGTTTTGTCGATTTATACTTAATTTATTCGACGTGAAATCTTGTTTGTACGTTAGCGGTCTGCAGTTGTGCTCGGGAAAGGTGAGAAGTTATCAAATTGTCGATAAATCTTCTTTACGGATCGCCCGTTCTGGAAACTCCGAGGTCTGATTCTACTTAAGGTTAAGTTTGAGCTTAATCTTAAAATTAACAACTTTTTGAGCTGGAGACAACTGGAATCACAGTTAACGAAAAAGTCGTTCATTTTAAGGAAAATTCCTTAACCTCAAACGGAATAGACCCTAGTTAACGAAAAATTCTTTCGTTTTAAGGTTTAGGACAATTCACTTTCCATAAGTAGAACTGTAATCGAAGTTAACGAAAAAGTCGTTCATTTTAAGGAAAATTCCTTAACCTCAAACGGAATAGACCCTAGTTAACGAAAAATTCTTTCGTTTTAAGGTTTAGGACAATTCACTTTCCATAAGTAGAACTGTAATCGAAGTTAACGAAAAAGTCGTTTATTTTAAGGAAAATTCCTTAACCTCAAACGGAATAGACCCTAGTCAACGAAAAATTCTTTCGTTTTAAGGTTTAGGACAATTCACTTTCCATAAGTAGAACTGTAATCGAAGTTAACGAAAAAGTCGTTCATTTTAAGGAAAATTCCTTAACCTCAACGGAATAGACCCTAGTTAACGAAAAATATTCTTTCGTTTTAAGGTTTAGGACAATTCACTTTCCATAAGTAGAACTGTAATCGAAGTTAACGAAAAAGTCGTTCATTTTAAGGAAAATTCCTTAACCTCAAACGTAATAGACCCTAGTTAACGAAAAATATTATTTCGTTTTAAGGTTTAGGACAATTCACTTTCCATAAGTAGAACTGTAATCGAAGTTAACGAAAAAGTCGTTCATTTTAAGGAAAATTCCTTAACCTCAAACGTAATAGACCCTAGTTAACGAAAAATTCTTTCGTTTTAAGGTTTAGGACAATTCACTTTCCTTAAGTAGAACTGTAATCAAAGTTAACGGAAAAGTCGTTAATTTTAATGTTAACGACAATTCCTTATACTGATTCGAAATCGCCCATGGTTAACGAAAAAGTTATTCTTTTTTAGGTTAGAATAGTGATTATTATAGATTAGACCATTAAAAAAAGTCGTTCACGTTAAGATGACAATATACCCTAAAATATATTCAGAATCTTAACGACGTAAGTAAAGAAACAGTGTATACAAATTGCGACTCGCGACCCGTGCTCTGGACGAACCCAGTACCGGATTATCCCTAAGGCAGAGTAGGCAACTGCCTAGGGGCCCCGCATCGGCTAGGGGCCCCACGTCCCGAGAAAAAATGACTTGTTTCAATTAGTGAGCAACTCCGGCACCCATTTCGGAAAAAGTCAGCTTTCAAGATGTTTTAATTTTGTTTATTGGGAACATTAACAGGTTAATAACATTAGGTACACGCATTAAAGAAAACAACACATTATAATAATTAGGTTATAACCCAATAAATAACCAATGTTCACATCATGCACAAATAATAAATAAAAAGTCTACAATTAAACCAAATATAGAAACATAGTAGTATTTTACTTTCCTTTCCTTCTATTTGTTGTAACATTACTTAGTATCTGAAGTGATTGAAAGTGCCGTGTGTAGTTTGTATTGGCATTTTTTTTGTTTTATTTTTTGCTTTTATTTCTAATTATATGTTTAAAATATAAATGTTGTACCAGCTTCAGTATGCACTAGCTATGTATCTTCGTTAGTTTTGCTCTGATTTACTTGAAATTATGACACAATACTCAATATACTGACATGTTGTACATTCAGAAAAAATTCAAGAAAATTTTTTAAAATCTTACCCCCCCCCCCCCCTTAAAGCCTTGTTAAGGATTTGATCAAGGGAACATGGAGGCGTTTGGAGGCCCCTTCAACCGCCCCTCCCCCCCCCCCCGTTAGTCGTTAGTCCACCATTGCTAAAGGGGCCCCGAGACGTGCATTGCCTAGGGGCCCCGACATGGTTAATCCGGCCCTGGACGAACCTACTGTCGAATTTGCCGTATCAAAGAAAAGAGGAAGAAGATAAATAAGATAAGTAAGTGAAGAAAGCGTGTAAACAAATATACGCCGCGGCACGGCGTATTGCACGAACGTACGGTCGAATTCACCCTAGCAGGCCTGGAGATTCGACCTTTCGGCATCGTTGATTTAAATTAATTCTGAAGAACGTGCTACAAATATTAAAAATGTAAACACATGTTGTCCTCCCGAAATTATTAATTCATCGTCTCGAAAAATAAAATCTGGTGCTTACCGCTAACTTTATAGTTGAAAAACGGGTTATATAGTTTTCAAATCGTTGTACGTAAAATATAGTAATGGTAAGGTACTGTTTTTATTAATCTAGTATATAAATAATTCGCATTTCTTGTGCGGCATGGAAATAAAGAAGGTATTTTAGTTACGGATTCGCCGGAAATTATTAAAATGTAAGTTTTGAGCGTACAAAAATTATTAGGATTGTGTACCGCCTTAAGGTTCAACACAATTCCTTACCCTTAAGTAGAACCGTAATCATGTTCAATTTTGGGTTAAGGACAATTCCTTACCCTTAAGCAGGCCCGAAATCGCCCCTAATTAAGGCCATGCTTCCCGATTTCTACCGATTTATTACATATTTTTCTTAGGGCGATCCACTAGTTCACTACTGTGCCGTGGACAGTAGTTCTTCGGTGGACGCCATAGGGGTCACTTTGAATAACCGAATTCGTCGACTAGCGGCCGTATTGTAAAATATCAACGCGAAAATGCATATTTTGGGAAGATTGGGTGTAAATATCAACTTTTTTTGCGATTATTATAAAATAAACTGAATTTGCCACATTATACAATAAAACCATATCCGAAAAGGGGTTTATAAATAGGAGAGTTTGGACTTGAAAGTGTGTTTTTTAGACCTTATACTTTATTTTTTTATAGGCTTATTAAAAAACTTATAAAAAAAATGACCGACATTTTTAAGGGCCAAGGTATGTTCTACACGCAGTATTTAATTGAAGCATCTACAATACTTCTAAGCGATCAAATTTTCAAAACAAAAACATATGATTTTGCATTATTTACTATGACTTCATCTTAAATACTGTCGGTTTTAAGCTCTTAAAAATGTATGGTTTTCTTGAAGATAATATCTATACAATCCCCACGCCGAAACGGCAATTTATGAAATTCCCTGGATAGAGAAAATCGCAGTGTGCTCCGAAAATTATTATAAACACTTTTTTTACAGTTATTTTACAAGAAATATGTATGAAAAAATTTGCAGTGTTTTTTTAAATGCTATTTTAGACAATCCCCGCGAGATTTTAGCTCTATTTTAAACGAATCGTGTTTTATTAAACATTTTCACAATTTTCGCTCACGTATTATCGCGCTCTTTCTAACATTCGTGTACACATATATCTCAATCTTCTTCTTTTTGAGCGGGTACAACGCGCCTTAACGAAAAAGTCGTGCGTTTTACCGGTCGTGCGAATTACCCCTAGTCCCCTAGATAATATGCGTCACGTCGATTAAATATGTTTAAATTGGTTCCATGACAGTTCATCCTGCGACAATTCATCCGGCGACAGTTCATCCTGCGGCAGTTCATCCGGCCGACAGTTCATCCTGCCGACAGTTCATCCTGCCGACAGTTCATCCCGCCGACAATTCATCCGGCGACAATTCATCCTGTCAATTCAACCTAACCTAACCTAACCAAACCTAACCTAACCTAACCTAACCTAACCTAACCTATAAGTATAAGTATGTCGTATTTTGTTATTCACGTATGCTTCTTCGGAGAGTCAAAATTATTGTTAGTAAAAATATTTTTACAGCGGATTTCCACTCAAGATGCCTTCAGATATATGTATATCGATTTTGGTTGTACGGCCGTATATCCTCTTTGCATACTTACTTAATAAAAATCTTGTAAATGATCAGGCAGGATGAATTGTCGCCGGATGAATTGTCGGCGGGATGAACTGTCGGCAGGATGAACTGTCGGCAGGATGAACTGTCGGCCGGATGGCGTATTTACAAAACCTATACCGATTCAGTCGCGGTAACGACAATTTACATTTTAAATATACCTCTATATTGGTTATTTTTTATCACATTGCAAAAACAAAAAATGTTCTAAAATCTAGATAAAATAATCTTTCTGATGTGTATATTAGAAATTAATAATTTTATTTCTAAATATTTAAATTTGAATATTATTCCCATATATTGTAAATATACCTCTATATTGATAATTTTTATCACTTTGCAAAAACAAAAAAATGTTCTAAAATCTAGATAAAATAATCTTTCTAATGTGTATATTAGAAATAAATAATTTTATTTCTAAATATTTAAATTTTGATATTGAAAATTTAAAGCGACTCAAACGCGTTAGGGATTGTAAATACGCGGCCGGATGATCTGTCGCAGGATGAACTGTCGGCAGGATGAACTGTCGCCGGATGAATTGTCGCAGGACGAATTGTCGGGTCACCGTTTAAATTAGTCGACATAACTGTTGCTAGTTTGTAGGCGATTTGTAATGGTGCTCGGATATGATTACAAGTTACTGATATTATCGATAAAATCTTACAAATCTACTATAAAATTTACCATATATTATGTAGGATATATCTACCACTGAGATAATGGGACCCTATCCGAATCGATTATATTTAAATGTATCATACTTCAACTAAAGACTACCAATATAATATATACATCATCTGAACAACAATCGTACCAAGGAAATAGAGGTATTATGTTCTTACAATTTATAAGTAATTACTTTCTCACTGATATTGTAATCCATTGGTTGGTACACCTGTTATGGCGCCAAATTCCGTTTTGACAAACAATGCATTTGAAAAACGCAACACCTG
The DNA here is from genome assembly GCA_917880885.1 of Limnephilus marmoratus. Taxonomy (NCBI): domain Eukaryota; kingdom Metazoa; phylum Arthropoda; class Insecta; order Trichoptera; family Limnephilidae; genus Limnephilus; species Limnephilus marmoratus. Next base: position 20,877,125 of record OU862928.1, on the reverse strand, counting down.
GCCAGATACTGTGGGATTTTAGTATTAGAGTATCAAAAATAGAATACACACATAAATATTATTCAAAACGCAACCGACTCGCGCAAGATCTTCCATGCAATGTTGTTATTTATAGCTGGCTTGTTCGCCGTGGCACCGAAATGACGCATTTTTATTAATGCCTAATTTAACACTAAAAAACAATGGTAAGTTTTGGATATGAGAAATTTCCGCATTGCTTATTTTTGTTTGTTACAAACTCTCGTCACATTATTTGATGATATTGAACATCAAATCGAAGAATCGTAATTTTTTTCATTGAAAACTTTTTAATTTGAAACTCCGCGGAATGAAAAAAAAGACATAAAGATATACATAATAACATAGAGTTTGGCAATTATTAATTATTTTAATTATAGGTTTGTTCATTTTAATTAAATTCAAACAATGCACAGGCGAACGATGAATAAAAATATTATTAAATAAGCGATCTTCTACTCAGATTTAAGACAATAAATCGACCATAACATGCGATAACATGACAGCCATAGGAAACGTCATAGCAAAACGAGTAATCGGTGCCATAGTAATGAAAAAATTTAGTTCCAATTTATTAAATTTCTAGACTTAATTGCCAAACTATACTCGTACATCTATAGCATTTAGCCTGCGAGAGAATGAGATAGCATGAAATCCTGTGTACTTAGCAGTACAAAACCTTCGAAGCGTTGCACTCTGTCAAGCTGTATTTTATACAGATAAAACAAAAAATAATGCCTGAAGACAAAACATAATCGTCGTAAAAAGCAACGAAAGTTTTGCATTTTGCACTTCTTTAGCACCGTTGTGATTTGGAACTCAATGAAACGGAAACGATACTAAGAAGAGACAAACATACACCTATCAGATTTAGCCTGCGAGAGAATGAAATAGAATGAAACCTGACCTACTTTCAGTACCTACGAAGCGTCAAATTGCGCTCATTGACCGCTTTGATTATGAGCTCACTTTTCAAGGCTATTGGTTGAGATTGTGTGGGTGAAGTTTCACTTCTACCGTGGGTGAACTGCACTCGACATATTTTTAACATTTTGGCATTGTTTTTTGAAAATTACAAACTATTAATTTCATTGTTTCCCTAACCGAGGTGTTGTGTACAACGGTCCAAGTCCGGCGTTGACCTATTTGATTGTGAGCATATTTTACAAGGCTCCTATTGGTTGAGTTTTTGTTGTGAATTTGTGAGGCAAATTTATTTATTTGGCGAGGTCGCTCCAGTGGATAAATCCTGCACCTTCGATATCTAAATAACACTGGCGCAGCCGGTAGGAGCTGTTAATCTAAAGAGCTTTTCTATAAATCTTGCACTCTCAACTAATGTTTAAAGAAGTCTTGGATAGACGGCGACACCTATAGACAAATTTATTCACTAAAACATTGAACGTAGGTAGAGTCTGTCAAATAAGAGTAAAAATCTAAAAAATTGTAAGAATACAAAATTTGTAGGATGGCAACACCAATTTACCTGTCAAATATTCTTTTAAAGGGCAATTACACTAAAAATGCAGAACACCGTATACACATTTAAAAATAATTTTTTTTGTACCTAAAAAAACAATTGAGGAAGCACTGTTGTTAAGGTATCTACTAAGCGAGGACTTCTGCCTATCAGAACGCGCCAGTCAACAGAGCGACTGAACTGCTCAACGAGTCTGCATTGACCATCGACATTTTTAACGTAACCTACAGGCAGTTTAACAATTATCTTTTGACGTATGTCACAAAGTAGTGAAACTGACCTTTTTATGTGTTTTGCTATACTTTTTGTCTAATTTGTAATCTTCTCCATAATGTATTGGTGAATAACCGTTTTACGGAGAACATGGAAAATAAATAAATAAATAAATAATAAATAAATTACATAATTTGATTAAATTGTGTTCTACAAAGTGATTGGCTTCCATTTAGTTTAACATAAATTTGAATTTAACAGTAGGTAGAAAGGAAGAATCATTAATGGTGAGGTTAGTTACACTACTTTTAGATTTGAATGAGTTAAATATATTTCAGATCTAATATTAGAGACATGATCTAAAGCCTGGAAAACGCTAGTAGGTACTTAAGCTAATATTAAATAAATATGAGCAATTACTAAAGTGTTCTATTCTTCATTATGTTAACATAAAATTGTAAAGATATAATAATAATATACCTACATGGAATTCTAATTTGAGATCAGTGGAATGAAAAAATATTTTTTTCATTGTTATGCCTTTTAAATTTTTAATCAAAATGTAGGTTACACAGCTTTAGATTACCACCATGATTATATTTTTAGTATTGCCATTTGAAGGACAGTGGCGCTCTCCTATGTTTTCTACTCTCATTTGACAGACTGTACTCATTTAAAAATATTGTTCAACTGAATATCAGATACGGTCATTAAAATGACACAGTTGGATGATTAAGCAATCTTTGTATTAATTAATAACCAGGTGACGTTAATGACTTTATGATTTACTTGAATTTGTTGTTAATTATTCAAATAAATTAATAACAATGTGCGTTTTTTCCATTAACACAAAGAAACAATGCGATTTACTTGCGCTTTAAATGGTCTCACCGGTTTTATATAATTTAATGTATGTAGGAATTTAGCAAGGAATGTAGACACAGTCTGCTTCGTTAATAGCTGAACATATAGTTTATAGTTTACGATTATAAAATAAAAGGCGAATCGTTATCACGTGTAAAATCCGTGAAGGATCTCGGTGTCGTCTTTGATCCCGAACTGACATTCTCTTGCCATATATCGCAGCTCACTCAGTCTTGCTACAAACTTCTTGGGATCATCATCAGGGGTCCTAGCATGGTCGATCGATATAGGTTTTATCGAAAATGTCGGTAACTTGCCATCGCTCCCGAGCACGACTGCAGGCCGCTAACGAACAAACAATAGTTCACGATGACAAGGGGTTCATAATATATTTGACGTAAACTGTTGTTTATTCGTTAGCGGCCTGCAGTCGTGCTCGGGAGCGATGGCAAGTTACCGACATTTTCGATAAAATTTATATCGATCGACCATGCTAGGGGCCAGGACTTGTAAGCAGTTTGATAACCAAGAAGCTATGCTAGCGTTATTCGATGGCATACTGAGAAGCAAGCAGGAGTACGCGAGCGATGTTTGGGCACCGTACCACCAGAAGTACATTGATATGTTAGAGCAAATCCAGAAGAAATTCCTCAGGTATGTTTATATGCGGAAGCATGGAACCTATCCAAGGTTCATGCACCATATTTACTTACTTGAGGAAATGCTATGATTTATATGTACCAGACCACTACAGCCGAAGTCGACATCATGACTTATTTAAAGTACCGAACGGCAGAACAGACGTCTTGGCAAAGCATAGCATGACGAGGGGAGTGGTGCTGTTAAATGAAATTGCAAACCATTTGGATGTAAGTGACTGTTCTTTATAAGCCTTAAAAATATTATTGAAGAGTAACTTGCCTAAATGCTGATAGGGTAACTAAATTGTACTGTAATTGGAATTATTCTGTTGTACAATAATAATAAAAAATAAAATAAATTAAAATATTATTAACTATGTTAACTTTTAACGTGAAAACCTTTTTAAGAAGTCTCCCATACTAAGGTCCCGCCAGAGTAATTTTTTTTAAATATATCTCGTGGCCCAAGGGTTGTGGCGCTAAGTGGCGCATATATTCTAAAAATACACCATTTTTGGTGCGCTTAACGAGCGGGGAGGGGTGTCAGAGAAGAGCCTTGAAATTCACTACGCAAAGGTTTACACGAGTTATTCGTGCGTCGTCGTCATGTATATATATGTAAATAGCAAGCTGAGCGGAAACCATAAATTATGCCCAGTGATGAACGAAGTACGTTTATAGGCAAAAAGTAACGGTAGTGTAAAAATACTAGCCACTTCTATTTTTTTTATAAATAAATGAAACAATATTTCATTATTTGAACCACAATTTTTTTTTATATTCGCCGACTTGTTTCGGAATAACTGTTTCTTCCTCAGGGCAAAATATACTAACTAGACATCTTAAGAGGGCATTACCAGAGAAAGCCGGAAATACGTCATTTTCAAAAAAGTTTTTAGACGTATTGACTCTTTTCCACAAAAAATTATAAATGGATTTCGAAAGATTGTTCTTTTATCTAGCATTCGTATGTAATAAATTTTTAGATTTTTTTTTAATTTTTAGTATAATAAGGTTATTCCATAGGTCGTTGGCAGATTTGTTAAATTTTCAAAAAAGTTTTTGTATTATACCACACCCATTTCAAATAATGTAATCATGCAGTAAAATAAATCAATACATTATCTAGCAGAGTTATGTATTAGAATTTTAATTTTAGTTTCAATAAAATCATTAAAAAATATCTACGTACATGTGTTTCTTGACGAAAATTGGTCCATTTGTGTATTTATTTGCGCACTTACAAACTAATATATTTCAGATTTTTTTAACATTCTTATTAAATTTAGACATTATTGAAAAATGATAAATACTTATAATCAAAAAATAACTACAAAAAGTACACTATTTTAATAGTTTTATCATCACGCCTTTCAGCATTTTTGGATGAAGGTATAAATTAAAGCTAATTTGGATTGAAATAAATTCGATATTGAGTTATAATTTAAAAAAGCTGGTACGGAGAATAATTAATCTTTCTCATTGTAACCGCCCTGCATGATCGGAAGAAAAACTTTCGACGAAATGTGGATTTTCGTCCGCTGGCTGGTTAAACGCTCTTAAAGCAGTGGGTGAATACGTTATTTATTATATTTATTTATTTTTACAGGTTCTACATAAAACAGTAATACAATAAAAATTATGAAGAAGATTACAAAATTTAAGACAAAAAAAGTGTTAGGGGTGTAGTTTTACTATGTTCTGACGTATGTCGAAAGATAGTTACTGAACTCTCTGTAGGTGATATTGGAGATGTCGATGCTCAATGTACACTGTACACTGTACATTAACCTTTTTTGTACTTTTTCTATTTCTAGGATATGATTTGGTTCAGAAGGGGACCAAATAATGGAGCTATATTCAAGCATGCTGCGGACAAGTGGTTCATATGTTCTCCGGGTTCACGGCGAGTTAATCTAAAATCAATTCATCGAAAGCAAATTCATCGAAAACGAGTTCATCGAAAACCAATTCATCGAAAACCAATTCACTGAAAACCAATTCATCGAATGATCAATTCATCGATTTGCCAATTCATCGAAAAAAAATGTTAGGTTTAGGTTAGGTTCCTTGTCCAAAGTTTTATCATCATTTTTTTTATATTTAAATTTATTGTCAACTTTTATTGACCAATGCTTTTTTAACTTCCCGGTTAGCTCGGCATTTCTCTCAAATAACTACAAAATATTTTTTTTCGATGAATTGGCGATTCGCTAAATTGATCATTTGATGAATTGGTTTTCGATGAATTGGTTTTCGATGAATTGGTTTTCGATGAACTCATTTTCGATAAATTCATTTTCGATGAACTCGTTTTCGATGAATTTGCATTCGATGAATTGATTTTCGATGAACTCGCCGTGAACCCTTAATATAGCAATACATAAACAACATACATACGTACATTACATACTTGAGAGTAAGCAAGCGTACATTGATTTTCATATATGTAGATAATAAAAGACTTATTAAATACACTCAGAGGAATTGGTATCTTCTTGTTTTTTATGAAGTTATAAATTTGGAATAATTTAATCATGATTGGCTATTTAAACGAAATTAATTGAAACCAGTATCTTGGCAATTTAATTAATTATGTTATTTCATATTAAGTAATGATTTGCGTATTTGGCAAGCGAGGATATAATTATGATTACTAAATGATTTAAATTTAGCGTTTGGAGCAGCGGTCGGCAATTTGTTTTGGTGGCGGGCCGTAAGAAACTGTTACTTTTGTTGGGAGGCCTCGCGACTCGCGACCGACACGTCTTTCGTGTGCGTGCGAGCTTGCTCAGTCGCAGCATCGGATAACGCAAAGATTCCCAGACTTATCTGAAGTATATTTTTCTCAACGCTCAAATCACATTAAAATAATTTTCTTCCCCCCTCTTTGTAAAAGCGCCACGGAAAAAAATAAGAGAAAATTACAGGTTTTGAAATATCACGACCGACCGGTTGGTAGCATGGTAGTTATTGGTTTCCACTAGGGGGTTGCTGGTTTCATCCTCTACTAGTCTGTCCTCTGGGTGGATTTTCAACACTGTGATTTTATCATATCGCCAATCATAACCACCAAAATGTGAACAAAGGTATGAAAACACTAGGCTTCGTAAAGAACAACTAAAAACTTTAATTCCTTACAAGCCATTAAACTAATATACGTGTCTCTAGTTAGAAGCCTAATCGAATATAACTCAGTAGTTTGGTCTCCGTCTTACGGAATTCACAATAATAAAATTGAGAGAATACAAAAAAAATATTTTTAAATTTTAAATTAAATATCCCACTAGAAGACTTAAGAGGGCATTACCAGAGAAAACCGGAAATACGTCATTTTCAAAAAAGTTTTTAGACGTATTGACTCTTTTCCACAAAAAATTATAAATGGATTTCGAAAGATTGTTCTTTTATCTAGCATTCGTATGTAATAAATTTTGAGAATTTTTTTTAATTTTTAGTAAAATAAGGTTATTCCATAGGTCGTTGGCAGATTTGTTCAATTTTCAAAAAAGTTGTTGTGTTATACCACACCTATTTCAAATAATAAAATCATACAGTAAAATAAATCAATACATTATCTAGCAAACGTATGTTTTAGAATTTTAATTTTAGTTTCAATAAAATCATTAAAAAATATGTACGTACATGTGTTTCTTGGCGAAAATTGGTCTGTTTGTGTATTTATTTGCGCACTTACAAACTAATATATTTCAGGTTTTTTTAACATTCTTATTGAATTTAGACATTATTGAAAAATGATAAATACTTATAATCAAAAAATAACTACAAAAAGTACGTTATTTTAATAGTTTTATCATCACGCCTTTCAGCATTTTTGGATGAAGGTATAAATTAAAGCTAATTTGAATTGAAATAAATTCGATATTGAGTTATAATTTAAAAAAGCTGGTACGGAGAATAATTAATCTTTCTCATTGTAACCACCCTGCACGATCGTAAGAACAACTTTCGACGAAATGTGGATTTTCGTCCGCTGGCTGGATAAACGCTCTTAAAATATATTTTATTTTTAAATATTCTAAAAATACATACATTAGAGAAGACAGGCGTACAATAAACGATTTAATCTTTATATTCAAAATACTAAACTCTATATTCAACAACTCGACAAAATACACTATTCTACTGCAGCATTCACAAGCGTAACTTCATTGCCAAAGATTTCACAGTATGGGAAATCAATACTTAGGTTTTAATTTTAATTTTTTTTTATTGAAATAATAGATAATACATAATATAAACAACAAACAAGTCCTGCTAAGCCAATTGAATTGGCTTGTCAACAGGTGCTTATATTTTAGTTATATACAAATACATTTTTAAAATTTTAAATTTATATCTACAGATTCAACATTTTTTCATACATATCAATATAATTATAAATATTTTTTTTTCGATAGCCAATTTTTCATCATATATTTAACGGTGATGTTGATATATTTAATATCTTGGCGAGTTTTGTGGATCATGTAAAATATTTTTTCCAAAACATATCTTGATCTTTTTGTAAACCAATCTAATCCTGTATTTTTCATTTTTGTATGTGTGTTTTTATGACTTGCGTGAATTTTTTTAATCTAAAGTAATTTTATTTTTAAACGACTTCGAAAAGGAGGAGGTTCTCAATTCGACTGTATTTTTTTAAATTTTTTTTATGTTTTTACCTCAGAACTTTCGACTGGGTGAACCGATATTGATGATTTTTTTTAAATTTGAAAGCTGGTGCTTCCCGTGTGGTCCCATTTTAATTTAGTTCAGTTCTGACAATGGCATCCATGAGAAAATCATATAAGTCTTAAATTTGCATCAAGTATGTGCGCGACAAATGGACGAATAACTCAATATCACGCCAACCGATTTCGATGATTCTTTTTTTATTGGAAAGGATGTACTTCAAGGGTAGTTTGATGAGAGTTTGGTTAGGTTCTAATTATGGGATCCATGACAAAGTAACGGAACTCTTCAATTCTGAAGAACAAATTTACGATACTCGGCAGAATCTTAAAATCGAATTAGTTAGTGTACTTCAGATTCACTAAAAATCAAAAAATAAAATTTTTTTTTAACAAAACAAAAAAACGACTTAAAAAAATGCACTCAAAAGTAAAAAAATAATTTCGTATTCTTCTACAACTTTATAATCAACTTACCTTTTCTACTCATTAATATGTAGGTACGATTGTTATTTTTGGAGTCGGTGTCAACCAAGGTACCCGCGGCCCGGCGTGTTCACTTGACAGCTCCTCTCTCGCCGACACCGACTCCAAAAATAACAATCGTACGTACATATTGATGAGTAGAAAAGGTAAGTTGATTATAAAGTTGTAGAAGAATACGAAATTATTATTATTTCTTTCTTATTTTTCAAAATTATCTGTCATGTTAAAATTGTACTACCAACATGTAAAAGTCCTCTGGACAATAAATAAAATAATTTCGATATATATTATTATGTATACCGAAAAACTGCTAAGAACGAAAAATTTTTAAAGTGGTCATCACATGTTTTGAAATATCACGACCAACCCGTTAGTAGCATTGATGTTGATGGGAACTCGGGATGTTGCTCCTTCTGAAAAACGTTTTCTTCACAATAACTAGGTATGAAAGCAAAAATGATTGTGACCGATGCGGTGGGGCGACCGATGGTCCTTTGCAGGTCACATCTGGCCCACGGACCGCCAATTGCCGATCACTGATCTAGAGAATAAATATTTCTTCAGCGTGGTTTTAAAATAATTAATTGGTATTTATCGATAAAGTATGAACTTTGGTAAATAATGTTAGTAGGTCATTAGACATCTATCGGCCTATAGGTTCTATATTCGATATCGTAATATATTATATCGTTTGTTTTTGAAAGAAAGACAAACATTCCCGGGTTGAAAATTACCCACCACCACCACAGAAAGCGGGAAATGTTGCTTTCGTGGTGATGGATGATGGAGGCCAACCGAGGAATGGAACTCACGACGCCTGGGTAGGCCCCACTTTTTCAGCCACTTTTTTTAAATTTTTAGCTTCACACAGGAACAAATCCCTTAAGGCCTGTGTCATGCTGTGTGGAGGGTATTTTTAAGGAAAGGAAGGAGAGGAAGTTCTTGAAAGGAAAAAGTATGAGGGGTTGGTAGGAGTCAGTGTATCCAAAAGTGACGGACGTGTGATCCATCCCTCCCACTGCGGTGCAAGCCGAGAGAGACCTAGATTAGATCACCCTCAACCAGTGTCTCGGTCCGGCCCGCCACGCAGTAGCTAAGCAACCGCATTCGCTACCAACACCGCAACCCTGCTAAGTGACCAAATGCAAACCACTAATGGCAGAGATGTTGGTTATCCAATTTTACGGTTCCCGGAGCGGCGGTACCCATACCCGCCTTCCAAATTGAGAGCCATCGAGCATTAAATTATAACATGTGCATTATTTATTAACACATTGTTGGATTTTCGAGTCCCTACATAGAAGTACTATAAAAAATATATTTTTCTTCCATTTATAGCTTTGATTCTCGAATTTTAGAATTTGTAATACTTTTATAACAATTTCGTCGCTTGTGTTCCTACCGTACCTACCTAACAGTAAAATACATTATAAATTGTACAACGCCCTTGAGGTGATTTTTCACGAAACGCAGCATGCTATTCATACATAAATAATTGCTGATTATCCTTGTACCAAAAATGTTATTTAAATATTTTTCTAGTTAGTCCAAACAACTTAACCCTTGGAACGCCAAGAAATTCATAAATACTCGTTTTCTAGCATCTAACCGCGCTTGCCTCGGTTTTATGGTATTTTGTACCTTAACCTCTCAGGCCTCGACCATATTCTGTCAGTAGATCGCAAAATTTCCGCTTTGCATTAAATCCAAATTAATTGAATATTTGTGAACGTATCCAAAAACTTTTAAAATAAAATGTTTGTCTTCAAAAAGGACCGTTACTTTTACAAAATATATATTATCTTTGGAGACGATCATAAATTTACATTTCGAATAGTATCGGAAGATGTTATAATTTTTGCAAATGGCGTCGTACGTCAATCATATTTGACATTTGTGAACTGGAAAGCTTCAGAATACAAACAAAAAGCGATGGAGCGCTATTCTCCGCAAGAGCGTAAAATAATTGTGTCGATTTAAGCTTTAACGCTTGTAGCGATTTTGTGTCGAAAGTCATCATGAGCGATGAGGCGCATTTCCACTTAAACGGTTACGCCAATAAGCAACATATTCGTTTCTGGGGCACTTAAACCGCACGAAAAGCCGACTTCTTACTTCCGGAATTGGATGAGCGGGCCTTGGTGAACATGTGGTTTCAACAACACGGTGCAACGCTTCCTTCACAATGGATATTGTGAAGGAAGCGTTTCCTGGTCGCGTAATCTCTCGCTTTGGCGATTTGGTATGGCCACTAAGATCGCCCGATTTAACCATCCCAGACTTCTTTCTTTGGGGGGGGCTATTTGAAGTCGCGGGTTTATGCCAACAAGCCTCAGGCAATCGCAGCCCTTAAGGAGAATATTCGACAGGAATGCGAACAATTATCACCGGAAATCTTGCGGAAAGTCATGGAAAATGCGATAAAACGGGCACAAATCTGTATCAACACTGGCGGTAGCCACTTGACGGATATCATCTTTTCAAAATAACAAAAAAAAATGTAAAAGTCCAAATAAAGATTTGTATTACTCAAAATCATTTTTTTATTTAGTAAAAAAGTTATTCAAAAACAAAATTGGATGATTAATTTTGCCCACCCTGTATTTATAACGGTCTGATTTGGTGGGGTGCGTCATTAATACTTATTATAAAATGATATTCAATGCCTAAAGTTAATATAGAGTTTTGTTCAGATTTGAATACTATGTCTTTTATTATACCAACCCAGTATTTCCTGATGAGGTTGCAAATGAGTCTCATGCCCACTCCTTGAAAGAGATTTCTTAGTTTAATGCTCAAAAGGCTTTTCCATGATTCCAGCATAACCTGCCTACAGGTTTTGGTGCGTGGACGACCTTCCACAAAGTTTTGATCATGTAGGAATCTTCTCCTTCCTAATGTCAAATTAATTAATAAGACTTAACACCAATCCTACCACCCTCCGTGGTATTATAGATATATTATTACAACTTTTATCATGCAACATTACAAATTTATAAAGATAATATTCAAAATAAAGTTGCACCCTTTAAAAACAAGAAAAATCTTATTTTTTGTTTAAGGCAATTCACCCTAAAAATAGTGCTATGTACATCTCCGATTTATGCGTCCCGGAAAATACCGGTCCGAGACAATTAACCCTTAGATCTGCAACCAAAATGTAAAAAAAAAACAATAGAACAGTTAGATCATAAATATCTCGGAGTAAATTTTTTTAATTCACTACCTGAAAAAATCAGAAACATGAACAGTAACATAAAAAAATTTCAAACTCAGCTTAAAAATTATACCGAAAATTTTAACTGAATAAAAAATATATTAAACCAATATAATAACACACCCCATACACACAAGCCCTGCTTATTTATGGGGGTAAATCAAATACATGTATTATGTAATTGATTATTTATTGTATAAAAAATTTTGTAATTTATGTAAGTATCTTTTTGTGATAAAAAAAAAAAAAAAAAAAAAAAAAAACATCATTCCTAACAGGTATTGTATGGATGGTTAATCAATCACTTTAACTGTTTTTTTTTTTTTACATGAATACCACACAAGAGTCCTAACTGGTCCCGTCTGGAGCCAGTGGGACTATGGCATCCCCAATTGGGGTATGTTGTGAGGCTGAAGGCAGTGGGGAAGAGAAGGAGATAGGGCAGAGGAAGGTGGGGAAAGTACCTGGCTATTTAGGTCTGGTCACCAAACACGGCTAATGCCATTTCAAGCAACTTTCCAATTCTGAATGGTGGTCTTACACCAGGGCGATACTGAGAGTATCTTCCGCACTCTGGAACGTGCTGCAAATATATTATATATTATTTTAAATGAATAAATTGTGAAATACACAAATTAATCAAATAAAATTTATTTGTTTAACCATGACATTGCAATTCGCAATTTATTTCCTTGTCGTATGTATGAAAATGGCCCATAGCAAATAATATTGTTATTACAACGTAACACTTCCTCTCCTTCTTTTCCTAAAAAGACTCTACACACAGCATCCCCAAAGATGGCAGAATTATTTTACTCTATAATATAATACTCTGTAAAATTATTTTAAGGCACTCCCGTGTGGAGCTAATGTGCGCTACGATAACGCTACGATACTGCCACCATGGGTCGACCTCTAGTGCCCTTCTCAGGGATATCAATTGTTTTTACTTACGTAGACAGAATAGCACTTAATCCTAAACATGCGAACACCTCCTAATAGAACCTGTGCTTTATTTTAAATATTTTTTATTGTAAATTATTGTTATGTAATAATAATTTAATACACATAACAATAATTTATGAGCACAAGAGTCCCAACTGCTTAAATTTTTTTTTTTTATTCTAAATATTTTTTATTGTAAATTAATATGTATTGATAAGTGAATACCGCACAACAGTACCAACTGCTCAATATTTTTATTTTAAATTATTGTTATATGTTATGTAAATAATGGACAAGAGTCCCAACAGCTCCCAAGGGAGGGAGGATGAGGCAGTGTTGAGATGAGGTGGAGGGGGTTGCTGAGGAGGGGGGGGGGGAAACGAGGGGGTGCAGGGGGGGATCAGAGGGGGGTGCAGGGAGGGGTTCAGAGGTGGTGAAGGGGGGAGGGGGTAGGCCTTTTTTATATCCATTTTTCGTATTACAAAAATAACAGACACGGCAGGCGGGTATGGGTACCGCCACCCCGGTATTTATTAGAAAACCAACACCTCTGAACCAAGAAAATCAAGCTGAAGGAAAAAACCAGCCCCCCCCCCCCCCCCCCCGTAAGCGAAATTATTTTGTAACACCTCACCTCAAATGAGGTGATACACCTCAACACCTCATTTCAATATTTGAGTACCTCATACAAACTCATCCTGATATCGTGTCCTACCCAACACTAGCCTGAATTCAATGTCGGTATTTGCGGGACTACGAATTTTCAATCCCGCGGGATCTCGGTATTTGCGGGATCCCGCATATTGAAAATATTCACTTTTATATAAGGCAAATAAAACAATGAATTAATCAACTCCACATTTATTTACGCAGATATTACTATTAATTTGCGATCAATCAAATTACACCGTTTATTTGTAACAAAAAATAAATGAATTAATCGACTAAATACACATTTATTAAAGTATTACTATTAGTATGAGATCAATCAAATTACTCCGTTTGTTTATTAGAAAAACCCTATGAGTTATCAACTAATTTCACATTTATTTGGGTATTACTATTAGTATGAGATCAATCAAATTACAACGTTTTGCCTTCACAAAAAACAGTAACAAATACTGAATAAAAAACAAATCAAAACAAAACAAATCTTCTTCAAAAAATACACAAAGAAAATTAAAAAATCAAAAAAAAAACACATTTTAAACTGAAAATTTATATAGGATATATGTTACTTAGTAGTCCCGCAAATCCCGCGGATCCCGCGCCCGTAATACCGCATCACGCGGGATTGGAAAATGGCGCGGGATCCCGCAACACCGAGATCTCGGTATTCCGGGATTGGAAGCCCTAATCAACACCACATTAATGCGTTCTTTTGTCGATTCTCTATCCGATGAAACCATTCGTGTATCGATCGTCAATTTCCTATTTGAACAATCGTCATGCAATGCGATGAAGAAATTCACTTTATAATGACGACTTTTGTGGTTGAGGTTTCAGAGATACCCAATTTGATGAATTTGAGGTTACCTTTATCGATGTTATGATTACACGTGTAATAATTATGAAAGATCACCAATCAGCCTCCCAGTAGGTACCTACTGTATTCTCATTGTTTATTTTTATGTCGGTTTATTGTGCATCTACCGACAAACATGACAGAATAAAATAAGTGTTTCACGGTTCAGTGGAAGACTACCTTTCAAAAGCAATGCATATATAATAGTCAATATCTGTTAGGTTGTGTATATGTATTCTTTCTTCCCATGTCCGTAATCCATAACTTTGTGCTTCTTTTGAAGTTGATTATTTTTTATGGTTTTTATTGCAAGAAGGGGGATATTAAAAAATAATAGGCCACTTGCATGGATTTCATAATGACTTGCAAAAAATCGTATGCATAGATTATTTTACTAAGATTACGAAAATGTTACTAAATTTTTTTAGAAATTTACAGTTTATTTTTAATAAATAAATCTGTTATTTGGGCTCGTGACGTCACTGCATGAAAGTGTCCCGTCTCCGAAAATATCCTTTTAATTTTGTAAAATTCCACTTTTTTTTTATATGGCAACACTTCGATTCCGACGAATTTTTGTATTTTGACATTTAAGTCTCTGCAACCAGGCCCGATGAGAAGAAGATGGAGAGATACGAAATTACGAATGTTAGAGGAGAGCGCTAACATTTACAGCGAAAAAATCGATGCGAAAATTGCGAAAATGTTTAATAAAACACGACTCGTTTAAAATAGAGCAAAAATCTCGCGGGCATTATCTTAAACAGCATTTAAAGAAACACTGTGAATCTTTTCATACATATAACTTGTAAAATAACCGAAACAAACGTGTTAGTAGTAATTTTTGGAGCATACTTTGCGATTTTTTTCTATCGAGGGAATTTTATATAATTTGCGTTTCGGCGCGGGCAAAGTCTAGATATTAATCTTCAAGAATAAAATATATTTTTTAAGAGCTTTAAAATTTACCGTGTTTAACCTGTCATTTGCCAGGAACGCGCCGGCGCGCGAGAATCGAATTTCAAAAATGAATATTAATTCAAATAATTTGGATGAGATTTTAAATTTTATTCCATTAATATATAACATAAAATAAAGCTTAAAATAGCTTCCTCCATTCTTGTTCTTAAGGTAATTTAAAAAAGGTAAGGTAAAAAACCCTGGCCTTTGACAGGTTAAGGGAGATATGTAAGAAATTAGAAATTCGGGTTGCGGGCCCTTAAGATAGTCATCAAGAACATAGCGTTCCAAAATAGTTAAATTCTCTATACAGCCTCGCAGCAGTCTAAACAAATTACAAGTGTGCAATTCACACGCGGTAGAAGTGAAACCTTCAGAAAACTAAGTAGACAAGAGTGGGGAGGCTACGAAGCACTATACAAAGAGGACACCTATTATTCTATCTCATTCTCGCAGGCTAAATCCTTTGTGTGTGTGTACGTGTTTGTTTCTTTTTAGTGTCGCTTTATCGTTTCATCGAGTTTCAAATCATAACGGTGCTAAAGAAGTAGGTGCTAAGAAAAATACATACGCGGTAGGAGTGAAAACTTCAGAAAACTGAAGCAGACAAGAGTGGGGAGGTGATGAAGCACCAAAGAGGAGACCGATTATATTATCTCATTCGCAGGCTAAATCCAATAGATGTATATTTTTAGTGTCGCTATTTTTCGTTTCATTGAGTTTTAAATCACAAACGGTGCTCAAGATATTCTCACTTCAAAAAATAAAACAGAGTGCGCAATTCAAACGCGGTAGAGCGAAACTTTCATAAAACTAAAATAGACGAGATTGGGGAGGCTACGAAGCACCGCACAAAGAGGAGACCAATTATACTATCTCGTTCTCTCGCAAGCTAAATCGCTATTTTTCGTTTCGTCCAGTTTCAAATCAGAACGGTGCTAAAGAAGTTTGCATTCCAAAAGACTACACTTTAGCAGTTCAATATCTTAATATATAAAACTAAGTCCGGTTAGTTACACTATGTATAACTCGAGAACGGCAGGGCTGATTTTGATGATCTTTGATTTGTTGGATTTGTCTCCGCCCCGGATACAATAATAACTATTAAAACATCACAAAAGTTAACAAAATAAATAGTTATAAAGAAAATTATTTTCCCCATACATTTTGTATGGAACGAATTCTCCTATTTTGAAAGAACTGCAGCAATATTGTGAGAGGTATAATATTGAACTGTGCCTGAATTCCAAACATTCAAAAACGTCAAATGTCAATGCGTTGATTGTTGTGCATTTGTTTTTAATCATAAATGCTGCCCTTCTTTCTTACACACTCAATGTCAATAGTCGAAAATGAGACAAATGGTGAACGTATGTCTGCACACCTCCAAAGGAAAAATACAATAATTATAATAAATCTCTGAAATGAAACGCATTTTTTTACATAAGCTCCACACAGGAGGCCCTGAGGAAAATAATTTCTCTCAGGACCTATGTCATCTTAGGGGATGCTGTGTGGAGGATCTTTTTAAGGAATGGGGATGATAGAAAGTTCTGGGAAGGAAAAAGGTATGAGGGGTGGGTAGGAATCTGGGGGTCAGTGTGTCCGGGAGTGACGGACGTATGAATCCATCCTTCCAACTGTGGTGCAAGGCAATGGGTCGAGAGAGTCCGGCTGGAAAGGTCAAAAGGCCTCCCTCAACCAGTCTCTCTCGATCCGGCCCGCCACGCAGCAGGTGGGCAGGCGCATCAACTGCCAAGACCCGGACATAAGTCACCTCATGAACCCGGGCACCCCTGCTAAATCACCAAACGTAGCGAACCACTTGGGGTGATCTATGGCAGAGGTGTTGGTTATTCAATAAATGGTTCCCGGGGCGGCGACACCCGTATCCGCCTCCCGAATACCCGTAAGTAATTGTAAAAGTAAGAAAATCACAAAAATATAAAACCGTACACAACGCCATCTCTGATACTGACAAAAACAAAACACAGACAGTTGCGCATTGATAATTGCTTCATTGCGTAATTTTTAACTTAATAAAAAAACTGAATTTAATTCAACAGCTATTGATTCTGAGGCGGTACGAAGTTCGTCGGGTCAGCTAGTAGATTATAATTCTCTAAATCTCGTTTCACGGTGTTTGTGGTCACACTCCTCCGAAACGGCTTGACCGATTTTTATGAAATTTTTTATGTGTATTTGGTAAGTATGAGAATAGGTTTTAAAATATATTTCATACTGCTAGGTGATTAGGGTGTCCCTATCCAGAAAAAAAATCTGTTTTTTTGACAATTTTTTTTGTATTTTTTTTATTTGGCATCAAAAAATACCTATAACTCCAAATTTTATCTACCTCCTACCCCCACCCCCCCAATTTTTAATAGCGAGTTTAGTATATTTGCATGAACAAACTTAACCGTCTTTCGTATTTCAAACAGAACGAAATTATTTAAGTTCTTGAATGACAGATGGTGCTACGTCCGCCTCATCGAACTATCATCCACACATGCGCAAGACATTCATGGGAAGCGTCGCATCCGGCATCATGTTCTCGCGTAGACAAACCGTCGAGCTTATTTGTGTTGGCTAAAGACAGACTGACAAAAAATATCGTACACTCAATTGCTCTTCGAAATTCATATTGGTTTTCTTTATTTCATTTTCCTACTTTCGTTGATGTGTTTTTGCTTTTATCGGCGTTCATCGTCTACAGCGCTTCATTCCTCTTTCTGTCATAGATCCCATCCCCACACACTTACAATACATTCGTTATTTTTGTTATTTAACAACCAAAATATTCACTAGAAATCATTTATATGGCAAAACAAT
This sequence comes from Limnephilus marmoratus, assembly GCA_917880885.1. Taxonomy (NCBI): domain Eukaryota; kingdom Metazoa; phylum Arthropoda; class Insecta; order Trichoptera; family Limnephilidae; genus Limnephilus; species Limnephilus marmoratus. The sequence goes on along the minus strand of OU862928.1, from coordinate 20,859,250 downwards.
TTTGTCGGGTCAGCTAGTAGATTATAATTCTCTATGTAAGATAGAACACAGAAATAGAGAAAACATATTAAATACTAGTTTATCCTTATTATTAGCTATTAAAGTATCTCGTGGTGGCACTTAACGCCAAACAGCGCCGGTTTCAAAGCAAGTGTTACGTCTTCTTTACAATTGAAATTCGTTCCGAAATGCATTTCGCCAAATTACACAATAATATCACGGTATAACATTTCATTTCGTTCATTGTTCGCGCTGTGACATTTCCGTTTTCATTTTATGTTTACATAACCCTTCCAAAGGAGGAATATATCTTAAATGTCACTAACATGAGTTCTTTCAGATTATTACAAGCTTACAAAATAGAATAAAAATGAATGGTAAATATTTCCCTACCGAGTCCACGCTCAAAACACACTTTAAAAAAATAAAACAAATTGTACTAGGTCATAGACATCCAAATGGATAGACAAGAAGTTACAGATGAGGGGTAAAACCAAACTATGGAGGGCGAAGAGGGGAAAGATGACTGTGATTCGTTGAACAATCAATCTGACAGTATATAGGCATCTCGCATTACAATATCACCATTTAGTTCTTAAAAGCAAAATCTGCTTTGAATGAATAGACCTTTTTACATGGGAGCGCGAATTGCTTGCCACGTTAATAACATATTTGCTAAGGCCAAATGCTCGCCCCAAAAAGACTCGCACCAATACACATAGCAATATTTTGCTACCGTGTTTAGTTAAAACACTTTTACAAATGTTTCATAATTTACTTACCCCTGTAACCAGCGACGAGCACACTGGAGAACCGCCCACATTCGCTATGTGCACATTGATATGTAGATATATTGTATAGCACAAGCTACCGTTTTGGCGTGTTATTTCGTTAAATGTATGGATGTTAGCTTCTCGCTGTTCACGGCAAGAATGATGACGTCACACATTTTAGATTCAAGCGAGGCTCTATCCCCTCCCCATGGAGCGAGCCGGTTCCAAGGAGGAGCTCCAGCCGGCGCCATGTGGAGGGGGAAATAATACGTTTTTATCACTTAGGGCAGGTCCAGCTATATTCATACGTCCGTGTACTAAGGTAGACAATGGTTATTTATAAGTAATTCAGTAACCGGAATTGAAAAATATTGCGTTTTAATGTTTTTTTAAGTTTTAAAAACGCGAAATGTCATTTTTCAAGGACCGCCATGTTAATTACGACGATGAAATACGCATTTTTAAAAGAAAAAATCACTTTCTGTCAGTTAGACAATAATAAGTACGAATTGCAATCTTCGGAAATGATAAATAATGCGTATTTATCATAATTTTGTTCGGTTTCATAAACACGAAAAATCACGCGAGACGTTTGCCGTTGTAATTAACAACATGGCGTTCCTTGAGAAATGACATTTCGCGTTTTTAAAGATAACAAAATAACCATTGAAATGCAATATTTTTCAATTCCGGTTACTGAATTACTTATTACTAACTGTAATCTACCTAGTACAATTTGTTTTAATTTTTTAAAGTGTGTTTTAAGCGTGGACTCGATAGGGAAATATTTACCAAATTAATAAAAACTAATAAGGTTTTGTCATTTACGCCGCTATCCGAATTTCTACTGATTTCTTGCATATCTGCAGTTTTGTGTAGTTTTTAAGCTCTTAAAAAATATATTATGTTATTCTTGAAGATAAAATCTATACATTCCCCACACCGAAACGCAAATTATATGAAATTCCCTCGATAGAAAAAATTCACAAATTATGCTCCGAAATTTTTTTAATTTTCAAGTCTGTTTCTGTTATTTTATAAGTTATAATATGTATTAAAAAATTCACAGTGTTTTTTTAAATGCTGTTTTAGACAGCCCCCAAGAGATTTTTGCTCTATTTTAAACGAGTCGTGTTTTATTAAACATTTTCAAAATTTTCACATCGATTTTATCACTTTAAATATTAGGACGCTCCTCTAACATTCGTAATTAGTAATTACATATGTCTGCATCTTTTTCTTTTTGAGCGCGGTTACGGCGCCTTCACAATTACTTCTTACTGATCTGCATATGTTTTTTTTTAACATCAGCTCCACACAGGAGACCATGAGGAAAATAATTTCCTAATTTTTAGGGATGCTGTGTGGGGGGTCTTTTAGGAAAGGAAGGAGAGAAAGTTCTGAGTAGGAAAAGGGTATTAGGGGCGGTTAGGAATCTGGGGGTCAGTGCGTCCAAGAGTGACGGACGTATGAATCCATCCCTTCCACTGCGGTTCAAGGCGACGTTCCGAGAGAGTGTGGCTGGAAAATACAATGGGATCAAAAACTCAACCATTCTCTCCCGATCCGGCCTGCCTTTCAGCTGTTGGGAAGACGCATCCGCCGCCATGACCTGGACAAACCACATCCCCATGAACCCGGGCACCCCTGCTAAGTCACCAAACGTAGCGAACCACTTGGGGTAACCTATGGCAGCGGTACCCATAACCACCTCCCAAATTAAAGAAAATTCTTTGTTCTGTTTATCTAAATCCAAAAGTATTTTCTGTATTGATTTAGGTTTTTTTGTACTTCAAAATTTGTCTTATTTTTCTATTCTAGTTTTTTAAAGCTATCTAAATTACTAAGAGAGATAATAGTTACTAGAATAGTTGTCTATGTGTGGTGTAACATTTTTTTTTGTAAATGAGTAAAAATGGTTTCAAATGGGATTGACATTTTAAAAAAGTCTGCGACATTTATTGTTAGTAGATTATATAAATTCATATTCTATGTTCTCCAATATGTACACTTCGAATAATTTATTTATCAGTTGAATCTATTATGAGGTATGGAATTACAGCTTGGGGACTTTCCTGTAAACAAATATAGATTATTTTCGACCTGATCAAACTTGATTAGTTAAATTATTAGCTCATACTATTTTTTATTTTATTTTAGTTTATTAAGGAAACAAACAGTTATACATATTTTCCTAATAGAGTAACATATTACATGGTTGCATTAACCAGCGAATTTTCCGCTAAAATTTATAATATATATATATATAGACATAGATTAAAACATAAAAGAAAACATAAAGTGGTAGAAAAAAAGAAAAAATATATACATATATGTACAACAGAAATGCAAAAAAGAATACACAAATTAAAGCATGTGGGATATGTAAATCATTCAAATATTATTATTATTATAAAAAGAAGGAAAACATGCAGCAGGGGTGGAGAGTTCATAATTAACAATTTGTTTTGATTTTTTCTATTATGAATTTAATAAATTGGCCTGAGGACAAATGGAAAATATCAGCGTCGTAAAAGATATCATTGTATTTTGTGCACGTCCTTCGGAGAAATGAATGTTGTGTGTAATTTGTTTTTGAGTGTGGGATGTGGAATAGTTGGTAGTTGGTTTGACCTTGTGTTTCTTATTGGACAGTGGAAATTAATGTGTTCCAGAAGATAGTTGTTGTCAACAACGTTGTTAATAATTTTGAATAGAAATTTCTGGTCGAATATATTTCTTCTATCTTCTAAACTTCTAAGGTTGATAAATACTATAAAAGTTGTACACGAACAGAGGCATAATGTTCCAAACCTTTATCAAAATATCTATATTCTCTCAGTAAGAGGAAATCTCTGGTTTAGCATAATATTTCAGCATATGAGATATTCAGATATTCAGATATTTTTACGAGGGCTTGATGTTAATAAAGCTAGTGGGCCCGACGGAATACCTGCCCTGGTGCTGCAGAGGTGCGCTGCAGAATTAGCTCCAATTTTGACGAAGCTTTTTAAAATGTCCCTGAAGACTGGCTCTGTGCCCTCTGGTTGGAAAAAAGCGGTTATCCATCCTATTCCAAAGAAGGGTGACCGCTCCAACCCGGCCAACTGCCGCCCCATAGCGATCACATCAGTTCTGTCTAAGGTGATGGAACGTGTGATCAATGACAAACTGCTCACATACCTCGAGAAGAACAAAATTATTAACGACCGTCAATACGGATTCCGTCGGAACCGCTCGTGCGGTGATCTTCTCGCGTATGTGACGCATGTTTGGGGGCGATGCCTGGAACGTTTCGGTGAGACCCAAACGGTTGCACTGGACATCTCCAAGGCCTTTGACCGGGTTTGGCACCGAGGACTTGTCAACAAACTGCATTCTTACGGACTTCCCGCATCCTTGTGTACGTGGATTGCCGACTTCTTGAGGGGAGGTCGATTCAGACGGTAGTCGATGGTTTCACCTCTTCCTCACACTCGATAAATGCTGGCGTCCCGCAGGGATCGGTTCTGTCTCCAACTTTGTTTTTGTTGCACATCAACGACCAATTCACTGTTATGCGGACGACAGTACAGTTCATGATAGCTTTTTGTTTGACAAAAAGATGATGCTCCGAGGAACTAGCATCATTGATCCCTTCGGCACCGGTGCATAGTCGGGAAACACGCCAAACGCGTGCCCAACATTTGTACACAGTTGACATTTGTCACATGAGAACGGGTCGTTTCTTCGACTCATTCTTGTGTTCAACAGCTCGGCTGTGGAATGATTTGCCGGCCTCTGTGTTTCCTCCTTCCTACAACATGGGTCTCTTCAAGACCAATGTTCATTCCTTCCTCTCCTCAAAAAGACCCTCCACACAGCATCCCAGATGACATAGGCCCTGAGGGAAATTATTTTCCTCAGGGCCTCCTGTGTGGAGTTAATGTAAAAAAAAAAAAATATATGAAAAGTCATACTCGTGGACCACACTTACAATACTCGTTTTCGTTAAATGAAGGAATAATCGTACCTAAGCATTTAAACAAATATGGACAAAGAATGCTGGACTACAAGATACCTAATTGCTTAAATATGTCACCTGCCAAAATTTAAAAAAAATGTAAAAAATTTATCATCATCTTCTTCCCCTTATCTTATTCGGGTCGGGGACCCACTGCATCGACAAGGCTCCTCCATACGTCCCTGTCTTGTGCTGACTGTTCGGCCTCAGTCCATGGCAGTCCCATCCTCTCCTCACATAGTTTATGGAGTTGTCTCGCTCAATATGTAAGTGTAGTTGCCTCGCCCCCAATGTAAAAATGTAAAAACAAATATTATGTTGAAGAATTGGCTGGCTGAAAGAAACATTTTGTAATAGAGTCGAATACAAATAATTTCTAACTGCATACATGTTTTTATAGTTCCCATACTACGTAACATATCTTTAGGTTATACCTCTTATGCTATGCATGTATACAGTATACATAATACTACCGCTGTACAGAAACACGCTGTTAAATTCGCTCCTGTTCAAAATTTAAAAAGTAAACAATCAAAACGTATTTTACAAAAAGTAGTGCTTTCGTACATACAGAATTGCATTAGCAGTGCAGTGGAGAAGTTTTAAGCTGTTTTAGAACGTCAGTTTTAACCTAAATCTGATTTTTATAATCCATAGTTGCTGTCAAAACAATTATCATTATCACCAATCACTCAGTCCGAACTCTGTTTGTGTGTGTCGTGTGTGTGTGTTGTACGTGACAGCTGACTCTACCTTACACAGCGCAGGGCCGCTAAACCTTTTTCAAACCTCACGTCTCACATCTCGAAGCAGTAAAATGGACACCTGTGATACATATTCCTTTATCACTGCGGCAAACAACATTATTAACTCTTTACATACTACTATAATGGATCCAAGCAATAAGTTCACCAAAGAACAGATGGGGAAGTTATCGCCAAAACTTTCCGAACTACTGGGCAATATAAGCCTTGTTGCAGCTAAAACGGGATTTTTAGAAGGTGAACTGAAGACTTACCAACGCATCTCAGAAAACCAGCCGCTCCAGCCTCCGCCCCAGTCCCTGCCAAACGGGGCACAAATAGCCCAAATGTGCGAAGCAGCCGACGAGTTGGAAGAAAGAAAGGTGAGAGCCAAAAATTTAATTATCACAAATGTGCCCGAAAGCGTCACGGCGAATCAATTGGACCGAATTAAACAGGACAAAGTGGAAGTTTTAAAAATTCTCAACAAAATCGATACCACGCTCGTTGAAAACTCAGTCAACATTTTCCGTATTGGCGTAGTTAAACCAAATAAAATAAGGCCATTGAAAGTCATCCTTAATGATCCGTTGACAGCATTAAACGTATTGTGTAGAAAAAATATAGCTCTAACACACCGATTGCAAAATTTATTCTGACCAAACCCCTCTACAAAGGCAATACCTAAATGATCTTAGACACACCCTGGCAAACCGTACCCTGGAAGGCGAAGTCGGACTAACTATAAAATTTGTAAATAATAAGCCAGCAATAGTAAATGTCTCAAAAAACCAAAATCCACCATTGGATATGGCCTAACTAACCGAAAATGCCGGACCAAATGCCCTGATAAAATCAAAATCTATTATCAAAATACACGAGGACTTCGTACAAAACTACATGACCTTAAAGTAACGGTACCTTTACACGGACATGATATATTTATCCTTACTGAAACATGGCTCGTTCCTGAAATAAAATCTCCTGAACTTGGATTCACAAACCACAAGATATTTCGGCGTGACAGAAACCCTAAATCTAGTACCAAATCCAGAGGAGGCGGAGTTTTCATTGCAATCAAGGAAAATATATCAGCGAAAAAACTAAAAACGCAAAATACCTCATTGGAGCAATTATTTGTACAAATTGTCACTCCCATGGAAAAAATCATCATTGGAACCGTATACATACCACCAAACTCCGACATCCAAACCTACAAGAAACATTGTGAAGACATCGAATTTCTTATGTCAAAAAATCCTACATCGAAAATAATTATTGTCGGCGATTATAATCTTCCCAATTTGAAATGGAACTCTAGTTACAATGGTTATATTACTAACGAAAGTTCTAACGACCCAGCACGTGAAGTGATAGATACGATAAACTATTTAAATTTGCATCAACATAATTTTGTACCCAATATGTGTGGTCGCCTTTTAGACCTTGCCCTTTCAAACTGCTCTAAACTATGTGTTGAAATGTCAGACGATCACCTCGTTCCGGTGGACAATTATCATCCCCCCCTACACATTATAGTAAATATGTACACAAACAATCCACCACTGAAACAAACAACACTCAACTTCAAAAACGCTGATTACGATTCTATTAACTACCAACTCACTAATACAGATTGGACTTTCTTGACCACCAACAGTGATATCGAACAAATACTAGAAAAACTCTATGAAACATTTTCTGAAAATATAAAATCTCATGTCCCCTCGTATACACCAAAATACAGAACATATCCAACTTGGTTCTCCACGGACCTTATACTCTTACTGAAACAAAAAAAACAACTACACAAAATTTTTAAACTAACCCACCAAATCAACGACTACTTAAACTTCTCAGAAACAAGAAAGAAATGTAAAACACTATCTAAACTGTGCTATAAAGCACACATCACCTCCATTGAGAAAACTGCGCTAGGAACAAAGAATCTTTGGAATTTTGTTAAAAAATTAAACAATGAAAGTACAGACTACCCTCCCATAATGCATTACGATGGCAAAATAGCCAATAGCACCTTTGATATTGTTAATTCGTTTGCGGATCATTTCCAAAGTGTATACGAAGGAGAAATATCAGATAACAACGTACCATCATACACATATCAAAACACAATACATCTACATAATTGCCTCATAACACAGGAATCATGCTTAAATAAAATCATTTCACTTGACCCTAACAAATCTGCAGGCCCAGATAACATCCCACCAATATTTTTCAAACAATGTGCATCTGCAATATCAGGTCCACTCACCGCATTATTTAACCACCTACTTTCTTCTGGACATTTTCCAACCCGTTGGAAATCTGGTTATATTACCCCGATTCTCAAAAAAGGTGACGACACAGATATTAAAAACTACCGTCCTATATGCATACAATCAGCACTCCCGAAAATCTTTGAATCCCTTGTTCTCGATTTAATTTATCCATCAGTATTAAAAGTAATCGATAAAAACCAACACGGATTCGTTTCTGGTAGGTCAACTGCTACTAACCTGTTACTTTACCATAACTATATTACAGAATCTTTTACAAAAAAAAAACAAGTTGACAGTATCTACACAGATTTTTCAAAAGCATTCGACAAAGTATCACATAAATTATTACTTAGGAAACTGTATGCCTTATTACTGAGAGGCAAGTTGTTGGATTGGTTCTCAAGTTATTTGTCTAACAGAATCTCATTTGTTAAAATTAAACATTATAAATCTAAATTAATATATGCAACTAGTGGTCTACCGCAAGGGAGTCATCTCGGCCCCATCCTTTTCTTAATATTCATAAATGATATCATAAGTTGTTTCGACGATGTAGAAGTTCTGCTATTTGCCGATGACATCAAATTATACAAAGAAATAGCCAATATAGGTGACTGCCTAATCCTACAGTCAAACATCGTCAAATTACAAAATTGGTGTGTCGCAAACAACTTATTCCTCAATATCGATAAATGTAAGACACTAACATTTTGTCGAACAAAGACCCCACTATCTTTCAAATACACAATAGATAATAAAATCTTAGAAAAAGTCAAAGAAATTAGGGATCTTGGAGTTGTGTTTGATACGCAATTAAACTTTATAAATCACATACAACAAATAACTAATAAAGGCATGAAAACACTGGGATTTATAATCAGAATAATTAAAGACTTCGATTCGCTGGAAGTTATAAAAATCGTATATTTGTCACTCGTACGCAGCTTGTTGGAATATAATTCCATAGTTTGGTCCCCATATTATCAAATTCATATAAGAAATATCGAAAGAGTGCAGCACAAATTTTTAAGGTTTATTAATTTCAAGTTACACATACCTATTCAACACATTAACTACACATCTTTACTAAATACACTTAAATTGCATTCCCTAGAAAACAGAAAAAAAATAAACGATCTTACTTTTTTGTTTAAAATTATTCACTCCGAATTAGATTGTTGCGAACTCCTGCATCTCATTGATTTTAAAGTACCTACTCGAGAAACAAGGCAAAACATATTATTCTGCAACAATAATTCTGTAACCAACTACCACACACATGCACCAATTTCACGATTACACACACTAGGGAACAAATTCACCTCAAATATCGATGTAGTTAATACAAGTTTCCCTTTATTCAAGAAATATCTGAACAATATTTTTATGTAGAATATTTTGATATCTAAGGAGCATCACATAGGAACTATTGCATGTATTTGCGTATTTTTATAAATCTACAATGTAAAAACCTATTACCGTTTTCTTTTTAAGTATCTTGCATTTTTTCATGTATTTTTCATCCCATTTAATTAGTCACCTGTAAATTTTGTAATTACTAACATACCTACAAGTTTATTTCTATGCCATTTACTTATAACTTAGAAACTTTCTCTTTTATTGTAATGCACTATCTTTCCTTAAATTTATCTGTATACTTACCTTTCATATGATGTTTACTAGTTATATTCTTATAGTTTATCTTTTTTATTTAAAAACTGTCTCTGTATTATAAACTTGTCATGTAAAAGCCCATCAGGGCGTTGAAAATTAATAAAAAAAATAAAATAAAAAATAAATAAATAAAATAAATAAAAATAAAATAATAATTATTAGATACAATCACTCTTGACCTCCTCAATGTTGATATTTAAAAATGTTTTCATTTTGTTTTCTCTATGTTAATATTATTATTATTATTTTATAATGTGCATGTATGTGTTCGTCATTATATATTTGTATAAATCGCATAATATGTTTATGTACATAGGTACATGTAAGTTATGTATATACACATGTACACATTTCCCTTAAACTAAGTGTTAAATTTTATTTTTATTTTCAAAGTTAAAAGCACCCATTGACAACTTAAAAGTATTTTATTTAGACTTTCCTATTTTACTTTATTATTTTATTTAATCAAATTAATAATAATAGTTAGATTTGTCAAAGAAGTCATTTTAAATACATATAGGATTACAAAAGATTTTTTAAATATTTATATTGAGGGATCAGTAGGATTCATAGGTCCAATTAGGAGTTCTACCGAGCCGAACCCTCTGATATGAAAATATCTGGAGTCGGTGAATTATTTTCCCATTTGGTCTCTAGTAGGTTGACATGTTGTTCTTCTATTGTTTTGTCTTTATTATACTTATATAGTGCAATTGCATAGCGCGAATTGACTAGATGATCATTTGTGTGAAAAGGTTTAGTTTTTCCTGTGGGGAAGATTTAACACGGACATAAAATCTGAAGACTCCAGAATGCATGCAGGGGTAGTGCAATGCAATACATTCCATATTTTGAAATAACAAAAGAAATTAGACAAATTAATAATAGATTAAAGTTAAAAGTAAATAACAATACATAAATAAAATAAAAAACAAGGAAGCATGAAAAACACTAGAAATGTCACTGAAAAAATATTAAACTCTAAAAGGAATTCATGCAGCTCTTTAAGAGCGTTTAACCAGCCAGCGGACGAAAATCCACATTTCGTCGAAAGTTGTTCTTCCGATCGTGCAGGGCGGTTACAATGAGAAAGATTAATTATTCTCCGTACCAGCTTTTTTAAATTATAACTCAATATCGAATTTATTTCAATCCAAATTAGCTTTAATTTATACCTTCATCCAAAAATGCTGAAAGTCGTGTTGATAAAACTATTAAAATAGTGTACTTTTTGTAGTTATTTTTTGATTATAAGTATTTATCATTTTTCAATAATGTCTAAATTTAATAAGAATGTTAAAAAAATCTGAAATATATTAGTTTGTAAGTGCGCAAATAAATACACAAATGGACCAATTTTCGTCAAGAAACACATATACGTACATATTTTTTAATGATTTTATTGAAACTAAAATTAAAATTCTAATACATAACTCTGCTAGATAATGTATTGATTTATTTTACTGCATGATTACATTATTTGAAATGGGTGTGGTATAATACAAAAACTTTTTTGAAAATTTAACAAATCTGCCAACGACCTATGGAATAACCTTATTATACTAAAAATTAAAAAAAAATCTAAAAATTTATTACATAACTTCACTAGATAAAAGAACAATCTTTCGAAATCCATTTATAATTTTTTGTGGAAAAGAGTCAATACGTCTAAAAACTTTTTTGAAAATGACGTATTTCCGGCTTTCTCTGGTAATGCCCTCTTAAGGAGAGTATTTCATCGTCTACCGTCTCCAGAGGGCCATCAGGGGGGACTCCATCCAGGCAGTCATGGCGGTGATGATCGCATTCTTCATATTGTATTACTTTGTCTTTTCTTTCAATAAATAATAAAAAATAAAAATAAATCCTAATCGACCGACTATGGCATTTTATTATTAGTTTGTATGTGTTAATTAATTTTTATAAAGTATCTGCTAACATTTCATAATACCAAAAATCCTCGACGATAATACTATAAAAACATGATTTAATCCGTTATTTGGCATAAAAAACAACGAAATTAATATTATATGTACATTAGTTAATGTATGCATAATAAAACTGTGAAATTGGGATGGAGATTGCATAACATCCGATTAAAAAACGTCAGTGGACGATAAAAAGCCAGAAAAATTACTAATACGATATAAAAATAATATTTATAATCGGTTGATAAATATTATAAAGACATGAATAAACAATATTTGTTGTAACTATCTTAATTCGTTAACTTCCTTTGTCATGAGGTCAATATGTCGTTTTATAACTTTCACTAATGAGAACTTGTTACCCAATACAAAAGAGATCTTCTAGTACTACTTCGTAGGTTCTCAATTTTATTTTGCCCACCGCTCATTTTTAGAATATTTTTTTTTTTGGAGCCCCCTAGTTTTTTTTTCTTACCATCTGTTGCCACTCTGAAACAGCGATTGCCGTGATTTTAGTTTAGCAAGTTAAGGCGATCCACTAGTTCAGGAAAAAATCGAAATCGGAATTCACGCCCTTTATGGGAGGAGTTTAAAAATACTTGAGAAAAAGCTTTCGGAAAGGTTGGAAAAGGTATTTGAGAGTTTTGTTTTACAGGTTGATTTCGTAAAGGCCTGTAAAAAATATTAATTCCTGTTTTACGCATTGTTTTGTATGATTATATGATTTTGTATGATTTTGCATTATTTACTATGGCTTCATCTTAAAAGGCAATTATTTAGTGTTGTAAGTACCACCCCTCTGAAAGTCTCGAACGCCTAAAAGGGGGCGTTGAGAACCCATGGTCTTAGTTAATTACAGACATCCACCAAAAATCCAAATTTGAGTTGACTACGCAGTTTTATGTAAAAGTATACCCATAGGCCACTTGCATGGATTTCATAACGACTTGGAAAAAATCGTGTGGATAGATTTTTTTACTAAGATTACGAAAATGTTAGTAAAAATTTTTAGAAATGTTCAGTTTTTTATTTTTAAATAAATAAATCCATTATTTGGGCTCGTGACGTCACTACATGAAAATGTCCCGTCTCCGAAAATGTTTCTATTAATTTTATAAAATTCCACATTGATTTATTTTTTTTATATGGCATCACTTTGATTTCATACGAATTTTCGAATTTGACATTTAACGTTCACTAGATTTATTGTTTGTTCTCTGCGAACTTATCATTTGGATTGACTTTTTAACAGATGTTGTGAAGAGAACGCCGTAATGCTGCCTGCAAGTGTTTTAGGCAAAAAGATATCTTTTTTGGGAAGAATTCGGCCTAAAATTTCCAGAAAAACCGCCATCACCATTTACAATTCAATTATTGCTCCACACTTCAACTACTGTTCAAGTATCCTTTTCCTTTGTAATGAAAGAGAACAGAATAAATTTCAAATTCTCCAAAACAGAGCAATGCGAATAATACTCCGAAGAAATAGATTTTCAAAAATAATTAAAATGCTAAAGGAACTTAATTGGTTAACAGTGAAACAAATACTGACCTTGAACACGTTGATATTTATTCACAAAATATTAAACAACATGTTACCAAAATACTTCACAAATAAAATCGTATACAATAAGGACATTCACAGACATTACACAAGGACTTGCAAGGAAATAAGATTAAACAAAAAGGACAAAACGAATACGCAAAACAGTCTGCTGTACAAAGGAATTAAGTTATATAACACACTACCAGAAACTCTTAAGTCCTCACCAATTGAAAAGTTCAAGATGGATTGTAGGAGCTACATAAAACAAAAACAAAAAATTTTGTGATTTCAAAAATTTTGTGAATTTAAAATATTATAATTAAAAAAAAAAAAAAAAAAAACTGCAATATGAAATATTATAATCAATTAGAAATTTGTAAACTTAAATGTACAAATTACTAAAATAAAATTCAAATAAAAAAAAAAAAAAAAAGAGGTATAATGGTAATTGTGTTAATTTTAACAAAATAAAATTTTATAATATTCTTATTATTATTATAATTTACAAGTGCAAGTATACTACATTGGATTTAGACGTTGAACATTACAATGATTTATGATCAATAAGATGGATCAAGGAAAATAATTTTATAAGATGTAATATTTTTGTTATGCCTCTTTATTCTCCTGTGCCATTCGTGTGGAAAACGTTCTTTTTTTATAAATGATTTTCGTTTTGATTATCGTTTTTTCGCACTCATAAAATTTTGTCCCGTCTTTCCGGTTTATAAAAAATGGTCTGATTTATCGAATTGAAATTTTTAAAAAATCGCCAGGGTTTCAAAAATACGATTAAAAAAAATACCGAATGTCTTAGAATGTTTGCCTAAACCGGAATTTTTTTTTTAATGTGATACAAGTGGCCTATTCTTTTGTGTTGTAAGTACCGCCCCTCTGAAAGTCTCAAACGCCCAAAAGGGGGCGTTATCACCCACTTTGAGAACCTATGGTCTTAGTTGATTACAGACATCCACGAAATATCCAAATTTGAGTTGAGTACGCAGTTTTATGTAAAAGTGTACCCTTTAATTGGTATAATACTCAGATTACTCATAAACACCACCAAATCAAATATATTGTAGAAAAACTTGTGGTGAATTAAACAACAATTTGATGTTGTCTGGGTGACTAGCAGGATATTTAAAAATGTCATACTAATTACCGGACCATCATGCCTCGATGTTATTTTACAGCATATCTTATATATAAAAATGAATCGCTGAAAGTGTTGCTAAGCGCAAATCTCGAGAGCAGCTGAACCGATTTCGCTAATTCTTTTTTTAGAATATTCCTTGAAGTACGAGAAAAATTAAGAAATTTGGATAATTTCAGAAAACCTAACGATTATCGCATGTTTGACAGTTCGCGTGTTTGAGAATGACATTTTACAAAACAATAATTATTAATCAGGATTCTATTTTTTAAAATCCTTAAGTTGATAAATTTATTTAAAGTACTCCCCTAATAGTTTGAATCGAATCAAGAATTTTAGATATTTTAAATAGGTACCTATGTTAGGTACCAAATTTGATAAAAGTACATGAAAAATGGAAATTTGAATAAAAATTGTAAAAGGTCGCACGCGGGCTGTTTAAAAACTGAATGTACTGGGATTGAATATATGGAACGCGGGAGGAGGGTTGGCGGGACGAGGGAGCGGAAAAGGGAAGAGGGAAGGCGGGGAAGGTGGAAGGGGAACGCGGGAGGGGGAGGGGGACCTGGGAGGGGGGAGGGGAACTCGGGAGGGGGTTTGCGGGACGGGGGAAGGGGGGGAGTGGAGTGGGGAGAGGGAAGGTGGAGGTGACGGAGTGGGAAGAAGGGGAGGCGGAAGGGGAGGCGGAAGGGGAACGGGACGAATGGGAAAGGACACTCAGGGAGAAACAATTTCTTTATTAAATGGCATAGCAACGCATGCTGGGACCAGCTAGTTTAATATATAAAACAGACACGTGTAAATAATATTTGATTTATGGTGAGCATTCAAATTATTGCTTTCCTCATTATATCAAAACTTTGTATTTGGAGATGTTTGACTAATCAACTGGACAATTTATATACGAGTGTATATTTATTATTACAAATTCAAAGTTGCATGACTGCCAACTTTCCTTTTTAGCGCAAACAACGTTGTTGTTAACAACTAAATGCTAAACAAGCAAGGATGAACGACTGCTAACAACAACCTTCGCAAAGAGCAAACAAAGCTTTTAAGGCGAACGTCTGGGAGGCCGTTTTCATACAAAACGGATACGGATATTACGTACGTACATTATTATTTTCTGAATTCATGTTTTAATTCAGTGAAAATAATCATGTTTGCACATACTTTACTTTATTACACATTGTAGTTACAACGCTTAAAAAATCATATAAATATACTTACATAAATTATATCTAATTTTGTAAATTTTAATATAGTTTCTCCCATAAGTGTACTATGTATTAAAAGTTCAAACTTCTAATCACATAACCTAACATAATTTCATATCTTTATTTTGTAAATCTTATTGTAATTCCTCCATTTTGTTATCAGGTACATGTTACACCTTTCAATGCTACTAACATATCTACTTATCTCATACTCTGTAAAAAAATTTTTTTTTTTTTTTATTCTCTCTCTCTGGTTTCAATCGTAGGATTGGTTTGCAGCAATGTCATCTATTCGTTTCTTCCACTCTTCCCTGTCTTGTGCGGCTCTTTTGAAATTTGCATATGATGAGCAGCGCACGTCCACCAGCAGGTCCTCCAGGTACTCTCGGCGTGGGCGTCCCCTAGCGTTTGTCCCCTCGGTCATACCCTCCATTATGGCATGCAAGAGGCCTTCTTGTCTTATTACATGGCCGATCCATCTTGCGCGCCTTTCGGACAAGGTCCTGAGCAGGTGCCTTCCTCCTTCGATTCTTTGGAGAACCTCTTCATTTGTAATGTGGTCTCTCCAGGAAATTCCTAATAGTCTTCTATAGGACCACATCTCAAAAGCCTCTAGTCTCCGTTTATCTCTTTCGGATAGGCACCATGTTTCGCAGCCGTACATCAAGATACTCCATACATAGGTCTTGATGAGGAGTATTCTCAGTTTCAGGTCTATATTATTCGATTCTATTATTTTCGACCTTTTATTGAATGCAAGCCTAGCCTGGTGTATACGGCTGTTGACCTCGCTTAGACCGACCGTCCCATGTTATTTGCTTTTTTTATTATAGCGACTATATAAAAAAAATTTCATACAAAATATAATGGTGAAATTAAGAGTAAAATATTGTATTTCTTAGTCCTCCTCACTAGGGGGTCCTGTGCCGAGGCGGACTAAAGTTATTTAAATATAGTTCATTTGTCTTCTATGTCGTTTTCAGCGTCTTCGCTAGGGTTTTCTCATTGACCTCTTTAAGCCATATTTTTATTCTTGATTTGTATTCAATTAGATTTTTTATTAGTTTTATGTCTTGGGGAAGTATGTTATGAAGTTTTGTTGCAAAATATGTATAGTTTCTTTGTCCAAATGTGGTTTTATAACTTGGGATATTTTTTATATCATTTTTATTCGATCTAGTGTTATGCATACACGGTCTAGTAGAGGATTCATTATTTTTGAAGAGCTTCAATAATATATTTTTGGCATATATTTGCTGTACATTTGGTACGTCAAAGTTATTGAAAAATTCAATTGAAGACGTTCTAATTGGTACTTTCAATATGGTCTTTATGATTCCTTTTTGAATCGTATTCAGGTTGTGTAGGTACGTATGTGTAGCAGATCCCCATCCTATGATTCCATATTCAATTCGAGAATGACATAACGCGTAGTAGACCTTTTTCATATCCTTTTTATTTAACACATTTCTTAAATTAAAAAAAATATATATAAGGCTTGTGAGTTTTTCCGTAATACCTTTGATGTGTAGGTCCCATCTAAGATTTTCGTCAATTATTACTCCGAGATATTTAATGTTTTGTGTTTTTTCGATAACAGGGCAGTAACATTGTGTATTATTTCCATGGCATAAAATATTGTATGGCATATGGCATATAATATTATAAATCATAATATATTATATGTTACCAGGTTAATTCGGTACATCCGATTAAAATATATGCTACCAGATTACTTTTTCTACTTTGTCACAAAAAAATTTACGTGTACTTATATTTATATATTTATATTTTGTTATGTAATTATGCACATTTCAGGAATAATATGAACTAAACATGTCAATTTGTCTGTCCTGGAACGGGAAACTTTCCTAGTTGGGCAGGCAAAGCTTCTTTATATGTAATTTGTACTTTCTTTTGTATATGTCTATAATAAATAAAATAAATTTACTAAGCATAGATATGTGCTACTTTATTTATTTGTATATTAAAGAACTCGATTTAAGAAGCAACTTTGACATTTTCATGTGAGAATGGTAATACATTAAAACAATTTAAAACTTTTTTCCACCAAATGTATGGTCAAGCCATCTTTAGACTATCTACCGAAACCGGTTTCAGTCTATTAAAGCCAAAAGTCTACCCAAAATTCAGTCTACCCAAACCAGTATGATGATGGCCGTAACAGTCTGAAACCGGTTACGGTCACAAATAAATTAAGTGGTAAAAAGTTTAAAATTGTTTCAATATATTATCGTTTACCTGTCTACCTAAACCAGTCTGAAGATGGCCGCAACAGTCGGAAATCGGTTACGATCACAAATAAATCAATCGGAAAAAGTTTAAAATTGTTTTATTATATTATTAAAATGGAATTCTATCACGAATTGTCAGTATAAAAAAAAAGTTAATTGTAATAATTAAAAAAAAATAATCTTACCCAACTAGCAATGCAAATATAAAGATATATAAATTTAAAAAATTACAACGTTGTAAAAAAAGGGTTTTTTGTGTATATTTTAAGTGAATATTCGAAAAATTTGTATTCTTACGTAAATTTGTCGTTTGTAATAGGTACAAATTTATGCACATAATTTAAAAAAATCTATATATACAAAAATGAATATCTGTTTCCCTTGGTCCCACCATAACTTCAGAAAGACTTTACCTGTTTCAATCATCTTTTAAAAAATGTTTTCTAATACTTTATAGAAGGTTCTTACGGAAAGAAAAATTAAGAAAAATTGCGCAGAAAATTGAATAATTTCTGAAAACTTGACGACTATTTTAATTTCGTCCGTTTGACAGTTCGCCCGTTTGATGAAATTGAATTTTGCAGGCAGCTGTCTTTTTTTTGTATTAAAAGAATTGTCTATGGATTTTTTAAATTTTACTATGTTAAGTACCAAATTTGATTGATTGTTCTTATAATATACAAAAATTAATATTTTTAATATACCTACGAAAAATAAATATTTTAATAAAAAAATTGTAATAATTATTATAAGCAATAATTATCAGCCTGAAACACTCATCCACATTGAAAAATCTTCCGAGAAAAGATACATGACGTCAACGGGACTTGAACCCGTGTCCTCTCGATTGCCGGTCGAATGCTCTGACCACTGAGCTATGGCGGCTTATCTCGTACCCGCCAAATGATTCAATATATGCTAGTGTTTCATTCAACAATTACTGCTTTTTATATTTTTTCCACCTGAAAACAACCAACTTTATTTTTGCTAGAGAAAAATTGTTAGTGTTAAATCCCTCGCTAGGTGGCGTCGAGACAAATTATGTCTTCATTTTTTTTATTGGGGAAATACTGAAACTTGTCAAACATTAATTATTATTTTTAATTGTAAAACTAACGTTTTTAAGACAAGATTTTTTATGCATAGCACAAAGGGTAACAATTATTATAAGCAATAATTATCAGCCTGAAACACTCATCCACATTGAAAAATCTTCCGAGAAAAGATACATGACGCCAACGGGACTTGAACCCGTGTCCTCTCGATTGCCGGTCGAATGCTCTGACCACTGAGCTATGGCGGCTTATCTCGTACCCGCCAAATGATTCAATATATGCTAGTGTTTCATTCAACAATTACCTACTGCTTTTTATATTTTTTCCACCTGAAAACAACCAACTTTATTTTTGCTAGAGAAAAATTGTTAGTGTTAAAAAAATGAAGACATAATTTGTCTCGACGCCACCTAGCGAGGGATTTAACACTAACAATTTTTCTCTAGCAAAAATAAAGTTGGTTGTTTTCAGGTGGAAAAAATATAAAAAGCAGTAATTGTTGAATGAAACACTAGCATATATTGAATCATTTGGCGGGTACGAGATAAGCCGCCATAGCTCAGTGGTCAGAGCATTCGACCGGCAATCGAGAGGACACGGGTTCAAGTCCCGTTGGCGTCAGGTATCTTTTCTCGGAAGATTTTTCAATGTGGATGAGTGTTTCAGGCTGATAATTATTGCTTATAATAATTGTTACCCTTTGTGCTATGCATAAAAAATCTTGTCTTAAAAACGTTAGTTTTACAATTAAAAATAATAATTAATTGTAATAGGTGGCACGCAATCTGTTTGAAAACTGAATGTACTGGGACTGAATATATGGAACACAGGAGGGGTGTATGCGGGACGTGGGAGTGGGTGGGCGGGGAAGGTGGAAGGGAAACGCGGGAGGGTAAGGGATACGGGAGGGGGACGGGACTCACGGGAAAGGACATGCAGGGAGAAACAATTTATTTCTTTTAATATGGCATTGCAACGCATGCCGGGAAGCGTATTTACAATCCCTAACGCGTTTCAGTCACTTTCAATTTTCAATATCAAAATTTAAATATTTAGAAATAAAATTATTAATTTCTAATATACACATTGAAAAGATTATTTTATCTAGATTTTATAACAATTTTAGTTTTTGCAAAGTGATAAAAAATTATCAATATAGAGGTGTATTTACAATTTATGGGAATAATATTAAAATTTAAATATTTAGAAATAATATTATTAATTTCTAATATACACATTGGAAAGATTATTTTATCTAGATTTTAGAACAGTTTTTGTTTTTGCAATGTGATAAAAAATAAGCAATATAGAGGTATATTTAAAATTTAAATTGTCGTTACAGCGACTGAATCGGTATAGGTTTTGTAAATACGCTGCCGGGAACCAGATGGTATTTTATATTTTTTCATTTTAAATTTTATTGTATTTAAGTAGTAAGACAATAATATATTTTTAAATATAATAAATATCTGACAAATAATTGCTAAGGTTGCCTCTATAATCGTGGAAAATAGATTTCTTTATTGGCGTATAAATAAATGGCACATTCACATTTCTGTACTAGGTATTTGCTAAACCCTAGGCTCTGCAACCGGGCCCGAAAAGAAGAAGATGGAGAGATACGAAATTACGAATGTTAGAGGAGAGCGCTAACATTTGCAGCGACAAAATCGACGCGAAAATTGCGAAAATGTTCAATAAAACACGACTCGTTTAAAATAGAGCAAAAATCTCGCGGGCATTATCTTAAACAGCATTTAAAGAAACACTGTGAATTTTTTCATACATATAACTTGTAAAATAACTGAAACAAACGTGTTAATAATAATTTTTGGAGCATACTTTGCGATTTTTTTCTATCGAGGGAATTTTATATAATTTGCGTTTCGGCGGGGGCAAAGTCTAGATATTATCTTCAAGAATAACACATATTTTTTTAAGAGCTTTAAAACTTACCGTGTTTAAGGGAAATATGTAATAAATCGGTACAAATCCGAGTTACGGGCCCTTCAGTTTGGCCAAGTAATTTGGCCTCAAATTCAAGTTTAAGTTTTATATGAAAAAGGCCGAGCAGCCGTTCCTCTTAAACCAACTGATTCCAAATGCACTGAAATAAAATAACACTTTTGCGTGGGTGTCATCTTATCTTGGTATTGTTTCTAGACCGATGATAAACCGAACTTCACGCAGATGAAACAGAGAGTGAATTCCAGGCGAATAAAGTAGTTCCTTGTTACCACTGAATATAATATAATCCCTAGACATGTTTTTTTTGGTTCCTTGCCAACTCAGAATCTTACCAACTGCACACCTCTTTGAAAAGTCATTAAAAGCAATGAAAAAAAATATTTTCAAAAAGCCCACAACCCTAAGCTAACGTAACCTATTTAACCATTTTTTTTCATCACTTTTAATGACATTTCCAATGAGGCTCTGATTTGATTTCATTCTGAGTTTTGCGTTCTATGAAGTAAAACTTTTTTACGCACGCTTAACTTGGGGAGTAAGCTGGCGAATGCGTGACGAGAGCGTTACGAAAAGTGTGATCGAGCGAGGCGAACGGTCGGGCCTTTTCGCACGCTTGACTTGGGGAGTAAGCTGGTGAATGCGTGACGAGAGCGTTATGAAAAGTGTGATCAGGCGAGGTGAACGGTCATGTGAGGCGAACGGAAGTTGAGAGGGAGAAATAAGTTAGTGAAGTTTTACTTCAGTCGTGCGGTCTAAGTCGTTTTTTTATAATAGCTCCACGCAGGAGGTCCAGAGGAAAATAATTTCCTTCAGAGCCTATGTCATCTTTGGGGATGCCGAAGTTCTGAGAAGGAAAAAGGAATGAAGGATGGTTAGGAATCTGGGTTCAGTGGGTCCAAAGAGTGACGGAAGTATAAATCCATAACTCCCACTGCGGTGCTAGGCGATGGGTTGAGAGAGTCCCGCTGGAGAGACAAAAAGGTCTCCCTCAACCAGTCTCTCACGATCCATGCCGCCACGCAGTAAGTGGGCAGACGCATCCTCCGCCAAGATCTAGACAATCCTCACTACATGAACTCGGAACCTAGCTAAGTCACCAAACGTAGCGAACCACTTAGGATGACCCATGACAGATGTATTGGTGAACCAATAAATGGTTTCTGGGGTGGCGGTACCTATATCCGCCTCCCCATCGAGTGTGACCTGTAATAGCGGATTTTGTAGATCTTCATTTCTAGAACGCATGAATAAAGTTTAATGAATACACGAATTTTGTCATTTATTTTGTGAATTTTGATACTACTTTACTTGTACTACACCAGTTCATAAATTTAAACAGTCGTTAAATAAAATTTTCACAAAAAGAAAACGGGTGTCAATACACAATATTATTTTTTAAGTGTTCTAAAAATGGCAATATTATAATTTTTTGTCCCCTTGCCGTTTAATTACGTTACATTTCAATTCGTAGTGAATCATTCGAGATGTTAATCTACAGAAGAATACTCAAAATAAGCTGGACGGACAGAGTTACGAATGAAGTTATGAAAACAATAAAAATCCGAAAACTTCAATATTTAGGACATGTGATGAGACATCCATAGAAATACGAGATCTTGCATCTCATAATACAGGGAAAGTTTGCCGGAAGACGGGGCCCTGGAAGAAGGAGAACCTCATGGCTGAAAAACCTGAGACAGTCTACTGTAGAGCTGTTCCGGGCCGCAGTAAACAAAGTCCGCACAGCCAACATGATAGCCAACATCCGTTAAACGAAGAAGAAGACACATCTAAAAATGAGCCATCCCGTAAAAAGGAATTTTTAAAGTTTATAACGATAACATCATATTATTTTACTATGAAATTATTAATGAATGTATGTAATTAATGTTAAATGTCTACCTCGTTTTTATTACCATAGTGGGAGAAATAAAGCAATCAATTTTTTTCTTCCTTTTATTACTAGCAATAACATAATAGTTCTACATTTTACAATTCTATAGGAATATGATGTGATTCTGCCTTATTCGTTTTCTTATAGAGGAGAAGATTTTTATGAACTGCTTTTAGGAAGATCGTCGATGAAGTGCGTTCGATCTCTCCCTGGGACCTAGGAATCTGGGACTATAATATTCTTTACAGCCCAAATGTTTCAGCTGTCAAATGAAAAGATATCAACGAAAGGACAAGCGTCAAACCTTATAAACTCGACATCTACACATATAATATACAGGGTATCCCAAAAGAAAGGATATATTTGTTTTGCTTTCTGTGTGAACGCAACTTTTCCGAGGGGCGCGGGGGATATGTCAGTCAGTAGTCTGGCTTTTGGGAATTTAGTCGCTATGAAGCATTTTTCGGGAGCGACAGCACGTTGCGCGTGCGTGAGTTTTACAAAAATGGTGATTCGGCTACTGTAGCGCGTAGAAGATTCTGCAACATTTGAGGTTTTCGTCAATTCAATGATTCGTCAAGCATTCCTCTCATTCGAAAATGGGTCAAAAAGTTTGAAGAAATCGGTACAACGCTGGCAAAACCAAAATCTGGGCGAACAAGGTCATCCAGAACGGTAGAAAACGTAGAGAGTGTGTATCAGTCTTTTCGTGACGACTCAGACTTTTCGATTCGGAAACGCGCAAGTGTTTAAATGTGCATAGATCATCGTTATACAGCATTTTACAAAAAGACCTGATGCTGCACCCCTACAAACTTACTGGCTATAACCAAAGAACATGGTTCCAGCAAGATGGAGCAACATCACATACGTCCAATACGTCTCTGCCATGAGGTCGTGAAATTTTCCCTGGAAAATTGATCTCCAGGAGAGGTGATATAAATTGGCCTTCTTGTGGTCCTGACTTAACCCCTATGGACTTTTTCCTGTCGGGTTATCTCAAATCTAAAGTGTACGCCAAAAATCCGACCTCCCCTGATGCAATTAAAAGAAAATATCCGTCACGAAATGGCGGCCATCACGAATCCTACTTGCCGAGCCGTCATGAGAAATTTTGCTCTTCGATTAAATTAATGCCGCGAACGCAAGGGTTTACATTTGGACAATATTATTTATGAGAAATAAATTCCCAAATTGTGTATTTTCCTATTTAACAAACATTTTTTCGATAGAACCCTTACTTTTTTTTTAATCGATCCACAAAATATATACTTTCTTTTGGGACACCCTGTATATCAGTGGCGATCGGTGAGTTTTCAGTGAGCTAGAGCACTAAGATTGAAAAATATGACGTTATTGACGTTGTTGTAGCTGAAAATTAATTTTATTTTTTTTTTTTAAATTTCGTCTTTTCGTATGAAGATCTTCTGGATTCTTTCAGTCAAGGGATGCGCCGCATCTACATACTGAAAGATTTTAACAGAAAGATGAAATTTTGAAAAAAAAAATCATTTTCAGCTATAACAACATCAGCAATATTGTATTTTTCAATCTTAGCACTCTAGCTCACTGAAAACTCATGGACCGCCACTGATATATATATATAAATCAAAATGCGTCGCTAAACCATTCATCCGATAAGAGATCCTGGGTTCGATTCCCAGTTGCAACTGTTACCTTTTTATTTTTCTGTGTTTTGTTCTGTTTCATGTTTCGTCTTACTGCGTGGCAGTTCGGACCGGGAGGGACTGTTTTAGGGAGACCATTTGGCCTCTCCTGCAGAATTCTCTCGATCCATCGCCCTGCACCGCAGTAGCAGGGATGGATTCACATGTCCGTGTCTCCTGGACCACTATCTTTTCCTTCCCAGAACATCCTCTTCTTCCTTTCATTTAAAAAAACCTCCACACAGCATCCCCAAAGATGAAATATTATTATTATTTTTTAATTGATAAACGAACGTTTAAGACAAGATTTTTATGCATAGCACAAAGGGTAACAATTATTATAAGCAATAATTATAAGCATAATTATCAGGCTGATAATTATTGCTTATAATAATTGTTACCCTTTGTGCTATGCATAAAAATCTTGTCTTAAACGTTCGTTTATCAATTAAAAAATAATAATTAATATTTGACAAGTTTAAGTATTTCACCAAAAAATGTAGACATAATTTGTCTCGACGCCACCTAGCGGGAGATTTAGCACTAACAATGCCTCTCTCACAAAAATAAAGTTGATTGTTTTCAGGAGAAAAAATGTAATAAACAGTAATTGTTAAATGAAACACTAGTATATATTGGATTATTTGGCGGGTATTAGATAAGACGCCATAGCTCAGCGGTGATAACACCTGACCGGCAATCAGAAGGGCACGGGTTCAAGTCCCGTTGGCGGCATGTATCTTTTCTCGGAAGATTTTTTCAATGTAGACGAGTGTTTCAGGCTGGTAATTATTGCTTATAATAATTGTTACAATTATGAATTATTATGATAATGATAAAAAACAATCTTTTATTAAAACAAAAAATAACACAGCATATCAATTTAAAAAGCCAGCGAACCAAAAAACCTTATATTAAATTTAAATTAACTATTAAACAAACGTATCAGTTAACAGTTAACATCAACATAAGTTAAGTTAACACCTCATAAATGTCAATAACATGAACGATTAAATCAACAACTAGTTGCTACAGAGCACATAAACAGGTAATATATTAATGTAAACAGGTTGTTTAGTTATTTGTTTAATTTATTAAGTACAAATTAACATAATTAATTTAGACACCATTCATCAAATTGATTATGTAATACGCACGAATAAATTTATTGATTTGAAATGTTTACTGGTAGCAGGTTTTAGACAACATTAGCGACTCTTAGACGAAAATTTGAAATGGAAAAATCAGAAAAAGGTACGGTCGCATCTACGAATTGAACTTGAACTACCCCTTGCCGGGGCTCTACACTAACCCCTGAGCTAATTCGACCCTATCTCCATCGTTCATTTTTAAATTATCATATTTCGACTAATAAATTACCTTCATAACATTAACTTCATTTGGTAAATATGCATTTAGTCTACCTTACAGATAATACGAAACGTTCGTGTTGTCGAAGTTTGATGGACGGATAATACGGAATATTCCTTTTTTAACTAATAGACAATCAAATATGACATTTGTCGGAAGTATCAATCTTATAAAATAAATTCTCTAAAATAAACTCGCATTTCATCATAATTAAAAAAAAACATCACAGGTTTTGAATGGTTTGTTTGGCGAAACAGGGTTTGTCTAGCGGGTTCATGTAATTATTCTAATACATTTCTTTCCATGTTCTACTGTTATAAATACAGGTACAAACTTGTCAATAATGCATTCACTTTGTTTTATGTAAAAACATTTTTTCGAGGTGCGAGCACACATTTTCTTTCTCTCTCTCTAAGACACAGTGCAGGCCTATTATCTGTACCACACTGTAGGAGCAAGAGAGAGCAGTGCGCGCGCACATTTTATTTCTCTCTTCCTATCATATAGAATATAGATGGAGCTAAAGAAGTTTTACGGAATTACGGAGGCGTCTACTAATATCTACAGGAATTCAGAAAACTGAACAAATCGATATATAATATCTATAATATCTATGAAAACCAAAGTGAGGACGAATATCTACAGCACTGGCAGAGGTTGGATTTGCAATTATGTATAGCATATTGGAATAACGTAATATTGCAAGCAGTTTAAAAAACTTAATTTATGTATGTATGTATGTAAACATCCCTAATATCGGACTATTGGATACATTTAGCTGAATATTAAGGATTTGGATTTTTATTTTAACAGCTTTCTTTATTTCGAGTGCTTCTAAATGATTTAGTCTGTTACCATGACCATTTCTATGTCAGTTACGTTAGGTTAGGTTAAGTTGTGGTGCCGTGTATTTCGAAATAAATAAATATCTTTGTATTATGACCTCTATGTTTGTTCAATAAATTATTGTCCTCCTAAATAGCAAAATACGTAATATTATGCAAAAACTTCATGTATGTACTTTAAACGTTTAAGCCTTTACGTAATTAGTAATTACGTAATTGAAATAATGTATGCTTTTCCGTACAACCTCTTGCTCAGCTGCCCTCTTAGATATTAGTCCAACCTACGCTCCAGCTCCATAGATATTAGTCACCACTGTGACCGTCATAGATATTCGTCCGACCTTAGCTCTGTAGGTATTAGTCCTCACTCTGAAGTTCATAGATATTAGTCCAACGTATGTATGAGCTGTAGATATTCGTCCGATATACAGGCTGTAGATATTAATATCTGGAGTCAGTTTTACTTCAGTCGTGTGGTCTAAAGCACACTCGTTTTTTTTAAGTTATCCGGTCACCAAAAAATCACCTCTTACACGTGGAGACGCGTAGGAAAGTGGTCAAAGAACTTCAGTGACTCTTCCACTCTTACTTTTCATGTTGAAGGTCATACCGCGGCGTCTTCACTTCACTTCTCTGACCATAGTAAAGTAAAGAAGATACCAGCAAGATATTATGGTATGTACCAGGAATCAGGTACTTGCAAACAACCTTCTGGAACCTGCTTTCGATTTCATGGGCGAGTCATTACGAGCGTACTTGATGGTAATTTGAATTTATGGTGTTTGATTCAGAATGATTTATGGTATTTTATCACTGAAGATAAAGAGATAAATTGGTGGATGGCTGGTTTAGGCGTATTTTCACAGCTTTTTCTTGTCCTCAACGCGAAGTTTAAGACCTAGAACATTTGGGAATATATATTTAGATTTTTTTATCATTAACGCCCCACGGTTGTATTTGACAGCTACCTCTTGTCTGGAGCCCCAAAATACCTGAAAAAACCCTCGATTCTGTGCAGAAACGGGCGGTCCGTCTGATAGATTCTCCTAATTTAACAGACGGATTGCAATCTTTAGAGCACAGGCGTCGGGTGGGAATGCTATCCTTGTTCTACCGGTATTTCAATGGAAGATGCTCCGAGGAACTAGCGTCATTGATCCCTACAGCACCGGTGCATAATCGGGGACACGCCAAACGCGTGACCAACATATGTACAAGGTTGACATTGTTCTACTCGTTCTTGTGTTCAACAGCTCGGCTGTGGAACGATTTGCCGGCCTTTGTGTTTCCTCCTTCCTACAACATGGGTCTCTTCAAGACCAATGTTCATTCCTTCCTCTCCTCAAAAAGACCCTCCATACAGCATCTCAGATGACATAGGCCCAGAGGGAAATTATTTTCCTCAGGGCCTCCTGTGTGGACTTAACGTAAAAAAAAGCTCCACACAGGAGGCCCTGAAAAAATAATTCCCCTCAGGGCCTATGTCATCTTTGGGAATGCTGTGTAAAGGGTCTTTTTGAGGAGAAGAAGGCATGATCATTGGTCTAGGAAGGAGGAAACACAGAGGCCGAGCGGTTGAACTCGAGAACGAGTTGAAGAAGCGGCCCGTTCTCATGTGACAAATGTCAACAGAGTAGATATGTTGGGTGCACGTTTGGAGTGTTTTGCAAATATGCACCGGTGCCGAAGGGATCAATGACGCTACTTCCTCGGAACATCTTCCATTGAAATATCGGTAGAACAAGGATAGCATTCCTACCCGGCGACGCCTGTGCTCTAAAGATTGCAATCCGTTTGTTAATATGGGAGGATCCATCAAACGGGCCACCCGTTTCTGCACAGAATCGAGGGTTTTTTCAGATATTTTGGAGCTCCAGACAAGAGATGGCTGATAAATTCAACCGTGGGGATTATTTAAATGCAATACGACAGCTGCATAACACCAATACGAATACCTAGGTCCAAAGTTATAACAATTTACCTAACGTAATAAATTATGTTTATTATTGTAAAATTATTATCTTTTTATGGTGAGGAAAGGCTTTTATTATTTTCCACGAAGATTTAAAAAATATATACTTACTGTAAAAAATACGAACGTTAAATTATAAAAAAAGAGTATTCAAATTTATTGGGTTCATGGGCTGAGGTTGTCTAGGTCTTGGCGACGGATGCGTCTGCCCACCTACTGCGTAGCGGGCCTGATTGAGAGAGATTGATTGAACCGTTTGTTGGATAACCAACTCCCTTGTCCGCTAGGTTCGGTGCTTAGCAGGGGTGCCCCGGTTCATGGGGTGAGGTTTATCAAGGTTTTGGCGCTGAATGCGTTTGCCGGATCGGGAGACACTGGTTAAGGTAGACCTAACCCTAGCCGGACTCTCTTGACCCATTATCTTGCACCGCAGTGGGAGGGATGGATGGATTCATATTTTCATCACTCCTGGGAGCATTGACCCCAGATTCCTAACCACCCTTGATGCCTTTTTCCTTCCAGAACTTCCTCTCTCTCCTTTCCCTAAAAAAGAGCCTCCACATATCATCACCAAAGATGACATAGCATATAAAAAAAGCCGGACTCTCTCGACCCATCGCCTTGTACTACAGTCAGAAGGACGGATTCATATGTCGGTCACACCCGGACACACTGATCCCCAGATGCCTACCCACCCCTCTTATATTTTTCCTTCACAGAAGTACCTCTCCATCTTTTCCTTAAAAAGACCTTTGACACATCATCCCCTAAGTTGACTGTGAAGCTAATTTATATGATCTGTTGTTTGCATGAAATCGAACTCGAATCGATCCTAAATATAACCACATATTCATGTACAGTAATAAAAATACATTTTTCCACTTTATCTCGACATATTATAAATTAAAGTCCTCCGCGCGTCTTTCTGTCTGTTCGCGATTAACTCAAAAACTACTGACCGGATTTTCATGCGGTTTTCACCAATAGATAAAGTGATTCACGAGGAAGGTTTAAGGCGATCGAAATAGTTCAGTAAAAAATCGAAATCGGAATTCACACCCTTTGTGGGAGGAGTTTAAAAATACTTGAGAAAAAGCTTTTGGAATGTTTGGAAAAGGTATTTTGTTTTGTTTGTAAGGTTGATTTCGTAAAGGCCTGTAAAAAATATTAATTCCTTTTTTACGCATTGTTTATTGTAAGAAAACGGAAATTTAAAATTGATTTCACGAAACTAAGCGCCGCGGAGTCACGCGACTGTCTCCCGCTCCGGCCGGGGCGTGACTGATTTCGTAAATAGGTGTGCCCAGTGCATAGTTCTTATGCCCATGCTATAAGGGTCACTTCAAGAATCCAAATTCGTAGAGTGCGGGCCGTATTGATTGATGTCAAAAAAAACAACGAGAAAATTCATATTTAATTTTATTTTGTGAAGTTCGGGCGTAAATATATTTTTTTGCGATTATTATAAAAGAAACTAAATTTGCCACATTATACAATAAAACCAAAACCGAAAAGGGGTTTATAAATAGGAGAGTTTGGATTTGAAAGTGTTTTTTATAGACCTTATACTTCATTTTTTTATAGGCTTATTAAAATGACCGATATTTTTAAGGGCCAAGGTCTGTTCTACACGCAGTATTTAATTGAAGCATCTATAATACTTCTAAACCATAAATTTTCTAAACAAAAACATATGATTTTGTATGATTTTGCATTATTTTGTATGGCTTCATCTTAAGTATATAATTTGTCAAGGTTTTGTGTAAATTGGTTAAAATATATAATTAAAGGAGAACGTCTGTATGTGGTGGAAATAATATCCGAATACTTCAATATCTTGGACATGTGATGGACATCCAGAGAAGTATGAGATCTTGCATCTCATAATGCAGGGAAAGATTGCCGGAAAACGGGGCCCTGGAAGAAGGAGAACCTCATGGCTGAAAAACCTGAGACAGTGGTTTGGCCAGTCTACCGTAGAGCTGTTCCAGGCCGCAGTAAACAAAATCCGCGTAGCCAACATGATAGCCAACGTCCGTTGAACGGACAAGGCACATTGGAGGGGACCCACCACTTTCCCAACGGCGTTATAAGGAAACATATGGTTTCCTCCTTCACCGCACATATCAAGACTCTACTTTTTTTTTGAACGAAGCTACATTTATTTGAACGACTCTAGACCCCCAATGTCCATGCATACGGGGTTAGTAAGCAGTATGCAAGTACTAACATTATACAAGAGATAAATAGAAGTAGCAGCCCGTGGAATAGTTCTTCTGAAATAGGTAACATCAAAAGGAGATAATAGTGTTAGTAAAAGAAAAAGAAAAATAAATATGACGGCTATGACCAGTCGAAGAAACCTTCTGTAAATAAAATAAGTAATGAGGAAAAAACAGTTATATGATTATTTTATAATGTAAGTAATTACTATAATAGCGGAAAGAAAATAAAATATATAAAAAAGAAAAGCCAGAGAAAGTATTCCATAGACCACCGGGCAGTCCCAATGAGAATGCGTTTAGCTATCGGCCCAACCGCAGACGATGCTCGAAGTCCGCGTCCTTTAGCCGGTTCCCCGATTTTGCCTCGAAGAAATGTACTTGCGAGAGAAGGGGAAGTTTTTGAAGACCTTTAGGAAAAGATGAGCGTCGGGTTACCGGAGGGGGGACGGAAGTACATCGAGACCGCACGGTTACGCCTCAGGCCAACGCATGTCGATGGGGGAGGCGCAGGCGGATCGCGGGAAGACCGCTCCGGTGTGTGTTCGCCTGGCAATGTGCATGGACAGGGCCTATCCCACCCCCTTTCTATGGGGGAACGACGATACATAACATGTACAGTTCCGTTGCGCCACCAAAGAATGGAAACCAAAACTAATAAACAATGGACAAGGCAAGGCACAAGAAGAAGAAGAAGTGGTGGACGAGCGGGCTGGCATAGTGTGTTGAATAATCATGCAAATATAAATGAATGATTACAAAACATGGCCAACGATCATAAACACTTACAATAATCTTCACTTCTTTCTCAGTCAGAGGTCAAATCTCTCTAAGAGGGTATTCACATTTAATTGCTTTAAATAAACATGCGATTATGAAGGCAGCTATACCGAAAAAGTCATTATCAATCAATAGATAATAGAAACAACGAGCGCGCAAAGCATGTCTAACTAACTAACTAACCATCTCGCTGTTTGCCGCAAGGGTAGGCAGAGAGGACGGACCGCCAAACAACTCGGTTTTGGCGTCTTAAATAATAATAATAATCTTTATTCAATGAAATAACAACAATATAACTAAAAAAAATTACATGCTCAATGTAGTTTACAAATAGATTACATCAATCAGTACAGAAAAATTAACAAATAGAAAGTAACGTAAGAAAGGTTACACAGGAGTAGTATAGTTATATAGCATTTTTAGTTGTGCATAGCCTGCCTCACTAGGTGAACCTGTATTGAGGCAGAATTTTTGTTAATTGTTTCTCGCAATTTTATCTATGGTTTTTTTATAAATGTGTAAAGTAGGTTTCCATACAGCAAAAACATTATTTTAGTTAACATTATTGTTTGCATATACCTACACAATTCATAAACTGCAAGGTTATTATTACTACAATAACAACTGTCAATGACTGGGCGTTTGGGTGAGGGCACCAGTATAGGCTCGATCATTAGAATGTATCCATATTTTAACATATTTTTTAAACTCTCTCTGTGATT
This sequence comes from Limnephilus marmoratus, assembly GCA_917880885.1. Taxonomy (NCBI): domain Eukaryota; kingdom Metazoa; phylum Arthropoda; class Insecta; order Trichoptera; family Limnephilidae; genus Limnephilus; species Limnephilus marmoratus. The sequence goes on along the minus strand of OU862928.1, from coordinate 20,827,180 downwards.
GACTCAGTTTGATGTTTTCTGGGAGAATGTTGAATATTTTTGTGGCAAAGTATCTAAAGCTACGTTGACCAAAGGTGGAAGAGAGTGCTGGAACTTGCAATATGTCTTTGTTGGAGTTACGTATTTAATGGATCGAAATAAAAATCTAATCTCCTTTAACGGAAGCAATCTTCCGAACAGGCCCTCCATTGATATGATTGGTGTAACTCTACGTGACCAGCTCAGATATGGGGGCTCCATCGAAGTCAGAGTTAAGGCTCTGCAACCGGGCCCGAAAAGAAGAAGATGGAGAGATACGAAATTACTAATGTCAGAGGAGAGCGCTAACATTTATAGCGACAAAATCGACGCGAAAATGTTTAATAAAACACGACTCGTTTAAAATAGAGCAAAAATCTCGTGGAACGTATCTTAAGTATCATTTAAAGAGACATTGTGATTTTCACAACTATAACTTGTAAAATAACTGAAACAATCGTGTTTATAATAATTTTCGGAGCAAACTTTGAGATTTTTTTCAATCGAGGGAATTTCATATAATTTGTGTTTCGGCATGGGCAGCATCTAGACATTATCTTAAAAAATAACATATATTTTTTTAAGAGCTTGAAAACTTCAAATGTTTAAAGGAGATATGTAAGAAATCGGTAGAAATGCGGGTAGCGGCGCCTTAACAGATGGCGTTGGTTATAAAGGTTGTGTAATGGCGTTGTGTATCATCCACAGCAAAGTGTGGCCGGGTCTGTTAGTTTATAATTTATTTATTTTTTTAACTTTAAAAAGAAAGACAAACATTCCCGGGTTACGAATAACCCGACAATGTTGGGTTATGAAACTCTCCTACTACCACCACAGAAAGCCGAAAATGTTGCTTGTGTTGTGATGGAGGACTTAGCCTGCCGAGGAATTGAACACGCGACGCCCGGATGGGATCCAAGCGCTATGCCCACTCAACCACTGACCAGTCAATATAACTTAAATTTTAATAAGTCATTTGAAGGCCAAAAACTTCAAGCAAAAGAAGCACCTGCAAAAATGCCTTTAATAAAAATAAGTAATTATATTTGAAGGTACGAATTAAACGGCCTACAATAATTTTTCGTCAAACACCTGCTTGAAAAAGCACTCTTTCCTAATCTTCTCTTTCCATATTTGCGGCTAATTTAAATTGAGGTGCGTGACATTACCTAAACAATGATAATAATAATTGTTGAGATAAAACTTTAGGAGATAAAGTCGCTGATGAAAATTTCGTAATTTGTTGTTAGTTTTGAATATTAATCATCTTTAGAATGAAGTTGTTTAAATGGCCAAGGCTGGTTTAATCAATATAATGTAAAATAAAGTTGCAATGACAACAATCAAAAACTAATTGGAATGAGCTGGTTAAGTGCCGGATTAAGACCCGGTAGTACCCGCTCAAAAAGAAGATGAAGGACAGATATGTAAATACGAATGTCAGAGTGAGCGCGTTAATATTAAAAAACGATAATATTTAAACGAAAAATGTGAAAATGTTTAATAAAATACCACTCTCTTAAAATAGAGCAAAAATCTTGTGTAGAATGTCTAACATAGCATTTAAAGAAACACTGTGAATTTTTTCATAAAGATAACTTGTAAAATAACTGAAAAAACTAAAACATAACTGAAACATAACTGAACTAACAATAAAATAACTGAACAAACAAAGTAACAGTAACAAACAAAGTAACAGTAAGTGAACTAACTTGTAAAATAACTGAAAAAACTAAAACATAACTGAAACATAACTGAACTAATAATAAAATAACTAAACAAACAAAGTAACAGTAACAAACAAAGTAACAGTAAGTGAACTAACTTGTAAAATAACTGAAAAAACTAAAACATAACTGAACTAATAATAAAATAACTGAACAAACAAAGTAACAGTAACAAACAAAGTAACATTAAGTGAACTAACTTGTAAAATAACTGAAAAAACTAAAACTTAACTGAAGTAAATAAAACACTGACGTGTTTGTAACAATTTTCGGAGCATACTTTGCAAATTTTTTTCTATCGAAGGAATTTCATTTAATTGCCGTTTCGGCGTGGGGAATGTATAGATATTATCTTCAAGAATAATATTATTTTTTTAAGAGCTTTAAAACTTAAACAGCCTTACTAAAAAACCCCGTGAAAATTTTATTCAATTGATAAACGGCCGCGGATGTGGAACATTGCTTATTAAAAAATTGTTCATGGAAATATATATACTTGACTTACGCAGCAGGGGACAGTTTATCCATTATAAACGACTGTTTTCTTAATAATTTCTGAACGAATTTAGGAATTTTTCTAACGTATTTTAAATTACTTGTATATTTCTTATTTTTGAAGATGTTGTAAAATCATATACCTTTTTAGAAAGTAGATAAAATTACCTAACAAAATTTACTAACATCCCGCTATAAATATGCCTAACTGTTTTTTTCAGCGCGGGTCGCGCAGGACAAAAGCGCCGAAGCGGAAAAGAATTAATACAACCATTTTTACCAAGTAAATTATTACTACATACAACGTTGCCAGATGTAAAATACATTCACTGCATGAATAGCAGTTATTTTACAGCGTGACCGCGGAAGAAAGCTTATTAGTAACAGATCGTGTTTTAGTGTACGTGCTTTATTTATATTGTTGCAACAAAATAGGTTATAGCCGTGGAAGATTTTTTTTAGTAAGTGCTTAAGGAAAATATGTAATAAATCGGTAGAATGCGGGAAGCCGAGCCTTAATAATGAGGCAGAGAAAACGTTAAGCATCCAATTCCCTCTCAACCATTTACCTCATGCTGCTTAAAAGAAATCAAAATGAGTTTCTTAAAAACAAACTTCTCATATCCATTTTAAATTTGGAAGGCGGGTATGGTTACCGCCGCCCCGGAAACAATTTGTATTTGGCAATTATTAATCAAGTTCAAAATATGGTCTGCTTTTATATTTCTGCGATTGACCACGGTTCAAAATTGGACCACATTTTTTTTTTGGTCCAAAGTTTACGATTTTATAATATATATAATGATTTTTTATATTCTTGAATAAAACAAAGGCGTAATTGCGTTTCTCTATAAAAACAAAAGAAACAACATTTAAAGGGAGGCGTCTACTAATATCTACAGGAATTCCAAAAACTGAAAAAATCGAACTAATATCTATGGGAATCAAAGTGTTGACGAATATCTACAGCTCAAACTGTTGATTAATATCTATGAGATCCAAAGTGTTGACGAATATCTACAGTACTGTCAGAGGTTGGATTTGCAATTATGTATAGCATATTGGAATAACGTAATATTGCGTATGCAGTTTAAAAAACTTAATTTATGTAAGTATGTATGTAAAAATCCCTAATATGGGACTATTGGACACATTTAGCTGATTAGTCCAACCTACGCTCTGTAGATATTAGTTCAACCTACGCTCTGTAGATATTAATCAACACTCTGAAGTTCGTAGATATTAGTTCAACATATGAGCTGTAGATATTCGTCAAACATACGGGCTGTTTTATATCTAGTGGGCCACCAACTAGCTCAGTACTTACTCAGTGAATACAATCTTAAGGAAAGCACTCATAAGTGGTTTTCTTTACATATATTTGCTATAAATCCTGCGAATATCTGAATATCAACAAAAGATGGTGAATTCATTGGCTATGCAGAACTATAGTTCTGCATAGCCAATGAATTCAAAATTGGACCACATTTTTTTTTTGGTCCAAAGTTTACGATTTTATAATATATATAATGATTTTTTATATTCTTGAATAAACAATTTGTATGTATCCATATTAAAATTCGGAGGTATAATTTTTTTAATGTGGGTGGAAAATATCACAAGCAATCGGAGGAAAAAGCTTTAAATCATTGATTAAGGATTAATTTAAATAAATTTAAGAACGAAATTTATTTTCGCGTCAACTCAGAAGTCGAACCTATATTTTGCACAGTATGAACGTATGGCGGATCCGGTGCTTAGCACAAATAAGTAGGTTCGTAAATCGATCTGTATTTTTTTAGCAATCAATATTTTTATTAAAAAGAGTTGTTACTTTTTTTTTTCATGACTTTTCACCCCAAAGGAGTGTTCTGGCTAGTGTCAAGTGAATGATTTTGTAGTTCTTACGTTAAATCTTTTCTGTTTCGTCTTTTCAAATTAGAACTTTTTAAAATACATTTTGTTTTCGTTGGCAATGAATTTTGTTATAACATATACTTTTTTCCACTTGCGGAAATTGTTTTATAATTATTTATTTTTGTGATATAATTTATAATGTCCAACAGTGTGCCAAGCATGGAAATATATGGAAATGGCGAGATGGCGCCAGAAGATAATAATATGATTGTAAATTCGGAAGCCTTTCCACCAAACAGGCCTCAACCGAAGTCAAGACGCAGACTTATATACCATAATATACCAACACATAAGCATAATTACGATTTGAGGCCAAGGAATTCTTTCAAAAAGGTTATAAAGTTCACAGCTCAGTTAAAGGCACACAAACCGAAGCTTGAAGCCCTGCCAAATGCAGACGAGGTGGTAAAACAGAAGCTCAAAGCCCTGCCAAATGCAGACAATGTTAAAATACCGAAGCTCCAAGCCTTGCCAAATGCATGCAACGTAATAATACCGAAGCTCCATGCCTCGCCAAATGCAGACAACGTAATTAAACCGAAGCTCCAAGCCTTGCCAAATGCAGTCGAAGTCGTAAAACCGAAGCTTCAAGCCTCGCCAAATGCATACAACGTAATAATACCGAAGCTCCAAGCCTCGCCAAATGTAGACAATGTTATAATACTAAAGCTCCAAGCCCTGCCGAATGCAGACAACGTTATAATACCAATGCTCCAAGCCCTGCCAAATGCGGACAAGGTTGTAATACCGAAGCTCTAAACCCAGACAGAGGGAGACAATATTACAAAACCGATACACAAATTTATGAAACCGAAGCTCGTAACAAAGTCAAAGGCAGACAAGATTATAAAACCGAAGCTCAAAGCACAGCCAAAAGTCGTCCAGACGCGCCCGCTAGTATATATATATATCAAGCAAGAAAACTAAAGACAAGGATAAACAAAGAATACTCCTATACTTAAACTGACATATTAATCATATTATATAGCGCCAATTATTGCAGATAATTTGCAAAAAATTCCAATAGGTACATCTTTTAGACTTATATATACAGCCATTATTTTATTCTTTGGTAAATAAAGTTTTGTTTCTAGTTTTTGTATCTCTATAAAATCTTAGTGTTTTTTTTTAATTAGCTCCACACTGGAGGCCCTGAGGAAAATAATTCCCCTCAGGGCCTACGCTATCTTTGGGGAAGCTGTGTGGAGGGTATTTTTAGGAAAAGGAAGGAGAGGTAGTTCTGGGAAGGTGTGAGGGGTAGGTAGGAATCTGGGGGTCAGTTTGTCTAGAAGTGACGGACGTATCCCTACCAATGCGGTGCAAGGCAATGTTCCAAGGGTCCTGCTGGAGAGGTCAAAAGATCTCCCTCAACCAGTTTCTCCTGATCTGACCTGCCATGCAAGGGCAGATGCATCCACCGCCAAGATCCCTACAAACCTCATCCCAAGAACCCGGGCATCCCTGCTAACTCACCAAACGTAGCGAACCACTTAGGGTGACCTATGACGGAGGTGTTGGTCATCCAATAAATGGTTCCCGGAGCGGCGGTACACATACCCGCCTCCCAAATTGATTAACGACCAGGGTACCTAGCATGGTTGATCGATATAGGTTTTATCGAAAATGTCGGTAACTTTTCATCGCTCCCGAGCACGACTGCAGGCCGCTAACGAACAAACAACAGTTCACAGCCAGTAAAGGTTCCTAATTTATTTAACATGAACTGTTATTGGTTCGTTAGCGGCCTGCAGTCGTGCTCGAGAGCGATAAAAAGTTTCCGACATTTTCGATAAAACCTATATCGATCGACCATGCTAGATACCCTGGTCTTAACTATAAACCAATCCCCTTCTTTATAATGCCTTAAGAAGGCAAGTCAGCTGTCAAGCGTAATAATAATTATACAAGAGAACTTGTTCATAAATAAATTGTTTATTTTTTAAAATTTTTATCTTTCTACTTTATATAGATATACGTAAATCTCACGATATTCCTTTGAGATAAACTCCGAAACTACTTAACCGATTTTCATGAAATTTGGCTTACTGTGTGTAATTTGGTCCAACTCAAAAGGTAGGATAGTTTTTATCTCGATTATTGACCTCAATATTTATTATTGCGAATTAAATGTTCATTAAATGTTTGTTATTTATTTGTAAGTTTCATGAGTTTCTAACAGATGGCGGTATGAGTTAATTTATTGACACAATACTTGGTTATCTAGGTTGGGTAACAACTATCCAGTAGATGGCATTGTGTTTCGTTAGCTACAGCAACGCGTCGCCTGGTCAGCTAGTTGAATATATAAAAGAAAAACTTTTAATCAAGGGCCCGCAACCCGAATTTCTACCGATTTCTTACATATCTCCCTTAAACACGTTAAGTTTTAAAGCTCTTAAAAAAATATATGTTATTCTTCAAGATAATATCTACACATTGCCCGCGCCGAAACGCAAATTATATAAAATTCCCTCGATAGAAAAAAATCGCAAAGTATTCTCCAAAAATTATTATAAACACGTTTGTTTCAGTTATTTTACAAGTTATATGTATGAAAAAATTCACAGTGTTTCTTTATATGCTGTTTAAGACAATGCCCGCGAGATTTTTGCTCTATTTTAAACGAGTCGTGTTTTATTAAACATTTTCGCAATTTTCGCATCGATTTTGTCGCTGTAAATGTTAGCGCTCTCCTCTATCATTCGTAATTTCGTATCTCTCCATCTTCTTCTTTTGGAGCCCGGTTGCGGAGCCTTAAAATGGAATTCTACAATATAAACTTGACAGCATTTTTTGAGATACATTGAGTATTCCTTCTTCTCGGATGTTTTCATTTCTTTTCCACAAGTTCCTACTCATCTTTCGATAGTCTTCAGCGACAAAATATAATTTAATCCCCGTTGTGGTTTCTTTATCTGTTAGTGAGGTTAAACCGAATTACATTGATATGTTTTCTCCGCTTGCGACACCCAAGTACATCATCATACTTCATAAGGCTTTCGCTTTCGATTGATTAATTGCTTTCATGGTTATTTATGAAGATGTTATAACACTAATTAAAATCTTAATATACTTCATTAGTCCGAAGTCAAATTGAATACAACTCATTTATTCGGTCACCGCATTATAAAGTTCACACAGATTCTATTGAAAAAGATATATAGTACAAAGACAGTTTTTAGATAAAAAAGATGAACTTGAAGAAATAAACATCATATGAATAGTTGGCATAAAGATAAATAATCAAAATTATGTATTACAAGAAAAAATAAAGTTTTAAAATTGCCGATGACAATTGATTAATTGCTTTCACGGTTATTTACGAAGATGTTATCACACTAATTAAAATCTTAATATACTTCATTAGTCCGAAGCCAAATGAATACAACTCATCTATCCGGTCACCATTATAAAGTTCACACAGATTCTATTGAAAAAGATACATAGTACTAAGACAGTTTTTAAATAAAAAAGATGAACTTGAAGAAATAAACATCATATGAATAGTAGGTATAAAGATAAATTTAAATCAAAATGGTGTATTAAAAGAAAAAATTAAGTTTTAAAATTGCTGATGGCAATTGATTAATTGCTTTCACGGTTATTTATGAAGCTGTTATAACACTAATTAAAATCTTAATATACTTCATTAAACCGAAGTCAAATTGAATACAACTCATCTGTCCGGTCACCGTATTATAAAGTTTACACAGATTCTATTGAAAAAGATATATTATAGTACAGAAACCGTTTTTAAATAAAAAGATGAACTTGTATTACAAGAAAAAAGAACGTTTTAAAATTGCAGATGGATAGAAATAATAATTAGTGCAGATTAGTGTTACAAAATTTATAGGTGACTGCTGATTGTGAATAAATAATAAGTGACAAAGTGCGTGATACAGAAAAAGAAAGAAAAGAAACATAACTAATGTATAACCAGTTTTTATATTGTAGATACATTTGAAAAATACACAAATAATTGCAATAGCGCCTTTGCGATGCTCGATATCAAAATATGCTACATAAAAATATCATTCAGGTATTTCTGAAATAGCGGTAAACTTAGGTATATTAAATACGTCGATATTTGAGGTGAATTTGTTTCCAAATGTGTGAAATCGAGGAATATGTGCATGTATGTGGTAGTTGGTTCCAGAATTATTGTTGCAGAATAGTATACTATGTCTTGTTGTTCGATTAATATTCCTATTTTATTATAACTGTATAATGAACCAGTTATTAGATGACTAACACCTCTGCCACCAAGTTTGGTGACTTATAAGAGGTGCCCGGGTTCGTTGGGTAGGTTTGTCCGAGGTTTGCAGACTCTCTCGGAACACCGCCTTACACCGTAGTAGAATGGAATCATACGTCCGTCACTCCTGGACATATTGACCCATAGATTCCTACACACCTATCATATCAATTTCCCTCCACGATATTTCTAGTTAGTAAGGCTCCTATTATTCTCGAGTAAATGCCTCCCTGCCGCTGGGCGATGGCCTGGATCGTTTTTTCCGGTAGCGCTGACTCGACCCTGCTACTTTATGGCGCACCCAGGCGCACCAAAGCAGCGAATACATGCTCTTGTGCCATTCTTCCTTCTGTGAAGCGCTGCATCGCCAAGGGAGGCCTAACAGTGTCCTGTGTGCATGGTTATACGTTCTTGGAGGGTGTTCATATGAACATCTTATTCAGTCGCTTCTCGCAACGTCGTGTCGCCGGGAAATGTTGTTTTGTTGTTGTATTTATGTTTTTTTTTATTATTTATTACAAAACCCTGTAAACTGCAAAAACAGTTTGTCAGCAGGGTACTTTAACAATTGTATCACTAAAACAGTTTTGTAGAAAGTGTACGGAAACTTGTAATAGATGAGGGAAATTGGTGAATATATGTATAATAAATTTGGAGTCGATTTTGTTGCATATATTTTTTATTTGTCCTTTTGTGTTTTAGTTAATCGAGTATGAATTTTAAATTTTTATTTTAAAGTTGAAAAAAAAATGTTTGCTTGGGTATTATTGTCGAAGCGCATACCCTTCAAAAAAGGCTTCAGAAGCTCTTTTTTTTTTTTTTTTTTTTTTTTCCAGTGAGACTATGGCATCCCCAATTATTGGGGTATGTTGTGAGGCTGAAGGTAGCGGGGAGGGGAAGGAGGTGGGGAAGGGGAAGGTTGGGAAGTACCTGGCTATTCAGATCTGGTCACTAAACACGGCTAAAGCCATTTTCAAGCAACGTTTCAATTCTGAATGGTGGTCTTACACCAGGGCGATACTGATAGTATCTTCCACTCTGGAACATGCCGCAAATATACTATATATTATTTTTAAATGAATTAATTGTGAAAAACCACAAATTAATCAAATAAAATTTATTTGCGCATGCCGGGTTCGAACCCGCGACCTCCGGAATGTGAGTCAAGAGTCTTAGCCACTGGACTATGGAGGTCGTCAACCAAACGTTTTAAACCAAAGTTGCCGAAAAAATGGAAAAAAATAATAAAAATCTAAGAAAAACCATAATTTGTCAAAGAGAACAAGACATAGAAAAATAAAAAGATAACGGTCCCAACTGGGACTCGAACCCAGAAGCTCTCGTCTTACGTTCTCGTTGATGAAGATTTCACCAATTTCCTGCTTATACCACGAGTTTCTGGACACCGTGAACAAAGAAAAAATACAATAATGGAAAATATAGGTAGAAAAATAATTATTATACTTGAAATAACTATTTAGATAATAATGCTCAAATAACACAAGAAAGTATCGTAAAAGAATTTATGTTCATTTGATCTTTAGTCAAAAGGTTAATATGTGTGTACCTACTGAGGTACAGAAACGATGTTTTCGTCAAGTTAAATAATAATTAATATCTTATCTAAGTTTCTTTTTGATTGATGTTAGGTTCGAAGTTTGTTAGGTTCAACTAACAAAAATTAATGTAATCTTTTATATGCTTTGACGATGGTTCGTAATTTAATGAATCTCGACACAAAATTTCTCTTGGCTTATATAGGATGACTGTACGCACGTTGTTACATGATCCCGGAGTGGGTCAAAATGTTACGCAATATGTAATGTTTAATAAATAATGATGTTAAAAGGGTAGAATAAAAGATCTGCCAGCTTTATTTTTATAGGGGCGCCACTGGTTGATTAACCAGGCTAGCAGATAGTAAAGCAATGAAACACTCTTAGGGCCTTTGATATGTAAACTATACGATTAAATTAGAAGGATTATTTTAAAATAAATTAAACAGTATTGTTAAGATATATTAAATTAAAGATTTTATTAACACATAATAAATTAAACTGGGACAAATTAACATATTAACAGAACATAAACTCACCTTCCTTGGATCGACCAAAAATACAAGATTCTATCTATCTATCTAAATTACGATCTTGAGCTTCTGGTTTTTCTCCTGTAGTATAGACAGACAAAATACCTGGTACTGTATTCAGCCGAAACGTTTATTTGCTCCCAAAATCAAATCCAGCCATAAATATCTTGTATATCAAGGCGAGAATAATATATCTTCGTTATTTATCAGATTGATTTCCTTTAGGATATTTTACTTCCATGTGTTTACATAAAATGCCTGTTACTTGGCAATTAAGATTTGAAATTATCCATCGGTTATTTTCGTGTAAATTACGACGTTAGAAATGTGTTATTAAATACACTTATGGGCATCACGATAACGATGATCGCAGCCTAGTTAATTATGTTCCAGTTTCGGACAATAACCTTCGTATTTCTTAATTAAATTATACGAAATAATATCAAATGAAATCACGACCGACTCGTCAGTTAAACCCTCTACCACCTTGAAAGATAACTAAGAAGTGGGCACTAAACAAAATATTCGATTTTTATACCCTTTTCAAAAAAGAAAAAATGAATGATGTTACTTCCAAAATTTAAAAAAAATAAATCTATGTTGAAGTTTATTATTTTTTTTAAATATTATTTAATCACCTCTTGAAATTAGGTACCTGCTTGCCTAAATCTATGATAAAATAAACTGCGAGAAATATTAACAAATATTTTATCATAACATTACCTCCCGGACCACGCAAATGTTTGTCCCCAAACATAACTATAAAAGAAACCTATTCTATCTGATACTCTTGTCGATCCAAGGATTTCTATAAAATAAAAACAACAAAGCAATTAATAATATTTAACAATCTTTTCAAAGATAAATAAAACATAATATATAATTAATAATTCGTATGAACTTTTTGAAATATTTAAAATAGATTAAATTTTATTTAGGATTAGAATACAATATTATTGATTATTATAGTTAAAATACCTAAAATAGACATAATTAAATGTTACATGAACAACAATCGTTAAATGATTAATAATCAACACACATTAAACTGGAAAGAAAAAATATTATAATTATTATTTCTACAAATTTTACATAACTCCTTCAGAAACGTCATATCACTTTATGCTCTAAAGCGTCACTGTCCCAAATCAGGGTATTAAGCCTCAATAGGCATCACTTTTAGGGAGATCAATCAACCCTCACTTTGCACTGAATTTAAATCCATCTTTAGGATATCAAGAATGTTCACTCCCTGGAGTTTCCTGACTAACTCACTAAGGTCAATTGGTCTATCCAAGAAGGAAATATACAAAATAGCATTCAAAATTTATATAAAATTAAATAATTTAAATGTCATAAAGTCATCAACCATCGCCAATGAATGGTGCCAAATAATTGAGGTAGACAACCAGCTTTGTGGAGTCGAAATTGTTTAGTAAATTGTTTGAAACAAACAAATTCCAGTTTCCCAAGAGAAAACAAACACTTTTTAAGCAAAAGTTTATAAATTAAATAAACTAATCTCTTTAATTAATATAAAAATACGTATTGCATACTCGAATGCATAGGAGATATGCTCTAATATAAACTAACTTAACCACATCTATAACTATATTTATATCTCTATATATTTTTTATATATTTTTTAAAGAAATACGATATGAAATGAAATTAAATGTTAACATTTTTATGTAAATTTTATATTTTTCAACTAACAAGACAACCCAAGTTGCAAAGAGGTACGAATCTTTGGATCTCTGAATAATCCCGTTAATTAAACAACAAAAATTGTAGAATTAAATGTAAAAGTACACAGTTCATTATAAACTGATTGCTTAGAATTTTTAAAAGAAAATAAAGTATAAATACTTGGTGGTAAATCTTTTTTTAAAAATTCTAAGTTAAATAAAATTAAAACATATACACATATATACAAAACGTCGTGATTAAAATTTTAGTTTGTCTGTTCATTCATAACATGTAAATTAATAAGTTGTATCATTAATAACTCCGTAATAATACACGATAATGGTTGAACTCGAGCGAAGTACTAGAGTTGTACCTGTGTTATAGAATGTTGTTAAAGACCATTTTTACATAAAATTGTATATTTAATGTTTAAATGTTATTATATTTTAGTTGTAAAACTGTAAATATAATAGTACTACTAACTATATAAATGCAAGGCAGCGACAAATCGGTTGATCAGACCTGATTGAAATGTTTCGAAATTTGAGTAAATTTCTTCTGATGTTTTTGGCCAAACCCTTGGAAACCACCATATAACTTCGGTATATAAGCTCGGCTTTACAGAACTTACATGTTTTAAAGTCAATGGATAGATTCTCCATGATTATGACATCAAAAAAAATTACGCGTCGAGTGTACAATATTTATTATTGATTGTATGGGCTCGACTTTTATTGGCTCTGACGTAGAGCATAACATAAGACAATATAAAGGCGTGCACAAATTAATTGAGACTTGATATATTTGAGAAAAATAATGATGTGATTTTGCAGAAATCACTACCAATAGTACCGAGTTTATGAATTACTTGTAGAATGTTGTGTCAGAATTGCTCATAAAAACTTCCAAAACAACTCGAACCACTCAGACAAGTTTCACATCACGTAGTATTGCGTGTATGCACATGGACCAGTGGACTGCAGTCCTTCCATCTCCTATAGGTATTATCCTTCTACAGACAACGGATCCACTGCCTCCCGACTGACGATGTAGCACACTGTTCCGTACCTAAGACAGCAGCTCAGGGTTTGATGAGCAGACAGCAAGCATCTCTCGCCCTCTGTCTCTCATGTAAGGTAAACGTTATCGACGCCGGATCGATACGTTGCGGATGGGGTACACGCCCACCCTTACCTTTTGGAACTTATTTAGACCATTAGGAATGGTAAGTTGAACACCAGGACCCAGTTGTTCAAACTGGATATACCTCCGCCAACTCCCCTCCAATGATAATAATGACGTTGCGTCATTGTCCATTATTTCTCCAAGTCTTATTACATTTCGTGTATATTGTCCTTTATTTGTTAAAATAATGATAATAAATATCACATTATTCCTTGTGTCACCGTTGAAAATTACTTGATTGTACTAAATTCAAAACGATTTTCAGAATTGTTATTGAAAATAATGCCCGTTTTTGTAAATAAAATATAAGAAAATGTCACAATTGGCAAAAAGAAGTTTTAAAGGTTATTGATAATTATGTATATTGTTAAACAATCGATTACGTTATAATACAATTGACTATTTCATCCTATCTCGAATCCTGTGATGATGGGCCCACCACCTCAAAAAAAACGAAATAGAAAGAAACTGTCTAACCAGAAAAGACAACTCTGAAATATCTGCATTCCGTGCGCTTGAAATGTGAGAAAATCGAGTAGCTCCATTCAAGTTATTTGTATTCCATAATAATAATTTTTGAATAAAATCTTTACTAGATTTGTAAATGACGTTTAAATAATTATTAAAATCTACGTTTAGAAAAATACCTTATTTGTTAAAATATTATAAAAGGAAAAATTGATTCTTGTTTTCGATGCAGTCGTTGAATAAGACGCTTAACTAGACCTTCTTTTGTTTTACCAATTACGTTCCCGAATGAAGTCGACATTTTGAAAAAATAATAAAATATTCCAGTTCAGAAAATAAACGATTTGTATCACGTAGAAAACTTTTAAAATTATAAAATTCGTAGAAGTAAATACATTTATTCTCTTTTAAATTACGGAAAATCAAATTTGTTTAATTTGTTCAAAGTTGTTATATTTGCATTTCGTTTTAAAATTACTGCCGCAATAATTCATTTATAATTCGTAGTAATATAATATTTTGGAAATGACGTAGCGAAATGAAAATAGTTATACCGAAATACAAACAATAAACAATAACATTTGATTGTTTATCCTTTGTTTTTCTTTTAAATAAAGTGTTCGTAGCATTATTCCATAATAATAGCCGTAGAATTAATCAAAGATTGAAGACGTTCTCAATTGTATAATAAATAGTACGCAGTCGTAAAAATTCAAACATAAAGAAAAGGTATTAAATTTTGCTTGATTAAAAATTAGAAATGACGTTACGAGCTGAAAATAGTTAACCTAAAAAAAATAATCAACTTGATAACATTCTATTGTTTTTAAACAAATGAAATATTTTCAAAACAAATGAAACTCGTTAATAACAAAAGCTCATGAGAGAAAAAAAAAACGACATGTTATGAACAAACAGACTTTGAAAAAGAAAATATACATTAAAATCCTTGTAAAACAATCGTAAAGTAAAAAAAACGAAACCCAACACGTTTAAGGCGGCCAAATTGTTACATGATCCCGGAGTGGGTCAAAATGTTACGCAATATGTAATGTTTAATAAATAATGATGTTAAAAGGGTAGAATAAAAGATCTGCCAGCTTTATTTTTATAGGGGCGCCACTGGTTGATTAACCAGGCTAGCAGATAGTAAAGCAATGAAACACTCTCAGGGCCTTTGATATGTAAACTATACGATTAAATTAGAAGGATTATTTTAAAATAAATTAAACAGTATTGTTAAGATATATTAAATTAAAGATTTTATTAACACATAATAAATTAAACTGGGACAAATTAACATATTAACAGAACATAAACTCACCTTCCTTGGATCGACCAAAAATACAAGATTCTATCTATCTATCTAAATTACGATCTTGAGCTTCTGGTTTTTCTCCTGTAGTATAGACAGACAAAATACCTGGTACTGTATTCAGCCGAAATGTTTATTTGCTCCCAAAATCAAATCCAGCCATAAATATCTTGTATATCAAGGCGAGAATAATATATCTTCGTTATTTATCAGATTGATTTCCTTTAGGATATTTTACTTCCATGTGTTTACATAAAATGCCTGTTACTTGGCAATTAAGATTTGAAATTATCCATCGGTTATTTTCGTGTAAATTACGACGTTAGAAATGTGTTATTAAATACACTTATGGGCATCACGATAACGATGATCGCAGCCTAGTTAATTATGTTCCAGTTTCGGACAATAACCTTCGTATTTCTTAATTAAATTATACGAAATAATATCAAATGAAATCACGACCGACTCGTCAGTTAAACCCTCTACCACCTTGAAAGATAACTAAGAAGTGGGCACTAAACAAAATATTCGATTTTTATACCCTTTTCAAAAAAGAAAAAATGAATGATGTTACTTCCAAAATTTAAAAAAAATAAATCTATGTTGAAGTTTATTATTTTTTTTAAATATTATTTAATCACCTCTTGAAATTAGGTACCTGCTTGCCTAAATCTATGATAAAATAAACTGCGAGAAATATTAATAAATATTTTATCATAACAACGTTTTACAAAATAAAATCAAATTGATAAATGAATGAACAACAAAAAAAATTATATCTAAATTATTTACTTTATAAGAAATGTAAAACATCTCTGAATCACACAAACTCTTTGTAGATTTTTTAATAATATTAATATTGCATAAAGAACACAGCAATTTCATACTGGCAAACTCAACTTTGTGGCAATTTAAACTAAATCTCCTTGTTGACGCAACTATGTATACCTATCTATATACCTTGTTCCATTTTTCTACCCATCCTTTTTTTACCACAATTACCCGTCCCTACTGACAATATTACCTACCGTACAACAATAAAATCAATATGTCCGTGAGTCTGTTAAAAGAAGCTGTGCAACGAACATCATTATTCTCTCAGTTTTATATAACATCGACCAGTTTATGGAAGCTTGTGCAGTGAGTGACCTTAGTGCTCCCTCAGACCCATAATATTGAGCCGAACATCAACCATAAGGGGTAAGTCAGTTTCCTTTCCCATTCATCTGTTTACCATTCCCTATAGTTGTGTCAAAGTATTCACAAGCATAACATTTTTTTTTAATATATTGATACAGTCCACTCCACGTGTCGCATTTGCGATACCACTCCTTTTGGTCAAATAAATGATTTATATCAGGTTCCACTTATATGTATTTAATGGCCTTCCGGAACATACTAAGACAACTAATTCTTTGTACACTTTTAAAAAGATTGTAAAATAATTTATTTTAGCCAAGGATTGACAATTTTTTTTACAATAGCTCCACACAGAAACTAAAAAAAACAGGCTTTTTAAAAAAAACTCTTGACTCTATGCAGAAGCGGGCGGTCCGTCTGATAGATTCTCTTAGTTTATCAAACGGATTGCAATTTTTAGAGCACAGGCGTCGCGGTGTCGGGTGGGAATGCTATCCTTGTTCTAACGGTATTTCAATGCTTCCAGGAACTAACTTTGCTTTGAGGAACTAGCGTCGTTGATCCCTTCGGCACCGGTGCGTAGTCGGGAAACACGCCAAACGCATGCCCAACATATGTACACGGTCAGTGCTGGGCAGTATTTGAATTACTTGTAATTGAAATACGTATTTGAAATACAAATACGTATTTTGTATTTGTATTTCAATTACTTCCTAAAAATGTATTTTGTAATTGGTATTTAAATTACCTGCTGCTGAGGTATTTTGTTATTTGTATTTCAAATACTTATGGTTTCAAAATACATTTTCAAATACATTTAGCGATCTTAATAATGATAATGAAAAATCAACTGACGTAGATAATAACATAGACTAAAAACGCTAGAAACCTATACTATTGTCCTGGGCTATAGCACTTATTTCTAGTTCTCTTATCATTGCTTTATAATGTACTGTACATTTTTTTATGTAATGCTAGTTTATTATTATTGTCCTGTGCTATAATAGCACTTTTATTGTACATTTTGTATCATATTATATTATATTTGTCTTTGCTTTGTATTGTACAGTTTTGTATCATAGTATTAGATCAAGCACTATTGGAATAATTTGACTGAATACTAGATTATTTTTAAGTTAATTACTGTAGAGCGCACTTGAAGTGAAATTACACAAAACTACGCTTTACAAATGTCATCTACGAGTATGTATATAAAAATGAATCCTTGTTAGCCTTGGTCACGCTATAACTTCAGAACGACTTTACCTATTTCATTATTTCATTATTTCATTATTTCATTATTTCATTATTTCATTATTTCATTATTTCATTATTTCATTATTTCATTATTGACTGGTCAGTGGTTGAGTGGGCATAGCGCTTGGGTCCCACCCGAGCGTCGCGTGTTCGATTCCTCGGCTGGCTAAATCCTCCATCACAACACAAGCAACATTTTCGGCTTTCTGTGGTGGTAGTAGGAGATTTTCAAACATTGTTGGGTTATTCGTAACCCGGGAATGTTTGTCTTTCTTTTAAAAAAAAGAAAGTTTTCTAATACTTTGTAGAAGGTTCTTACGAAAAGAAAAATTACGCATAAAATTGGAAAATTTGTGTGAGGGGTGGGTAGTAATCTAGGGTTCAGTGAAAAAAAAATGTATTTGGTATAATAACATTCATCCTTAAATGTGATTAAATTATTCGACCGGATGGCTTATTTTGTCTTAGCTTTATTATCCTAAATCAGGTGCGTCAATTTCAAAGTCATGGCCACTTTCCAGCGTGTAAAATAAGATGTGCTCAATAAAAAAAACACCTGGCTCCTATAGTGGTCAACAAAATCGAAAGCATATAATATACTTTCGATTATATTGACTTCTCACGACCTTCGCTATGAAAAGGGTTCATGTGGAGATTCTCAGATCATGCCCTTAGAATGTAAAATCAATGAATGGTTCAGATTTCACATTTTGGAAGACCACTAAGATGACACTTGTCCGGGGATTAATTTTTCCCATTAATTGTGAACAGTGTGGAAATATGAACATTTACAGCCAGCGAAAGAAAATGGATAGACGCCCTCGAAAGGTGTTGGAGAAAAATGCTCAGGATTCAGATACAGCCAGACACACAAATGTGACCATTCTGGAAGAGCTAGGTATCATAATAGGCTTTCAACTATTTGCCTACTACGTATCTGATACTTTTGACACGTTGCTCGCCAAACTGAGGACTCTAACTTGGAGAAACTCTCAGTAACTGGCAAAGCGTTTGGCAGAAGAAGAAGAGGAAGGTCACCAATGCGCTGGAGTGACCAAGTATCACTTGCGTCTGGTATTAGGGCAGGTTGCAACTGGCAACCTGCGGCTCGCGAGCCACATGCGGCTCTTTGGATGTGAAGCTGCGACTCTTTAGTTCCATACGCAAAGATTGTTTATTTTTTCGAAAAAAAAAAACATTTAAAAATCGAGGCACGCGTCCCCTCCCCCGTGACACGCGTCGTCACTGTCGTCAATCCGTCGGAAGCTCTCGAATGACGCCGTCGTCGGATGTTTCTACGTAGGTTTTAATTCGCTTTCGACCAAGACAGTTTGGCGTCTTCACCAGTGCTTTGGCTGTGACGTATAGTTTGTTGTTTCAAGTAGAAGAGTTAGAAGTGAATTATCCTCTCAAAGGTACATATGTATGTACATATATAATAATATCGCGATAAAACCAGTGCAACTGTTGACACGAATTACTTCAACACAGCTATAAAAAAATTAAAGATGAATTTGCTGACAGAATTTAGCAATTCAAAACCAACAAAAGCACTCTAGCATTCGTAATAAATCCTTTCAGCACAAATAGTAACGAAATCCACATTGATACATTTGGAGTTGATACTGGATCTCTACAAATGCAATTGATCGATTTAAAAATCATGTATACCAGTGTTTCTTAACCATATTGAAGGAATCGCCCCCTTTACGGCTGTAAAATTATCCAGCCCCCCCCCCCCACCCCTAAAAATTTATTTATGCAAGTAATATTTATTGTTGGCAAGAAAAATTTTTGTGGCTCTTTGAAATTGTTATTGTTATTTTGTTATTTTGACTCTTCCGACTTAAAAGGTTGATGACCCCTATACTAGGGTGACCTTGTCTCTCCACGTAGGGCAGAACCGCAAAAAGTGGAGGAGCCTTATCCACCATGGAAATTGGAGTAAGGGTTACGATCTTCAGCAATGAGGAACAGACTTGAATTTATTTATTTATTTGAATAGAAGATATCGCAGCCAGAGTCAAAATAAATACACAAATGACATTGCATGCATATTATGGCACTTTCAAATTCCAGTGAAAATGAAATTTTTATTACCTACAGAAAAAAGAAAACAATGTAAACTTTTCCAATAATTATGTAGGTATAAACTTGTCAACTACCTCCCTAATCAAAATCAAATAGCATTTCTAACAGTAATCGTACAATTTCGCTTAAAACAATAAGTCTATCTAAGCATACTAACTACATACCTCAGTAACGTTCTCAGTAACAATCGCAAGGTTATATTATCGGAAATGAATACAAATGGATTTGCATATATACACACGATAATGTGTTTGTTGTTTGGGTCAACTCTAATTGCATGATTTAAAACCTTCGACCGAGTATATCTAGACAGGGCGTGTAGGTCTTAAAAATGACACCGGAACCAAAAATATTGGTTTACGAAAACATTTATCAAAAAGAAAGTCCTTTATCTCGCAGTCAAAAGATCGCAAGAAGCATTGGTTTGTACCTTTAGTTGGTCTGCGTGGAGCTAATTTGTTTTCCAGCAAGTTCGCGGTAACGGAATTACTAGTTTTGCGAAGATCATTTTTAAAACACAAATTTCAGGCAGTTAGAAATATTTTAGGTATGGGCTATCGCGGACTTTATTATTAACAATTTATTCAGTTATATGAATATCGAAAAAAAATATGTACATAATATATGAATTCGAGGCAGCGTATCGAGAAAAGTAATATTTGATAAAAAAATGTTTAATTTCTTCCTAGTAAAACAACTACGTCACGCAAGAGATGCAACGGAATTCGATGGGTAGAACTGTATTACGAAATTTCTCGTAGGTGATGTCACTTTGGGATTGGAATTGGGTATGGGAAGGCTAATCTAGAGTTAATATATCGATGTTTAAAACGGATTGTTTCGCAGAATTTCACAATCCATCAAAATTTTATAGTATAATATTCAAGGTGAACGAACATGCTCTAGAGTCCAAGCTGCCGAAATGGGGTACTTGAGAGGAGTGGCAGGGGTTACGAAATGGGATCATATAAGAAACTCGACGATCCGAGATGACCTAAATATTGAACCACTGCTACTCTTAATAGAAAAAATCGCAACTGAGGTGGCTTGGGCCGTTACTAAGAATGTTTGATGACCGAATTCCGAGGAAGATACTGGGTGCGATTCCAGAGGGTAGACGTCCAGTGGGCCGCCCCAGATACAGTTGGGCGAGGCAACTCCAGATACTGTGTGAGGAGAGAATGGGTCTACCATGAACGGAGATCGAACAATCAGCACAAGACAGGGACGTATGGAGGAGCCTTGTCGATGCAATGGGTCCCCGACCCAAATAGGACAAGGGGAGGAAGTTGATGATAATGAATATTCAAGGTCATCGAAAGTCCTATTCAAATTTATTATTCTGGTGTTCTGTTAATGTAATGTCTGTGACAATTACAAATACAATTTATTGAAAAGGTCTCGTTTATACGAATGGTTATTTATTAAGTCAATTATGAAGAAGTACAATGCTAACGCTAGTAAGGTAATTCGCGGAATTCCGGCAGCCGCCGTGCACTGCCGGCGCCTCTGGCCTGCCCCTCCACTACCACCTTCGGGCAGGATCGGAAACCTTCGGCCACGTTCGGCACCCGGTCCCCCCCCCCCCCTCCGCGGCCACAGTGTACCACGGACACTACAGTTAATTTATTTGATGATCGGGAGTTTTTAAGAGTACTTGGGTTCGTCTTGATTACGAGTCTTGTTTATAATCGTATCGTTTTTACAATGAATATCTAACTAAACTTAACATCCTTCTAAAGATCTAAAGGAAGCTCTCTGTTAAATTCTGGCGAGGAAACCGCTCACTGAAGATGTCCATCTGTAGATCAGGTAGGACCGGCTATCTTATTGTATTAGATACAAACGTCCAACAATTGTCTCTATCATGTAATACTACCAATGACACCTATTGAGACACTCTAAAACCATATATAACTAATGATATCTGTTAAGGGACATTGAAAATACATACATATTTACAAACACTACAATTATTATCCAAATTCTGGTAAACAAGCGATACAGGGCGTACTAATAACAGAACTTGAATTTTAACTTTGATATTTGATGAATTGTTCAAATTCTCGTGAAACAACTCGTCGATAGTATGACAACAAAATCTACAAACTCATGCTCTTGCTTCTAACGGTACAAAGAAGTGTACACTTGCTCGGTTAGTCTAGTATACATAATAACTAGACTGTCACATAAAGATTCAGGTTTACACTACAAAAACCAATCTTATTAATGCTATATCTATGTATTCGTATGATACACTCGTAAATCGTGAGTTCAAATCCATTGTCAATGTTTCAATACTGCACGTGAAATGGTCAAATAATTTAAGTACCAACACTCTTATATTCATTAACATTCATAGTAACCTGTGAACTTAACACATGCGTGAATTAAAAATTGCCGGAAGATAATTTCAATCATAAAAAAAATTACGAAAGAATGGTTGTGGAAAGAAAGTTCTTTTGGAACTAGCTGTATAAATTCATAAATATTATTTTATTATCATTATGAATATCCACTAAGTTTGTCTGAATTGTGTTTTAATTACAAATGATCATAGTGGAGACCAGAGGAGGCTCGTGACTGAATTTGCCAGCCTGCTTTTATATTTTTTAGCTTCAAAATGTACCTAGTACGTAATAGGTATACGTGTAGCGAACGTCGGGGCTAGTAAAAAAATAAACGAGTGTGCTTTAGACCACCCGACTGAAGTAAAACTTCTTTAGCTACATCTATGTGATAGGAAGAGAGAAAGAAAATGTGCGCGCGCACTGCTCTCTCTTGCTCCTACAGTGTGTTACAGAAAATAGGCTTGCACTGTGTCTTAGATATACCTACGACACATAACTGGCCATGAGAGAAAGAGAGAAAGAAAATGTGTGTTTGCACCTCTCTTTGTTGCCACTACAGTAATATACGAAACGTAACTTATATCTCCCTCTCAACTACCTTCGTTCGCCTCGCTTTTCGTAACGCTATCGTCACACATTCTCCAGCCTACTCCCCAAGTCAAGCGTGAGTAAAGAAGTTTTACTTCAAAAACAGTCAAAAGAAGGGAAGCTATCAGACCACAATGGAGTGCTGCTAACTACCCTGATGTATGACAGTGAGGCATGGAACTGGCAGAGGAAGGATTAAAGTAAATTGAATGCTGTTGAAATGAGATCCCTGAGGCGTATGTGTGGTAAAGCGACGTATGATCGTGTGCGAAATGTGGATATCTGCAAAGAATGTAAAGCTGATGTAAGCATAGTTAAGAAGAATATATGACCCAAATGTGAATGGTACAAGAAGTCGGGACGCCCGAGGAAGACATGACACAATCGGTTGAGTCGGGCCATGTGGAAAGTCAGAATAAAGAGGAGTAGGTAGTAATGTGAGTAAGGCAAGAAGTGTGTGCCATGACTGAATTATTTGACGGTCCGTTCTCTCTGCCTTCCCTTGCTGGGAAACGGAGTGATGGTCAGTTCGTTAGTTAGTTAGAAATTAATCAATTGGGGTACCGCAATTCTCCACTAAATTACATTTCTTAATCAGCGTTCTCAAAATCATCTCGCTAGTAAAATTTTAAGCAACCCAAAAAGAGCTGATGATCTTCAAACGCCAGAACAGATTTCGATCACGCCAGCTTTCAAACAAAATAAACCGCATCATAATCGGTCCACTCGTTTAGGAACTACGATTCTACAGACAGACAAGACAGATGTTGGGGGTTAAAAAAACCCTCGAAAATCGGGCGAAACCATTTAAATTCACCGCGTGAAATGTGAAAACCAACGAAAATAATCTCCCTCAAGGCCTTTGTCATCTTAAAGCATGTTGTGTGGAGAGTAAATAATTTTCCTTAGGGTTTATATCATCTTAGAGGATGCTGTGTGGAGGGTCTTTTTAAAAAAGGAAGGAAAGGAAGTTTTGGGAAGGAATCTGGGGGTCAGTATGTTCAGAGTGACAGACGTATAATAATAATAATAATAATATATCTTTATTGAACAAAAAAATTAAGATTTATAATTACAAAAACAAAAAGTACCTACATCATAAGTACAGTAAAAGTACAGTTTAAAAGTTGGATGAGTACATATATCCAGTACGTACTTAAACAATAGAGATTTATAATTATAAATTTAGGTTTCTCGTAACCTGCCTCACTAGGCTAGCCTGTGTTGAGGCAGTAATTTTACGTCAATTTATTATACTGTGAACATACCTACACCTATATTAGAATAAAATCACGCAATACAATGGTTGCATTAATAATAACAATAAAATTGGTACAATAATAATAGCATTGGTTCAATACTAATTTCGAATTTGGGTGAGTGCACCGGTAAATGCTCTATCATTATTTTTTATCCAAATTTTTATGTTTTTATTAAATTTTTTGTGAATCACATTTTTTTATACTAATTGGAAGAATGTTGTAAAGCCTTGTTGCAAGGTATCTGAAGCTTCGTTGACCAAAAGTATTATGAGTTATGGGAATTTGTAGTAAATCTTTGTTATTGTTTCGAGTACAGCGAGTATTTAATCTTTTTTCATAGTATTTGTGTATATTTGTATATAGATGAGTGAGGATTGTTTTTGCATATATCTGCCGAACGTCAAACACATTCATAATATTGAAGATTAAGTTCGAGTCTGTAATTAGAGGTAGTCTAAGAATTAATTTTATAATAGTTTTCTGTGCCTTTATGATTGGGTCTAGTGCTGATGCAGTACCGCCTCCCCATGCTATGATACCATACTCAATAATAGATTGACAGACTGCAAAATAAATCATTTTCAAGTGTTGTAAGTCGAGAAAGTTTTGTATCGTTCTGAAAAAGTGCATGGTTTGTCTTATTTTGTTTGCAATTATTTGAGTATGGATCCTTCCTTTCAACTGTGCAAGATGACGGGTCGAGAGAGATGTTAAAAGGCCTCCGTCAACCAGTCCCTCCCGATAAGGCACAGGTGGGCAGACCCCGCCAAGACCTAGACAAACCTCACCCCACGAATCCGGGCAACCCTGCAAAGTCACCAAAACTAGGTCACCACTCCGGGTGACCTAGTATGGCAGAGAGGTGTTGGTTATCCGATAAATGGTTCCCAGAGCGGCGGTACCCATGCTTCCGCCTCCCAAATTGTAGATGTCTAACTAATTTGAAAGACAGAAAACAGATAACAAAAATAAATAATCAATTCTCAAAACCAATGGAAAATAAATTAGGAGTACCGCAGGGATCGGTCCTTGGACCCCTATTGTTCATACTCTATATTAATGACATGGTGAAAATATTTTCAAAATGCAAAGTACGACTTTTTGCCGATGATACACTTATATACTTAATTGGAGATAACTATGAAGAACTAATAAATATTTTAAATAATGAACTAGATGATGTATCAAGATGGCTAAAAATAAATAAGCTTAAATTAAATACAAAAAAACAAAATGTATGGTGATTGGATATAAGAAGACATCCAGTGAAATGAAATTAAAATTGATGGTGAAATTATTGAAAATGTTTCTGAAATGAAATACTTAGGAGTCATATTAGATTCCAAACTAAACTTCAATAGACATGCCGAATATACCCACAAGAAAATTGGCAAAAAGATATCTTTTTTGGGAAGAATTCGGCCTAAAATTTCCAGAAAAACCGCCATCACCATTTACAATTCAATTATTGCTCCACACTTCAACTACTGTTCAAGTATCCTTTTCCTTTGTAATGAAAGAGAACAGAATAAATTTCAAATTCTCCAAAACAGAGCAATGCGAATAATACTCCGAAGAAATAGATTTTCAAAAATAATTAAAATGTTAAAGGAACTTAATTGGTTAACAGTGAAACAAATACTGACCTTGAACACGTTGATATTTATTCACAAAATATTAAACAACATGTTACCAAAATACTTCACAAATAAAATCGTATACAATAAGGACATTCACAGACATTACACAAGGACTTGCAAGGAAATAAGATTAAACAAAAAGGACAAAACGAATACGCAAAACAGTCTGCTGTACAAAGGAATTAAGTTATATAACACACTACCAGAAACTCTTAAGTCCTCACCAATTGAAAAGTTCAAGATGGATTGTAGGAGCTACATAAAACAAAAACAAAAAAATTTGTGATTTCAAAAAATTTTGTGAATTTAAAATATTATAATTAAAAAAACTGCAATATGAAATATTATAATCAATTAGAAATTTGTAAACTTAAATGTACAAATTACTAAAATAAAATTCAAATAAAAAAAAAATATATATATAATAACATATTTCTTATCAATGTATCTAACATTGTATGACAGACGTGTCTACTATAATTTTTTAAAGGGAAAATATGATTCTAACAAAAAACTGCTTAAAATTAACATTAAATTATATTCTTCAAATTATTGTAAAAAAAATGCATTTGCAATTCTTATTTGAAATAATCGAAAGTGACATTGGTGGCGGAAGTGTATTCAAGGCATTCTTTATTTGAAATAACAATATACGTGTAACAAAGATGGCGATTTGGTGTGAAAAGATTATATTCATGTATTGTATCGGGACTTGTTCGGTAACGAATTACTTTTAATGAGAATAATCAGTTAGAATTTTAGGTTATGAGATATTGCATTTATGCAATTTTTATAAATTACTATCGAGTTCCCGGCGTGCGTTGTAATGCCACTAGTAAAAATATGTTTCTCCCTGCGTGTCTTTTCCCATTCGTCCCGTTCCCCTTCCCCGCCTTCCATCGCCCTTCTACCGCTCCCTCGTCCCGCCAACCTCCCTCCCGCTTTCCATATATTCAGTCCCAGTACATTCAGTTTTCAAACAACTCGCGTGCCACCTATTACAATTTTTTTAATTCAAGTTTTTGTTTTTTTATATTACAAACATTCATTTTTTATATTATAAGAACAATCAAATCTAGGTACCCTAACCTAGGTACCTATTTAAAATATGTATAATTTAAAAAATCCATAGACAATTCTTTGTTACAAAAAAACGTGCGAAGTTAAAATAGTCAATTTTCTGCGCAATTTTCTTCATTTTTCTTTCAGTAAGAACCTTCTAAAAAGTATTCGAAAATTAAAAAAAAGGATGAATGAAATAGGTGAAGTTATGGCGTGACCAAGGGAAACAGGGATTCATTTGTATATATATAGATATCGTTCCTGGGGAGCAATTTTCTGGGGATCAACTGTGTGGTCACCCTCACAACATACCCCAATTGGGGATGCAATAGTCCCGCAGGCTTCAGTTAGTAGAGTGCTGTTGGGACTCTTCTTATATTTCGACTGGTCAGTGGTTGAGTGGGCATAGCGCTTGGGTCCCACCTGGGCGTGGCATTTACGATTCCTCGGCTGGCTAAGTCGTCCATCACAACACAAGCAACATTTTCGGCTTTCTGTGGTGGTAGTAGGAGATTTTCAAACATTGTTATTCGTAACCCGGGAATGTTTGTCTTTCTTTTAAATTAAATAAAAATAAAATAACCAGGCAGGGTTCTCAGGTTCGTTCGAGTGGGTATACGTCTTGACAGCGAATGCGTTTGTTCACCTACTGCGTGGCGGGTCGGATCGAGAGAGATTGGTTAAGGGAGACCTAACCTATACCTCTCCAGCCGGACTCTTCGGATCCATCGCCTTGCACCGCAGTGGGAAGGATGGGTTCATGTCAGTCCTGGACACATTGACCCCAAGAATTCTACTTTATCCGTTTATCCATCCCTGAACTTTTTCTTCTTTCTTTCCCTAAAAAGACACTCCACACAGTATCCCCAAAGATGACATAGGCCCTGAGGGAATTTCTTTTCCTCGGGCCTCCTATGTGGAGCTACGTAAAAAGAAAATGTGAGTCCCAACTGCTCTTGACCGTGAAGGTTTTGGGGAGGGGAAGTGGTTGAACAAGAGGAAGAAGGGGAAGTACCTGGCTGTTCAGATCTAGTCACTGAGCACGTCTAAATCTATTGCAAGCATAATTTCCAATGTGAATGTTGGCCTTTCTTCAGGGGATCCATTGCCAAGGATACAACCACTCAACCGCGGACGACAAGCTACGACGAAACTAAACGATGCGCGACGGCCTCCATGGTCGAGAGGTAAGGCTCTAGACTTGCAATACGAAGTACGCGGATTCAAATCACGGCGTGCGTAAAAAAAATATTTTTATTTTACATCTACGTTGTGTTATTTCACAATTTTTAATTTATTTATTTAATTTATTTATTTATTATTAGTTTCAATAGCAAGGTTTGTACATGTATGTATAATGTATAGTATAAGTATAGATTCATTTTTTTGTTCACAGACCTCCTCACTAGGAGGTTACTAATTAAATGTAATATACTTATTTTAGTATATTTGCGACACCTTTCAGAGTGGAATTTGGTGTAAGATCATTATTACTTATTTTAGTATATTTGCGACACCTTTCAGAGTGGAATTTGGTGTAAGATCATTATTACTTATTTTAGTATATTTGCGACACCTTTCAGAGTGGAATTTGGTGTAAGATCATTATTACTTATTTTAGTATATTTGCGACACCTTTCAGAGTGGAATTTGGTGTAAGATCATTATTACTTATTTTAGTATATTTGCGACACCTTTCAGAGTGGAATTTGGTGTAAGATCATTATTACTTATTTTAGTATATTTGCGACACCTTTCAGAGTGGAATTTGGTGTAAGATCATTATTACTTATTTTAGTATATTTGCGACACCTTTCAGAGTGGAATTTGGTGTAAGATCATTATTACTTATTTTAGTATATTTGCGACACCTTTCAGAGTGGAATTTGGTGTAAGATCATTATTACTTATTTTAGTATATTTGCGACACCTTTCAGAGTGGAATTTGGTGTAAGATCATTATTACTTATTTTAGTATATTTGCGACACCTTTCAGAGTGGAATTTGGTGTAAGATCATTATTACTTATTTTAGTATATTTGCGACACCTTTCAGAGTGGAATTTGGTGTAAGATCATTATTACTTATTTTAGTATATTTGCGACACCTTTCAGAGTGGAATTTGGTGTAAGATCATTATTCAAAATTTAAGAGCGTTTAACCAGCCAGCGGACGAAAATCCACATTTCGTCGAAAGTTGTTCTTCCGATCGTGCAGGGCGGTTACAATGAGAAAGATTGATTATTCTCCGTACCAGCTTTTTTAAATTATAACTCAATATCGAATTTATTTCAATCCAAATTAGCTTTAATTTATACCTTCATCCAAAAATGCTGAAAGGCGTGATGATAAAACTATTAAAATAGTGTACTTTTTGTAGTTATTTTTTGATTATAAGTATTTATCATTTTTCAATAATGTCTAAATTTAAAAAGAATGTTAAAAAAATCTGAAATATATTAGTTTGTAAGTGCGCAAATAAATACACAAATGGACCAATTTTCGTCAAGAAACACATGTACGTACATATTTTTTAATGTTTTTATTGAAACTAAAATTAAAATTCTAATACATAACTTTGCTAGATAATGTATTGATTTATTTTACTGCATGATTATATTATTTGAAATGGGTGTGGTATAATACAAAAACTTTTTTGAAAATTTAACAAATCTGCCAACGACCTATGGAATAACCTTATTATACTAAAAATTTAAAAAAATTCTAAAAATTCATTACATAACTATGCTAGATAAAAAAACAATCTTTCGAAATCCATTTATAATTTTTTGCGGAAAAGAGTCAATACGTCTAAAAACTTTTTTGAAAATGACGTATTTCCGGCTTTCTCTGGTAATGCCCTCTTAAACACTGGTTGAAATAGCTTTAGCCGTGTTAGGTGACCAAATCTGTACAGATTTCCTTTCCCTTTAAACTGCCTTAAGCCTCACAACATACCTCATTTAGGGATGCCATCGATTCATTAGTTCCAGGCGGTTGGGAGCAGTTGGGACCCCTGTGCTATATTCACATAAAAAAACTATCAAAGCGGCAGAGCTAATGAAAGTTATGCCTTTGTTGCGTAGGCAGAAACAAAGGCGGGCGATGATGCGATTTGCAGTAGTATGGGTGAACGATTGTGAGCGCAGTTTCATCCTAATAATGTTAATAGATCATTGCCTCTCTTTGTTTCTCCTCCCTTCTTCTCTTTCTTCTGTTATCTATTATCGTATTTTCACAAAAGAATTTGAGAATTTTAGTTTAAGAAAGTGACGCCAGGGCGTTCTATGTCATCAGCTGTGATAGTATTATAATTTTTTGATGCATTTTTTTAATGCGAAGCAACCAGCACTAAGTACCTAGAGATCTATGTCACCACAGGATTATTAAAGACGCTGTGAAATAGTTCGATGTAATTTATGAAAGTTTATTATTGAGGGTGGCTCACTGAAGAAATAAACTGATTGTAGAATTGTATAGTGGGCGTGTTTGTGTGACCGAAGTAAGGTCAATTTTTTCTCGACATTCTTTCTTATACAATAAATTAATTTCAACAGCCTGTCTGAGGTCTAGGAGTCGAAATATCTTATGTTTCCGCAGTGGTAGGCTGAGAGGATGGAAAGTCACACCAGTCTGTTTCGGCACACAATGTGATACTTGCTTTTTCCAATTATTGCCCAATACATTTAATTTTTATATGAACATATCCCAACTACACCAATTATTGTGTGTTGGGAGAGTAAGAAGATGGGGAAGAGGGAGGTTGTAATTCCGTCAACAACCAATATAAAAACGGTTTAAATACTGTCCTTGTTCTACCGTTGTATCAACGGAAGATGTTCAGTTCATTAATTCTTTCCTGAATTCTTGACACAATCAGTTCCTATTTTGAAAATAAATTCAAAACGAAATCTGACTTCATATTTTTTTACATTAGCTTCACACGGGAGGCCCCTAGGAAAAAAATCTTTGGAGATTCTGTGTGGCGGATCTTTTTAGGGAAAGGAAGGAGAGGAAGTTCTGAGAAGGAAAATGGTTTGATTTGTGAGTAGGAATCTGATGGTCAGCGACGGTCGTATGAACCCATCCATCCCACTGCGGTGCAAAACAATGGGTCGAGAGTTCAAAAGGTCTCCCTCGACCAGTCTCTCCCTACGCAAAAGGTGGGCAAACGCAACGGTCGCCAAGACCTAGACAAACCTTTCCCCGGGCACCCATGTTAAGTCATCAAAGCGAACCACTTGAAGTGATCTTTTGCAGGGGTTTTGGTTATTTAATAAATGATTCCCGGGGCGGCGCGGTACCGACACCCGCCGCTCAAATTAAACCAGAGTTACAGTCACTCACAGACAGACAGACCCACAACAAAATCAATATTTTTGATATTATCATCTCGGGATGAATTCATCACAAATCAGCCTCTGCAGCGTCTGTACCAACAATCCATTCGCATAGAGAAGGGGTTTCCCCCTAACATACTCCGGTATAAGAGAGAATGGACCTGTGGAGATTCATCATTACTCTGTGATCTCCCGAAGTGTTTGGACATAGACAACAATCGACCATAGATAAACAACGTGAAATAAATAATAAAATATACTTTTTAAAATTCGGGTGTTTTAAAATTTTATAAATACGATTTTTAATATTTTTTATTGTGTTTTGGGTGAAAAGACAAAGTGTTGAGTGTTAACTTAAAGGATCACAGAAAAAAATAGGTGAGTGCATTTTGAATATTTTAAATTGTAAAAATCTTCATAAAAATTATGTAAGTTTTGGAGTTGGTAGTCCTAGAGAATGTCTAGATTTCGGCTACCTAATTTACTTAAGTTATTAAAATTATCGGAAAGAAAAATTATTTGTGATTATAGTCAGTGTTTGTTTAAAATTATTAATTCGACGTTGAATACCTCAGAGTTGCCATATTTAATTTTATCCCATGTTCCTGGCAGGGCAGTTACAAGACAGCACCTTACCTATCATATTAATGTAACAATTATTTTTATTTTCCACGCCTATAGACGAATCCAAAATTTTGAAAACATAAAGGACTACGATGTTGTATATATTTAGTTCAATAATATTGCAATTTAAGCTAGCCGCGACATTCCGAATTTCGACCGTTTTATAACATGAATACTAAGTTTCTAAAAAAACATAAATTATTTTTTATGATAATATCAATATATTTGCCACACTGAAAAGGTAATTAAATTATTTGAAATTCCCTCGATAGGAAAAAATTGCAAAGAATGCTTCGAAAATTATAATAAACAAGTTTTTTCTGTTATTTTACTAGTTATATGCATGAAAAAAATCACTGCGTTTGTTTTAATGCTATTTATGACATTTCCCATGAATTTTTTGCTCTTTTTTAAGCGCGTCGTGTTTTATTAAACATTTTCACAATTTTCGCTTAAATATTATCGTTTTTAATATTAGCGCGCTCCCTCTAAAACGTTTTTTTGTCATCGAATAGAGCTGATTTGTGTAGTGAAATTGTTTAACTCTGGATGTGCAAAATAACGTTGGTTGACATTTGACAAATTAAAAAAAAAATCTGTCTTTGTTTCTCGTTTATATTTATGAATATATTGTATAAAATATGCAAATATCAATGTAAAAGTCAAGAAAAAGAAAGTAAAAAAATATTTTTTTTTTAAATTTACACCTGTTGAATTCATTTGTGCAAATTTCAACGATAATATCATATTTTTACATGTATTATATTTGTAAAATCCCTATGGGCGTTAAATAAAAAAATCTTTATTTTTCTGTGAGCATAAATTGTTTAGGTTTTAAACTGCATTAATTTTTACTCGTGTCAGCTGTTTCGCCTTTCAAAAGGATTGCTTTCTTGAATTAGGCTAAATAGCTACTATTATTTTTTTTAAAGTTCGAATTGAAGGAGAATGCCTTTGTTTTTTATTTAAAAATTTAATATCGATAGAGCGATTAAAAATCGAGAAGTTACAGCTTATTTATTTACGATTTACAAACATCACTTTTTTAAAGTATTTACGACCATTTACAATCCACTATTTACAAACCATGTGTACCTACAATTTATAAATACAAACACATTTTAAAATGCATGCATTTGAAGTATTTACCAATTACATTTTGCATTTACAAAGACAATTTTAAAAAAAGGTTACTGTGCGACCTGTATTTGGTTACCTATGTGTGTTTTTTCTAAAACTTGATTATAATTATGAAATTTAAAATCATTATTGAGCATTATGTTTGTTCAAGTCATGTTTTAAAAACATATATTGAATATCGTGTCCAACAGACTCCGTACATTCCTAATGGGAATGTATGGCGAGCGATCTGCTGAAATAGGCTAAGCCAAATAATGTCGGCGCTTTTATAACTAAGTCTGTCGGCCCCTTAAATCGAAAACATTTGTACATAAAAAAATATAAATTAATTAAATGCATAAACAGTTGATACGATAAAGGATTATTGCATATCTGCATGTTTATTGATTTGTGAAGAAAGCGGCCTCCGTAGTCCAGTGGGTAAGAAAGACTCTTGACTCACAATCCGGAGGTCGCGGGTTCGAACCCGGCATGCGCAAATAAATTTTATTTGATTAATTTGTGTTATTTAAAAATAATATAAAGTATATTTGCGGCACGTTACAGAGTGGAAGATACTATCAGTATCGCCCTGGTGTATAAGACCACCATTCAGAATTGAAACGTTGCTTAAAAATGGCTTTAGCCGTGTTTGGTGACCAGATCTGAATAGCCAGGCACTTCCCAACCTTCTTCTTCCCCACATCCTTCCCCTCCCCACTACCTTCAGCCTCACAACATATCCCAATTGGGGATGCCATAGTCTCACTGGCTCCAGACGGGAGCAGTTGAGATTCTTGTGCGGTATTCACTGTAAAAAAAAAATGTTATTAAAATTAAATAGCAAGAAACATTCCCCACTTGATGCAATGTCTATGATCGAGTATTGTACATCAAATTAGTGTGAGAAGCAACTACATAAAATGGAGCATGGAGTCTAATGTCGTATTTAATTAGCGCGCGTTAATCACACTCACGTCAGGACTGAGTAAATTTTTAAATTTAGATTTTTGAAACTGTTCAAAGATCTAAGATTGATTTTACTTTAAAATTTTACGATAACTTTTAATAAATTATTATTTATTTGTTTGTAAGAAACAAACAGCTTTTACATAATTACAGTGATAATACACAATATAAAGTGAACTGAAGTCAAGCCACAGAAGTTTCTTATGCTAAAGTTAATTGGCAAAGAAGTTTTATTATCTTAAAATTAATTTAGGGTTATAGGAAGGATAGAGGAAGAGGAATATAGGAAAAGGATAGGAGATTCTTCTGATTCATTCCATAATCTCATATTAATGATCGATCGTACGCGTTACTTCATATCGGTATTTCTTTAAGTTGTTACTAAAAATGTCAATTCTGTGAAATTTTGTATTATATTGTGCACATGCACGAGGAATTGGGGAATTTATTCTAATATTTGTTCTACACGAGGGCAAATAAAATAAATCGGTTTGTCTGGTTGATCTTAACGGAATATGAAAATTTTTTAAATTGGTAAGCTCTGGTGAGTCCAGGCCATTATTTAGAATTTTAAACAATAGGATTTGATCGACAATTAGACGTCGTGTTTGGAGGGAGTTGAAATTGTGAAATTTAATGGATTCGGTATAATTTGAGAAGTGTAGGTTAAGTTTATAATTTATGTGTTTAAATTTTTTGTTTGAATTCTTTCTATTCTTTCAATATGGGCTTGGTAAAAAGGAGTCCAGATCGGTGTACAGTGTTCCAAGTGCGGGCGAATATATGAAGTGTAAAAAGTTATGTACACTTAAATGAGGTTTTCATAGAAAAATCAAAAATTCTGAAAGGTGGCCATCAAAATATCAATTTGTAAGAAAATTTTTACGAGATTTAACATCTAGTTAAGGTGAATATATACCCTTTTTACACGTGTTGTTTCAATGGTGAGTAATATTATTTGATCTCTTGAATCGAGCCGTTGACCCTCGATCAGAAAGCAAGAGTTTAACCTAAGGTCGCATCACTCTACCAACTACCAACAACCTTCTAACACATCTCAATACGATGATTACCTACAAATAACTCAGGTATGAAGCGATGATGCCTTCCCATAATGATCATGTTCTGAGGAGAAAGATAATGCACTCAGAGGGAGAGATGTATTAGAAAATGATAGATTTTAACATGCACTGAAGAGAAAAATCGATAGACGTGGCGTGTGGGCGTTTCCGTACATCAAAAGTAACGTCAATTTACCGTAATTCTGTCGAAATAGAACAAATATTTTGCAGAGTGGTACAATTTGGGAGGCGGATAACATCTATGCCACAGGGTTCCGCAAGAGGTTCGTTACGTTTGATTTCTTAGCAGGGGTGTCCGGGTTCATGGAGTGAGGTTTGAGCGATGCGTCTGCTCAGCCTACTGCGTGGCAGGCCGGATCGGGAGTGACTGACCTTTTGATCTCTCCAACAAGACTCTCGGAATATCGCGTTGCATCGCAGTGGGAGGGATGGATTCGTACGTCCGTTGCTCCTGGACACTGGACACTCCATCTCCAGATTCCTACCAAATCCTCCACACGGCATCCCCAAAGATGAAATATGCTTTGAGTGGAATTATTTTCCTCGAGTTTTATTACAAATACCTATCGGCCGGATTGCCATTCCAAATCAAAACTTTGTTGCTTGAAAGTACTTTAGACATGTTTGGTGACCAGATCTGAATAGTCGGATACTTTCTCCTAACCTTTCTCTTCTCCATCTCCTTTTATCACTCCAGTGAGCTTCATTAATTCACTAAATTTACATCAAAACTACCAGTGGGGGTCTTTTATTTTATTATTATTTTTTTTTAAATTGAAAGATTCCCGAGTCATGAATAACCCAACAATGTTTGAAAATCTCCTACTACCACCACAGTAAGCGAAAAATTTTGAAAAATGAAAAATGTGCCGAGGAATCGAACACGCTACGCCTGGGAGGGACCCAAACGCGATGCCCACTCAGCCACTGACCGGACTGCGTTACTCTGGTTCAATGAACTCGGATTTGCTATGAAGTTAAGCATCATTTAAAAAAAAATGGAACTGATTATGTAAAGAATTCAGACCAGGAAGTATCTACCTTAAGTATTATAATAATTTAATAAAAACATATTTAGTTTGCCATTTTCAAAATATAAACTGATATGTCAAGAATTCAGACTATCCCGAGATTTTTCAAGGGTCTACGCCATTAATATATTTATGTTATATTTTTAAACAATAATATTGCTTTGTTATCGTGTGCGTGTGCCCGATAGGGCTGAAAAACATTTTCAAATTTAGAAATTCTTTCTTGGGCAAAAAAAACAATGTGGCTTGTCTTTCTAGTGTTTACGAATAGAAAAGGTATTATTGGCGATTTCAGTTTTTTTCAATTTGGTATACATCACAGTTCTATGTGTTTTATATTCGGTGGTTTTAGTTGTAGATGACCGTGCTCCGCGATTTCAAGCGATGATCTTATATTTCCGTCTAATGGGTAATCGTGCACCGTATCTTTTGTATCGAAAAGATGCAAATACGCATACAAGGTGTTCGGTAGTCGACGCATCTAATATTTTAGTTTTTTATTTATTTTAACTTAATGTGTAAAACCACAAATTGTAACATTTAATGAAATGAAGAAAATATTAGCGAAACTCAATCGAGAATCTGGAAACAGAAAAATCAGTCCCAGAGTTGTCCTAGATGTGCCAATATCTTTTTTCTGAGATTTCTGTTTCCAGATTTTATTTGCTAATGATGCGGTGCTGATATCTAACAGTATGGAAGATCTACAGAACGAAGTATGTATGAAGAATGAGTTAATGATGAATGTAAGTAAGTCTAAAGTCATGGTGTTTGAAAGAGAGAGTACGAAAACAGTATGCAATATAGTTGTGAATGATGAATACTTGGAGCAGGTGGATGAGTTTGTTTATTTGGGAAGTATGTTTACGAGAGATGGGAAGGCTGATAGAGATATTGAAAGAAGGGTGCATGCCGGTAACTCTATTAATGGAGGACTGAACGCCGTTGGCACCAACAAAAAACTATCCAATGACGCGAAACTAGCCGTCCACAATGGAGTACTGGTACCTACCCTGATGTATGGCAGTGAGGCATGGAACTGGCAGAGGAAGGATGAAAGTAGACTGAACGCTGTAGAAATGAGATCCCTGAGGCGTATGTGTGGTAAAACCATGTATGATCGTGTGGGAAATGTGGAAATCCGCAAAGAATGCAAGGCTGATGTAAGCGTAATGAGTAAGATCAAGAATGGAACGCTCAGATGGTTTGGGCATGTAGAGCGAATGAATGAGGAAAGGAGTGTAAGGAGAATATATGACGCAAATGTGAATGGTAGAAGAAGTCGAGGACACCCAAGAAAGACATGGCACGACCAAGTGAATCAGATACTTGAGTCGGGCCATGTTAAGAGTCAGAATAATAGAAGAGAATGTATGATACGTTATATGAATGTAAACGAGGCAAGGAATGTGTGCCAAGACCGGGATGTTTAGCGGTCCGTCCTCTCTGCCTACCCCTGCGGGGAAACGGCGTGATGGTTAGTTAGTTCAGATTTTTGATTGAGTTTCGCTAATATTCTCTTTCGTTAACAATTGGAGGTTTTGCTCATTAGAGAGAAAACATAAACTGCTTGCTTCCAATGCAGTTCCAAATCCTCTTGAGGTTTCAAAACAAATGCACTCGATTTTTCACTATTTTTCTTGTCGTTGTTCCAAACTTCAAATACTTTTCCAGGAAACTGATGGTTAGGGAGATGTTAGAATTGAATAAATGACACTTTGATAGGAACTTAACATATTCCCATTTGAAAATCAAACATAGGTAGTGTATATCTAAGTACTCTTCAGTGATATATTTAAAATTTTGTTTTTATTTTAAATTGTAGGCCAAAATATGCCAATTTTTCCTAATTTTAGCGGCAAAGTTGCCTTAAAAATATCATTATCATTACAATGTATAAAATGAAGTCGCTCAAAATGTATGTGCACATAGATATTTTAAACTACGCAACGGATTTTCATGCGGTTTACACCAATAGATAGAGTAATTCAAGAGGAAGGTTTATATGTATAATACATGCTCATTGTAGTAGAGAAAAGCCGAGAAATTCAAATATTCAATTCAGTCAGCGGGCAGCGGGCAGCTGGTGGTGTGGATTTTATAAGGGTTGGGTAATGGCGTTGTGTTTCGTTAGCCGCAGCCACGTGTGGCCGAGTCTGCTAGTGATGTATATTTTTTTTAAATGGTCGTGTTGACATTGACAGCTATGTCGAGTGTCGAGTTGATATTTGAATAAGTGTTTCAGCCCATTATATTTTACTACCCGGTTTCTTCCGATTTCTCTTTCTAATCAAATTTTTTTTTTTTTAAATTACTTACTTAATAATTTTAGAATAATATTGAACAAAAATGTGTTAAAAAATGCACTTATTGAAATGTAAATAACTTTGCGAGCTGAATATATTAAAAATAGTAATAACAGATTACAAGTAATAAAAAAAAATATTGTGTGCAATTCACACACGGTAGAATTGAAACCTTCAGAAAACTAAAGTAGACAAGAGTGGGGAGGCTACAAAGCACCGCACAAAGAGCATCTCATTCTCTCGTAGGCTAAATCCTACAGATGTATGTGTTTGTCTCTTTTTAGTGTAGCTATTTTTCGTTTCATCGAGTTTCAAATCACAACGGTGGCAAGGAAGTTTTCACTTCAAAAAACTGCGATGCAAGTTCTAATATTGAATAGTACCTAATATTAAATAAAATATGTACATTTTTATATTTTCATTGTTTTAATTGTAAAAAATAGGATATTTCTAAAAGCTAAACTTTTTATACGTATAAGCATTAAGCTTTGGAGATATTTTAAATTTGAATAGTTTATCGCATCATCTACCAAACACATTGTATGTCGACAGGGTTCAACGACGATAAATTCTAAATTCAATCTAACACACAAAGTGCAACACACCTGTGCAAAATAATGCTTCAAAGATAAACGGATATGTGAAAGCTTTCACCTCAACAGTCACGCGTCACGAGGTCGAAACCGGCTTGCACCACGATACCATTAATGGGAGGGCATGTTTACAATGCCTGCTCTTAATGGTAATAGAAAATAGCTACTCACAGGTACACGTGTGGGAATTGTGAGCTTTTAGTTGGTAACTAACAAACTAATATATATATATGACAAATTAATGAGGTTGGGGCATTAGCGTTGTATACAATATATAGGCTCGCCATTGTCTCACAAACTCAAGATGAATGTGGCAAGTAAGAAACACTCTTAGGTTTCAGTAAATTCTTAATTCAAAAGTTGAAATTCAGAGAATGTGTGTGTATGAATAACATAGATATAGGACCGGGGAGCGTTTTAATTTGCGCCGAATACTACATTTTACATCACGGGTGTGACTGAGATGACAATATTTGCTTACTCGCTTACACTTAAAACGTGGAAATAAAAATAAAATAATTGTTATTATTATTATATATTAATTAACGGTACTACTATGTATAGGTGTTACAGAGAGAGTTGAACCGAACACAGTAGATACCTACTCACACAAATGCAATGCTTGCATACATCATGTTACAAAGTTGTTTGGTTTGTCGACTTAATAAAATAAAATTCTGGTGGAATTGAAAAAAGTTAATTATAAAAATATCAAAAGAACGCTTGAGAATAATAATTTCCCTCAGGGCCTATGTCATCATTGGGGATGCTGGGCGATGGGTCGGGAGAGTTCTGCTGGAGAAGCCAAATTGTCTCCCTTAACAGGTCTCTCCCAATCCGACCCACCACGGAGTTTGTGGACAGACAACAAATCTCTCCCATGATCTCGGGCACCACCGCTAAGCCATCAAACGTTGTGAACCACTCGGGGTGACCTATGGCAGAGATTGCTGGTTATCCAATAAATCGTCCCGGACCGGCGGTACCCGTACCCGTCTCCCAAATGATATCTGAACCAACACACACAACAATTATAAGAATTTGTGTTGTTTTTCAAACGCAAAGCGCGACCCAGAATATCCGATTCAAATGCTTAATTAGGTCCAAATATAATTATTGCTCAATGGTAATTATAAAATCTACTACATTACCTAGGCAAAGAAAAGCTTTAGCAAAAAAGGTTCAAGGAAAAATGACAATGGTCCATTTCGGAAAAGTATTTGATTTCATTCTCACGAAAATAATTCTGCTACGAACGCACGAGCTAATACAAACATAAAAATAAATAATACAATAATGGGTACCAACGTAAAACTGTTGCAAAAGCCACTCGTGGGTAATTAGAATTAGGTAGGTACTGGACCTAATTTATGCACTATTTCAAAACGGACACAAAGTTACGGCTTGACAAGAAAATGTGGGTAATATTTTTTCCTTTACATGGCAACACCGTTGTTATTTTGGAATAAATTGTAATGGATTCAAAAGTGAGGTTATGAATTCAATCGCCAACAGTTTGACTTTGCACTGGAAAAGCGGCGTTCTCTGATTTTTTTTCAAATGTTTGCGTTGGTTTATTTTAGGTGCGTCCATTCCACAAACTTTTTATTTTGATTTGACAATTCATAAATAATGGCTTAATTGATATTTTCCTTTGCAAAAGATTTTTTTTTTATAAATTCAGTTACTTACAAATAAAGTTATAAATTAAGTTACAAGTAAAATGATAATTTTTCGTGTAATATGTTATAAGACCACTGAGTGCAATTTCATACATTTGTGGTGTATTTTTTTATCATTCAAGAAGAAGATAACAATAATAATCTAAACGAAAATAATAAAGAGAACAAGACACAGAAAAATATAAAAAGACAATGGTCACAACTGGGACTCGAACCCAGACCCCTCGTCTAAACAACGGGACGTGCGCGTTAGCCAATTTCGGTATTGCCACCTTCTGTCAAACCGTCATTATTGTTAATCTCATATTTTAAATTTTAGAATTAACAAAATTATCGTTTGCGACCATTGTATTTTTCTATTTTTCTGTGTCTTGTTCTCTTTCATATTTTCGTTTAGATTTTTGTTGTTATCTTCTTCTTCAATTATATATTATATTGATGGAATTAACCTTCAAAAGTTATAAAAAGAGAGATCTTCTTACAATTTTTTTTTTTAATTTTTGTTTATTAGCTCTAAGGCCCTGAGGAAAATAATTTCCTCATGCACGTGTCCTCTTTGGGGAAGCTATGTGGGGGGTCTTTTTAGGGAAAGGAAGGAGAGGAAGTTCTGGGAAGGAAAAATATGTGAAAGGTGGGTAGAAATCTGGAGGACAGTGTGTCCAGGAGTGACGGACGTATGAATCCATTTCTTCCACTGTGGTGCAAGGTTGTGGTTCATGATAGTCCTGCTGGACAGCTCCAAATGCCTCCCTCAACCAGCCTCTCTTGATCATGCCTGCCACGCAGTTGGTGCGCACACATCCACCGCCAAGAACCGAAAAACCTTACCCTTACTAAGTCATCAAACGAAGCAAACCACTTAGGGTGATCTATGGCAGGGGTGTTGGTTATCCAATAGTTAATTTTTAGTAATAGTTAATAGTTTTATAACCAACTTCAAAAATTTCATCATCTTTTTTCCCCTTCCTTCAATCTCATAATGTTGAGGATGCCATAGTTCCTCTAGCCCCGAGCGATTCACACACTTGTGTAGTAGCATCACATAAAAAAAAAGAGTGAAAGGCAGATTCACCAGCAGACCGGCAGGTTAAAGTTTGAAACGCAATAGGTAATACCAAAGTGTTCGAATCGAGAGTAGTTTGGTTTTTTATTGAGATTACGGAATAAAAATGTTGGCATAGGTCGAGATATATTATTAAGAAAGTACTCTTCAAAAAAGATACATTCACTTAAGTGTAAAATAGCACTGCTATGATGACATATTGTACTCAAGAAATTAACATGCTCCAAAGTCTTGAAAATTATGAAACTGATCCTGATAATAACGACACAACATAAAAATATTTATTTAATTTGGTGCAGTCGTTCGAAAGATATGCGCGTACATACATTTCGGCGATTCATTTTTATACAAATTTCATAATGCCAGAGCTCAACAGTAGTTTGATACAAACTTTGTCCTGACAATAACGAACACAAGATAAAAATAATTAATGCAATTTGGTGTAGTCGTTCAAAAGATACGCGCGTACATACATTTCGGCGATTCATTTTTATGGAAATTTCATAATTCCAGAGCTCAACAGTAGTTTGATACAATTTTGTGTATTACATATTGTCACAATACCAGTTGACCCAGATATGATTTTAGATT
This sequence comes from Limnephilus marmoratus, assembly GCA_917880885.1. Classification (NCBI taxonomy): domain Eukaryota; kingdom Metazoa; phylum Arthropoda; class Insecta; order Trichoptera; family Limnephilidae; genus Limnephilus; species Limnephilus marmoratus. The sequence goes on along the minus strand of OU862928.1, from coordinate 20,785,228 downwards.
TTCACGGCCAAAAGTAATTTTGTTATTTATTTTTGGGGTGTTCAGCAGGCATCACACATCTGCCTTGATGATGGACACTGTAACGCTGTCCGAAACGTTGGCTAAAGGAGGAGGTAGCGAAATACGGCATAACACCTCAAAAATAAATAACCAGTTGACCCAGATTCCGAAAAAGTCCACAAATGTTTTTAACGACTTATTTAGTTTAAGATGCCAATTCGCCTACCTCAAAGGCAAAGTAGACAGAATATAACTACCCAAACATTCCTGCAAACATAATTGTAGGAGTGAAAAAGATTAACAACTTTTTCCGAAATTTCAAAATTTTTTTCCCATACAAAAAGACGTACCTACTAGTGTGAGGTACGATCTTACTTGCTGAGCGCCCGCCCCGGGCACGAACATTGCATGGTTGTGATTGGCCCGTATCATAAACAGCGGAAAATAATAAAGCTGGCGGCACACGCCGGTCTATTTTTATCTTTTTACTACAAAACAACTCCTAAAAGTTGGAATTTCGAAAAAAGTTATTTATCTTTTTAACTCATAATATCGTGTAGAATCACCTCCTGAAGTTAATGCACTTTACCCCCGGACACCCTGTAAATTAAGAAGTTCTATGACTGTGTATTATGTCAACCGTGTACAAATGTATGGCGCGCGTTGGGCATGTTTCCCTACTATGCACCGGTGCCGAAGAGATCAATGACGCTAGTTCCTCGAAGCATCTTCCAATTCCGGTAGAACAATGACAGCATTCCATCGTGATGCCTGTGTTATATTGATTGCACCCAGATCGGAAAAGCCAAAACAAAAACATTTTTTTATCAATTAATTTTAAGGTTCACACGCCACCTCTAGTTAATACTTGGTCGATGACAGCGTCCGAACAGATACAAATTAGAGTTACAAGAAACGCCAGTTTTAATAAACACAATAAGGCAATTTCGGTTTTCATTTAATTCAGATAACCGCAAGTAACCACAAGATTAACCTTGTTTTTACCCTAACTACGTTTAAACGAGCAATAAACGTAACTCTTTCCTGCCAAGGACACGGTCCATAATGAGACATTTCAAGATTTTCACGATACAATTGAAACCAGACAAAGAATTACAAAATACTTGTAATGCTTATAATTACAGTTTTTTAAGATAGGTTTGTGCCATGTACCTATACAAAGAAGAAATGATCATTAATAATAATTATTACGATTTTTAGACTGTTTTTAGTAGATACCAATGATCGAGGGAAAAATGAATTTGTGTTGTGTTTTTTTTTTTTAATTAATGGCGTGGACATAGATGAAACCAGTCAACGAGAAATTTGAACAATAGGTATTTTGCCAAACTGTTGATGATGTTGCTCTTACCGTCCAGAATACCGAGCGAAAGGGATAACTGCACCTCAGACTGATAATACCTAAATAAAAACATCAAGATCGAGGTTTTGTATTTCCCATTTTTTCCTCCAAAACTGGACTGGTTTTATGCACATTCTAATTTAAAAAAAATACATTTTCTAGTTTGTAAACGGAACGTTTTTTGATGGCGTTCGAACCAGGCAGTTTTAACAATTTTTTTAGGGTCCTAACTCTTACAAGAAGTAACTTATACAAAAAAGCAAAACGTACCGACACGCTAGTGGTTTATATCTACATTTATGCAAAAATATTTTCACTAGTGGGGTCCAAGATTTGATCCTTGCGGAACTCCTAATATACAGAAAATTTGTGGGAATCTTGGCGGTGTTTCGATATTTATTGAAACATTTTTGATAACAAAACAATTGTTCGCAAACAGCATAAATCAGTTTTGTTATTAAATTTCCTGTATTTCAAATAACTAGTTTTAGTAACAGCGAGGGGCTAAGAATAGATCCTTGTGGCGTTCCTGATAGCATTGCAAATATGTAAAGATCGTGATAGCGCAGCGTTTCGATACTTCCGGGATTCAATATTTTATTAACTAATAAGCCACATCTATTACAACACGAGAAACAATATGCACTTCTCTATAAATATCATTCATTATTCACAAAATTCAGTCCAATCAATTGCAAAACCTCTAAAGAATTTGTTGGCAAGGATTTCTTGTTAATTTTATATTCACGATTTGTCAGAAAAATACAATATCGACCTTGTTCGTGGCAAACAATACAATGCAACCAATTTAACGACATCCTGATGATTTTCTCTATGATAAACTATCAAAATAGTTTGACAACAAATATTCACTGCCTAAAGTATTATCGTGATTATTTTTTGGGTTATTATGCCGTATTGCGCTTTATCCTTCTTTAGTCAACGTTTCGGAAAGCGTTATAGTGTCCATCATCAGGAAATTTGTGTAGATTGTGGTAAAGTGTGTGTTTATGTACGTAGAAGTGATACCGTTTTGTAAGAGTTAATCCTCTTAATGTTATTTATTGCGTTTAGTTTTGGTGTAGATATACCAAGATACTAATAATACCAATCACTAAAATTTCAATTTGTGAGGCGGGTTTGGATACCGCCGCCCTGGGACCATTTATGGGATAACCAATACCCTTGCCGTAGGTCGCACCAAGTGGTTAGCTACGTTTGGTGACTTAGGGGCGAGGTTTGTCTAGGTCTTGGCCCAATGACCTTGGATTTACCCAATCAAGGCGTGATCTGCAGAGACCGGTTGAGGGAGACCTAACTTAGACCTCTTCTGCCGACCCATCGCCTTGCACTACAGTGGGAGGGATGGATTCGTACGTCCATCAACCCTCATGTCTTTTTGCTTCCCAGAACTTCCCCTCCTTTCTTTGCCTTAAAAGATCTTCCACACAGCACCCCAAAAGATGACAAAGACCCTGAGGGATTTTTTTTCTTCAAGGCCTCCTTTATTTTTTTTCACAACAGTTCCACACAGAGGTCCTGAGGAATAAAATCCTTCGGGATCTTTGTCATCTTTGAGAATGCGGTGTGGAGGATATTTTTAGGGAAAGGAAGGAGAGGAAGTTCTGGGAAAGAAAAAAGTATGAGGAGTGGGTAGGAATCTGGTGGTCTGTGTGTTCAGGGGTGACGAAATTACGAATCCATCACTTCCACTGCGGTGCAAGGCGATGAATAGATAGAGTCAAAAGGTCTCCCTCAACCAATCTCTCCCGATCCGGCCCGCCACGCAATAGGTGGCAAATACATCCGCCGCCAAGACCTAGACAAACCTCACCCCATGAACCCGGGCACCTCTGCAAACCAAACGTAGCTAACTACTCGGGGTGACCTATGGCAGGGGTGTTGGTTATCCACTAAATGGTTCCCAGGGCGGCAGTACCCATACCCGCATCCCAATTTGAAGAGCTATTGTAAAAAAAAAAAAACAAATTCTTCCTCCTTCTATTTGTCCCTCAATTCAACATACGACATTCCCCAACATTGTCGAGAGTGCAATTGAGCCTAGAACCCAGGTAATTTTACGATAAATTTTCGCGATACTAAATCCGGTTTTTGATGCGAATAAAACTGTTTTCAGTGCAGAATAAAATTTTATCATATACTTCATCATATTCCTGAGTTAGGATGTGAAGATTTTTTTTTAAAATAGCATCCATTTGCTCAAAAAAAAAATTCCAAAGTTGCCTCCTAAATTCATGGATACATCGTCATCTTTTGGGGCCTATATTTTATAATTTAAAGCAAACATCGAAAATCGGATTCACATCCTAACTTTATACATGCCTTAACTATCAATTAAAAAAATAAAATAAATAATTAATTTGATATTTTATCGGTAAATCCAAATCAAAATTTTGTATGAAACAGGCCACGCATGCGTTCCTCTTAAGCCTGTGGCACTTTTCTCTTGTCATTATTTACATAACATTCTATTTTTCCCACAAGTACCATCTCTCACCCTCTTGTAAAAAATCAAGATGTCTTATAATATATATTTAAATTACGTAAGTTACAAAAGTTCACATCTCACATTGAACTGCACGAATAATATGAAGATATGCACATTTCGTAATAATTATTATTCTCAAAGATATTTGAATAATCAAATGTCTGATTACGAAACTCTCCATTTCCTCAGCATTTCTCATTGTAAAATTTGCAAATGAATAGATGTTCTGAAAATTTAACATAATCTGCAGACGATACGTGCTGCATTCATGGAACAATAATGTTATTACAAAATCTTCCCGTCGCCATCTTGAAAATGCTGATTTATGACGGACGTGTGACATCTATTGGTGAAATTGAGAGTTAATAATAATAATATTTCTTTTCGGTTCTTTGATAATTAACATATTTAAACGTCTTTGCTAACCATTATTCTCATGAACGAAACAATAAAATTTCGTAAAATGTACGGAGATGTTAACACCGTGTTTAAGCGATCGTATTATTTGAAATTGACGTAAAGGTGTAACAGTTTTTACAGGGCCGAACTTATAACATGAAAATTCGGTTTAAAAAATTTGTTTGTTGTACAGATGAATGAACAGACAAATGAACAGATATAAAAAGTGTAAAGATACAGATACATCTAGTAGAATGTGATATGGGCGTGTGCATGCGCAACGATTAAGCCCAATTTTACCTCACTTTCTACAAATTGATTAAAAAGTATCAGAATTTAGTATTTATTTCTTGAGCTGATAATCAAATCCTTGATAGTAAAAAGTTATTATGTGAATTGACAACTTCGGTTGAAATGTTACCGTAAACACATTCTCTTCTAGATAGGTACCTACAGTACCATGAGTAGGAAGAGGAAGGAAGTGGGAAAGTGGAAGGTTGGTAAGTACCTGACTATTCAGTTCTGATAATTATAACCTGTGTTGTAATTTGTAGTTTTTTCACTTTTTCTTACGTTTATTTTTTTTTTATTTTGGTTTCTTTACATGGTATTCATTGTTTACATTTCAATTTTTTACCTCAATAGGACTAGTGAGTTAAGTTGTTCGTGAACGAGTACCATAATACGGGCGTGTGCCTAGTATGGTAGTCGAGAGAATACAAATAAATTGATATATGCATCATGTAAAAAAAAAACATTTCTGGAGATTACAAAGTCTTTAATGTCTACAACTGCTATTTTTGGTTTAAAAATACAATTATACTTAAGTAGGTACCTAATAAAAAGAAAATAAATGTGCAGAATTCACATTTTTGCAAAGTCGGCTACACACGTCATTAAATTAATTTGTATATACTTGGATGGTGACGAGGAGCAAACAATTTCACATTTTGGCGAGAAAATCTGTGATCAGTCTTCACAAACATAAATAATATTAAAAATAGTAATTTGTGTTTCAAACCGGGCCCACATTGTACTATTGATAAATTAGGTATTTTTTTTTTTTTTTTTTTTTATTGTAATATAAAAAATATGAGTTACATATATATATACATATTTTACAAAATTTTATATTAAAGGTCGTATTTAGTCATGTATACCTTATCAGAAAAGAGGAGCTCTTGTGCCTGATAAGGGAGCCACGATTCTTATCATTTATAATTTTATTTATAATTATAATTATAATTAAATTTATCATTTATAATTTTATATTGACTGATCGAGAGATATTACGGTTTAAAATTGTTTGCCAAAAAACTTGTCGATTCCATAGTACGAAGAAAAAGTAGATCCAAGACAAGATTTAGTTAAAATGATGTTAAGTCCATTCCAAAAATTACAGATAAATGCGGGCAACGAACGTTAACTTATCCTGTGCATACTGTAATTAATCACTCAAATCCATAAGCTTGTTTTCACGATAATATAACATTACCAAACATATGTATGACATATGAGGCGTACCTGAATTATTAATAAGATGCCAATCAGTATATTAATACGTGAAGCAAAAATTTTGTACCCTTTTTTTCGAAAATTGCGCGGACGGAGGAGTATTAAATTTCGCATAGGTATATAGAGAAGGAGTGCAGAATGCTAATATTTTTTTAAATTATGCATAAAAAATACATAAAAAACATTACACACAATATATAATTTAAATTAACTATGATCGAATTTCGACCATTGGGCGACCACTAGTTCATATAAAAAGCGAATCAATTTGCACCACTCTAAAAACAATGCAAAAAAAATCAAGAGATCAAGATTTTTTAAACTGATATTGTTTATAAATACATTAATACCCATTTGTTGTATGCATGTAATTTTTATGTATAGGTATGTCTTTGAGTGTCTATAAGTGTGTGTATCCCTATGAGTATGTTGCCTATGTTATATTCTGTGTCTTCTGGCCATTTGCCAATCATACGTCGATAGTCATGGTTTGATGTACAATGCCAGAAAGTCATCATTGCTGGTGTTTAAAGCAAATACTGGTCCTACTGTCATTCCACCCATTCTCCTCGGCGGAGACAATGTCAAAATCTGCAGTGAAATAAAATATTTGGGGCATGTCGTCACTGATGACCTAAATGATAAAAATGACATAGAACACCAAAGAAGAGTGAAGCGTGCGAGCCAACATGCTCGCCAGGAGATTCAACAGGTGCAGTTCTCCGGTGAAGAAGCAAATATTCCAGAGCTACTGCATGAGCTTTTACACCGGCGAACTATGGACAAGATACTCACAAGGCGTCATGAACACAATTCGAGTACAATACAATAACGCATATAGGGCGCTATTCGGCCTACCTTGGCGATGCAGTGCCTCGCAGATGTTCGCAGAAGGAAGGGTACATGGGTTCGCCGCTTTGATGCGCCACAGAATAGCCGGGGTGAGACAGCGCTACCAAAGATCGGAGTGGTCCAGTGGCAGGGCGCGCCTCTTCACCAAACATGGAGAATTCATCTGAAGCCCCCGTAGTAGATATACAAATACTAAATATGTGTATATATGTTTCTTTTTAAATCTTTTTATATTATTTTATTTTTTCTTTTTATAGTATGTAAATCCATTTTATGTAATGTATACTTTTTATGGCAGACAGAGTATTGCACCCACCGCTCTGTTCGGCTGAAATAAATAACTTATTATTATTATTATTATATCTCTCTGTCTATGTATTTTATGCCATCGTACTGTAGTCACTTGAAAAGTAATTCTTCTATATCTATATCTAAAAGTATTCTCTATATTGTGGTTTCTCGTTATACGTGTTCTTTAGTGTTGATTGAAATGTGGGTGGTTTGGTATATTTATGATTGAAATTGTGAAATTGACTTGATGACAAACTGCGTTGACAGTTTATTTTTTTTAAATAAAAATAACGGAAGTCAGAAAATTATGAGACGGCAATAAAATACATAGATTTCTTATGCAATAGTGCGCCCATACGCACGTCCTGCCTGCACTTACGGTAAGTCCGGCCCTGAGTTTGTAATATTGTAATGATAGGAACAAGTATGAATCTCGTTTCCATGAGAATTTCGCGTTTTTTAAAGCAATTTTGAAATAGATACGTTTCTGTAAAATTGGTGTTATTCATGTACATCGTTAAAATAAATTATACGTACATTAATTTTGTTAGACTGAGAGACTAGTGAAAATAAAAATATTTGAACAAGTTGAGTCTCGGCTACGAATCCACACTACGACACACGCAATTATTTAATGCATTTGGTATTTTTTTTTAAGTGAAACTTCTTTAGCTCCGTTAGTGACTTAAAATTCGGGTGAAACGGAAATGCGTCACAACTCAGTTCTACACAAAAACTCGGATCTAATATAATGCTGTAAATTTGTAATTGTTCTAATATAATAGCGTAGTTGGCAAGGTCCTGACAAGTCTCAGCGGCCAGAGAGACAGACATCAAGCGAACGAGGGTTCAAATCCTGCGAAATCTGAAAAAAAAAACATTTTTTTGTGAAATCAATATCCAATCTACAAACCACTCCAAAAACAAGCAGAAGAAAAGAAAGCGACATCTAGCGACTTTCTAGTTTCACACACTCCCACTGCGGTGCAAGGCGATGTTCCGAGAGAGTATTGCTGGAGTAATCATAGGGATTCCCTCAACCACTCTCTCCCGATCCGGCCTGCCCTGCAGTTGGTGGGCAGAGCATCCGTATCTCCACTCCCCTCAGCCTTATAAGCTCCTATTTTCTTGTATTTATTGTACATCTTTCTATCAATTCATTCTCCCCTGGAAACCGATGTCGCCACGGACTTAATACCTTTTGATTCTACCCTTATTAACACGCGTTCTGTCTCTCTTACACTGTTTGAAATCGTATATCGCCATTACATTTTTGAACGAAATCAACATTTCATAATGATGATGAAATTGTGTTCTGTATTTGAAAATGAAGCCAAAAATGCTCTTACTTTTGGTTTAGGAAACACGCCCCCTTTACGTACATTTCTTGTGATTTTTTCTTTATTCTAATTACGTCTATAGTAGTTGTAGTATTAGGTATATTAAACGCGTTCCATTGCAAGCTTGCAATATCTCTTATCTATTCTTTACCATCTGAGACCTTCCTCCTTAGTTTATAACAATTAAAACACTAATTATCACGCCACGAACTTTAAAAAAACCAGAAGAGACGAGATTCCACCGATAGTTCAACTATTAGGTCAGACGTTTGGAAACAGCACGAATTTTGGTTGTTAACACAAAACAAAGAGTTGCATAATAACGACAAACGGTTGCCTTTTCTGAGGAAGATGGGAAAATAGTTTAAAATAGACCAATGCTTAATCTTATTGTCGATTGTTCTAGAATCATCATTAATTAAATCACATGATTATTACGTTAGAATATTGCACCATTGTCTTTGTTTTTTTTAATGTAGGTAACACTGTGAAATGAAGAGTATAAAAAATGGAACAAAATAGGGATGTGAAAACTAAAAAATCGATATTAAAAAAATATATATCGATTGATACAACAGACTAACTAACTAACTAATCATCAAGCTGTTTCCCCGCAAGGGTAGGCAGAGAGGACGGACCGCCAAACTTGCCTCGTTTACATTGATACATCGTCTTATATATGCTCTTCTATTATTCTGACTCTTAACATGACCCGACTCAAGTATCTGATTCACTTGGTCATGCCATGTCTTTCTTGGGCGTCCTCGACGTCTTCTGCCATTCACATTTGTATCATATATTCTCCTTACACTCCTATCTTCGTTCATTCGCTCTACTTGCCCAAACCATTGGAGCGTCCCTTTCTTAATCTTACTCATTACGCTTACATTATTTACGGATCTCCACGTTTCTCACACTATCATACATGGTTTTACCACAAATTCGCCTCAGGTATCTCATTTCTACAGCATTTAGTCTACTTTCATCCTTCCTCTGTCAGTCCCATGTCTCACTGCCATACATCAGGGTAGGTACCAGTACTCCATTATGAACGCCTAGCTTCGCTTCTTTGGATAGTTTAAGAACTTTTACAGAATCGGAAATATGGATAACCAACACCCCTGCCACAGGTTACCCCAAGTGGTTCGCTCGTTTGGTAAATTGAAAAGGGTGCCTCAAGAGGTGAAGTTTATCCAGGTCTTGGTGGCACATGCGTTTGCCCACCACCTGTATGGCACTGTGGCGGGACGGATCGGGAGAGACTGGTTAAGGTAGTCTTTTTTACCTCTCTAGCCAAACTTTCTCGACTTATCGTCTTGTACCGCAATGGGAGGAATGGATTCATACGTCACTCTTACACACATTGATTCCCAGATTTTTACCAACCCTTCATACCTCTTTCCTTCCCAAAACTTCCTCTCCTTCCTTTCCCTAAAAATTCCCACCACACAGCATCTATTGTGAAAATAGGGTGATTTTGGAAAATGATACAAATTCCTCTACACTGAAATGATGAAATGAACGACAGAATTCTACTGTGGACGTGTCGGTGTGCCTTAAGTAAGGCTAATTTTTCCTTACTTCTGGCGAAATTGATCAAATATTGAAATTGTTGTTTGAGCAGGCCAACAATTTCTTTGGTCTGTGCGAGGTCTAGGAGTCGAGGTTGAGCTTACTTCACGCTCACAATACAATACTTCTATCATTTAATTTATTCAGTGGCCTTTTTGTATCTGGTACAGAACCAATTACTATTTTCACAGTGCTTTCGTAACCCTTCAAATGCCATGACTTCGAACATAATCACATTCATCAGTAAAACATTATTCTTCCCAGATAAAAGAGACTGTAGATCTTCAATGCTGTTGGAAATAAGCACCGCACATCAACAAAATTAATATTCATCATAAATATACCGATATTTTGCAAACCCTACTTAATTGCAACATGATTTGAACTCCATGGAAATCACAAATATGATGAGTTCCCGCCAATTCTGCTGTCAAAATCCATTAGTTTAATGCGCATGCGTATATTAAGTTTAGTTTTCCCGCTTTTAGTCTGCGCCTGCGCAATATATTCAATGTGTTTCAGACACGAAGCATTATATTGCAATATAATGTGTGAATAGTTGATTAAGCATCTGTTTTACGATGAAGTTATTAGATTCTAATAAATAGGTAATTATTGTAACAACTAATCTAGACACAAATAATTACTTCCAATCTGTTCAAGAATCGTGTGTTGTTTATGTTGAAAGTGGGGCATTATAAAATTTATGTAGATACAAACAATAGATACGCTGAGAAATGATTGAATATAATTTTCTAGATTCAAGCTTTGGTGTGTACGTGTCTACAAATTTCTAATTAAAAATTCTAATACATAATCCTACTATGTAATATGAATAATTATAATTACTTTTAATTTTTTATTTTTAACTTTATGAGTAAAATCTCGAATTGGAATATTTAATTAAATGAAGACAATAATATTTGAAAATGTAGAGACAGAAAAATCAGAAAACTATATTGACACCTCTGGGACTTGAACCCAGGACCTTCGGCTTTCCGGGCCACCAACTGGCTTACCAACTGAGCTAAGGTGTCCTTATCCGATTCGGTCATTTATTATAATTACTTTTGTATCTACCCAAAGAAAAATTGACTTTTTTTACATTAGCTCCACACAGGAGGCACTGAGGACAACAATTTCCCTAGGGGCCTTTGTCATCTTTGAGGATGCTGTGTGGAGGGTTTTTTAATGGAAAGGAAGGAGAAGAAGATATGGGAAGGAAAAAGGAATGAGGGTTGGGTAGGAATCTGGGGGTCAGTGTGGCCAGGAGTGACGGACGTGTGAACCTGTTCATCACACTGTGGTGCAAGGCGAAGGGTCGGGAGAATCCGGCTGGAGAGGTCAAAAGGCCTCCCTCAATCAGTCTCCTCCGATCCAGCCCGTCACGAAGTGGTTGTCACATACGTGGTTGGCACGTATCCGCCAAACCTCATCCCATAAACCCGGGCACCCCTGCTAAGTCACCAAACGTAGTGAACCACTTGGTGACCTGTGGCAGGGGTGTTGGTTGTCCAATAAATGGTTCCCGGGGCGGCGGTACCCATGCCCGCCTCCCAAATTGAATTTTATGGGTTCCCAGTGGGGTTCTCGTTGAGCCATCAATGTATTAAGGTGTGATCTTTATGTGAATATTAGTATTCGTAGATGATATTTGTTCGTAACCTATATTTTAAATCGACTACTTTAGAATAATTCAATTGTGTTTTAATTTGATTATATGTTCCGTACCCTTCAATACTGTCAACCGGGTTTATGAGGTGAGGTTTGCCCGGGTATTGGCAGCGGATACGTCTGCCCACCAGCTGCATGGCAGGCCGAATCGGAAGAGAATGGTTGAGGCAGTCCCTTTGACTTCTCCAGTCGTTACTCCTGGACATACTAACCCCCAGATTCCTAAACTAATTCCCTTTTTCCCCTTTTTCCTCTTTTTCCTTCCCAGAACTTCATCTCCTTCCTTTCCTAAAAAGACTCTCAACACAGCATCCCAAAGATTGTACAGACCATGAGGGGAATTATTTTCACCAGGGCCTCCTTTTTTATGCGAATACCTCACAAGAGTACCAGCTGCTCACGTCTGGAGCTAGTGAGACTATGGCATCCACAATTGGGGTGTATTGTGAGGCTGAACGTAGTGGAGAGGGGAAGAAGATTGGTAAGACGAAGGTTGGGAAGTATCTGGCTGTCCAGATCTGGTAACCAAATACGGCTGACGCCATTTCAAGCACCGTTTCAATTCTGAATGGTGGTCTCACACCAGGGCTATACCTAGAGTATCTTCCGCTCTGGAACGCGCCGCAAATATAGTATGATATATTATTTTTAATTAATTAATTGTGATGTAAAAAAAATACATATGGTAGCCGTGTTTGATAATTCCTTTTTATTCCGCCAGAGCGCATGCGCGACTGTTACAAGCTGTAACGTCGGAGTAATCAACATTTCACGCAGACTACTGTTAACAGAACTACTAGAGTTACAAAAAACATGAATAACGACGCCTTTTCAACCCAATTCTCTTGACTAAAAAAAACAGCAATTTAATTCAAGTGATTGCGTGATTTAAGAAGCCTACTTACCAGTAACTTATTAAAACTTTACTTCTATTATTTATTACGTCTACAGTACTACTTGACCCATCTGTTCATCTTAAGTATAATGAGATAACTTCAGATATGACGGTGCTTCGTCGATGATTTTAGTGAAAGTTTAAATGAATACGATGCGGGTATCAATAACCAGTGGTGTAAACCAATTTCCGTTACAACTGGTTTCCAACAAAATTTTAATAATAATTAAAAATATCGTTGTAATTAATAATAGAGAACTCCAGTCCAATTGATTTATCTTTTAATGAATAATGACCTTCAAACTTAAATAACTGCACTTTTATTTTTTATTTTTAGAGTTAGTTTTAATAGTTAAAATAATTGTCAAAGTTTTAATTTTTCAAGACCCCCCGAAAACTACCGTATGTATGGTGAATCGTGTGACGTCATCACTCCTGAAAAGTTAGTATAGGATCGGGCAATCAGCTGATCAACTACCGCCATTTTGAAGAAGAAGCATTACTATTTTTTTTGTGCAGTAGTTTTTGAATATTTTCAATAATAGAGATAAACTAATAAGAGATAAGTACCTTTATTTTCGAAACATTATTTAGGCCTAATTAATGTTTCAATAAACACAACAACTAAATCTCTGTAAACAGTATGTAAATAAACTAATAAATTAATTAGATGGCTTGTGTCATATCACACATTCCCATACAATGACTTTACAGTGACGTCACCACTAAAATTTCAATAATGCCAACTTGATGGCGTATTTTTACGACCCGATTAAAAATGGACTTTTCAATATTTTTTTAAAAACTCTGCGTTTAATATTATTAAATAAAACTTATATATTCAGAATCAGCGTTTATTGGTCTATATGAACATATTTTTTTAAAGCCATAATATTTTTCACTGGAGTTCCTTATTTTAATGATGAATAATAACTTGAAGGTCTTGCATATATTTTAAATTAGTTCCAATGTTTATAAAGATACAGACATAGGTTAGTGGAGTACTTCAATATGTCAAAATTTCCTTGACAAACATGAATTATTTTATAGATGCTGTTCGATAGCTAATAAAAAAACTAACTAACCATCACGTCGTTTCCGCAGGGGTAGGCAGAGAGGACGGACTGCCAAACAACTCGGTCTTGGCACACACTCTTCGCCTCACTCACATTCATACATCGTCTCATACATTCTCTTCTATTATTCTGACCTTTGATATGGCCCGACTCAAGCATCTGATTCACTTGATAGTGCCATGTCTTCCTCGGGCGTCCCCGGCTTCTTCTACCATTCACATTCGCGTCGTATATTCTTCTTACACTACTTTCTTCGTGCATTCGCTCTACATGTCCAAACCATCTGAGGGTCCCTTTCTTAATCTTACTCATTATGCTTACATCAGCCTTACATTCTTTGCAGATATCCACATTTCTCACACGATCATACATTGTTTTACCAAATAACTAATTATAAATATCGAAATTTTGAGATCCAAACACGTTTAAAAAAAACATAGTATTCAGTTCACATGCTGTAGAAGAGAAACCTTCAGAAAACTAAAGTAGACAAAAGTGGGAAGACTATGAAGCACTTCTTTTATCAATGTGAAGGATGATTTTTTCCATATTTTTGTCATCGAATTCCAGTGCACCTTTTCCAATACATTTGGTCATCTTATTAGTATTTGTGTTTTCTTCTTCAGAGTCGCTAGATGTCGCTTTTTTGTGTTTTATTTTGAAGTGGTTTAAAAATTGGGTATTGATTTTACAAAAATATAAATATTTATTTTTTTGTATTTCGTAGGATTCGATCCTCGGTCTGCTAAATGTCTGCAGAGGTTCGTCAGACGCTTTATACTACTACACCAAAGGAGCCTGTGGATTTATCGTATTATATCGGAACCGAGTACTCGTGAATTAAATTCATTATTTTTATGCAATTTAAGTTTAAAAACTACAAAAAAAAAATTTCTTTGCATTTTCTTTTCTCTACTTTCTTTTTTCTTTTTTAATTCATTATTTTTTTTCTAACCCATTTTTTGATTTTCGAGTTGATTGATTCATCAAAATCAATACTAAAATTTCTTGAATTGGTTGAATAAAAGTGCTAATAAAAAATTTAAAAAAACACCCTTAAATTTTTTTTTTGGAATGTTCTTGTTATTTCCCTTCTCTATATTTTATTTTCTATTAATAAGTATATAATTTACACTTATAAGTAACTTCTTGTATCTACCATCAAAACCTTAATATTATTTATCAAGTGTTATATTTAAGTATAAGACAATATTATAGTCAACACACTATTTATATGTAAAATATCGGTTCATTTTGACTGTTCTAAAACGGGCAAATTGCCTAGTTGTGCAACCAAAGCTCATTATAACAATGTAATATGTAATGTTTCTCAAAATAAATAAAATAAAATAAATATTTTGCTATCTGATTATCTTGCAGCCTAAATCGTATAGTTCTTAATCTTTTTGTCTTGTTTTAGTGTCGCTTGTTTCCGTTTCATCGAGTTTCAAATCACAACGGTGCTAAAGAAGTTTTCACTTCAAAAATCTATTTGTAGTGATTTCATATTTTATGAGTTTATTTATTGTTCTGTTATACGTGGTGGAATTATATTGTATTAAAATAATATACCTATCTCTAATATACCTACCTACCAAATTTTATAAAAATTCTCTAACAAAATAATGTCAATTGCCAGCCTGAAGATGTCCATAACAGGATGAAACCGGTACTGGTTAAATAAATATGTGAAAATAAGTTAAAAAATTGTTTTAATTTCAATTTAATTTCATATTTTATTTTTGAATTTAAAAATTGTTGTTTAACAACAACGTGTTTCTAGAAACTTGCTGATCTTTTTACTAATTGATCTTTTTTTAATTCTCCGTCATTTTCGTATCAATTATTAAAAATACCTACCCACCACATCTCTACTTATTAATATCGATTGACCATATAGTCAGGTTGCCCATCTCTAGCATATTAGTAAAAGCCTTCGAAAATCGAATACATACAATGCCTTCTCTATTCCATATGCCACAATACTTATTATGATCATAACTACATAACGCTGTGAGCACATTCGAGAAGTGAAGATCTTTAACGATCTCGTGTCAATGGACCTTTATAATAATTATTCAAATCAATGAATGTGTAAATACTCGTAATAATGTAAGTTAAATTTATTGGGACACGGTTAAAAATAAATAAAATAGCACATATTCGTACCTACTAGATATTTAACGTAACTTTAGATTACTAAAGGTATTGTGGAAAAACTCACAAGCCTTATACGAATATATTTCTTTAAAAATCTAAGAAATATGGTAAATAAAAAAGGCAATGAAAAAGGTCTACTACGCGGTATGTCATTCACGAATTGAATATGGAATCATAGGATGGGGATCTGCTACACATAACAATTAAAAAGGGAATCATGAAGACTATACTGAAAGTACCCATTATGATTTCTTACATATTATCTCCCTTAAATACGTTAAGTTTTAAAGCTCTTAAAAAAATACATGTTATTCTTGAAGATAATATCTAGACATTGGCCGCGCCGAAACGCAAATTATATAAAATTCCCTCGATAGAAAAAAATCGCGAAGAATGCTCCTAAAATTACTACAAAAGTTTGTTTCAGTTATTTTACAAGTTATAAGTACAAAAAAAATCACAGAGATTTTTGCTCTATTTTAAACGAGTCGTGTTTTATTAAACATTTTCGCATCGATTTTGTCGCTGCATATTGTTAGCGCTCTCCTCCAACATTCGTAATTTCGTATCTCTGCATCTTCTTCTTTTCGGGCCCTATTGCGGAGCCTTAAAACGCCTTCAATTGAAATTTTCAATAATTTTGACAAATATAAGCCAAAAATATATTATTGAAGCTATTCAAAAATACTGGATCCACTACTAGACCATCTATGCATAACATTAGATCGAATAAAAATGACAAAAATAATATTCCAAGTGATAAAACACATTCGGACAAAGACACTACACATACTTTGCAACAAAACTCCATAAACATCCTTCCACAAGACATAAAACTAATAAATAATTCCAATGAGTACAAATCAAGAATAAAAACATGGCTGAAAGAGGTCAATGAAAAAACCCCAATGAAGACACTTAAAACGACATAGAAAACCAATAAACTATATTTAAATAACTTTAGTCCGCCTCGTCACAGGACCCCCCAGTGAGGAGGACTAAGAAATACAGTAAAATTCAACATTTCACATTCAACAAACTGCAAATAAGGGTATGAAAACATTAGGATTTGTATTAAGAACAATTAAAAACTTTGAATCGTTACAAATCATTAAACTATTGTACACATCCCTTGTTAGAAGCCTAATAGAATATAACTCCATAGTCTGGGCGCCCTTCTACAAAATTCATATTCATACTATTGAAAGAATTCAAAGAAAATTTCTACGTTTTGTAAATTTTACACTTAACATCCCTTTAGAGCACATAAATTACCCGTCGCTAATGAATACTTTAAATATTCCAACATTAGAAAACAGACGACAAATAAACGACCTGACCTTTCTTATTAAAATTATTAAACTCTAAATTCAACAGTTGTGAACTTCTGCAATTAATAAATCTACATGTACCTACACGAACAACAAGACAAACATTGACATTTTATATACGTACATCTCATTCGAACTATGATTTACATTCTCCAATACAACGTTTACATAGTCTTGGTAACAAATACTTAAACAATATGGATGTATATGACAATAATTTGAACTTAGCAAACTTCAAACGCCATATGTGCCAACTATTTATTTCTACCTATCCCATAAACCAATGTGAACAACAATTTTAACCTTACCTACTTTATCTCACCTCCTATATTTTACGGACTATATTTTGTTTCTTATATTTTATGTTACCTGTATTTCGTTAACGCTTACATTTTATATAATCTATATTTCGTTTTTAACATATATTATGTTACTTATAATCTTTTCACTGTAATTAAAAAAAAATGTACTGCATTCTATGTAACAGCCCTATGGGCGTTAAAATAAATAAATAAATAAAAAATAAAAATAAAAAATAAACATTATATTTTGTAATTATTTTATATAGTCGCTAAAATAAAAATTAAAAATAATAAATTAATCCAAAATTAAGTTTTATATGAAACGGGTTGAATCGGGAACGACTTCGATTTCGACTAATCATTCAGGATGAAAGCGCGTGCGATACTTAAAACCACATAAATTTAAGTAAATTGTTTTTTTTAATAATATTAATTTAATAGTCGTAATAATGCGTTTACTGGCTGAAGAATCGTAATCGTCAAAGCAATAATCGTTGCGTCACTCTTTTAAGCTTGACCACTCTGTAAAGGACATGGGCAGACAGAAAGAATTTAAAATAACTCATTATTGCAAATTACATGCAAAGTGTTTATGTGAGATTTTATTACGCACTTTATTGCTAATACAATTTATGTCGACAGCCGTGGAAATAAAGCTCACAGTGCGAACAATACAAATATGCAAATAGGCCGACTTTATCACGACATCATTTTAATTAAACAATATAATTTCCTTACGTGTTCGCGTGTGACATTTTCTAAATTAGAACTGATGTAATGTGATTTTTTAAATTTTTTTATTAATGTTGCATAATTACATCAAAGTTCCATAAAGAGGAAACCGGGTAGCGCTTTGTCCATACAAACGTATTCCCCGATTTCCTGTCTGGATTTTGACACTAGTGCAAATATTTTATAATCGATATCTCTATATAAGTAAAAATCTCTTGTCACGGTGTTTAGGGTAGTGATGCAACAGGACTCTGCTTCCGCTTCCGCTTCTGCAGAAGTTCCGCAAATTTTTTCACATCCATTTCCGTTACTGGTTCCGCAAACTTTATAACAGAACTCTCAACGAAGAATAATTTGCGATTGAAGATATCGAAGTGCAGCCTTCTACTTCAAAATCATCATCATCGTTACACATAGTGGAATCGATGTTAAATGTAAACGAAGACTAGGAGGAAAACTCTTCTACAACTGACGATGGTGACTATTTATTTTTAGAGATACAGTCACACTTTCGGGAGTACAGAAAGAGAAGAGACTACCTCTCCATGAGGATCCTCTTATGTGGTGGAAAGTAAATCATTAGCTCCCCCCAGCAGTGTAGCCAGTGAGCAATTATTTAGTGGAGCTGGTTTAATTTATTTATTTATTTATTTATCTATATAAGGTATGTTTACATTACATTATTCGATGCCTGTCTCACTAGGGTATACCTGTGTTGAAGAACACCGAAACAGACCCAAAGCTGTTAAAGTAGCCAAATTACTTTTTATTAAACATAATTTACGTGTTTAATTTCTAGTACTAAAAGGACAAAAAACAAATTTAATTAAACAAATCTTAAAAAATAAAATTATGCTTTTTCTTCATAGCATTAACACTTCCGCTTCCGGTTCCGCTTCCGGTTCCGCTTCCGGTTCCGCTTCCAATTCTGCCTCCGCTAAGATTTGTTTTGACATCTGTTTCCGCTTCTGCTTCCGTTAAGACACTTCCGTTGCATCACTAGTTTAGGGTCGCACTCCTCCGAAACGGCTCGACCGATGTTTATAATTTTTTTTATGTATATTTGGTAGGTATGAGAATGTCCAAATAGGACGGTCCCCCGTTCTAGGACAGTCAAGTCAATTTAGGAGGCGGGTATGGATGCCGCCATTCCGGAACCATTTACAGGATATCAAACACCTCTGCCATAGCGGGTGTAACTTTGCAGGGGTGCCCGGTTTCATGGGGTGAGGTCTGTCCAGGTCTTGGCGGCGGATGCGTCTGCCCACCAGCTGCATGGCGGGTCGGATCGGGAAAGACTGGGCGAGGGAGACCTCCAGCAGTATTCTGTCGGAAAATCGCAGTAGGAGGGATGAATTCATACGTCCGTCATTCCGGGACACACTGTCCTCCAGATTCACCCCTAATACCTTTTTCGCTCCTAGAACTTTCTATCCTTCCTTTCCTAAAAATACGCTCCACATAACATACCCAAAGATGATATGGGCCCTGAGGGGAATTATTTTCCACATGGCCTCCTGTGTTTTAACAAGTTGTAAATTTTTAGTAGGTACTTTTTTTTTTTATATATATAGTGATACCTCACAAGAGTCTCAGCTGCTCCCGTCTGGAGCCAGTGAGACTATGGCATCACCATTGGGGTATGTTGTGAGGCTGAAGGTAGTGGGGAGGGGAAGGAGATAGGGAAGAGGAAGGTGGGGAAGTACCTGGCTATTCAGATCTGGTCACCAAACACGGCTAATGCCATTTTAAGTAACGTTTCAATTCTGAATGGTGGTCCTACACCAGGGCGAAACTGAGAGTATCTTCTACTCTGGAACGTGCCGCAAATATACTATATACATTGTGAAATAAATTGTGAAATAACATAAATTAATCAAATAACATTTATTTGCCACGCCGGGATTCGATCCTGCGATCTTCGGAATGCTAGTCAAGAGCCTTACCGCTGGACTACGCCGGCCGTCATACTAAGGTTCTTTGACCGTGTTTTTGTTATTCTAAGGTTCGTTGACCGTATTTTAGGAAAAAAAAACAAGTCCATCGCTTGTAGTTAAAAGTACCAAAAACGAGTGTGCTTTGGACCACACGACTGAAGTAAGACTTCACTAACTTATATCTCCCTCTCAACTTCCGTTCGCCTCGCCCGATCACAATTTTCTAACGCTCTCGTCACGCATTCACCAGCTTACTCCCCAAGTCAAGCGTGCGTAAAGGCCCGACCGTTCGCCTCGCCCGATCACACTTTTCTCCCTGAATCACCTTTTCCGTGCGTCCCCGTTCCCCTTCCGTGTCCCCTTCATAGGCTTTATAAATTATAGCCTATGTGTTATTCTGTATGAGATATATTATTGTAAAGTTTCATTAAAATCCATTCAGCAGTTTTTGCGTGAAAGAGTAACAAACACACATATATCCATACAAACTTTCGCGTTTATAACATTAGTAAGATGTCTGTAACTCCGCTTATATGGGAGACGGGAATGGGTACCGCCGCCCCGGGAACCTTTATTGGATAACCAACACCTCTGCCATAGGTCACCCCAAGTGGTTCGCTATGTTTGGTGATTTAGCAGGGGTGCCCGGGTTCATGGAGTGAGGTTTGTCTAAGTCTTGGAGTCGGATGACCGGGAAACACTGAACGCCAGATTCCAACCCACCCCTTATACCCTTTTCCTTCCCAGAACTCTCCTCTCCTTCCCTTTCTAAAAAAAAACCTCCACACAGCATCTCCAAAAATGACATAGGGGGATATTATATGAATGAGGGATATTATAATGAATGAGGGATATTATTTTCCTCAGGGCCCCCTGTGTGGAGCTCGTGTAAAAAAAAATATATATATGTATAGTAGAACTTGGCTTTGCTTTAAAATTTGTGTAATTTTCGAAATTAGCACCGACTGTGGCGACAATAGAGAACTCCAGTCCAATTTTTTTTTTTTGAATAATGACCTTCTAACTTAAATAACTGCATTTTTATTTTTATTTTTAGAGTTAGTTTTAATAGTTAAAATAATTGTCAAAGTTTTAATTTTTCAAGACCCCCCGAAAACCACCGTATGTATGGTGAATAGTGTGACGTCATCACTCCTGAAAAATTAATATAGAATCGGGCAATCAGCTGATCTACTGCCGCCATTTTGAATTCCATTGTTCGAACTATTCTCCCTAGAAATAGTATTACTATTTTTTTTGTGCAGTAGTTTTTGAATATTCTCAATAATAGAGATAGCTTTATTTTTTAAACATTATTTAGGCCTAAATAATGTTTCAATAAACACAACAACTAAATCTCTATAAACAGTATATAAATAAACGAATAAATTAATACGATGGCTTGTGTCATATCATACAATCCCATAACATCCTGGTTACTCCCAGTTTGAACACATCTTTTGGACAGAGAAATAATAAATTCCATGCTATGAAATTATACAATGCTCTACCAGATCAAATCAAAAATATAAAGGAAATTAACATATTTAAAACAAAAGTAAAAATATGGCTGAGAGATCAAAGTGATAATAATATTACAAACATCATGAAGACGATATAAAGACAATCCATAACCAAATACAAATATTTTAAAAAACTACAGGCCACCTCAGAACAGGAAATCCTAGTGAGGAGGTCTGTGAAAAAAAAAGAATCTATACTTATACTATACATTATACATACATGTACAAACCTTGTTATTGAAATTAATAATAATAATAATAATACAATGACTTTACGGTGACGTCACGACACCTCAAACAGTGAAGTCAACTTGACGGCGTGTTTTTACGACCCGATTAAAAATGGACTTTTTAATAATTATTTAAAAACTCTGCGTTTCATATAATTAAATAAAAATTATGTATTCAGAATCAGCGTTTATTGGTCTATATACTCTATATGAACATATTTTTTTAAAGCCAGAATATTTTTCACTGGAGTTCCTTACAAGTAATAAAGTATATCGTGAAAATTTCGATCACCCTTCATAACACGAGCATGTACCTAGCATGGTTGTCGTAAAATCCACAAATTATGAAACCATCAAAGCAATGAATAAAGAAAAAAAAATAATAAAAAACTGATGCTTACAGATTTAACAAATTAGTATAATCATAAAAATTGCATTACACAACAAACGCACAAATGTACAAACCGCTCGAAATAATTATGCCAACAAAATTGTGAACGCACGTACTAACTTTAGTTTCAATGAGAGAATCATCATTTAAATAATTATACTCGTATTTGATTAATGAGGTATAAATATCCCAATTAAACAGTGTTAAAATCAGCAAATTAAGGTCAATTATTATTATTATTATTATTACCATTTTGTAATTTATTCATATATTGGCGTATGATTTTATGTTGCATTATATTTGATAGGCCAAACGTAATTGCTAAAAATATTGTTTCTAACCAATTTAATGATCAAAATGTTGTAACGTGATAATGCCCAAGTTTCTTAAGAGGGCATTACCAGAGAAAGCCGGAAATGCGTCATTTTCAAAAAAATTTTTAGACGTATTGACTCTTTTCCACAAAAAATTATGAATGGATTTCGAAAGATTGTTCTTTTATCTAGCATTCGTATGTAATAAATTTTTAGATTTTTTTAAAATTTTTTGTATAATAAGGTTATTCCATAGGTCGTTGGCAGATTTGTTAAATTTTCAAAAAAGTTTTTGTATTATACCACACCCATTTCAAATAATGTAATCATGCAGTAAAATAAATCAATACATTATCTAGCAGAGTTATGTATTAGAATTTTAATTTTAGTTTCAATAAAATCATTAAAAAATATGTACTTACATGTGTTTCTTGACGAAAATTGGTCCATTTGTGTATTTATTTGCGCACTTACAAACTAATATATTTCAGATTTTTTTAACATTCTTATTAAATTTAGACATTATTGAAAAATGATAAATACTTATAATCAAAACATAACTACAAAAAGTACACTATTTTAATAGTTTTATCATCACGCCTTTCAGCATTTTTGGATGAAGGTATAAATTAAAGCTAATTTGGATTGAAATAAATTCGATATTGAGTTATAATTTTAAAAAGCTGGTACGGAGAATAATTAATCTTTCTCATTGTAACCGCTCTGCACGATCGGAGGAACAACTTTCGACGAAATGTGGATTTTCGTCCGCTGGCTGGTTAAACGCTCTTAACCACTCAATCCTCGGTCGAATTCTGTTAGAAGGTCAAAATATTTCCGCTTCAAAACCCAAATAAAAGTATTTTTTCTGAACGTAACCGAAAACTAAAACTGTTTTTGAAGGGTGATGAAAAATGCTTTCAAATTTTAAACACATCATTTTTAAAATATAAATATTTTGGAAGGAAACATAAATAAACAAAAATTTTAACAAAACAAAAAACGACTTAAAAAAATGCACAAAAAAGTAAAAAAAATAATTTCGTATTCTTCTACAACTTTATAATCAACTTACCTTTTCTACTCATCAATATGTACGTACGATTGTTATTTTTGGAGTCGGTGTCGGCGGGAGAGGAGCTGTCAAGTGAACACGCCGGGCCGCGGGTACCTTGGTTGACACCGTTTATTTTTTGATTTTTAGTGAATCTGAAGTACACTAACTAATTCGATTAAGATTTGGCCGAGTATCGTAAATTTGTTCTTCAGAATTAGAGAGTTCCGTTATTTTGTCATGGATCCCATAATCAGAACCTAACCAAACTCTCAACAAACTACCCTTGAAGTACATCCTTTCCAATAAAAAAAGAATCATCGAAATCGGTTGGCGTGATATTGAGTTATTCGTCCATTTGTCGCGCACATACTTGATGCAAATTTAAGACTTATATGATTTTCTCATTGATGTCATTGTCAGAATTCCCACCAAATTAAAATGGGACCACACGGGAAGCACCAGCGTTCAAATAAAAAAAGAATCATCAATATCGGTTCACCCAGTCGAAAGTTCTGAGGTAACAAACATAAAAAAAGAAAAAAATATATAAATAAAAAATAAAAAAATAAATAAAAAAATACCGTCGAATTGAGAACCTCCTCCTTTTCGAAGTCGTTTAAAAAGTTTTAAAAATGACCCACTTTACGTTTTTTTTCCAACTAAAATTTCTTATAACGAAAAAAAATAAAAACAAAGTAATTTGATTTGACAAATATGTTATAAACGTTATTGTTCATCACTTTTTTGTTGTTTTATGTGAAAATAATTAATTAAAAAAATCATAAAGTTTCAATACATACATGATTATTTATCCATTTAATGTACTTACGTTTAAAGTTGTATAGCAAGGATTTCACATTTGCCAAGTTTCGTTTCAATCTAAATACGCATGAAATATTTAGTTTGCCCAAATTAAGAACCTATTTTAAACGTCATTAAACACAATTGTCGAAAAAACCTTTATCAATCTGTCTGCAACCTGATGGATCGGCGTGAAACCAACATTGGTGGCGTACAGTAAGAATGCAAAACCACTCTCGCGTCGCACCGACCCGTGTATGAGCGTCAATATTTGCAATCTCGATAACACGCTATCTTAGTTTTTTTTAATATTAAGTACTTGTAGGAGGCCCTGAGTAAAATAATTTCCCCAAGGGTTTATGTCATCTTTGAGGATGCTGCGCGGAGGGTATTCAAAAGGAGAGGGTGAAGTAAGTTTTGGGAAGGAAAGGGGTATGAGGGGTGGCTATGAATCCCTCCTACTGCTGTGCATGGCAATGCTCCGAGAGGTGAAAAGTTCTCCCTCAACCAGTCTCCTGATTCGGCCTGCCACGCAGTTTGTGAGCAGGCGCATCCGCCAAGATTAGGATAAACCTCACCCCCCATGAACACGGGCACCCATGCTAAGTCACCAAACGTAGCGAACAACTTGAGGTGACCTATGGCAGAGATTTTGGTTATTCAATAAATGATTCCTGGGGCGGCGCGCGCTATCAATACTCGCCTCCTAAATTACTGCAGCCAGTTTTTGTTGATTCCTTACTGACCCGTGTGAGGGAGTCGGATAAATCGTAAGATTTATATTAATAAATAAAAAAAATATATCATTTTAACAAAGTTGATATCAAAAAGATTAATGCATTTTCGATTCCGCATTTTCGATTACGAGAGACGAACTGCATTATAGTATACAGAGAATACCTCAATGCATT
This sequence comes from Limnephilus marmoratus, assembly GCA_917880885.1. Taxonomy (NCBI): domain Eukaryota; kingdom Metazoa; phylum Arthropoda; class Insecta; order Trichoptera; family Limnephilidae; genus Limnephilus; species Limnephilus marmoratus. Next base: position 20,760,053 of record OU862928.1, on the reverse strand, counting down.
TTCTGGACAGATTACCGCATTATGCGTTTCGAAACCTACAGCAATTTGCTTCTTCTTGTCTTCTTGCGTGAGTTGAACAATTTACACAAAGTGGAACGATCAAGTTTTTAATTTTTCAATTACATTCATTCGTAAATAAGTAGGGACATCCGGGATAACGTTTTATTTTACCATCTTCTTTAAATCTCGAAAAAACATTTTTTGTAAGAATTTGTTTATCGAATAACTTGACTTTTTATACGTTTATTTGAATTTCACTCTTGTTTTCTTGATTGTATGAATGTATAAATGAAGTGGTAATTAACCCACTTCCCGACATTCGATCGAGCTGAAACTCGGCAGATAGACTCGTTGTCAACGACAATGCATACTGTCAACTTTTGGTGACAATCACGCACACACAGGCGGACGTGCAAGTGGAAAATAACCCACTTCCCGAAATCGAGCTGAAACTCGATAGATAGACTGGTTGTGCATGAGAATGTATTCTATCAACTTTTGGTAGTATAACGCATACACAGGCTTACAGAGACATAGACACAATGGACAACCACGCATTTCTCGGAAATATCGATGACATTACAGCACTTACGGTAGTACCTACCTGCTCAAAAAGAAGAAGGAAGAGAGATATGTAAATACGAATGTTAGAGGGAGCGCGCTTATATTAAAAACGATAATATTTAAACGAAAATGGTGAAAATGTTTAATAAAATTCTAATCGTTTAAAATAGAGCAAACATCTCATAAGGAATGTATAAAATAGCATTTAAAGAAACAATGTGATTTTTTTCATACATGTAACTTGTAAAATAACTAAAAAACGCGTTTATGATAATTTTCGGAGCATATTTTGCGATTTTTTCTGTCGAGGAATATCATATAAAATTGCCTTTTCGGTGTGGGGAATGTATAGATATTATCTTCAAGAATAACATATATTTTTAAGAGCTTTAAAACTTAAAGTGTGGAAGTAAAATATTATGTTAGAAACCGGGCCTTTTAATATATGAAATAAACGTAAGTCTTAGAAATAAACATAGGTTGGTAGCGCGGTTGTTTCCGATCACTAGGTAGGAAGGCCCAAACCTGAGTCAAACCTATTGCCTACTAATATCTCGTCGAAACGTGTTCCACTATTAGAAAGCGATAAGTAGTGGTCCTAGACCGGATTCGTTAGAGCCTTGAAAGCGTTGGAGGTCAATTATTGGAGGTAAAAAAATGGAACCTTTTTTCACTTCATGTCTCATCTAAATAAAATATATCGTTATGAACATAAAACAGCTCTACTCGAGATCCATATTACTTAATTTACATAAAAACAACAAAACACCATACAAAGCTACACAAACAATACACAATACAATAAATAATAATAATAATTGGCTAATTTATATAGCGCCGTTTTCGTGGAAAATCACCTCAAGGGCGCTGTACAAATAAATATATAAAATAATTAATATTACTGGCTTATACTTAACTAAGATTTACAATTACAACTAGTGACTTACATCTAAGACTTATAGCTAGAGACTTATTTTACTGGCTTACAATTAAGATTTACTATAACTAGTGACTTACATCTAAGATTTATATAGCTAGTGACTTATGACTAAGACATATAGATTCTAACCTAAAACTGATGAATTATTAACACACATATTTACAATTAAGATTAGCGCCAGAAGAAGTAGGAAGTTTTTACATAATATTCATAGACATATGAATATTAATAGACCTGCCCTAAGCGATAAAAGCGTATTATTTACCCCTCCCCGTACCGGTTCCATTGGAACCGGCTGGGATCGAGTATGGTTTCGCGTGAATCTAAAAAATGTGATGTCATCATTCTTCTGCGAGCCAGCGTCGAGCACTCATTGGTGCATTTTACGAAATAACACGGCAAAAATAGTGGCTTGTGTTTTGAAAACGTGTAAAAATAGAAGTGAAAGAGAGAATAAACCCAATTGTCGTATTACATTCCATAGGAAAGCATTATTTTACTTTATTATAAGCTTATTCAGATCACATAATATGGTCGTTTTTGTAACACACACTATCGCTCGAGATACATGGCGTGTGTTCGTCGCTGTTTTGTGGGGTAAGTAAATTATGAAACATTTGTAAAAGTGTCTTAACTAAATACGTCAACAAAATATTGGACTATGAAAGTAGGCGAACTTTACTTTGCTGTTTTTGGAATTTGTAAATTTGTTCATTTCGCGGCGAGCAATTCGCGCTCCCATGTAAAAAGGTCTATTCATTAAAGAGCAGAGTTTACTTTTAAGAACTAAATGGTGATATTATAATGCGAGATGCCCACATACTCTCATATTGAGTTATTGACGAATCACATATCACCGAATTCATCTTCCCGCTCTGCGCCCCGCTGTAGTTGGTTTCTTCCCCTCACCTTTATGTTCTGGTCTATTAATATTCATATGTCTATGATAATATTACAATTCGAGAACACGGGTACAAAATACCCGAGCCAAAAACAACGAACTTCTCCAAACTCCTTTTTTCAAAACCACCTTCGGGCAAAGACACTCTAAATACATAGCTTGCAAACTGTACAATACACTACCAACTACGATCAGACAAGGTGACTCCTTTACAAAATTCAAACAAGATATTAAAAAATGGATTATAAGTATTGGACGCCACACTATCACAAATATCTGTAAAATAAATCACACATAGACAGAAATAACTATTTATATACAACCTAACCCATATAAAATAAATGGAAATAATGGAATCCTGTCAAATTTAACCTATAAATAGATTAGGCAGAATTTATTTCATTACTCCATCTCCAACATTTATAAAATAACTCTCTTTAAAAGATTTACCACCCTTCCAATCACCCTTCTGTTTTAATTCTATTTATAATATGTATTTTACCTGAAATATCCTTGTAACTACTATATTCATTTATATACAGGCATACAAATAAAACCATTGTATATATATTTTATTATAGATAAATAAATAAATTTAAAAAAAATAAAATAAATATCAATGTGAAGGAAATTCATTACAAATATTTTTAATTTAATTTAAACGTCACAGATAACAAGCTATTACCTGTCGTACCTGGTCGTATTTTTTGGCGTATTTATAGAAAACCAGCTTGGATAAATACCTAAATCAATATATTACCCAATATTCATGACAATCATGACATTTCGCCTAACCCACTTCGTTTGCACATAAGTAATTTTATTGCATGCAGTTTTTAAAGTGTTTTTTGTTTTATTTAATTACGTGTATATTTTTGGGGTCAATGGAGTAATATCGACTATTACGAGGAAACTACAAGCAAAAATGTATGTTTTCTTATAGAGCCTTACCCAAAGATATTCAAATACAGAAGAGATATGCTATGGTGTCCGCGCAACTGTCGCCGGACTACGCGCTAATTAGCGTAGTTTTCATACAAAAAGAATTTGTTCATTTCGTTGATTTTTTGAAAATGTGCATTAATATTGGTTAACAATATATTTTGAATAAGGGAAGAATTCGTTCATTTAGTTTAACGTTCGTTTGGTTTATTCGTTAATTATTTGTTCTTTTAGTTTATTTGCTAATTGGTAAACAATATCGGCGACACCCGGAAGCGCAGACCCACATAGTAAAAACAGCAGATAGCACATCTACTTATATTTCAATATCTTTGGCCTTACCTATATCGCAACGTATTTAGGTAATAGGCATAAAAATCAAACGGAGTCTAGAGGTCAGGATTTCAAGCGCAAAAGTTGTTTTTATTTTTTTTCTGAATAGTTTTATAAGACAGAAAAAAAGTTAATCAACGGAAACTGTCACATGTAATTTTTGCCGTAAAAATATATTTTAAAAAAGTTGTTTTTTATATGCGTTCAAACATTTCTAATGAAAAAATACATTTTTTAGTAGTTTACGCTTATATCTTTTATAAAGTAATTAACTATTTTATTTCAATTCAGCTCAAAGGAAACGGTAGAAAAAGATTTAATTCATTCAAAGCATATTTTTGTGTATTTATAATGTAAACCGGTTCGTAGTAAAGATTAATAGAAAATAGTAATTTAGAATTAATCTTCGCCTTTTTCATTTTTGAGTAAACATTTAACATAAAGTATAAATCTCAGCAACATTGATCTGTTTTGACCCATTTTCGAATCCATTTCTAATGAAAAAATACATTTTTAGTAGTTTACGCTTATATCTTTTATAAAGTAATTAACAATTTTATTTTAATTCTGCACAAGGGAAACGGTAGAAAAAGATTTAATTCATTCAAAGCATATTTTTATGTATTTATAGTGTAAACCGGTTCGTTGTAAAGATTAATCGAAAATAGTGATTTAGAATTAATCTTCGCCTTTTTCATTTTTGGGTAAACATAAAGTATAAATCTCAGCAACATTGGTTTGTTTTGACCCAGTTTCGAATCTCTGCTACTATTTTATTGCAATCGATCATCATATTCAGCGATGTTCTAATGAAAGAGTAGCACGTGATTCTATTACATTCATTGGTGCTATGTGAGAGAATGAACTAGTACAAAGGTGAATGGCGTTCTAACCTCTCTATTTACTCCTGCAAGCAGTAATTAGAGTTACACATAAAAGAGATTGATTATTTATAGTTGGAGAAGTAAACGCATTTGACCCAACCGTTCTACCTGTAATCGCCCTCAGTACATGCCTATCGGTCGTAAAGTCAAGAACCCCCGTTAAGTGTGCCCGCTTATCACTCAAGTTTACATATTTATTTCGGAAGATACCTAATACAAACCTCAAAAGTGATTATGGAGCCATCGTGTTCAGTTATTTAACTTATTTTTTCAGCAAAAGAAGACATATAACAGAAATAATCACAATTACAATTGGGAGGCCGGTATGGATATGGCCACTGGGGGGGGGGGGGGGGGCAACTGTCATGGAATCGTTGAAACAACGGACGAAATATTATCAATTGTGTCAAATGCAACGGCTAACTACCTAACCAAATTGCATTTTCACCGCGGAGGTAGGCAAAGAGGATGGACCGACACATAGTACGTCTGTCTTGACACACGCTCCTTGCTTCAGTTACATTCAAACATCGTCTCACAAAATTATCAATAACATACTTTTGCACTCCACAATAAACCCAAGTATTGTAATCAATACCTACGCTTCCAAAAATAGATACGTGAAGATTTTGAAACTAAATCAAACAATAGAGTGATCTACGGAGTAGGTAGGTAGGTACGGTAAGGGGGAACAATTTTTCCATAAATATTCAATTAACGGAACTTTACAGTACCCGAGATGGATATCAAATTACGCATCTCAACCTACACAATCCGAAGCGCTAAGTGTATATGTGAATAAATTTAGTTTTTTTTTTCAATGTTCTCCAAACATATTACAGTACTTAATCCTTACATAGCCTTAGGATCCAAAGTCAAGTGCGCTTACCACAACACCACTGAGGTCGTAGGCAGAGCTTGTCATTTCAAAGATCATGATAATCAGAAGAAAGTGGTTTGTGGTTGAGGTATATGAATCATGGCGTTGAATATTGTAAGTGATAGTTGAACCGAGTTACCAAAGAAGAAAAACACTAGAGGTATAATTCTCGTACATCTTGAAAGGTCAGAAGGAGTTTGACCTGCTTGAATATCTACTCGAATGCAGTACCACTATGTATTACGAGGACGTGTGGAAAGAAGTGTGACCTTTATTATGCGATTGTTGATTGAGTTTATTACCAATGAACATATGAATCGACATAACTCGCAAAGAAAACATATATTAGATATAATTTCTTTGTTTAAAATCATAAACAACGTGTATGATTCAGCTTTATTTAATCAAATTAATCTTAATATAGGACCGAAATTTACGATAAACCTCAAACTTTTTGTAGTAATACAAGTTTTTTTAACTAACGTCAAGAATGACTTGATTATACTCCCCCCCCCCCCCCCCCCCCCCCCCGGTGACCAAAATCCTAAGCAACCCGCAGCTCATTTGTACCAAGCGTGGTATTTCGAAGACCCCCCCCCGAACAGGTCACTTAGTATGGGTACGTTCCCTAAATGCTGCGAAAATGGAGACTTGGATATATTTTTGAATTAAAATACTAACTTCAGAAGGAACTCATACTTGCATATAGGTACTTGACGATCTCCTCACTTAAGAGGGTATTACCAGAGAAAACCAGAAATATGACATTTTTAAATCAGATTTTAGACGTATTGACTCTTTTCCACAAAAAATTATAAATGGATTTCCAAAGATTGTTCTTTTATCTAGCATTCGCATGTTTATACCATAGATCGTTGGCAGATTTGTTAAATTTTCAAAAAAGATTTTGTATTATACCACACCCATTTGAAATCATAATAATCATGCAGTAAAATAAATCAATACATTATCTAAGTATCGCATGTTTTAGAATTTTAATTTTAGTTTAAATAAAATCATTAAAAATATATACGTACATGTGTTTCTTGACGAAAATTGGTCCGTTTGTGTATTTATTTGAGCTCTTACAAACTAATATGTTTCAGATTTTTTAACATTCTTATTTAAGTGGGCATTACCAGAGAAAACCGGAAATACGTCATTTTCAAAAAAGTTTTTAGACGTATTGACTCTTTTCCACAAAAAATTATTAATGGATTTAGAAAGATTGTTCTTTTATCTAGCATTCGTATGTAATAAATTTTGAATTTTTTTTTTAATTTTTAGTATAATAAGGTTATTCCATAGGTCGTTGGCAGATTTGTTCAATTTTCAAAAAAGTTTTTGTATTATACCACACCCATTTCAAATAATAAAATCATGCAGTAAAATAAATCAATACATTATCTAGCAAACGTATGTTTTAGAATTTTAATTTTAGTTTCAATAAAATCATTAAAAAATATGTACGTACATGTGTTTCTTGGCGAAAATTGGTCCGTTTGTGTATTTATTTGCGCACTTACAAACTAATATATTTCAGATTTTTTTAACATTCTTATAAAATTTAGACATTTTTGAAAAATGATAAATACTTTATAATCAAAAAATAACTACAAAAAGTACATTATTTTAATAGTTTTATCATCACGCCTTACAGCATTTTTGGATGAAGGTATAAATTAAAGCTAATTTGAATTGAAATAAATTCGATATTGAGTTATAATTTAAAAAAGCTGGCACGGAGAATAATTAATCTTTCTCATTGTAACCGCCCTGCACGATCGTAAGAACAACTTTCGATAAAATGTGGATTTTCGGTCGCTGGCTGGTTAAACGCTCTTAAGAGCCGTCCACACACAGCAAGTATTTTAGTCTAGTAGAGAGTATATTAGTAACTAAACGCATCCGAACACCTCAATTTTAGTAGAGTGGGTTAGTCAGCTCTTTAGTATATTCAGTCCATTTCGTTCTATTTTTTCGGGCGATTAATCAATCGTCACCAACCACCAATCGTCCCTGCGCACTGACATGAACCTGCGCGAACCCGTCGTTTTAGCAGAGTTCATTACTAGACTCGCAGATGTATCGTGTCGTGGGTGCGAAGATGCTACTCTAAAATTCTTTATTTATGCTGCTATTAATCTCTTTTCGTGTCCATAGTTTATTTATTTTCATCTTACTAATTTATTCTTCCACCTCTTCTAAAATAGCATTAGAATCAGCTTAATAATCCTAATTACTTTAATGCGCAGCGGCCTGTTCATTTTCCAATGCGCCACTTACTCGTACTCTACTTGATTGTAGTAATGTGAACGGTTTTCGGCCAGTCAAATAGCGAGTGTACTCGCTACTTGACTTACTACTTGACCAATACGAACAAGCCATTAGAGCCGCTTTGTAATTATCATAGGGAACGTACCCATACTACGTGACCTATTTAGGGGGGGGGTGTCTTCTAAATACCACGCTTGGTACAAATGAGCGTCGAGATGCTTAGGTTTTTGGTCACCGGGGGGGGGGGGGGGGGGGGTTAAAATAGAGGGATAGATATTTTTTTATTAAATATTTTTTAATATGAAACAACAAAAAGTGTACATTTTTCTAACAAAATATAAATAAGTTCTTTTTTTGATTATCGGCAATTTTAGTTCAATTTTTAGACGTAAAAATGTAGGTGAGCCAGTTTTAAAACTATTATGTTTGTATTCAAAATTTTAATATTTAAAAAATCCCCCGAAATTGTAGAGATTTTTACTGTAATACTAATCTATTTTCAACTAGCTTTTTCCCGCGGCTTCGCTCGCATAGTATTAGAGGGGTACTAAATAATTTCATAATGCCAGAGTTTATTCATAACGCCAGAACTTACCAATATATTCAGCCTATATTACTCGCAAATAATGTAGCTTTCTATTAGTGAAAGAATTTTTAAAGTCCATTCAGTATTTTTTGCGTGAAAGAGTAACAAACATACATACATCCATACAAACTTTCGCTTTTATAATATTAGTAGAATTTTCGCCCTACTTGCGCCATCTCTTGGGCCGGCTAATAGCCAATTTCAAAGATTTTTATTTTATTATTTTATAATCTTCCATATTCAAGCAAATGCTTCAAATGGAAGGGTAGTAACCAACTCCAAGATGTTAATTCTTATGCCATAAATAATAAAAATAAAAAATAAATTTAAAATCATTAGTATTACCTTCTTTTTCTATGATTAATATTACATTGATGGGTGAACCTTCAAAATACATTAAAAAATTATTCCAATAAAATTGTATGATTTTTTTAATTGACAAATTGCTAAATACCGCAATGTTTGGGCAGATTATTGGGACATTGGTAGTCAATCCAAGGGAGCCTGCTACGCCTCAATACAAAGGACTATCCTATCAAAACCATGGTTTCAACAATTCTCCCATTTTTCCAAAAATAAATTTCCTCACTTATTAAAATGAGAATTGGACATTGTTCCGTTCCTTCTCACCTGTTTAAAATTCACATCCTTGACTTCCCAGATTGTACATTCTGTGGTCTAGAAGTGGGAACTTTAGATCACATATTTTTTAGTTGTCCCTCTCTAAATAAATATCCTCTCTTCTATCAAGCGTTTTCTAAAATTGTCTCTCCTCCATTCAACATCTCATCTTTTCTAAGTCTGAACTCTAGTCCAATCTTCCATATAATAGAGAACTCCAGTCCAATTTTTTCAATAATAACACCTTCTAACTTAAAAAACTGCATTTTTATTTTAATTTTTAGAGTTAGTTTTAAAATAGTTAAAATAATTGTAAAAGTTTTAATTTTTCAAGACCCCCCGAAAACCACCGTATGTATGGTGAATCGTGTGACGTCATCACTCCTGAAAAATTAGTATAGGATCGGGCAATCAGCTGATCAATTACCGCCATTTCGAATTACGTTGTTCGAAGTATTCTCCCTAGAAGAAGCATTAAGTACTATTTTTTTGTGCAGTACTTTTTGAATATTTTCAATAAGAGAGATAAAGCAATTAGAGATACCTTAATTTTTAAACATTATTTAGGCCTCAATAATATTTCAATAAACACAATAACTAAATTTCTATAAACAGTACGTAAATAAACGAATAAATTAATAGGATAGCTTGTGTCATATCGTACATTCCCATACATTGACTTTACGGTGACGTCACGACACGTCGAACAGCGACGTCACCACTAAAATTTCAATAATGCCAACTTGACGGCGTATTTTTACGACCTGATTAAAAATGGAATTTTAAAAACTCTGCGTTTAATATTAAATAAAACGTATACATTCAGAATCAGCGTTTATTGGTCTATCTATAGCAAAGATATTCAAATACAGAAGAGATATGCTATGGTGTCCGCGCAACTGTCGCCGGACTACGCGCTAATTAGCGTAGTTTTCATACAAAAAGAATTTGTTCATTTCGTTGATTTTTTGAAAATGTGCATTAATATTGGTTAACAATATATTTTGAACAAGGAAAGAATTCGTTCATTTAGTTTAACGTTCGTTTGGTTTTTTCGTTAATTATTTGTTCTTTTAGTTTATTTGTTAATTGGTAAACAATATCGGCGACACCCGGAAGCGCAGACCCACATAGTAAAAACAGCAGATAGCACATCTACTTATATTTCAATATCTTTGATCTATAGCCTATATAAACATATTTTTTTAAAGTCATAATATTTTTCACTGGAGTTCCTTATTCTGAAATATGCACATTTAAATCAAATTAATATGTAAATTCATCTTTCCTTTCTCTGTAATTATAAGTGATGGCCTAGAACACCCTTGAAGTGTGAAAGCCAGAAATAATTGAAAAAAAAAATAACACAAATCAAATCAAATTAAATTAAATTTACTTGCGCACACCGGGATTTGAACCCACGAACCTCGGATTCTTCGGAACTATTATAAATATCATTATATTATTTAACAATCTATTACTTTCTCGTAAGTAAGAACCAACTTATTTAGCTAGGGCCACCACCAATTTAAAACAAACACCTCCACAATAAGTGATGCCATCATCTATAATCAACACCATCTTCCGCGTAGGTCTTATAATAAGCACACCATAGAAGGCCTAAATCGAAAGAAAATAGTTGTAACAAACATAATGAGACTGACTAACACTAAACCATAGACAAATAATAATATACTCATCAATCAAAACCACTATTTCGTTATCATATCGAAAAAAGGTTCAATTTAATACATCTCATTACGAAATAGTATGTAATCAACAACTAATTATATGTAGCAGAGGCGTGCGGTAGAAAACAACGTATTCTTATTATTAGGCCCGGCTGCGTATTTCCAAAACCTATACCGGTTCAGTCGCTTTACATTTTCAATATCCAAATTTAAATATTTAGAAATAAAGTTATTAATTTCTTATATACACATTGGAAAGATTATTTTATCTAGATTTTAGAAAAAAAATTGTTTTTGCAAAGTGATAAAAAATAACCAATAGAGAGGTAATTTAAAATGTAAATAGTCGCTACCGCGACTGAATCGGTAAAAGTTTTGGAAATACGCGGCCCGGCTTCCCGCATCTCTACCGATTTATTACATATTTTCCTATATAACTTTAAGTTTAAAAGTTCTTAAAAAAATAAATGTTATTCTTGAAGATTTTTTTTTTCATTAACTCCCACTATGTTATCTGAGATGCTGTGTGGAGGGTCTTTTTGAGGAGAGGAAGGAATGAACATTGGTCTTGAAGAGACCTATGTTGTAGGAAGGAGGATACACAGAGGCCGCCGAATCGTTCCAGAGCCGAGCTGTTGAATACAAGGACGAGTCGAAGAAGCGATCCGTTCTCATGTGACTAATATCAACCGTGCACATATTTTGGGCACGCGTTTGGCCTGTTTCCCGACTATGCACCGGTGCCGAAGGGATCAATGGCGCTAGTTCCTCGGAGCATCTTCCATTGAAATACCGGTAGAACATGGATAGCATTCCTACCCGACGCCTGTGCTCTAAAGAATCCGTCTATTAAATTAGGAGAATCTATCAGACGGACCGCCCGTTTTTGCGCAGAGGCGAGGGTTTTTTCAGGTATTTCGGGGCTCCAAACCAGAGGTTGCTGCCAAATTCAACCGTGGAGCGCACTTATGATTTGTAGAGGGTTAGCTGTTAAAACTTCCCCTCATTCCTCTACCCCACCACCTTCAGCCTCATAACATACTCCAGTTACGAATGTCATAGTCTCGCTGACTCCAGATACTAATATCTACAGCCTGTATGTCGGACGAATATCTAATAATTGGACTAATATCTAATATCGAATATCTAATAATTGGACTAATATCTACGAACTTCAGAGTGTGGATTAATATCTACAGAGCAAAGGTCGGACGAATATCTATGACGGTCCCAGTGGTGACTAATATCTATAGAGCGTAGGTTGGACTAATATCTACAGAGGGAAGATGAGCAAGAGGTTGTACGGAAAAACATAAATTACTTCAATTACGTAAAGGCTTAAACGTTTAAAGTACGTACATGAAGTTTTTGCATAATATTACGTATTTTGAGGTTTACGAGGACAATAATTTATTGAACAAACATGGAGGTCATAATACAAAGATATTTATTTATTTCGAAATACACGGCACCACAACCTAACCTAACCTAACCTAACTGACATAGAAATGGTCATGGTAACAGACTAAATAATTTAGAAGCACTCGAAATAAAGAAAGCTGTTAAAACAAAAACCCAAATCCTTAATAATCAGCTAAATGTGTCCAATAGTCCGATATTAGGGATTTTTACGTACATAAATTAAGTTTTTTAAACTGAATACGCAATATTACCTACGTTATTCCAATATGCTATACATAATTGCAAATCCAACCTCTGCCAGTAATAATAATAATAATAAATTTGGACAACTTATATAGCGCTGTTTTTGCGAAAAATCGCCTCAAGAGCGCTAAGCGCCAGTGCTGTAGATATTCGTCCACACGTTGGTTCTCATAGATATTAGTCAGCAGTTTGAGCTGTAGATATTCGTACGCACTTTGGTTCTCATAGATATTAGTCAGCAGTTAGAGCAGTAGATATTCGTACGCACTTTGGTTCTCATAGATATTCGTCCGATTTGTTCAGTTTTTGGAATTCCTGTAGATATTAGTAGACGCCTCCGTCTCGCTGGCTCTCCTGAACTCTTGTGCGGTATTCACATTAAAAAATACAAGTGTGCAATTCGCGCGCGGTAGCAGAGAAACCTTTAGAAAATTAAAGTAAACAAGAGTGGGGAGACTACAAAGCAGCGCACAAAGAGGAGACCGATTATTCTATCTCATTCTCTCACAGGCTAAATCCTATAGATGTATGTGTTTATCTCTTTTTAATGTCGCTTTTTCGTTTCATCGAGTTTCAAATCACAACGGTGCTAAAGAAGTTTTCACTTCAAAATGACAATTTTTAGACCGATTTCGATATTGGTTGAGATGTATCGAGATTTCCTGTATTTGTAATCACATCTCAATGTGACCAAGAATATAATACCGCACACCACTGTATTATGCATAGTTACATTGTGTTCGTATTACATAAGGTTACTTAATTTGTTAGTCAACAAAATAATAAGTATCACGTTTTTTGCTTCGATCTTCGGATCGTAGCTTCACCCGATAATTACGAGTGAAAAGAAAGGTTTTTTCTCCCCTTTACCGAACGAGGCTCACTTTTTCTCTGTCCATCAGTAGCTACTTTCATAAGGCTGGGGTTACACTCGTAATTAAAATTTACGGATTACATAAGATTTTAACAGGTCACTCGCAGGAGTGTTTACATATGTATCCGACTTGTGATAATTAATGAACACGGAAGTTGTTCGGAAGTTTGACCTGTGTAAATACTCATGCGACCGTTTACATCTGTAAATTTATTTGCGGTAAGATGGCTTCCTGTTAACAACGACCTGCTACTGTCAAATTTACGCGATTTTGTCAATAAAGATGAAAAGGCCCAAATAAAGTGTTGAAATAGATTTTGGCTTTAATTAAACAATTCTCCACGCGCTTTTATGCCGTCAAAGGCGGCAATTAATTTCGTTTTATCCGAATGACAGCTACCTGACATCTGCTGACAGCAACCGACTACGAATTAAAAATTTCAAATTCGTAAATGTTAAAAACAGAAGCATTAAGATTAAAACGATAATTGAATAGAAGGACGCTCTTTTTCCAGAAAACTTAAATAAGTGGAAATAAATATTAGTTTTGTAGGAAAACAATTGTCTTTTAATTTTCGACATTTCGCAACGGCGCATTTCGGAACTATTTCTTGCGGTAAGTCTCTTAGCTTATCAAACTGATTTTATAAGCTGTAAGAAGGCTGGATATTCGCGCGGGCGCAATTAGACCTGTCAAAAAACTTCCGAAAGAATAAGTTCTGTAACTTGCTATAAATTACGTTAAGTGACTTTTGGTGTCGTTTATTTATTTATTTAATTTTGTTATAAATAATACATTAACAGTATAAAGAAGCTTTGACTGTCCAACTAGGAAGGTCTCCCATTCTAGGACAGTCAAATTGAAAGGTTTCATTTATATTGGATATGTAGGTACATGATTATTCATATATGTAGTATAAAGTTAACATTCACATATTCCATTCACATAATTATAACATACGATACAATAGGATAGTAGTAGTAGACTAGATTCCAGAAACAATTTATTATCGAATACGTAAGAAACAGTTTTTAAGCAGTGAGTGTGGAAGAAAAAACAGTAAAGGAAAAAAAATAAAAATTTGGGAAACAAAGAAATATATAGGCATTCGTAATATATAATTATCACACAGCAATTTTTATAATATTTCTGACTCTGTCCTGCCTAAATTTAGTGACCGTTTTGTTATTTTTGGATACCAGAAAAGTAATATACAAAAAGGACAGTAAAGAAAAAAAAATGGAAACAATAGATAAATAAGGCGCTGTAATTTATAATTATCAGATAACATTTTTTAATAACATTTCTGACTCCGTCCTGCCTAAATCTAGTTACCATTTTGTTATTATTTATTTATTTATTCTTAGTACATTTACATTACAAAGGTATAATATATTGTCCTCCACACTAGGAGTTCACCTGTGTTGTAGAGGACATTTTTCAGTTGTAAATTATAAATTATAAATTGTGAATAGTAAAACAAAAGAGTGTTCATAGTTAATATAAAAAGAGAAACAATAAAAATCAAAATATAAAATCGACTTCAATTCGACAAAAATTATAAATTGAAAGTTAAAAAGATTGTAGCCAGTTTCTTATGTTTTTTTTTGTATTCAATTATATATTATATTAGTTGATTTATATTGTGTAGGAAGAGAATTGTATAGTTTTATAGCCTGGTATCTGTAGTGTTTTTGTCCAAAGGATGTGTTTGTTTTTGGTATTTGTAGTTGGTGAGCATGTCTTGTTCTAGTATTGCGAGAATTTTGTGAAGTGTTAAATGTGGATAAATTCTTGTAAAGGAAAGTTAGTATTTGTTTTGAATATAATTTTTGAATTTTCAGCACTGGAAATTTTTCGAATATGATTGAAGTGGGTATTGGTAACAAGTATTACTTTTATTAGGGTTTTCTGAGCTTTAAACAGTGTATTAATGTATTTTTTTACTGGCACAGCCCCAGGCAATAATGCCGTATTCCATTATGGATTGTGCAAGTGCGAGGTATTTATTTTTTATATCGCATGTGTTTAAAATATTTCTCAAGTTTTTAAAAAAGTAAATCAACTTATTACATTGGTAATTTGGCCATAAATCGCTTACAAGAGCGATTTACAGGAAAAAACTTACGAGTCTAAACCCAGCCTAATAATAAATAATATAAAATGATGACGAGGTATACCGGATGTACTGGATAAAGGCAATGACTGCCTTTGACCTCTGGTTATGTAAGCACAGATCTTCTTCGCGAACGTTGGTTGGGTGAAATCTGAACGAAAGAAAGAACGGTAAGGAAGTACGAGTATGCATGCGAGAGAAAGAACTTTTTAAAAGATTATATTATGCAGTGCACTTTGTACAGTATGACAGAAAATAGTAGACATAATGAAAGAGTGCTGCAATCGTTTAAATGTCTTTAAATACCAATTAAACGGCTTTAAATGGCAACACCAATATGGTTCATAGATTAAATAATGTTTTTTTTTTTTAATTTAGTGGTCCAAATACATATTTTTCAGATTACATATTATGTAGTTGTAAGGCTCTCGACTAGCAATCCGAAGGTCGCGGGTTCCAATCCCATTGTGCGCAAGTAAATTTTGTGTGAATGAATTGTGTTATTTTACGATTTGATTTTAATCAGATATTATTTTAGATTTTCACGGCCAAAAGTATTTTTGTTTGTTTTTGGGGTGTTATGCCGTGTTACGCTACCTCCTCCTTTAGCCACATTTTACCACTAAAATTTACACATCTGCCCTGATGATGGACACTGTAACGCTGTCCGAAACGTTGGCTAAGGGAGGAGGTAGCGTAACAGGGCATAACACCCCAAAACAAACAACAAAAATTGATTTTAATCATTTTTTTTTTTTTTTTTTTTTTTTTTTTTTATTTCGTACAATTTTTGAAAATACACTTTTATGTTTTTTTCTTGATTACCATACTAGGCTAATGCCCGTGTTAAGGTAATCAAACATGATATAAATTATACAATGTGTGAACTAGAACAAAATATAGGTTTGAAATAGAAATTATAAGATATTAGAAACAAGAGAAAGAAAAAAGATAAAAATATTTAAGGTAAAATATAACAAGATATATGTATACGTATGCACATACAAATACATACAAACACACATACATACATATATATATATATATACACTTACATACACATATATATATACATATACATATATATATATATAATTATAAAAAAGAAAATGTTTGAAAGAAGTTAAAAATAAAATACTATATAAATATACATAAAAAATAAAATACTAAAATATAAACTTATAGCTATATAAAATACTAAAATATAACTATATAAAAATATAAAATACTAAGAAGTAAGATTTAAATATGTTAATCTATAATTTTTTTTTTTTTATGAAAGCTAAAAAATTTTCTGGAGGTTTGACAAGGTAGGTAATTAATCACCTAGAAGAGTATATATTTAGGTTAGATTAGATTTCAGTGAAGTCAGGTTAGAAAAAGATGTGAAGTACAGTGCCGTAAATAGGGCGGTGCCACCGGTGCCCAGGCACAGGGCGTAGACTCTGGGGGGCGCAAGAATGGCCAGACTAGGCAGGACTATAATTTTTTCGTTTTGCTCCTGATTGCTCAGGGTAGGCAACGCATTTGCACTAGTGAACTTGCGTTTGAGTTTTAGTGGGTGAGACACAGTGGGTGACAAGAGCGGATCCAGGATTTTTTTCTTAGGGGGTGGGGGGGGGGGGCACAAGGGGCGGACGGGCAAAAAATCAACAATTACTGTTAGGATTTTTTCTGGGGGGGGGGGGGGGGGGGCACAAGGTTCGGACGGGCAAAAAAATCAACAATTACTGTCAGGATTTTTTCCTGAGGGGGGCACAAGGGGCGGACGGGCAAAAAAAACAACAATTACTGTTAGGATATTTTTCTGGAGGGGGGGGGGGGGGCACAAGGGGCGGACGGGCAAAAAATCTACAATTACTGTTAGAAATAAACTTGAAGTATCATTCTTCATGTTTATTTCTACAAGTTCAAGTATGTATAGGAAGGTTTATGAAAGTGTCAAAACAATCGAAAAATTAAATGTTTAATAAAGACAGTTTTAGCTTCTAAGTATGTACTGTGATGGAATCTACTCAGTACACAAATATAAAATACCGTCTGGGGGGGGCACATGCCCCCGTGTCCCCCCCCCCCCTAAATCCGCCCTTGGTGGGTGGTATAATCGGCGAAGGGTCCACTTAAATAGGGCGCAGTTATAGAAGCTTGCACAGGGCGCAGAAAAGGTTATTTACGGCACTGGTGAAGTATGATATTTTATTTAGTTAATTTAATTATTTTCTATTCCTTTATAATGGTTAGGAAGTCAGATATTCTTTAAAGAAATCTCGTCCCCTTTCGAATATCCAATTTTGAACACGAATAGTAAAAAGAGGTATGGTAATACTTGATTTTATATCGGTGCTCAATGCATTGTATATTTTGGGGGCAATGAACCAAAATTGTCGGTGAGCGAATGTGGTTCTAGTTTTAGGAACCATGCATCCCAGATTTGATGAAAAGCGGGTTTTGGCTTGATGTTGTGGAGCCACCAGTAGGTTATTTTTCCGTACGTAGGATAGGCTTGTCTTAGTGAATAGTTGGCGAATATCTAAGACCTTAAATTTAGTAAATAGCACATTAGAGGGGTGGGTAGGTTGGCATTTAAATATGATTCTCAGTATTAGTTTTTGAACTGTAATTATTGGATTAATGACGGATTCTGTGCAACCACCCCATCCCAAAATACCGTAAGTTGCAATGGATTGAAAAAGGGCAAAATATACGCTTCTAAGGGTTTTTAGGTCTAAGATGGATCTAAGAGAGCAGAATATATGGCAGAGCTTACGGAGTCTTTTCACTGTGTCACTTATGTGTGCTTCCCAACGTAGTTGGTCATCTATGATTATGCCCAGATATTTAACTTCCTTAGATGATTTAAGGGTAGGACACGTGCAATTTGTAATAGGTGGGGTTCCGGGTGGGTGTGGGTGCATGTTTAGTGAACACGAGTGAATTATTGGTTTAGGGCAGTTGTTGGGAAAATTATGTTTGCGTATGGAAAACGTCATATATTGTGTTTTGTCAATATTGAGTGTAAGGAGATTTGTGTCAAGCCAATGCCTCACTTTTATTAGGCCATTATTAGTTTTATTAATAACTGCTTGCCATGTTTCATCTTCGAATATTAAGACTGTATCGTCGGCAAATGATAAAATCTTACCTCCAATATCCATGGTACATAGTGTGTTGATGTATAAAAGAAATAAGAGTGGTCCTAGTACACTGCCTTGCGGTACACCGTAAGACATGGATAATTTTTTGCTTTTATTTATTTTGTCAGAGTGGATAAGAGTTTGTTGAGTTCGGTTTGTTAGGTAGTTTTCGAACCATGTGTAGGGTATCCCAGTTATTCCGATCTGTTGAAGTTTTTTAAGCAGTAAGGGATGGGAGACCGTATCAAATGCTTTTGAGAGATCGAGGAAAACAGCAAGCGGTTTTCGACCAAGGTCAAGATTAAAAGAAACTATTTTTGTGAGGGCGGCTATTGCATCTGAGGTACTCCTACCTTTGCGGAAACCATATTGGTTGTCCGATAATATTTTGTTATCTTCAAGGAACTTGTAGAGTCTATTCTTCACCGCTTTTTCTATGATTTTAGATATTGTGCTAAGTAAAGATATCGGTCGATAGTTATTTACAGATAGTTTGTCTCCTGATTTGAATATTGGGATTATTGTGGCCTGTTTTAAGGAGTTAGGAAATACACCAGTTTTAAAGCTTAGATTGATTATATGTTTCAGAGGTGAGGCTATATATTTTTGGATATGTTTGATGATTTTTGTTGAAATGTGATCTATACCTACAGAGTTACTGTTTTTAAGGGATGAGATTAGTTCTAAAATTTCTGTGTCAGTAGTGGGAGTGAATTGGAAAGGGTTATAGCTAAGATGAGTGAGGGGTATATTGTTTGCAAGATCTTTGTCCGAGACGTTGTGTCTGTCTAAAATATTTTTTGCTAAGTTAGATCCAATATTGGAGAAAAATTGATTGAAATGGTCGGAAATTTTTTCGGGGTCGGAATTGACATGTAATATTTGATCTTCGATGTTAATCTTAACAATGGGTGTATTGGTTTTATTAATATTGGCTATATCTTTAACGATGTTCCAAATTTTTTTATTATCACCGGTAGCTTCACTGATTTTTTTATGGTAGTAATCTCTTTTAACACTGTCAATTATTTTTTTGCAGTTATTTCTGTAACGTTTGTAGAATAAGAGAGATTCATAATCGTGGGGATTTTTTCTACAGAAGTTATGAATCTTATCGCGCTTTCTGATACAGTAGAGAATTCCTGCAGTGATCCATGGTTTGAGTTTTGTGTCAGATCGTTTTTTTTTACTTTTTGTGTATGATGTAGCATCGGTTAAGTGGTAACGTAGGGTATTTATAAATAATTCACATGCAGAGGTGACATCGGTACAAGAATAGATAAGTTCCCAGTTTTCTTTAGAGACACTGTTTAGGAGAGTTTAAAATTAAACATTTAGTATTAACTAACTAACTAACTAACCATCACGCCGTTTCCCCGCAGGGGTAGGCAGAGAGGACGGACCGCCAAACAACTCGGTCTTGGCACACACTCCTTGCCTCGTTCACATTCATACATCGTCTCATACATGCTCTTCTATAATTCCGACTTTTCACATGGCCCGATTCAAGTATCTGATTCACTTGGTCGTGCCGTGTCTTCCTCGGGCGTCCCCGAATTTTAGTACATATTTATTTTATTAATTACTAGCTGGTACCCGGCATGCGTTGCTATGCCATTCAAAGAAATAAATTGATTCTCCCTGCATGTCGTTTCCCGTGCTTCCCCGTTCCCTTCCACCTTTCCCACCTTCCCCCTCCCTCGTGTCTTCCCTCTTCGCAAACCCCGCCTTCCCCCTGCCTTTCCTCCCTGCTGCTAAAATATATGAAATACACACATTTTCATTTATAGAAATTTCATAACGCCAGAGCTTACCATTATATACAGCCCAGGTTATTCGCTGATAATGTAGCTTTCTATTGGTGAAAGAATTTTTCAAATCGGTTCAGTAGTTTCGGAGCATATTCAATGCAAACAAACAAACAATCAAATCTTTCCTCTTTATGGTAGTATAGTAGATTTTCCTGTGTGGAGTTAATGTAAAAAAAGTACTGCATCGTACGGCCACTGCGGGGTAAGAGAGGACTGTGGTCTGGTGTACAGTACACAACAGAAAATCTTTTTAAATTTGCAATTTAAGGATTTAACCCGAATGAAGCAAAGAAATGGAAAAAAAATCAGAGTGTGCAATTCACACGCGTTAGAATTTTAACCTTCAAAAAACTAAAGTCGACAAGAGTGGGGAGGACGAAGCACCGCACAAAAAGGAGACTGATTATTCTATCTCATTCTCTCGCAGGCTTATTCCTACGTACGTACGTGTTTGTGTTTTTTTAGTGTTGATATTTTTCGTTTCATGAGTTTAAATTCACAACGGTGCTAAAAAAGTTTTCACCTATTGAAATCATTTTTTATTTATCATTTATCCGAGACGCTATCCAGGATACAAACCAATTCTTAGAATGATAGTTACAAAAAAAAGGGTAGTTGCCCATAATATGAAAAAATAATTAGTTGAAGATAATATCGTTAATTCTAAAATTTGAAACACGAGATTGACAATTATGACGGTTTGACAGAAGGTGGCAATAGCGAAATTGGTTAACGCGCACGTCCCAGTTAGACGAGAGGTCTGAGGTTCTGAGAGGTTCGAGTCCCAGTTGCGACCATTGTCTTTTTTCTGTTTTACTGTGTCTTGTTCTCTTTCATATTTTCGTTTAGATTATTATTGTTATATTCTTCTTCAATGATATATTACGTTGATGGGAATAATCTTCAAAAGTTATAAAAGAGAGTTTTTCTTAAAAAATTGAATATTCATTTATATAAAAAGTCAATAGTTCCATATGAATATATTCGGATACATTTATCCGGGACGCTATCCAGGATACAAACCAATTCTTAGAATGATTGTTTCCAACAAAAAGGGTAGTTGCCCATAATAAGGAAAAATAATTAGTTAAAAATCATTGTTCGTTATAACACACCTACTTTACAAGTTCTCTGTATTTGAAAAGATTAGTTCAAATTTTAAAATGTCACACTCGTAGGCACAAGAAAAAGTGTATTACAATCAATGACGTTACATAAATAAATAGACTCGCCATAGTCTCATATACTCACAATATAATGTGGAAAGTAAGGAACACTCTTTTGTTTTCAGCGATTTTCAGCATCATTTCTTAATTCAAAAGTTTATTCCTGTGTGATAAAGATAGACAATCAAATAATGTGTGTGTATGAACGCAAAGAATATAGGAGCGGGCGGCGTATTGCTTGTCACTTTTTGATGGAACGTTCGCTGTCTTCTTTTCTTGAGGCCCACTAGAATAAAAGGTCCGGCTGCCTGTCGGAGTTTGATAAGTCGAGCTATACAATAAATACTATAAGGCAACGACAGTTTTCAAATGGTGACGATTGTCATCAATACTTGTTAGAACTACTGATTTATGTGTTGTTTTACCGCAAGTAAACAAATAAACAGAGTGTTTAGGCTGATTAGTCTACTTTAAAACAGTGAAGTTTACTTAGCAACAGAAATTTGGCTATTGCGCGTCCAGACCCTTTACTTTAGTTTAGTAGGACTTGAATTTTCTCTAATGACATATAAAACCACGAGCGGGAAACATGAAAATTAATTGTAATATTTATAATAATCGATAATATTAAGTAATTTGCGTATACTTACAAATGAAATGTTATTCATTCGCCTTTACTATTATTTGCCGTGTAATTGAAACATTTTCTCATCACACAGGAGGGCATTTTGACACTTTTTAAAACGCAATTTACTTACTGGTAAGTGCTGGTAAGACGCAACCTTACTCGACGTGTAGCAGTTTAGTACTAAAGTACTAGATATCGAGATCGTTACAATTGTCTTGTTCTTGTCTTCCCACTTTGAGATTTCTACCCCTCGTCTAATAGCATGTAACGTCATAGATTACAATGTTTAGTTTTTTACCCATTTCCCGCAAGACTGTGTGGCACCCAGCCTCTGCTACCTCATGCTTTGGATTGTTTCCGAAAAATAGCGATCTTTCCAGAAACGTCGCCCATATTAAAATGTTTGAATGCAGAACTATCGATATTGAACGGCAGTTAACCTTGACAGTTAAACGACATTTGCATTATAATATGCGAGCCTGAGGTGTGTAAATAACCCCAGGACCCTCTGAGCTTAATACTCACAGATTTAATTATGAAAATCTACTTGCGCGAATAAATATATATCACAAAGAATGGCAATCGAAAACTCCAGGGAAAATAACAGATTCACCAACCTTGTATGCAGTTTTTTGTAGCTGGGGAGGCCTCCGTAAATTTGTCCACTTAAATTCCAAATTAGCAATTCTTTGTTGACTTGAAACTTGCACAAGAGTTAGTTGTCAACGATACACAACTAGTTAGTTTTTCTCAATGACAAGAAAAAGTTTCATAAAACAGACGATGTCAGTTATTCCCTTGCTTATGTACTATTTTTAAAAACAATTTCAGGTGTCTCTGTTAAATCCAAAGAGTACCTAAGTACCATTCTTGTGACATAAATATATTTATTTTAATTTTCGAACAAACAAAATAAACATATTGTAATGCCTAACCAACGTTCGTTTGGTTTTTTTTAAGTGCCGGTAGTAGTGTAAATCTTTTTCGCTATCCATATCTGAATTTATTTGCAAATTGTGATCTTAGTAGAACTTAATAAAGATCTTCCAACACGCAACCTAATAGTTCTACAACTGTCTAACAACATACTAAATTAAATAACACGTACTTACATAAACGTTTCGCACTTATTTGTGTACAACTCCAAGCCATTTAACACTAATGGTATGTGATTTTTGGTTCCGCAGATGACAAGGATGCAATTTAAATAATTAGCATCTCTTATACCATTGGTAGTTAAAGTCATAATTGAGAATCTGCGAGGAGACAAAGAAGACTCTCGTTTTCATCAGCAAATAAAAATACCAACACTTTCTCTTCTTGATAAAGTTAAGTTTCAGCAGACCAGGGATTTTTCTCCGTGGGATCATAACTGGTAAAATGGGTAAATTTTGGGGATCGCTGGCAACGGTTAATACGCACTTTTTTTTAAAAAAAATCTTTTGATTCACCTTAATTACATTAAAAGACAACTATTTGCATTGGGGGAAGTGGAAAATATTTTTGTGTAACATGGTTTGTGATACAAAAGAAAGTGCCGCTTTATAACGCCTACTCACGTCAAGGTAAGAAAGACATCCCAGTTTTCAAGTAGTTTAGCGGCTACGCTAGGTTTGTGTAACATGGTTTGTGATTCTGGCGTACAATCTCACAAGACGAAAGCTAATTTTAATTTTACGTAATGAAATTTAGAATGAAATATTTTCCACTTCCCCCAATGCAAATAGTTGCATTTGAATGTAATTAAGGTGAATCAAAAGGTTTTTTCAAAAAAAAAGTGCATATTAACCGTTGCCAGCGATCTCCAAAAATTAATACAACTTTTTCCGCGGAACCCTGTTTTCTGTGGAGTCGCGGGAGAAGAACTAAAAATAGGTACCTACTCATTATTTTTGTTGCTGGGCCAAGGTTCATAGAAAACGTTTTTAACTACATTTTCTATGAACCTTGGGAATGGTCGACATTCCTGTCGACTCTGCGTTCTCTGGAACGCCAGATATTTTTGAATGTTGAAATTCTTTAGCACCGTTGTGGTTTGAAACTCGATGAAACGAAAAATAGCGACACAAAAAGAGATAAACACATGTATCTATAGGATTTAGCCCGCGAGAGAATGATATAGAAAAATCGGTCTCCTCTTTGTGCGGTGCTTCGTGGCCTCCCCACTTTTGTCTACTTTAGTTTTTTTAAGGTTTCAACTTCTTCCGCGTGTGAATTGCACACTTGTATTTTTTATCCGAAGAGCCGGTTTCTATTTAGAACTGGATTAGATCACACCAGGCCCTGAGAAAAATAATTGCCATCGGGGCCTACGTCATCTTAGGGGATGCTGTGTGGAGGATCTTACTAAGGAAATGAGGGACAGAAAGTTCTCGGACGGACGTATGAATACATCCACCCTTTTTTTGTAGTTATAAATCTTTAAATTTTTGTTCAATAAAGATATTATTATTATTATAAAATGGTTCCAGGGCGGCGGTACCCAGACCCAAATCGAAATTTGGTTCCCAAGTTGAAAATGGCGTTTGGTGCCGATTCCTTTCGGAAGGAAGAAGTGTCGTTGATGAATGTTTTTATTTTACATTAGGGAACGTACCCATACTACGTGACACGTTTAGGGGGGGGGGGTCTTCAAAATGTCACGCTTGGTACAAATGAGTGGCGGGGGCCATAGGTTTTTGATCACAGGGGGGGGGGGTTAAAAATTGCAAAAAGTTGGTCAGGTAGTATGGGTACGTTCCCTTACCTCCACAGTTCGCACAGAAGGCCTCGAGGAAAATATTATGAAAATATATTATAATAATTATTAAATACTAGCTAGTTCTCGGCGTGCGTTACTATGCCATTTAGTAAAAGAAATAAAGAAATTGTTTCTCCCTGCGTGACCTTTCCCATTCGTCCCGTTCCATTTCCGCCTCCCCCTCCTCTCTCGCGTCTTATTCCCCTCTCGTGTTCCCACTACGCCTCTTCCACCGTCCCTCTTCCCACTCCACTCCCCCTCTTCCCCCGTCCCGCGAACCCTCCTCCCGAGTTCCCCTCCCCCCTCCCAAGTTCCCCTCCCCCCTCCCAAGTTCCCCCCCCCCTACCCTGATTCCCCCTTCCCCCTCTTGCATTCCATACATTTAGTCCCGGTACATTCAGTTATCAAACAACTCGCGTGCCACCTATTGCAATTTTTTATACAAATTTCTTAGTGCCAGAGCTCACCAGTAGTTTTATACAAACCTTGTTTTGACAATAAAGAACCCAAAAAACAAAGAATTATCCAATTTGGTGCAGTCGTTCGGAAGTTATGCGCGTACATTCATTTCGGCGATTCATTTTTATTTATTTATTTATTAAAAAATAATAATTTATTTATTTATTAATAAATTAAAAAAAAAAAAAAAAAAAAAATTATTTATTATATTAAATTATATATTATAATTATAATAATAATATAGATGATAGATAGATTTCTATTGAATGCTTTAAGTTTTTACGTTTCTAAAATAATGTATGTAATTTTTGAAAATAATATCTCTAAATTTGCCACATCGAAACGGTAATTATATGAAATTCCCTCAATAGAAAAAAATCGCAAAGTATGCTCCGAAAATTATTATAAGCACTTTTTTCTGTTATTTTACAAGTTATATGTAAGAAAAATTTCACAGCGTTTCTTTAAATGCTATTGAAGACATTTCCCACGAAATTTTGGCTCTATTTTAAACGAGTCGTGTTTTATTAAACATTTTCACAATTTTCGCTAATTATATTATATTTTATTATTAGCACGCTCCCTCTAACTTACGTCGATGACATATATACGATCTCTCCCTGGGATGAACATAATAATGGTTCAACACGGTCCATAACCAACACCTCTGCCATAGGTCACCCCAAGTGGTTCGCTACGTTTGGTGATTTAGCAGGGGTGCCCGGGTTCATGGGGTGAGGTTTGTCTAGGTCTTGGAGGCGGATGACTAAGACACACTGAACCCCAGATTCCTACCCACCCCTTAAACCCTTTTCCTTCCCAGAACTCTCCTCTCCTTACTTTCCTTAAAAAAACCCTCCACACAGCATCCCCAAAGATGACATAGGCCCTGAGGGAAATTGTTTTCCTCAGGGCCTCCTGTTTGGAGCTCATGTAAAAAAAAAAAAAAAAAAAAAAAAATTTACATTCCTTGTTTCTATTATGAACATGTTGTACACGCAGGGCTAATGTCCTCTTTAATGTGTAACGTTCATTTTTGTGACCCTACGTTCATTGAAGCGTGTCTGGAGCTATTTTTGACCTTCGCAGGTTGACCGGACAGGTAAAAATGAAAATAATATATAAGTACCTATCCGCTGACAGAGGTAATATGGAACTCTCATTGTCGAATATAATGCCAACTATATCGCGTGGTAAATCGGATTTCTCGGATCACACAATGATAGTTTATTTACTACGCGTACCTACCTAAAACAGTTTAGGTATATTTACGTAAATATGAACCTAATTAGGAAATAGACGAATTTTTGAGAACAAGATAGAAGGTTACTGACTACATAGAAAGTTAATTTTATTCTGTGTGTGAAGAGTTTAAACGGAAGTTTGCTCAGTGACAGCACTGACTTCTTAATTTGACGGTCGTGCGCCCAGGTCTGTACTCTAGTCGGCCTTGCTACTATCTTACAAATGTTCCCGAAAACGGAAGCCTGTAGTGAGCTAAGCGCGATACGCTATACGTCGCGTCGACTCCAGATACGAATATCTACAGTCTGTATGTCTGACGAATATCTACAGCGCATATGTTTAACTAATATCTACGAACTTCAGAGTGTTGATTAATATCTACAGAGCGTAGGTTGAACTAATATCTACAGAGCGTAGGTTGGACTAATCAGCTAAATGTGCCCAATAGTCCGATATTAGGGATTTTTGCATACATACTTACATAAATTAAGTTTTTTAAACTGCATACGCAATATTACGTTATTCCAATATGCTATACATAATTGCAAATCCAACCTCTGCCAGTGCTGTAGATATTCGTCAACACTTTGGTTCTCATAGATATTAATCAACAGTTTGAGCTGTAGATATTCGTCAACACTTTGATTTTCATAGATATTAGTTCGATTTTTTCAGTTTTTGGAATTCCTGTAGATATTAGTAGACGCCTCCCGTCGCGTCTAGATAACTTTATGTAGGCCATCCTTCCACTAGTAAAGTAACGTCTGACTCTTATTATAGGCCATCCTTTTACTAGTAATGTAGCGTCGGAGTCTTATTATAGGCTATCCTTTTACTAGTAATGTAGCGTCTGACACTTATTATAGGCCATCCTTTTACTAGTAATGTAGCGTCTGACTCTTATTATAGGCCATCCTTTTACTAGTAAGGGGCTGTTCAAGTATTACGTAACGCACTTAGGGGTGGAGGGGGGTCTTGTGAAACGTTACTGTGCGTTACGGGGGGGGGGAGGTTCGAACAATGCGTTACGTAACATGTTTAGATAAAAAAAACTTGGAAATAAAAATTTTCCAATCTTAAAATCTTGGCAACCCTTTTCGTTCTCGAAATCTCTTGTTTTATTTATTAATGCAAACGTGATTAAAATAAGAAAAAAGGTATTTAAGCGACTTTCCAGTACTTTGCGCAACTTAATTGTGACTTTCAGGTAAAAATTGTCACTTGGGCGTTACGTAACGTTAAGGGGGGGGGAGGATGGCACGGAAAAACGTTACGGTGCGTTACATGGGGGGGAGGGGGGGTCAAAAATCTTCAAAAATTGCGTTACGTAATACTTGAACGCCCCCCAATGTAGCGTCTGACTCATATTATAGGCCATCCTTTTACTAGCAATGTAGCGTCTGACTCTTATTATAGGCCAACCCTTTGCTAGTAATTTAGTGTTTGACTCTCATTATAGGCCACCCCTTTTCTGGTAATGTAGCGTCTGACTCTTATTACAGGCCATGTAATGTCCCTCTTTCAAATTCTGTGAAAAATCCTTCATTATCCATTTTTATAATTTATTATTTTATTGTTTCAGAAATGAAGTTGGCGGTGTTGTCACTGTTTGTGACACTGGCCATTCTGCCCGTGTGGACGGAGGAGATCTTTGACTATCCTCAAGATGGTAAGTTTTATTATTTTAAACTCATGTAAATTTCACACATCACGGTCTATACTGCAATCTATGTTATTTTGTTCACAGCTTTATAAATTGTACACTGATATGCTTGTTATGCTGATATTGCTGTGATCTAGAATTGCACTGGAGCGATTATGGTCGAAAAACGGACCACTTTTATTTTTCTGCGATTTAGAGTTTTTTTCGTTTTTTCCGTATCGTCACTTTGGCTGGCCAGAACTTTATTTTACCTTTTTGGACCGAGAATGCAAATGTTTTCAATGTTTTATTATAAAATGTATGTTTTGGGAGGCGAGTATGGGTACCGCCGCCCCAAACCATTTATTGGATAACCGACACCTCTGCTATAGGTCACCCCAAGTGGTTCGCTATGTTTGGCGACATAGCAGGGGTGCCTGGATTCATGGGGCCAGGTTTGTTCGGATCTCAGCGGCGGATTCGTCTGCCCACCAATTGCATGGCAGGCCGGATCGGGAGAGACTGGTTGAGGGAGGACCTCTGACACCCAGATTCCTACCTACCCCTCATTCCTTTTTCCTTCCCAGAACTTCCTCTCCTTCCTTTCCCTGAAAAGACCCTCCACACAGCATCCCTAAAGATGTGTGTGGAACTAATGTATCTCCTATGTGGAACTAATGCAAAAAAAAAAGATTTTATTCTTATATCTTTGGTTTTCTATTATTTCTTCAATGTTATTTGCCTCAAAACCGTTATTATTCGCGATTGTTTATTTATTGTTTCTTTTTCTTTTCATTGTTTAAATTTTAATTTTTTTACCCTTTATTGTTTAACAGAATGTTAATTTAATATGGGAAAAATAGATTTCAAATTACCTATCCCACAAAATAGAGAATCTGTTGTCATAATTATTTTCTGCAAATAAATCATTTTACAGTGGGTTGCCATATTAATAGGGACACTTCCAAAATTTGGCAATTTTTGTGTTTACATTGTATATATTTCTGAATTACTTAGATACGATGGCCATTCCTTCGTTATTTTTGCTGCCAATATCACCATGGACACTTTTAAGAAGTGGAAATACTAGCAATGGATCACATCTCTGAAAAAAACAAGATTTTGTCCAAGTGGCCAGCACTTTTGTAAAAACGCGTGATCGTAGGTTTCGTAAATAAACATAACGTAATAATTATTTTAACGAGTTTTAACGGTTCAGTTATACGACAACGTAAGTAATTATTAATTATCTACCACTTTTGTAATGTTTGTCTAAATTTTTTATTTCAATTAATATTTTAGCCATGTTTAATCCAATATTGGGTTTTTTCAGTAAGGCCAGGTCTTCAGACACGTGCCCAAGGAAATGTGCGGAAGTGAAGACACTATTATTAAATACCAATCATTCCGAATAGGAAATAGCAGCCATAACAGGTATTTCAAAGTCTGTGGTTAACAGGATAAAGAAAAAAATCAATCAAAACCTGCCCCTTGAAGTGGATCGCGATGGTAAATGTGGCAAAAAAACGAATAACCACGCCTCGTAGTGACCGCAAAATTAGACATCTGACTCCAAAATCGTAAAAAGAGTATGACCCTGATGATCAACGAAGAAGGTATTGAAGTCTCCCAAAGGACAGTCCAGCGGTGGCTGGCTGAGGAGAATCTCATTGGTCATCGGCCAGCTGAAAAACTTCGCCTAACGGCAGCTATGAGGTAAAAATCACTAGAATGGGTCAAGATTTACCAAAACATGACTCTTGAGAATAAGAGGATAGGAAATTGATATTTTTGTGGTTTTCAAGCTTTTAAAAAATTCCATTTGTCTGACTGTGGTATTTTTAGGTCTGTTTCTCTGACGAGTTCACATTCCAAATTTTGGTGGAAAAATCATCGTTCGTCCGACGGTTCCAAGTGGAGAATTTTCACCCGGACTGCCTTGTGGAGACGATCAAACACCCCACCAGTATCCACGTTATGGTCAATCATCTCTTTCAATGGGATGGGGCGCCTCCCCATCATGCAAGGGACTATGAGGCAGGATCAACACAGACAAATACTAGAAAATCGGTTGCTGCCCCACTCGGAAAATGGTTCCCTGGTGACCAGGAGTACGTATTTATACACGATTCTGCACCCTACCATATAGCCGTGACTGTCACTGCATTTCTGGCTGAAAAAAATGTGGAGGTTTAACCTTGTCCAGAGAATTCCCCTGACATTAACCCCATTGAACCCTCTTGAGAGCTCAAGACGACCGAGATTACCAAGGAGGTGATCACAACCAAGGTGATCACAACCAAGCTCATCCTCAATGAGCCACTGCCACATGCCACTCTAGGATGGGCAATCCTCATCCGAGAGTGGCATTACTCTGCTGAGCCAAAGCACAATGCAAAACTGTGTATTGAGAGTATGCCACGGCTTGTACACACTGAAGTAGCGGCTAAAGGCGATATTACAAAATATGAACTTTCCGTGCAATAATGTTTCAAAATATATTAACAAAAAAAAATAGATGCAGATTAAGAACAAATATGGCGTTTAAATAATTCAAACTAAATGTTCTTCTTAATAAATAATAATAACTGTACCTAAAATCATAAATACCTTTGTTCCACGTATACAAAAGTGAGAAAACACATTTTTCGAAGGTGTCCCTATTAATATGGCAACCCACTGTAAGTACCTTAAAAATTGAAAATTTCTGGTGTTAATGGAATCATATAAAATAAGTTGTCTCTAAGTGGTCTAACCACAGTTTGAAAATAGCCTCGTAAGCCGAAACAGCTGTCACAATAATAAAAACTAAAATACTTGAGTACTTTATAATAACATAATTAAAGTGGATTTAAATTATTTGTTTAAAATTAAATGGAGTTCTACGAATAAAACACAAAAACTATATAATTAATTAATGAAAGGTGTCAAAGTTTGCAATTTTAATAAGAAATTTGAGGTGTCAAAGTTTGCAATTTTAATAAGAAATTTGAGGTGTCAAGTTTGCAATTTTAATGAGAAATTTGAGGTGTCAAAGTTTGCAATTTTAATAAGAAATTTGAGGTGTCAAAGTTTGCAATTTTAATAAGAAATTTGAGGTGTCAAAGTTTGCAATTTTAATAAGAAATTTGAGGTGTCAAAGTTTGCAATTTTAATAAGAAATATGAGGTGTCAAAGTTTGCAATTTTAATAAGAAATATGAGGTGTCAAAGCTTGCAAAGACGATTTCTCATAATCTTTAATTATACGGATTTCTGATTTTGGAGTTAAATCTTGTGTAAAGTATTTTAGTTTAACATGTTAAGGAAAAGATTTAAATAGGTCGTAAACTTAGCATTTTATAACGTACTTAAACGTACAGAAAGAACCATGTGCAACCAGCTAGGGCAAAATAATTCATTGTAAGATTCTAACTACATTTCCCAAATGCCATTCCAAGACAGATCCACGTTAAAATTAAATATTTACCAAAAAAATTATATTCTTTATATATATATTCTAAAACTCTGAAACGAGCCTTGGTACGATCAAGGGAGTTATATGGTGTGGTAGCCCTTTATCCCCATTCCATGAAGAAGGTTCCCATTTTTACCTGAAGAGTGTGCTTTTAAAGATATAAGGGCTGGAAATTTCGCCCTACACAAATTTCTAGAACACTCTGGAACATTCTGGAATATTCGAGAGCATTCCACAACATCCTGGAACATTCTGGAATGTTCGGGAATAGTCTGGAACGTTCGGGAACATTTCAGAACATCCCAGATCATTGTGGAACATTCCAGAACACTCTTGAACATTGTGGAATGTTCTGGAACATTGTGGACCATTCGAAGCCCTTTTGGAATGGGTGGGGCTACTCACTAGTAGGGGTAGGTATATAAAGCAAGATCCGTCGTGGGTTCCAATGTCATTTCAATCTCATATCAACTCCCTGAGCAAAGCCGTGTACCCCAGCTAGTACATACTAAAACTGAAAAAGAAACTTTACATGAAATTTGAAACATCTAACATCTGACACAAATGTAGATATTAGAATTAGTTTATAACCATTATAACTTTTATATTTTTTATTACAGCAGTAACAAGGCAGTCCCGCCAGGCTAATGCAGATGAAATGGTCCAGAACATTCTCCAATGGCTACAGGGTGTTTACAAGCAGAATAACAGAAAAGGTTGGTCATCCTGCATTGTAATATATTTATATAACAGGTCACCAGAAGATTATTGTGTGATATATCAAGAAAAAAATGGAAGAAAATGTTCAGCGCCCCTGAGGTGATTTTTAAAAAAAGGCTTTATATAAATCAGCCAAATAGGTATTATTAACATTGTTATATGATAGTGGGGAATTTTTTTGAATATGAAAAACTTGACGATGTTGAATTCCTACTGCTATCATCTCTACATATTATAAAGTAAAGTCCCCCGCGCCGTCTTTCTGTCTGTCTGTCTGTTCGCGATAAACTCGAAAACTACTGAACGGATTTTCATGCGGTTTACACCAATAGATAGAGTGTTTCGTGAGGAAGGTTTAAGTATGTAATTTGTCAAGGATTTGTGTAAATTGGTTGAAACATAACAATAATTATTAGAAGTGTCGGAAAAAGTCAAGCAGCCTAGTAGCTTTCATCGACAACGCTGCCTAATCATTTTGGGATATAACAAAACAATATAATATGGTGGGATATTCCTCTTTTATAGATCTACAAAAAAGTCCGCGAAGGCATATATCTATCTTTTACGGATAGCTTACTATACCCATTTTTGGGGATAATTGGAAAGTTATTTAGACGGATACAGTATTAATCCTTATTAACTTAAATACTTTAGTTACCCTAAGCATTTCATTCACATTATTATAATCTTTCACACCATCTCTACGTATTATAAATTAAAGTCCTCCGCGGCATCTGACTATCTCTTCGCGATAAACTCAAAGACGGCGGTGGTTACAAAGGTTGGATTTTACAAAGTGTTTTATTAGCCACAGCAACGCGTGGCCGGGTCAGCTAGTACAATATAAGGGAAAAATGTTGCATTTAGAATGATGAAGGATAAATATAGCTAGCAGATCATTGAACCTGCAACGCATATTCACTTGATCTAATTCAATTCAAGTTATTTATTTATTTTAAAAACATAACCAAATTCATTTCAATTCGTTTATAAAATGTACATAAGCACAACAATACTCCATTTGTACTGCCAATCAGAATGTATGGACAAAGTTTCACGAATGCATGAAATTTGTCATTTATTTTCTGCATTTTGGTACTATTTTACATGCAATATATAACAAGTAGATACCTACCTTCTTAACTACCGTGAAAAACATGATGATTCTTAAAAAAATATATTCAGATATTTACTGCTACCGAATATATAATTTCAATTGCTTAGCATGGTGGTCAAAAAATCCCCATTTATTTTCTGCATTTTGGTACTATTTTACATGCAATACATAACAAGTAGATACCTGACTTCTTAACTACTGTGAAAAACATGATGATTCTTAAAAAAATATATTCAGATATTCACTGCTACCGAATATATAATTTCCATTGCTTAGCATGGTGGTCAAAAAATCCCCAAATTATTTTTTGTTTAGGGAACGTACCCATACTATGTGACACCTTAAGGGTTAAGGGGGGGAGGGGGTCTTCAAAATGTCACAAATGGGTCAAAAAAATGTCATAAATCGCTTGGTACAAATGAGCGGCGGCGGGCTAAGGTTTTTGGTCACCGGGGGGGGGGGGTTAAAAATTGCAAAAAGTTGGTCACGTAGTATGGGTACTACGTTCCCTTATAATATTTTTTACATAATATAACATAGTGTATAGCAACGACATGAAAAATACAGCTCTAGTGAGTTTGTAAAACAGAAAGAGATAGTCGAGAAAGACGTACCTATGTAGATATTCAGATAAAAAAAACGAAAATAAATGCTACAATATTTAAATATTACAATATTGTAATGAAAAAATATATTTATATATAATACATGCAAATAACTTAACTTAAAGAGGATAAATGATTTATTATTTCATGCTTATATTTTATCAGCGACGCATTCCATACATCTATGTGCGAAAACATATTGCCTAAGTTTTGAATACTGTGTAGTGGTATATTGAAATGGGACATGGTCGTAGTATTGCCACAATAAAACGGTAGCACTGACCTTGTGTTTCTGGCTAAATTATGTAACCATCAAAGCAATGAATTTAAAATCCTTCTCAAATTAGAGATTCCACAAGCTTTTTTATTTGTCTTGCTCCTAAGTGGATTTCTTAATTGGATCTCACAAAAAAATATAAGTAAAACACTGACTTTCGCTTATATTGTCTTCGTTTAATTAAATAAGTAAAACATTTTCTGAATTTGCCAATCACCTAATATTAAATTACCAGTTTTATTAAAGTACTAGTATTAATTTGTATGTTGTAGGTATATCACTTTATTTCTTCTGCACATACTTTACCCTTTCCTTCTCCTTGTGTTATGCCTCATTCTAACACCTAATGACTTATTGTTGTATAAATAATGTTAGTTGCTTGACGTAAGAAGGCTTCTTTCAAAACTGATTAAATAAAACATTATTATTAATCTTCCAGCCCGTCAGAATCTTGGCTATCTTC
Organism: Limnephilus marmoratus; assembly: GCA_917880885.1. Lineage (NCBI taxonomy): Eukaryota > Metazoa > Arthropoda > Insecta > Trichoptera > Limnephilidae > Limnephilus > Limnephilus marmoratus. The sequence continues at coordinate 20,725,315 of OU862928.1, read as the reverse complement.
CCCCGGCGGGTCAGAACGCCGAGAGACCTCGTCCCTTCCGCCCGCCAGCAGCGCAGAAACCCTACAAACCTGCCAATTCTGTGACCTACGAACCCTCAACTGAAGGACCAACTGATGCGCCGTACCCACCTTCCGGTATTCCCTTCTCCCCGGCGGGTCCTTCCAGCCTCGCTCCCTACGCCCCATCGAGCCAGCAATACCCTGACTACAGCAGCTCCGGATACCCACTACCTGGACCTTCTCCTCAGCCACCCTTCATCAGCCCTAACCCAGATTATGACTATCCTAACCCAGGCGGCAATAACGATAAGTCTTCTTCTACAAATATACCCTACATTCCCCCAGGCACAAGCACTCCAGGATACAAGCCCACTTCAAGTTACCCATCTTCAACACCACAACCCGATTACGAAACTACGTATAAACCTATCCCAAGCAACCCCCCTCCAAGCCCTTCGTACAAACCTATTCCTACCAATCCTCCAAGCGTTACTAACCAACCAAGCACTACCGATTACAATCCCATCTCTTCTACATATCAACCAAGCACAACTCCAGATGATGATGACTCTCACCCCCCTCATATCCACGCTATCGACGTTGAATGCGCCAAAGATATGATGACAATCAATTTAGAATTCAACAAGGTTTACAACGGAATCATCTATTCAAAGGGATTCTTCTCAAATCCTGACTGCAGATACGTCCAAGAAAACTCTAACCAAATTAAATACTCTTTTACGCTAAGCTTAAACTCTTGTGGAACCGAGTTTATCAACGGATTCGATACACAAGGAAAGTCTTACTTGGAGAATGTGCTCGTTTTACAGAATGAGGTAGGCATTCAAGAAGTATGGGACAGCATCAGGAGTGTGAGATGTCTCTGGGAAGGAAACATAAATAAACAGCTGTCCGTTGCATTGAGCGTCGGCATGCTGAACCAAGAGATTGTCACATTCAGCGGAGACACAGCCATGGCAAGTTTAGACATTCAAGTCGGAAGAGGACCTTTCGCTAATCCCGCCAATGGATTAGTAAAGATCGGAGAAACCATGACTCTAGTCATTTCAATCACAGGCGATCCAGCTTTCGATATCCAAGTAAAGGACTGCGTTGCTCGCGACGATAGCTCAGAAAATGTTGTGAGACTCACAGACGAGGACGGATGCATCTTAAAACCGAAGTTATTCGGTGCTTTCCAGAAGACGAGAGAGACAGGAAATACGGGTGCGTCGATTCTTGCGTATGCTTTCTTCAGCGCATTCAAATTCCCCGATGCGATGGACCTTATCATGGAATGCAACGTAGAGCTTTGCAAGACGAATTGCGACGTTTGCAAAGAGCCTGGGCAGAAGTTGGAGCCTGGTAAAAGACGTAAGAGGGATATTTATTCCGGTAATGATACTCTCGCCGATCCCATTCGAGTAGGCAAAGGTCTGAAGGTGATATTGCCGGAAGATATCGCCTTTTCAGAACCTCTCGGAGTGTGCCTATCGTATGCCGGTTTTCTGTGGGGAGCGGCGTTCATCTTATTTGTTCTTATGATCAGCTGCATTACAGCTGGATGTATGTGGCTCAAGCTGCAGAAGCATTCTCAGTGCAAAAATCACATGTGATTAATAACAACGAAGTATTATTTAATTTATGCTTTTACGTATATTGTTAAAGTGCGATGAAGATTTATGTGCTGTTAAATATATATTGTTTCATTGTGGATATCCTTAATTTATTTAATGAGAACTATATATTGTTGTTTTATAGCCAAATCTGAATAATTAACAAACAAATTTTTGCCATTGTGTATTCAATTTTTTTTTTACACAACGACATTATGTGAAATATCCATTCTGTTCTATGTTAACATACTTTAGGCGGGCAAAAGCAAGGAACCCGTTCGAGAAAATGGAATTTGTTTTAAACCGATTAATCTCTGAAAATAATATATATATTTAAATAAAAAAATTTATACAGTACTCACCACACCCCAACGCTGAAAGTATTGTTCAAAATCTTAGCCAACTTTGTGATAGGACTCCATAAATAGAAGTTAAAGTCAGTGTTGGGCCATTTAGTGATGTTTTATGTGCAAAAAATTGCACATATTTTAATACTTTACAAAAACAATTGATTTATATTATATATATTTATATTATTTGTTAATACAAACAAATCATTACAAAAAAGAGCAATTTGCGCATCTCCCATGCCAATAAATTTTCTTCCACAAAAAGACAAGGATACAATAAGATGGGGAAGACTTGGTATCATATATACATCATCATCACTCTTGGTTCTACAATCCCTGGTCCTCCTCAAGAGGAGGCCAAGACCCACTCATCTCGGTTTTGTGCCAGCTCTCTCCAGTTTATAAGGTAGATATGTCTTTGAGGACGTTGTCACTCCATCTTAATGTTGGCCTTCCCAGGCTCCTTCGCCCTATCGGTCTTGAGTTCAGCAGGGACTTTGGTGCTTGATGCTCGGTCATTCTCTCCACATGACCCAGCCACCAAAGTCTTCCCAGTTTTATAAATTTTGTGACATTTAGCTCCTTAAACAGAGTATATAGCTCATTGTTATAACGTCTGCGCCAAAGCCAAAAGTAAAGTTAGCCTCCCAAAAACTGGGCGTACTGTACAGAGCCCGCAGATACGTTAATAGTACACAACTGCTAACCCTGTACAAATCACAAACACGCCCTACGGTTGAATTTGGTAGCCAACTCCGGTCTGGAGCTGAAAAATACCCTCGACTCAATGCAAAAACGGGCAGTCCGTTTGATAGATTCTCCCATCTTAACAGACGGATTGCAATCTTTAGAGCACAGGCATCGGGTGGGAATGCTATCCTTGTTCTACCGGTATTACAATGGAAGATGCTCAGAGGAACTAGCGTCATTAATCCCTTCGGCACCAAACGCATGCCCAACATATGTACACGGTTGAAATTTGTCACATGAGAACGGGTCGCTTCTTCGACTCGTTCTTGTGTTCAACAGCTCGGCTGTGGAACGATTTTCCGGCCTCTGTATTTCCTCCTTCCTACAATATGGGCAATAGACCAATGTTCATTCCTTCCTCTCCTCAAAAAGACCCTCCACACAGTATCTCAGATGACATGCTCTGAGGGAAATTATTTTCGCCTCAAAATTTTCCTTTCAAAAATGTCCAGTGCTCACTCATAACTCTTAGTTAGTTAGTTAGTTAGTACCTATGTCTCAGCTGCGTACGTGAGCACTGGTCTAATAACTATATACATATATATTATTTACATATTTTACACATATGGTTGGGACCAAGAGATTTGTGTACAATATTCATATAAAAATATTTGACAGCAATGCCTAACAGTCATAAGCAGGACCGGCATAAAAGGTAGAACTACCCATCATACACTGAACTCCCCTTACCACCCAAAGTGTGTTAGCATAGGAAAATAATTTGAATTTCCAAACAATATTTAATAATTTAAACAAATAACTGAATCAAATAACATTTTTACAAAAATACAGATATCACGTTAATAGAGTTAAAAAAAATTCATCGTTCATTTTGTATATTTTATAAATAATGTAATTTTTTTAAATGTTGTAAATATTGTATTGAAAAATTCATTCACAAACAATAATTTCCTATAGCATTGTAAAGTGTAATGTATATACAATAATAATATCAGATAACGTAATATTTAAATCATTCTAGATTTATTTGTTTATGGATGAAGCAAATTTATGATATCTATGATTATGTTAGAATACCAGAGATAAATGCAATAATAGATAGACAAGTATTGCTGCGTGTAATGAAGATGTATGAATACTTAATAATTTAACAATGAAATAGTCGATCCACTGCCAGTAAATAAAGATAAACAGAACATAAGCTTGTGATTTGTTTATAAATAAATAATAAGATGCTCAGACAGAAAAAAGATAGAAGGCTCAAATTATGAATTTTATATTTTTATAAATATCTGTCTAGTAGTTAAGTATTTTATTATAGAAATTAAATGTGAAATAAATATGAAAAACTTTTAACTGTTTGTCTTTTATTATAAAATTCTATCAAAATATGAAACGAAAGCATTTTTTACAAGTGAAAACTTATTTATCACTGTTGTGATTTGAAACTTAATGAAATGAAAAGTAGTGACACTAAAAAGAGACAAACACGTACATTTATTTACACATATATGGAACAATATGTGCCATTAACATAATTGACATAACATGAAGAATAACAGTATAAATGTAAGTTAAATCTAGGAAGAAAAAAAGGTAAAAAGTAAGGAGTAAGTAAGGGAACGTACCCACACTACGTGACACGTTTAGGGGGGGGGGTCTTCAAAATGTCACGCTCGGTACAAATGTCACCGGTTTTTGGTCACTGGGTGGAGGGGGGGGGTTAAAAATTGCAAAAAGTTGGTCACGTAGTATGGGTACGTTCCCTAAGGTAATATAAGTAAAAGGTGAAATATAAATCGTGTATTGTTTCATAGTGCTTTCATACAAACGAAGTATTGAATTCAGTAAGTCTAAAGTTAAAGTGAAAAATATGGTATAAAGTGTAAAGTATCATTACATAGTATAAAATAAATAAATATTTTACTATAGATTCTCAACTAGGTACTTACTTCAGATATCTTTACTATCAGACTGAAGAGAGATAGCTTTTAAATGTATTATTTTATTAAAAATGATTTTTTTTTTAACCAAAACTATTATTAAATATTTAACTGACAGCCCTGAAACAGTTAGCTAATTAGCAATACCTGCTTAATAATTTCAAACAAAGATAACTTTGAAGGTAACAATAAACTCAATGCAAATTTACTCTATTTAGTGCTTATAAATACTGTTGACAACTTTTTGACAAGTCCCCTTTGTTTAGGTACATCTTTTTTATTCTAAATAATCCTATCAAAATTTTATGTTCTCTGTTATTATAACATTGATATTTTTTTTTGTATAGTAACAGTAGTTTAGTAACACATAATAGTATCCTTTACCAAAATACTTGCTACTTTGTTAAATGTTCATTTCTACTTTATTATTATTGATAATCTCCTGTGTATCACTGTATACTTATAATATCATGTAATCACTTCAATGTAAAAGCCATGCTATGGCGTTAAAGTAAATAAAAAAAAAAAAAATGAAGTCGCTCAAAATGTATGTGCGCATAGATCTTTTAAACTAAGCAACGGATATTCATGCAGTTTTCACTAATAGATAGAGTGATTCAAGAGGAAGGTTTATATGTATAATACATGCTTATTAAAAGCCGAGAAATTCAAATATTCAATTCAGGCAGCGGGCAGCTGGCAAGTGGGTGGTGTGGATTTTATACAGGTTGAGTAATGGCGTTGTGTTTCGTTAGCCACAGCAACATGTGGCCGGGTCTGCTAGTTAAATATAGAATACAAACTATAAAGTATTGTAAAAATAAAAAGTTAAAAGTGAGAAAAGAAGGAGGGGGAGGGGGGGGATCCCGGGAGGGGGGAAAGGTGGAAGTGGAACGCGGGAGGGAAAGAGGCGGTAGGGGAATGGGAAGGGGACGTATGGGAAACGTATGCCGAGAACTCGCTAGTTAATATATATATAAATTCATCTTTGAACAATTTGAAATGATTGCCTAGAACACCCTGAATTTGAAAAACTAAATTAAATAAAAAATTTCCTAGTGCAAGCGATTTATTGTAAGCCAAACATTATCAATACGTACAAAATATCTTAAATAAATACATGATACAAAATTATTTAAATACAATTCAAACAGAATCTTTATGTTCTATCCTTGCCAGTGCGACAAAACTCTTTTTTGTAGTGAGATCATGATAGCCGACCGGTCCCATTTCACAGTCGGCACAGCTCAGGTATTTGATGTCATCCTTCGTCAGCGAGAAACCAATGTTTTCAAATGTGTACATGTCGTCGACTTCCCAGAAATCTAACAAGTCTTCGCTCTCCGGGTCTAGGAAGTTCTTTTTCTGGGTCATCAGCGGAAGGTTTTTCTAGAAATAATAAAAATTGGTAATTCAATTTGGAAGGCGCCACCCTGGGAACCAACACCCCGGCCATAGGTTGCATAAAGTGGTTCGCTATGTTTGGTGACTTAGCAGGAATGCCCGGGTTCATGGAGTGCGTCTAACTCTTGGCAGCGGATGTGTTTACCCACCTACTCTCAATCTTTTTTTTTCTAGAATAACTCCACAAGTGAGGCCCTGAGGAAAAAAAACACTCAGGACCTATGTCATCTTTAGGGATGCTGTGTGGAAAGGAAGAAGAGGAAGTTCTGTGAAGGAAAAAGATCTGAGGGGCAGTTCAAGTATGCATAGGAAGGTTTATGAAAGTGTCAAAACAATCGAAAAATTAAATGTTTAAAAAATAGAGTGGTAAACTTTGGGGATCGTTGGAAACGGTTAATACGCACTTTTTTTTGAAAATATCTTTTGATTCACCTTAATTACATCAAAAGACAACTATTTGCATTGGGGGAAGCGGAAAATATTTCATTCTAAATTTCGATTACGTAAAATTAAAATTAGCTTTCATTCTGTGAAACGAGACCGTCCATTTTCAAACATTATTTTCAAATGTCATTTTTTTGTGATGTTGGTATTCTTGTTACCGTACGAAAAGATGCTAGAGCAAATCGTAGCAGACTTCATGGGAATTTGGCTCGTAAAACCAACGGCTAGAGACAAAATCGCGCGGGAGTTTTTAATGTTATAAAACTGAAATTCCGCCTAATTAGTAGATACTTAACTAATACACATGTATTGCGTGCGTTGATTAAAATTTATTAGTTTAAATTTTTTTTGACTTTAAAATTTTATTTTTATAAGTCAACTATTTCTGCGATGTTGAGCGGCTACGTACGCTAATTTTATGTGATATGGTTTGTGATACAAAAAAAAGTGCCCCTTTATAACGCCCACTCGCGTCACGGCAAAAAAACATCCCAGTTTTCAAGTAGTTTAGCGGCTACGCTAGGTTTGTGTAACATGGTTTGTGATAGAAAAGAAAGTGCCCCCTTCGTAGCGCCTACTCGCGTCACGGCAAAAAAACATCCCAGTTTTCAAGTAGTTTAGCGGCTACGCTAGGTTTGTGTAACATGGTTTGTGATAGAAAAGAAAGTGCCCCCTTTGTAGCGCCTACTCGCGTCACGGCAAAAAAACATCCCAGTTTTCAAGTAGTTTAGCGGCTACGCTAGGTTTGTGTAACATGGTTTGTGATAGAAAAGAAAGTGCCCCCTTCGTAGCGCCTACTCGCGTCACGGCAAAAAAACATCCCAGTTTTCAAGTAGTTTAGCGGCTACGCTAGGTTTGTGTAACATGGTTTGTGATAGAAAAGAAAGTGCCCCCTTCGTAGCGCCTACTCGCGTCACGGCAAAAAAACATCCCAGTTTTCAAGTAGTTTAGCGGCTACGCTAGGTTTGTGTAACATGGTTTGTGATACAAAAGAAAGTGCCCCTTTATAACGCCTACTCGCGTCAAGGCAAGAAAAACATCCCAGTTTTCAAGTAGTTTAACGGCTACGCTAGGTTTGTGTAACACGGTTTTTGATACAAAAGTGAATGTATTATTTATAAAAAATAATTAGGTACCGAAATTAAAAACATGTTTTTTTCCGTCATTTTATTCCCAAAACTCCGATAATTTAGTACTTACCTTTCCAGATTTCGTGGTACCTTCAAAATCTTCTAGCCGTTCGTTATACATTCAAATGTATCGGGAATACCAACATACCAAAGTGATAATAACCATAATGGCGTACAATCTCACAAGACGAAAGCTAATTTTAATTTTACGTAATCGAAATTTAAAATGAAATATTTTCCACTTCCCCCAATGCAAAAAGTTGTCTTTTAATGTAATTAAGGTCAAACAAAAGATATTTTTTAAAAAAAGTGCGTATTAACCGTTTCCAACGATCCCCAAAAATTTTTAATACAGTTTTAGCTTCTAAGTATGTACTGTCATGGAATCTCCACAGAACACAAAAATACCATCTCTGGGGGTGGCACGTGCCCCCCCCCCCCCCCCCCCCTAAATCCGCCCTTGCATCACTCATACCTGTTTCTTTTCCTAAAAAGACCCTCCACCCAGCATCTCCAAAGATGATGTAGGCCCTGAGGGAAATTGTTTTCCTCAGGGCTTCCTGTGTGGGTTTAATACAAAAAAAAATAGATTATTTATGCATTAAACCGCTTACTCGTTAATACGGAATATTTTTTATTCAAACTATTGTATTTAGCTTTATTATCACGAAAAATGAGCATTTAAGTCGGGGGAGACCAAAAAACATGCAAAAATATGCATTTAACATTTTAATTTTGTTTAAATTAATTCACTTACGCGATTACAAATTCTTCGCCATATTCTATTTATATCAACAACTTATATGTTCATAGACCATCAATCCTTCACATTTTCCAAGGTACCAATAGCTAGAATATTAAAAAAGATTGCCATAGCGGAAAAATTGATTCTCAAATATTTTAGGAAGGTACACCAACTGTTGTGGAGTTTTTATGTTCTGAAAAAGCAAATTATTTACTCGAGTAAATGTAAATAAGAATTAAAATGCATGTATATTATACAAATATATAATAAAAACGGCATTTTCTGACGACATCCAGAAATTAATTATTGACAAGTTTGAACTTGTATTTATAAGAGAACAACATGGAAAGAAAGGTATTAGAATAATTACACATACCCGTTAGACAAACCCTGCTTGCCATACAAACCATTCAAAACCAGGGATGTTTTTTTAAATAAAGATAACATACACAAGCCCGCTACACAAACCCTGCTTTGCCAGACAAACAATTCAAAAACGTAGGCTGTTTTTTAAAGTAAAGATAACATACAAAAGCCCACTAGACAAACCCTGCTTTGCCAGACAAACCACTAAAAAACGTAGGCTGTTTTTTAAAGTAAAGATAACATACACAATCCCGCTAGACAACCATGCTTTGCCAGACAAACCATTTAAAAACGTAAGAAATCATCAAAATCTAGGTTAGGTTACAAGTGTTTAGTTTTATTGATTTTATTGTATTTTAGGTAATTTTTGGAGATCGCTGGCAACGGTTAATATGCACTTTTTTTTAAAAAAACCTTTTGATTCACCTTAATTACATTAAGAGCCCGCGCAGACAGCAAGCGTTCCGCGTTCGGCGTTCCGCGTTCTGCGTTCCGCGTTCTTTGTAAGTAGTTGACCAGTATAGCGCCGCGCAGACACAGCGGCAGTCAGACCGCGCCGGTCAGTGTGAACGCTTACGTTCTTGCGTTCTATTGTCAGAATTATAAAGAACGCGTGGAACGCCTCGCTCGCAAGATGACCGACACCGAAAAATTAATTGATTTAGTAAGGGAAAGGTAGTTTTTATATAATCTTAGTGACACAGACTGTATAATTATAAAAATATTTTTTATATGCACCAGATTTAAATGTCCGGGTTAAATTTTCCCCACAGGAAAAACTAAACCCTTTCACACACTTCCCCAAATTATCATCTAGTCAATCCACGCTATGCAATTGCACTATATAAGTATTGTAAAAACAAAACAATACAAGAACAACATGTCGACCTACCAGAGACCAAATGGGAAAATAATTCTATAAATAGCTATATATTTATTATTTTATAATTATATAATTATAATTATATTTATTTTTTTATATAATTATGCAATTCATTAAAGCTACTTATTGACATTCGGAAGTAAATAAAAAAACGTTCTTCATCTTTAAGTAATTCAGGAAAAAGAATACTGAACTCTCCTTTTCATTTCGCTCAGTGTTAATTGGATGCACCCAGTGACTTCTTTACTTTTTAGACTCTTTCAAAGTCAACAAAAGCAATGCTTCGTCTTCTGAAGACGAACTATCAAAATACATGTTTCAGATATAAGCTTTTTAGGAAAATGGAACGCAGAATATTTGACCGTGTGCTGTGTGAGTTAGAACTCGCGTAGAACGCAACCGGCAGAACGCTAGGTGAACGCCAGTGAACGCTGAACGCTGAACGCTTAGCTGTCTGCGCGGGCTCTAAAAGGCAACTATTTGAATTGGGGGAAGTGGAAAATATTTCATTCTAAATTTCTATTACGTAAAATTAAAATTAGCTTTCGTCTTGTGAGATTACGCCATTAGCTATTAGCTCATTCGCTGTCACTTTGGTATGTTGGTATTCCTGATACACTTGAATGTATAACGAACGGTTATAAAGGGGCACTTTCTTTTGAATCACAAACCATGTTACACAAACCAGCGTAGCCGCTAAACTACTTGAAAACTGAAATGTTTTTCTTGCCTTGACGCGAGTAGGCGTTATAAAGGGGCACTTTCTTTTGTATCACAAACCATGTTACACAAACCTGGCGTAGCCGCTAAACTACTTGAAAACTGGGATGTTTTTCTTGCCTTGACGCGAGTAGGCGTTATAAAGGGGCACTTTCTTTTGTATCACAAACCATGTTACACAAACCTAGCGTAGCCGCTCAACTACTTGAAAACTGGGATGTTTTTCTTGCCTTGACGCGAGTAGGCGTTATAAAGGGGCACTTTCTTTTGTATCACAAACCATGTTACACAAACCTAGCGTAGCCGTTAAACTACTTGAAAACTGGGATGTTTTTCTTGCCTTGACGCGAGTAGGCGTTATAAAGGGGCACTTTCTTTTGTATCACAAACCATGTTACACAAACCTAGCGTAGCCGCTAAACTACTTGAAAACTGGGATGTTTTTTTGCCGTGACGCGAGTAGGCGCTACGAAGGGGACACTTTCTTTTCTATCACAAACCATGTTACACAAACCTAGCGTAGCCGCTAAACTACTTGAAAACAGGGATGTTTTTTTGCCGTGACGCGAGTAGGCGCTACAAAGGGGGCACTTTCTTTTCTATCACAAACCATGTTACACAAACCTAGCGTAGCCGCTAAACTACTTGAAAACTGGGATGTTTTTTTGCCGTGACGCGAGTAGGCGCTACGAAGGGGGCACTTTCTTTTCTATCACAAACCATGTTACACAAACCTAGCGTAGCCGCTAAACTACTTGAAAACTGGGATGTTTTTTTGCCGTGACGCGAGTGGGCGTTATAAAGGGGCACTTTCTTTTGTATCACAAACCATATCACATAAAATTAGCGTACGTAGCCGCTCAACATCGCAGAAATAGTTGACTTATAAAAATAAAATTTTTAAGTCAAAAAAAATTTAAACTAATAAATTTTAATCAACGCACGCAATACATGTGTATTAGTTAAGTACCTACTAATTAGGCGGAATTTCAGTTTTATAACATTAAAAAACTCCCGCGCGATTTTGTCTCTAGCCGTTGGTTTTACGAGCCGAATTCCCATGAAGTCTGCTACGATTTGCTCTAGCATCTTTTCGTACAGTAACAAGAATACCAACATCACAAAAAAATGACATTTGAAAATAATGTTTGAAAATGGACGGTCTCGTTTCACAGAATGAAAGCTAATTTTAATTTTACGTAATCGAAATTTAGAATGAAATATTTTCCACCTACCTCAATGCAAATAGTTGTATTTTAATGTAATTAAGGTGAATCAAAAGATTTTTTCAAAAAAAAGTGCGTATTAACCATTGCCAGCGATCTCAAAAATTTACCGTATTTTAGCTCAACCAGAGAGTAGGTAGGTACTGTACGTCATTAATTCCTGGCTAGGAAAATATAACTAGTTGAATCAAGAATATACAAGAATTTATTTTATGATGTTGATACTTTCGGCAAATGTCACATTTGATTGTCTATTATCTATTTGTTAAAAAAGGAATATTCCGTATTATCTGTGCATCAAACTTTGACAACACGAACGTTCCATATTATCCGTGAGGTGGACTAACTGCGGAGACGGATCGTGATCAGTATTATTAGCATTAAGCAAATGCATCTTTCAGGAAATTAAATAAAAAAATGACAAAATTATTTTTGTCTTATTAAAGCCTTGTTTAGGATTAGATCAAGGGAACATGGAAGCGTTTGTAGGCCCCCAGGACGAGAGGCCCGTGTGAACTGAATAAAAAGCTTGTAAAATTACATCAACTTCAAACTAGGGACAGACCTCATTCCTCAGACCTCTGACGGGCTTAGTCCGTCTTCTTTTCTATTAAAAACACATTTACAGCTAATTATGTCACAAAATAACGGCATTTATGAAATGAAAACAAGGCTTACCTCTTGGGAAACATAGGCGGCTGATTTCGGCAGGAGAATTTTCGATTTGCAATATTTACAGAGGACCAAATTCTTGTTTTTATCATCCTGAATCTCAGACACAAACTCCGCAGAGGGCATTTTAAATACGATAATATTTAAGGGATAAAATAACAACAAATTCGTCTGAATCTCGTAAAAAACGAGGTTCGACTTTGACAGAAATGACTTGACAGGTGATCGGTGATTGTTGTTGTTTCTTCGAGTTGGTAGTTTGTAGTTTGGTAGTTTGCCGGCTTTGCTCGGCAGAGTTGCCAGAACAAAAAATTAAACTCCCTACAAATGCGAGAATCTGGTAAGAAGTACAAAAAAGAGATAAAAAAAGAGTTAAAACTCTAAAGAGATTCCGACACTATCAATAGTGGCTTGGAACAAGCACGTAGTTTTTCGTTAAGTTGGCAACACTGCACGTAGTTTTTGCTTGTGGCAAGCATTTTGACAGTCTACAGAGGAAGTTTGTGGCTTGTATCAAGCATTGCGCAATAATCTGCGTGATGGCGGCGAGCTTGATGCGAATTGATATTTTTTGGACGTAGACAACACGTAGGTTTATATATTTTTTAATTATTTATTTGGCTTTCATTGATTAAGGATGATCTTGGGGAAGGCGTGGAAGGTGGAAGGGGAACGCGGGAGGGGAAGGGGACGCGGGAGGGGAAGGGGACTCGGGAGGTCAATGAGGACGCACGGGAAAGGACGGAGATGCAGGGAGAATCAATTTATTTATTTGAATGGCATTGCAACGCATGCCGGGTACCAGCTTGTATTATATATTATTAAGTTCTGCAAGTATTTTATTTTTTGTTTTCTTATTGTTTAATAATATTATAACCGAGGGCGGATCCAGGATTTTTTTCTGGAGGGGGCTCAAGGGGCGGACGGGCAAAAAATCAACTATAAACTTGAAGTATCATACTTCAAGTTTATTTCTACAAGTTCAAGTATATTTAGAAAGGTTTTTGAAAGTGTCAAAACAATAGAAAAATTAAATGTTTAATAAAGACCCGCGCTTTCCCTCGACCGTACCTCTCTCGCAAACACTCTTGTTTTCTTCTTGTTTAATAATATTTTAACTGCTATTAAATAATAAAGTTATTAATAAGTTCTGCAAGTATTTTGTTTTCTTATTTTTAAATAATAATGTAACTGCTATTGACTGATTTTAAAATATTGTTTAGGTCTTGTGAATTCTTCGGTTTCCGTAATATTGATTACGATTCGTGAAACTAAAAAAATAATAATTTTAAACAATTTTTTTACCACTCTCCCGGAAAAATATTGGAAAATATAATCTAATATTTATAATATAAGGGGCATGCATTACCTCCCCCCCCCCCCTTGGTGAGATAAATTTGGGCCACTTCGTATATTAGGAAACGTACCCATACTTCGTGACCAACTTTTTGCAATTTTTATCCCCCCCCCCCCCCGGTGACCAAAAACCTAAGCCCGCCGCCGCTCATTTGTACCAAGCGTGACATTTTGAAGACCCCTCCCCCTAAACGTGTCACGTAGTATGGGTACGTTCCCTTAAAGGAGGTAGGTAGTACAAAATAATAACAATATGTTTTTATTAATTTCTTACACAATTACAAATTTCAATTTATTACATGTAAGTAAGTAAAAATAACATCATATAAAAATATTTAAAAAAATTTTTTACAAATATTTATACATAAAAGGAATAAGAAATATGGCAATTTCAAAAAAAAAAATCTCAGGCAGTGGTGACGATTTCGTCAGTGTGGAGAGACTCTTTCAAGAATCGAAAGAATTTCCCTTTTGAATCTCTCCTCACCGACGCCAAATACATCAATCTCGGTGGAGATTTGGTTCAGGAGCAATATACTCCTCCCTACCGGGAGAACCATTGGCAGGTTAGTCCTACAGGCAGGATGATAGAATAATCTATAATGACGCTGTCTAAGATAGTCATCTGGAACATAGAGACTCACGCGCCCCAAAATGGCTGAGTTCTCAATATAGCCTCGCAGCAGTCTGAATAAGTGGGTGGTGGCATAACCCTCTCTTCTGAGCTGCAGGGAGTGAAGTCCCAGCATGCCCAGAAGTAAGTTCGTTGGGTAGAGCCGTGGATAGTGGCCATTCTCCCTCATGTAGAGAAATCCTAGAAACTTTTTTTGAACCCTCTCCAACATGAGGGAGCACCACACCTCATGAGGATTCCAGATAAGCGAACCACTCTCCAGCCTACTGCGGACCATGGAAAAGTATAAAATCTTCAGAGCACGGGTATCACGAAAAACTCTGACGGTTCGGAGAACAAAACCTAACATTTTTATGGCCGACCGGCACACTCCTTCGATATGAGGACGAAATGTCAAATTACTTTCATACATAATTCCAAGATCCTTTATATTAGAAACTCGTTTGAGATTATGACCGAGCATAGTGTACCTATGGTAGGTGAGACTAAATGCTCTAGTAAAAGTCAGAACTACGCATTTCAAGACATTGAAATGAAGCTGGTTTCGTTGACTCCATTCTGAAATGTTATCAACATCAGCTTGAAGGCGCAGGCAGTCCTCAATATTTCTTATTACAAGAAATAATTTAAGATCATCGGTGAACAGCAAAAAGCGATAAAAACGGATGGCTCCAGCAATGTCGTTAATGAAAATGGAAAAAAGAAGAGGCCCTAGGATCGATCCTTGGGGAACCCCTGAAAAAACAAGAAATTCAGCAGATTGGAAGATTCCGTGTGTGACAAATTGCTTTCTGTTCTTGAGGTAACTTTTAAAAAACTGTAACATTCGAAGAGAAAAAACTATCTGGGCAAGTTTTGTGAGTGAAGTTTTTGTTTCATTATGTTTTATAACTTATAACGCTGATGGGTTTCTTTCGTTTTGTGCTCCGATCGGCATGCGGGATCGGAGGAATCCAGATTTTTGGAATTCCGCACATTAAGGGTGCCTACCTACATGGAAGACAGGAGTCTAGTACCGTTTTATCGTGAGTCCGTTGCTAACCATTGTTGGAATCTCCAGGTTGGATTTAAAGGAAAACACGTGTAACTTATTTTAATCAGTGATATATTTATTCAACTACAAAACTATGTTTATCCAACGGGATTCTGTTAACTAGTAACGTAACACGCAACGTGCACAAACGACGATTGCTAGGAATCTAATTCCTCAAACCACATACTGGCGGCAGCACCATACAGTACAAATGTAATTTGAACACAACTTCCAACAACCATCATCGTATCGTGACATTTCGCTCTACGTCGAAGTGTTATTTATCTTATCGTGACATAAAGTATAAATCCTATCGTATTAAATCGTATGCTTTGTGTGGACTTCTTATGTGGATCGACTCGTGACTCAGAATTCTATCGTGGATTATAAAATAATCCCAATTATCGAGCGCTTATGGACACATCTGTGACTGTCACCAAGCCAGAAGACATAACAGCCGTGAGTACCACTTAATTGTGAATTACCTATCTTGTTTGGTGGTCGGGCATAACTCGTATCGAAGTCCATAAGCGTTTTTAAATAGCAAGGAGTAACCGCAAAGTTACTCTCACCCCCGTGCATCGTCACGAATCACATTACATAATATATAACTAAATTTATGTAGTTTTGTACTCATTCAATACATTTTTAATACACTTTTGACAGAGTTTTTATATTTATTCATCACAATTGAAAATATCTATATCAGAGAGAATGTTATTAAATGTTGAACACAGTCTTATAAGGCAAGCATTTTTATTATATTTTTTTATGATAATAATAATTATATTTATTAAGATAGCTGAAATTAGTAGTTCTTCCAGGTTCACACACTTCACAGCCATAAGTATTTTTTTGTACTCCCAATCGGTTGAAAATTTGGATAGGAGTTATACCCCCGGTAGGCCTGATGTAATACACCTACCTGAACACTTGACAATCCTAAATTGAATTTTTTTTTTAATTTCGCAAACAAATGATAGTTATTTAGGTAAATTCGAAAAGAAATTTTCTTTCATTCTACATTGACCGTCATCCATTATACAGCGTCAATTTTTTGTGGAATTGTTAAATTTGTTATCAGGTTCAAGATGTTAACACCAAATCACATTATTCCACCCCGTTCCGACCACGTCAACCACGACTGTACCCGCCGTAAAATTTTGAGAAAAGTATTGAAATCACAACAAAAGAGACTTAGTAGGTGCCGTATAGCGATGAAGAAATTAAATATTTCCACGAAACGGCATGTAAAAAGATGCAGAAATTGTAATAAAGAAGACAGCAATTGTAAAAAGAAGACAGCTAAGATGACAGCAACTGACGAAAAAAAAAATATGTTTGCATAATTTGCTGAATAAAAGATTTTGGGTGGATCACAATGTTTTTATTTGCCTCCTTCATAATATCCAATGTAAATTATTCAATATAGGCCGCCCTACACGCACACTTCCATTTTAAAGACCGAGGCGGGTCCCGTTTTTTAAAACGGAAGCCCTAGGCCCCTGTTCACACTTCCGTTTTTTACGCCTACGCAGAGCGTCCGTTTTTGTCGCCGGAACGGGACGCGCTGGCTCATACATTTCAATGGAGCTGTTCACACTACACGGAGAAGGAGGCGTCTACTAATATCTACAGGAATTACAAAAACTGAAAAAATCGAACTAATATCTGTGAGAACCAAAGTGTTGACGAATATCTACAGCTCAAACTGCTGACTAATATCTATAAGAACCAAAGTGTTGAAGAATATCTACACCTCAAACTGCTGACTAATATCTATGAGAACCAAAGTGTTGACGAATATCTACAGCACTGGCAGAGGTTAGATTTGCAATTATGTATAGCATATTGGAATAACGTTATATTGCGTATGCAGTTTAAAAAACTTAATTTATGTAAGTATGTATGTAAAAATCCCTAATATCGGACTATTGGACACATTTAGATGATAAGTCCAACCTAAGCTCAGTAGATATTAATTCAACCTACGCTCTGTCGATATTAGTCAACACTGGGACCGTCATAGATATTCGTCCGACCTTCGCTCTGTAGATATTAGTCAACACTCTGAAGTTCGTAGATATTAGTTCAACATATGAGCTTTAGATATTCGTCCGACATACAGGCTGTAGATATTAGTATCTGGAGTCTGCGCCTCGACCCCCAGGCTAAAGCAGCTTCTAGCGCTGTCTTTAACAAACGAGACAGCGTTAGTTCGCTTAGTCGTTCGTTAGCACGCTCTCTGCAGTCACTGCCTGCAGTCACTGCATGCAGTGTCGTGTGTAGGCCGCTTAAAGCGGCCGAAACGCCGCACAGTGATTCGTGTCATACATGCTAGACACTAAAAACTCTTAAACATGATTAAATTATTTTAACCCTCTACCTATTGTGGTGTAGTCAATACTAATTTTATGAAAATTTGTGTTAAAAATGATTAATATTTTTTTCCCTATAAGTAGTTTTATATTTATTTTTTTAAATATTTTTTAAATAAAGTGTAAATAGAGTATTTGAGGTTTATAATAAAACAATTAAATGTAAACAGTAAAAAAAGTGTATTTTGAGGGTAATAAATTGCTAAAATTACGGTCCATTTTCAGCTTATATTCAAAGATATAAGCCTTATTTGGTTTTTCAACTTTTTTCACCACTTACACTGAGCTTACTAAGTTCAAATATACTTAAAATTTTGTTAAACATTCCCTCAAGTTTTTTCTTTCTTCGGCAAACTCTTCCATGTCACGAACAATTCCAGCCTGGAAATCTCGTATGTGGTTCCTGTAAAATAAAATAAAAAAAATAATGTAGATTCGTGCGGGTTAATACCGAAACTAATATAAATAGAATATTAGTTGCACTATTTAAAAAAAGAAAATTATCGTGCGATCATTGATATACTCTCTGAGATAAACTCTCGAGAAGTTAGAAATTTAATATTTTTTAGGCAAAAAAACATCAAACTTATTTATTATTTAAAAAAAACTAAAATTATTTACACTTAATATTAAGAAAAAACTTTAAAACATACCATCCAAAGTAACCACCATTTTACAGAACCGAAAAAAACACTTTTCAAACTTAGTACACAATTTTAAACGTCGAGCTGCGACGAGCGAATAAATGCAAATGATAATTTCAAAACACATTATTCCACTTTAGGCCTCTGGTATGAGTCAATGCGTGCACTAATTACCCCCAATTAAGCATGCATTTATGATCCTGTCTATCTGGTAATGTCGCCATGACGTCATTGTTTGGGAATTCAGAAGTGACTTATTAGCGTCTAGCTTGTATGAAACGAATCACTGTGGGCCTTGTCCGCTTGTCGGCCAACCCCTAAAGTGGGTGATCGACAGGCGAGCCTATACCGCGGTTTTAAAAACCGTCGGTTTTACTCGCGGCTCGTTGGTGCTGATCGACTAGCGAGTAAAACAGTCTTATCGTAGTCGAATTGAGATTAACATGTCTTGTTCGGAGTCTGAAGCTTTGTGTTATCTTGGTATTATAGCATACCACGAATTAAAAAATATTATTAATTAAAAAAAAAAAATAAAATTAAAATAAATTTTAATAAATAAAATAAAAAATAAATTTAATAAATGAAGAATTTTTATTAATAATTTTTTTAAATACTTTTTTTTATTAATTGCTTCCCTTGTTTTTGTATTCGCTTGATTTAATTTGCCATAAACAGGGATACTCTCGGAAGCCATTTATGAATTCTACGATGAAATCGTCACTGTGAATTCGCAGATTCATTATTACGTGACTTCCGTCCTTGTCCGTCCTATAGCGCTGTCGCCGATAACTACTGGCGGCTTGGCTCGCCGGCCGTGATCGACACGCAGTTTTGAACGACGAGCCGAGTAAAAAATCAAGCAAACATGACAAGCCACGAGCCAGGCACAAAACCGCGGTTTTGCAATGATACACCGGCGAGCTTTACCGCCGAGCCATAAGACCGCGGTTTTACTCGCCTGTCGATCAGGGCCTTTATTAGGGCCAGCGAGACTATGAAGCCGCTTGCGAGAAGCACGTACAGTGGCGGCTCGAGCACATTTTTTGTGGTGGGGACGGTCATTTTTTGTGTAGACATTTTCATGTTTTTTTAATGTTGTGTTTTACCAAAAAAGTGAGTTATTGCGTATGTCACGTGCTTCCACGAATTTTCGTGTTTTGTCAAACTTTCCGATAAATGTTTAAAATATATAAGATTAAAATTAGTTTTAAATCTTATACCCAGCTTGAGTACACCGTATCACCACCAAAAAGTATCTATACTTAGAATATAATTTTCAGTTAAAAGTCGACTTCATTAATTCTTTTTATAGATTTTTTATTTCTTACCAAAAGTATAACAAAAGTATATAAAGTAAAATAGATCAGAGGATAAGTCACGCACCTAACCAGTTTAATAAAAATACCCAAGATAATCATCGGCACTTTCGTTTAAATTACCTTTGATGTGTATTTACCACGAGAACGGCGCTATAGAAATAATCCGATCAATCGATAACAATATTACTATTTACTAAACGTCAAATACGATTATAAAACGCCTAACGTGAATTCCGGCCCGTCCATAATATTCACAATCTTCACAGGGGGATTCTTGAACCGGTCCCCGCGATTATGGTATAGATGGTTCAAGTGCGCATGCGCGGATCCCTAAAATCACATACAAAAATATTCAGCGCGCGCAAAAACTTCATTTTAGAAGGAATAGATCGCCGTGTTGTCCCCTAACTGCGCAGTAGTCAGTGCGCACAGTCAAGCGGGCGCTAGAATCTAGTACCTATGCGTCGAGTCGAGTTCGAAGTGGCCGACTGGCCGGCCGGTCGCGTTTCGCGTTAGTATTAGTTTAGTTTAGTTGTATGCTTTGGAAGAAAGGAGAGCGGTCGCACGTTTGTTCGCGGAAATATTTCAAATTTCGAGCCTAAAATTTATCCAAATTAATTTTTTAGATTATATTTCTAAGCGCAATGACACTTTTATGTTGAGAACGCATTAATTATTTTTTGTGAACACAAAGAATTATCAATTTTTTCTTGGTATGTTTCTGGAATAACTGGTGGGGACTGTCCCCATGGTCCCCTTGAGGGGAACCGCCACTGCTGTTGAATTCTGCATTATTGGATTGAACTGAGTTTTTAATATTTTTTTTACATATTCCTATAAATTGGTGCACCTTTGGATAGAAAGTAAGACTTTCATAGGGATAAGAGTATAAGGGGAGAGATTCATTGCGATAGGAGTTTATGGAAACATCCAGGAAAGTGTTGAAGCAATCATAGAGAAGGGGAGGAGAATGTTTTTTCCAAAATGGATTCAAATTAACCTCATACTTTAATGATTGAAGTTTAGGAATCAAGGGATGAGAAGTTATAGAGCATGTTTTGAAAATATATTTTTCTGCTAGGCATCGCCTTCTTATATTTAAGGGAGGTTCGCAGCATTCAACTTGCATTGCGTTGATTGGGGAAGATTTCATGGCTCCTAAGATAAGGCGAAGAGATTTTGACTGAATTTTATCTAATTTATGCGAATTTGAAGTGGACATTGGATCAAAAAGACAAGATCCGTAATCAAGATGGCTTCGGATGAGAGCATTGTACAGAAGTTTTAAAGATGATGGGTGAGATCCCCACCACACTCCGGACAGAAATCTAAGGGGATTGATGTTGCTTTCGCATTTCATGATGACATGATTTATGTGAGAATTCCAAGTAAGCTTTGAGTCTAAAAACATTCCCAGGAACTTAACTTCTTTAGAGATAGGGATGATTTCATCGCCAAATTTCACCAGAATTTCTGGGAGCTTTCGACGACGAGTGAAGATGACTACTTTGCTTTTGGAGGGGGAAAGTTCTAGGCCGTTAATATTTAACCACGCCAAGAGTTTTCTAAGAGCATTGTTGATTGCTGATGCTGCGATAAAAATATTACGGGATATTTTGTAGAAAGTCAAGTCATCGGCATATTGGAGTATGTTGCACAAGAATTGAATAGATTTTTCTAAATCATATGTATAAATATTGTACAGGAGAGGGCTTAAGACTGACCCTTGCGGGAGACCTTTGAATATGTGTCTAATGTGGGGAGGGGATTCAGACCCATCTACAAAAATAGATCTCTGGGAGAGCAAATTGACAATGAATTTTACCAATTTGGGCGGAATACCTATTGCCAGTAACTTTTCTTTCAGGATGGGGATATGAACATTGTCATATGCTCCACAGATGTCTAAAAACACTGCAATGCAATATTCATTTTTAGATAATGCTAATTTGATATCTGTAACAAGAGAGGAAAGGTTGTCAAGGGTACTTTTACCCTTTCTAAATCCAAACTGGGAAGGGGAAAGAATTTGATTTTTTTCTACGAACCAGTCCAATCTATTCTTAATCATTCTTTCAGATACTTTGCAAAGAGTAGAAGAGAGGGCGATAGGTCTGTAGCTCGAACCTATACTGGGATCTTTGCCACTTTTGCAAATGGGAATTATATTTTGAATTTTCCAGTCTGGGGGGATAATACCAGAATCCAAAAAGACATTGATGAGAGAGAGAAAGTAGGAAAGAGAATTGTCATCAGAATGACGGATGAACATATTCAGGATTTCATCCTTGCCCGGAGCTGAGTCATTGAGGTTTTCGGTGGCTCTTTTTAACTCATCAAAGGAAAACGGAGCATCTAACCATGAAGAAGATTTTAAAGTGAAAGCCAAAGAAGGAAGTTCATCAAAATTAGGGACATAAGGGGGAGCTATTTTATTAATAAAGTCATCAATCCAAATAGCAGAATTACGAGATGGCTTTGGCAGGGAAAAGGAAGATCTAAACCTGCGAATCATGGACCAAACCTCCCCCGCTGGAGTAGCAGGGGATATATTGGAGCAGAAATTAAGCCAGCTGTTTTTTTTTTTGAAACGGAATGTGCGTTTAGCAACAGCTTGGGCATTCTTGGCTGAGATGTAATTATCCATAGTCATCTGTTGGCAGTATGTCTTATTGGCTGCTTTCCTCTCCTTCAGCACTCTAAGGCATTCCTCATCCCACCAAGGGGGAGGGCGAGCCTTCGAGCCTACAGGGGAAGATTTGGGGATAGACTTGTCAGCCGATTTTAGAATGGAATCAGTCCAAGATTTATAAGAGGAGGTGCAATTATCAGAAGAAGGGGAAGGCAGGGAGAGGGAAAGATCCTGGAGAGAGTCTCTGAAACGGGACCAATCGGCTTTTTTTGTGATAAATTTGGGCTTACTTTTAAAGTGATCCAACCGTTGAGCCAAATTCAAAATAATGGGAAAGTGGTCACTGCCGCAGGGGTCTGAAGTAATTCGCCAGGAGATTAGTGGATAGATACTCGGGGAACAGAGGGATATGTCCACCGCACTAGGATTCTGTCCAGGGAGACTAAACCTTGTTGAGGATCCGTCATTTAGGAGACAGATATTCAAGGAGTCCAAAAGGTCAATTAATTTGATACCTGAGGGATCCGAGGAAGAAGAACCCCAGAGTGGGGAGTGGGCATTAAAATCACCCAAAATGACCAAGGGAGAAGAAATTTTGCTAAGCATGTGAACCCACAGTGGAAGGTCAAATGGGGTAGAAGGAGGAATATAGAGAGATACAAATGTAATATTAGAGACAGTGGCTGCCACTAATTGGAAGGATGAATTTGGGGGTTTAATGGAAATAGGGGAGAAGGGGAGAGAGTTTTTGATGAAAAGGGCTGCACCACCCTTCCCATCAATGCGGTCGTCCCGCAGACATTGATAGCCACTCACCTTGAAAAGTTGAGATGGCTTGAACCAAGTCTCAGAGACGGCAGCAATCGATATGGAGTGTAAATGTAGAAGTCGGATGAGGTCATCCTTATTGGAGGTGGCGCTTCTACAATTCCACTGCAGAATTGCTGCTGTTGGGGAAGCCATTGGGAAGAAGAGAATACAAAGAGGAGAGTAACGAGGCAGCGTTGGACGGTAGAGAATTATTATTGTTAATAACTGAGATAAGTAGCATGAGAAGAGTTTGAATGAAAGAAGAATTGTCATTGGAAGTATTGTTGTTTATGGAATTTGCATTTAGATCAGGATTGAAAGCACTGCTGTTAGTTGAATTGGAGTTAGAAAAGACGGAGTTTTGAGGAAATAGAGAGCTGTTGTTACCATTTGGGAACAAGAGCTGGGAGTTATGACCAAATTGATCATATCCAGGAATTTTAATTGGACGAGAAGCTTGTTTTGTCATTACAGTCTTCTTGTAAGACAAGTTTGAAGGAGCACTAATTTGGGGTTGAGAGGCAACTTCAGCAAAAGATTTTTTAGAAGGAGCTATTAATTTGAAGGCATAGAAGTAAGAAACGCTATTGGAGGCCATATAACTTTTTATGTTTTTTTGGCGAGAAAGTTCGGGGCAGGATGGATGAGTGGCTGTGTGCGAGCCTGAACAATTGACGCAAGTGGGGGAATTGGAAGGGGAGGAGCATTGGTCTGCTACATGATTTTCTGCGCATTTAAAGCAGCGGGGAGAGGAGCGACACGATTGTTTTGAATGGCCAAACCGACAACAATTGAAACATTGGATTGTCGGGTATGAATAAATTTCCACCGGGAGAGAGTTGTGGAATAAATAAACGTGAGAGGGAAGGGACTGTCCTTCAAATGTCAGAACTACAGTTTGAGAGGGTTTCCAAACTACAGACTCAGACGATCTATCCTTGAAATTAAGACGCCTAGTCTTAATAACTTTTCCTGAAGATGCTGGAATAATGAGTTCCGAGATAAGCTCTTCTTCAGATAGGTCTACAGGAATACCTCTAACGAGACCCAAGCGAGAGATATTGAAAGAAGGGATATAGGCTTTAAATTTTTTTGCAGAGAGGGAGTCGATGGAATTTATGAATTTATTGGCATTCAACGCGGATGTGAACTCAACACAAATGCGAAATCTGCCCTCTGATCGGATACCGCCTGGGGAAATGCCAAGTGGTTTTTTTCCAATGAATTTACCAAATTCAAGGGGATGTAAAGAGTGGCCAGGAGAGTTGTTTTGAACATAAACTACGAAGGGAGCTTTTGCTGAAGTCGGATACAAAGAGAGAGGAGAAGCTACAGGAACTGAGACCTGAGACGAATCAGTTTTTGGAAGGTCGCAAACTTTCCTCTTTTTTGGAGTAGAAGATGGAACTTGAAGATCTGCTATCTCTACCTCACTACCAATGTCAAAAGTTGAAGGATCAGGGGGGGCGGGATCAGGGGGTTTCTTCCCCATGGCAAAGGCCATTGGGGCAAAAGGATATACTTAAAACAAAAATAAAATAACACTTACTGGACTTGGTCAGCAATAAACGAACTCAAAGAGGACAAAAAAACTAAAAATATAGCTGACTAAATGCCAAAAATTCGATTTTTCGTATTAAAACGAAAAAAACGCAACAGTGTTTTTCAACTGTCAAAATTCGAATGGGGGGAGGGGTTCTTGTGAAACGTTACTGTGCGTTACGAGGGGGGAGGAGGGGGGGGGGGGGTTCGAACAACGCGTTACGTAACATGTTTTTCTTTTTTTAGATAAAAAACATTGAAATAAAATCTTCCAAGTTGGCAATCCTTTTCGTTCTCGAAATCTCTTGTTTTATTTACTACCGCAAACGCGATTAAAACAAGAAAAAAGGTATTTAAGCTACTTTCCAGTAGGTACTTTGCGCAACTTAATTGTGACTTTAGGGGGGGGGGGGGGTACGGAAAAACATTACGACGCGTTACATGGGGGGAGGAGGGGTCAAAAATCTTCAAAAATTGCGTTACGTAATACTTGAACGCTTTCAAATCTAATATGCCTAAATCTTGAATGAGAGAGCTAGGTATAATGCCAGTAGCCGAAATAATAATTGGTAATATTTTTGTAGTCTGAGAATGCCAAATTCTTTTAATCTCATTTCCTTCGATTTCCTGATGCGGAATCGGAATCGGAATTCCGCATCAGGAAATCGAACACGGAAAACGCCCTTATGCGTCCAGCCTAAATCAAATTGACGACTTATGTAGAAAATGTTTGGCTTTTCCGGAAACTATAGAACATATTATATCGGGATTTTCTGTATTAGCGCCGTCCGAGTATACATTTAGGCACAATCAGGTTTTTAAAATAATCCACCAAAGTTTGGTAATTAAACATAACATGATTGACTGCCGTAATATAGTAATATTATGAATATGAACCAAATTCATTTTTAGAAAATGAATTTTATTAAAATATATTATACACCAACAGACAGAACGATTAGTCATAATAGACCTGATATAGTTTCACAGGAAAATTTAAAAAAAAAAACTTATATCATTGATCTAAGCTCTTCCAAATTCCTGTAATATTCGAAAATCTGTTTCTGAAAAAATAAGAAAATTTACAGATTTAGGAAATGAGATTAAAAGAATTTGGCATTCTCAGACTATAAAAATATTACCAATTATTACTTCGGCTACTGGCATTATACCTAGCTCTCTCATTCAAGATTTAGGCATATTAGATTTGAAAGCGTTCAAGTATTACGTAACGCAATTTTTGAAGATTTTTGACCCCTCCTCCCCCCCATGTAACGCGTCGTAATGTTTTTCCGTACCACCCCCCCCCCCCCCTAAAGTCACAATTAAGTTGCGCAAAGTACCTACTGGAAAGTAGCTTAAATACCTTTTTTCTTGTTTTAATTGCGTTTGCGGTAGTAAATAAAACAAGAGATTTCGAGAACGAAAAGGATTGCCAACTTGGAAGATTTTATTTCAATGTTTTTTATCTAAAAAAAGAAAAACATGTTACGTAACGCGTTGTTCGAACCCCCCCCCCCCCCTCCTCCCCCCTCGTAACGCACAGTAACGTTTCACAAGAACCCCTCCCCCAAGTGCGTTACGTAATACTTGAGCGGCCCCTTTGCCAAAGAATTTATATTTAAAAATGCGAAAATCAGTCTTTTTAAATACATTTAGGATTACAAAAGATTTTTTAAATAATTATATTGAAGGATTAGTAGGATTTATTGGTCAAATTAGGAGTTCCACAGAGCCGGACCCTCTGATAAGAAAATATCTGGAGTTGGTGAAATATTTTCCCATTTGGTGTCTAGTAGGATGACATGTTGTTCTTGTATTGTTTTGTATTTATAAAACTTATATAGTGCAATTGCATAGCGTGGATTGACTAGATGATCATTTGAGGAAGTGTATGAAAGGGTTTAGTTTTTCCTGTGTGGAAAATTTAAACCGGACATTATCTGGCTTTAAATATATAACATTTATTATTAATTTATGAATAAGCCGCCACGAGCCGCTACTCTTTAAATAGGCACAGATATTGAAAAGTACACTACTTTTAAACGTTACCACAAAAACTATCTTCTTAACATTTGTCAGATTCACTTCAATCTCATCAAGGGTGGTGGACTTTTTATTGTAAAATACTTTTTTTACTAAAGAGTCGTTTTATTTACAAACACTTTTGAGCAACAATGAAATCAACACTTTTCAGAACGAATTTTGGCCCAGACCTCGCCTGTGCAATACGGGGTCTATACTCTAGGTAGGGGTTAATGCGAGAGAACAAAATACTTGAGTATCGCCCTTTTTATACTGCTAAAAACTATAAAAATACCGTCTTTCAGACTGTTAAAATACAATAATAATACGCAATATAAATAGTAGATATCTACTGAGGTCACGTGCCCTAATTTGGTTGGCTGATAACACTAGCTTCTATAAAATTCCACAGAGGTCTCTAATATGCATATTCTTTTAATAAGCTAAAAATAATTAAACCAATGGAATTAACTACGGTATTTATCTCATAGATGTCACTAACTATACTTACAGTATTTATCTCATAGATGTCACTAACTATTCTTAACAGCATTCTTTCGCATTGCTTTATAGCAGGGGTGCTCAAACTTGAACTACTGGCGATCTACCTTAATAATATTAGATTCTAATTTATTGTTATATTGTGAACACAAAACTGGTTCGATTTAAATCTGTATGCCGTGAGTTAAAACTACACTCAGAACATGAAAATGGTTTTTCTTTGATCCTGGCAGGACATAAATGGTCTGCAACTAGAATTTTATAACTGCACTTCGAATAAGAGTTTTTCTTTTCAAATGTGTCAGCAGATGAGTCCACAACTGGAATTTTACATTCTGATCACAAAACTGGTTTTAAATTAAGAGTGAATCTATTCACCGCACTCATTTTGTATTATTTATTAATAAACTTCGTATCGCCTTCAAGTTACAACTCGGACTTACTGACTTACAAATAAATTAAACCACACAGCAGAAACTAGATCGATAACTTTGGTTTTTGAAGGGGGCAATTTTCGACAATATTTCACCATGAATATGCAAATAATTTGACATTTTTTTCTATGGGGACTTGTGGCGTCACACACCGTAAACAACAAAAAGGCGCGACCATTGACAATATAATTTACAAATAAATAATAAACAAAAGGGCATGAAAAATGGGCGTTCTTATTAATTGAGGATCAACTAAAACAAAAACTGTAAATACATCTATTTTCATCGGCAATTTTTTCTCGAGATCGACTCAAAAAGCACTCGCGATCGACCGCCGTTTGAGCACCCCTGCTTTATAGCGCCTCCCACACGCATACTTCGGAGCGACCGAGTCCCGCGCCATTTCAGGCCGCCGCGCAGAAAAGTAAAGACCGATAGGTTTACAGCGCAGTTCATTGTGAGACTTTTCTGCGCGGCGGCCTGAAGTCACGCGGGACTCGGTCGCTCCGAAGTGTGCGTGTGGGAGGCGCTATACCATAAATAAACCAACTTCATACAGAACGAATTCCAGGGTACCAATCGATAAATATTAAAAAATATTGCCACATCGCAATAATCACAAATATTCGAGTAAGGTACTAACGTGGGTGGTTTGTATATTTATGGTACTAACCGTGTACTAACTAAAGGCTGCACCATACAACTTTTCTTGTTCTGAATAAATAAATAATTGTCATAATTGAATATAATTTTGTGTATACCACGGACATATGAATATATCTGGGGTCCTAGCATGGTCGATCGTTATAGGTTTTATCGAAAATGTCGGTAACTTGCCATCGCTCCCGAGCACGACTGCGGGCTGCTAACGAACAAACAATAGTTCACGATGACTAGGGGTTCCTAATATATTTGACGTAAACTTTTGTTTATTCGTTAGCGGCCTGCAGTCGTGCTCGGGAGCGATGGCAAGTTACCGATATTTTCGATAAAACTTATATCGATCGACCATGCTAGGGGGCCTGGACCTGCCCTAAGTGATAAAAACGTAATATTTCCCCCTCCACATGCAGGGCTGGGCAGTATTTGAAATACTTGTAATTGAAATACGTATTTGAAATACAAATACGTATTTTGTATTTGTATTTCAATTACTTCCTAAAAATGTATTTTGTAATTGGTATTTCAATAACCTGCTGCTGAGGTATTTTGTAATTTGTATTTCAAATACTTATGGTTTCAAAATACATTTTCAAATACATTTAGTGATCTTAATAATGATAATGAAAAATAAACACACATAGATAATACATAGACTAAAAACGCTAGAATCCTGCACTGTTGACCTTTGCTATAACACTCTTACTAATGATTATTTGTAGTTCTCTTTATCATTGCTTTATTTTTATTTTATTTATTTGGGAGACCAACAGTTTACATTAATAACAGAGCATTTAGTAATTGAGTCACAATAATTGAACCATTTACAGGTTTCCACTATACAAGTGTAGTGATTCCAGAGATATTTAATAATGAAAAATTACATTTTAAGAGCCGAGTTATGTAGGAGGGGGAAGGATGGGGGGGAATCGGTTAAGTTGAGGTACAGTAATAAAAATATGCGCGACAAAAAGAAAAAAAGACAAAGACAGAGAAAAAAAAAGAAAAAAAGGAAGTTCTTAGAGTGGTGGTTGTATTACAGTTATTGTTATTGTAGAGTATCGAGAGAGCGTCTGTGTGATTTTAAGGGGTGTGGTGCAGAGTTAAAAATGTCAAATTGTGTATAGTGTGTGTTGAAAGTGTTGGATGCACGATAGATGAAAGAGTTCTACTTAGAATTTGTTTTGTACCGTAATGTACTGTACATTTGTGTTGCATTATAATGTACTGTACATTTTGCTTACGTCATGCTGGTTATTATTATTGTCCTGTGCGATAATAGCACTGTTATTGTACATTTTTTATCATATTATATTATACTTGTCATTGCTTTGTATTGTACATTTTTGTATCATAGTATTAGATCAAGCACTATAGGAATAATTTGACTGATTACTAGATTATTTTTAAGTTAATTACTGTACAGCACACTTGAAATGAAATAACACAAAACTGCGCTATACAAATGTCATCCATTTATATATAAATATGAATCCTTGTTTCCCTTGATCACGCCATAACTTCAGAATGACTTTACCCATTTCATTAAATTTTTTAAAAGTTTTCTAATACTTTGTAGAAGGTTCTTACGGAAAGAAAAATTAAGAAAATTACGCAGAAAATTGGATAATTCAGAAAACTTAACGACTATTTTAACTTCGCACGTTTGACAGTTCGCGCATTTGATGAAATTTGAATTTAGCAGGCAGCTGTTTTTTTTGTAACAAAAGAATTGTCTATGGATTTTTTAAATTATAGATATTTTAAATAGATACCTATGTGAGGTACCAGATTTGATTGATTGTTCTTGTAATATAGAAAAATTAATATTTGTAATATGTGAAAAATGAAAATTTGAATAAAAAAATTATAATAGCTGGCACGCGAGTTGTTTGAAAACAGAATGTACTGGGACTAAATAAATGGACCGCGGGAGGGGGGTTGGTGGGATGGGGGAGCGGGAGAGGAGAGGGTAGGCAGGGAAGGTGGAAGGGAAATGCAAGAGGGGAAGGGGATGCGGTAGGGGAACGGGGACGCACGGGAAAGGACATGCAGGGAGAAACAATTTATTTCTTTGAATATGGCATTACAACGCATGCCGGGAACCAGTTAGTGTTATTATAATAATTATTATTATAATCCAACACCTAAGTCCTATACCACAAAACTTTACAAGTGGGGCGGAGACGAGATGTGTCTCCTGAGCAATATGATTAGTCAATTTTAGCACCTCTCTGTTTCATTCTGCTCAGCTTTGCTTCTATGGAAATGCACCCTTAGATATGGGCACTTACGATAATTTATTGCAACCAAAGGTTCTACCAAAACCAAATGTATTTTGTATTTTGTAATTTGTATTTGAAATTAAAAAATGGTTAAAATACTGTATTTTGTATTTTGTATTTCAAATACATGACTTGAAAGTATTTTGTATTTCGTATTTTAAATACATGCGAGAAAGTATTTTGTAATTTGTATTTCAATTACAGCAAAGCATGTATTTTGCCCAGCCCTGTCCACATGGAACCGGCTATAAGCTCCGCCTTGGCGCCAGCTCGCTCCATGGGAAGGGGAGAGAATCTAAAATATGTGACGTCATCATTCTTGTAGTGACCAGCGCGAAAGTAACGTCCAAACGTTTTACGAAATATCACGCCAAAAACGGCAGCTTGCGCTATACATTATAGGTACATATTATATAGACATAACGAATGTGGGCGGTTCTCCAGTGTCCTCGTCGCTGGTTACAGGGGTAAGTAAATTATGAAACATTTGTAAAAGTGTCTTAACTAAACACAGCAACAAAATATTGCTATGTGAATTGCGGCGAATGTTTTTGGGGCAAGCATTTGGCCTTAGCAAATATGTTATTAACGTGGCAAGCAATTCGCGCTCCCATGTAAAAAGGTCTATTCATTCGAAGCAGATTTTGCTTTTAAGAACTAAATGGTGATATTATAATGCGAGATGCCTATATACTGACAGATTGATTTTTCAACGAATCACAGTATCTTTCCTCTCTTCGCCACCCATAGTTTGGTTTTACCCCTCACCTGTATCTTCAGGTCTATTCATTCTGATGTCAGAGTCTATGGAGTATACGAATTAAAATCAATGTATTATTATTTAGGTTAGATTATGTTAGGTTAGGTTAGTTTAGGTTAGGTTATTAGGTTGGGTTAATAGGTTAGGTTTTTAGGTTGGGTTAGGTTATTAGGTTAGGTTAGGTTATTAGGTTAAGTAAGGTTAGGTTATTAGGTTCGGTTAGGTTATTAGGTTAGTTTAGTTAATTATGTTAGGTTAGGTTAGATTATTAGGTTAGGTTAGGTTATTGGGTTAGACAAACCCTGCTTGCCATACAAACCATTAAAAACCTGGGATGTTTATCTTGTTTAAAAGAAAAACGCTTGCGCGTTCTTATATTTATTTTCATTTTAGGTATTCAAATAATTACACAAACCCGTTAGACAAACCCTGCCTGCCGTACAAACCATTCAAAACCTGGTATTTATATCTTGTTTAAAAGAAAAACGCGTGCGCATCCTTATATTTATTTTCATTCTAGGTATTCAAATAAGTACACAAAACCGTTAGACAAACGCTGTTTGCCACAAACCATTCAAAACCTGGGTTGTAGGTATATGTTATTGAAAAGAAAAATGCGTGCATGTTATTTTAGTTATTTCCGTTCTAGGTATTAGAATAATTACTTACGTAATTAGGCAAATCAGGTATTTTCGTGATAATATTATCTATATACCGTTTCTAGCTACTTGTTTCATAAATGCTTTTATATTCAGGTAGAAATTTTTGCGGTATGGCCAGGGTTGCCAACTTAGGGGTTTTCCCCCCAGATTTATGGGGAAAATAAGTGGAATGGGATTTTTTTAGGGGTTTAATATGTTTAGGGGTATTTTTGAGGGTTTTGTGATTCCATATATTTTATAAAATTTTTATTACATCGTATACACGGAGCACTCACACACTTCACAATTTTATTTGTTGACTACTAAAATAAGCTGCGGAATAGACTCTCCATTGAAATGCTTCAAAGCATGATGATGGTTCGGGTCACATTAAATCGAAATGGTGGATCTTGCACTACATTTTATCCATCTCCTGAAATGTTAAGCTAATTCAATGTTAACACGTATGATTTTAAAAAATCTGATTCTTCTCAAGAAAATGATGCAATATTTGATGTTTTAAATAATTTATAAATAAAGATTATTAAAAAACATTACAGCATATATCATTTATTATTATTCATCACGGACATATGAATATATCTGGACCTGCCCTAAGTGATAAAAACGTATTATTTCCCCCTCCACATGGCGCCGGCTGGAGCTCCTCCTTGGAACCGGCTCGCTCCATGGGGAGGGGATAGAGCCTTGCTTGAATCTAAAATATGTGACGTCATCATTCTTGCCGTGAACTGTGAGAAGCTAACATCCATACATTTAACGAAATAACACGCCAAAACGGTAGCTTGTGCTATACAATATATCTACATATCAATGTGCACATAGCGAATGTGGGCGGTTCTCCAGTGTACTCGTCGCTGGTTACAGGGGTAAGTAAATTATGAAACATTTGTAAAAGTGTTTTAACTAAACACGGCAACAAAATATTGCTATGTGTATTGGGGAGAGTCTTTTTGGGGCGAGCATTTGGCCTTAGCAAATATGTTATTAACGTGGCAAGCAATTCGCGCTCCCATGTAAAAAGGTCTATTCATTCAAAGCAGATTTTGCTTTTAAGAACTAAATGGTGATATTGTAATGCGAGATGCCTATAATACTGTCAGATTGATTGTTTAATGAATCACAGTCATCTTTCCCCTCTTCGCCCTCCATAGTTTGGTTTTACCCCTCATCTGTAACTTCTTGTCTATCCATTTGGATGTCTATGTTATTCAAGGAGTATTTTCAAGTAATTTGCCGGTTTCTAGGGGTTTTTGAGTTTAGTTTAGGGATAAATATTTTTGAGAGTTGGCAACGCATGGCAACCTTTTTAAATATTAAAAAATCGGTACCCCTTGCCTTGAAAATATTCCATCTTGGAAAGAATACTACATGAAATGTCATTCGTAAAGGAAAAATTACGTATAAAAAAGTTTTTATGCAATAAAAATTTAAATACATATTTTCCTATCTATTCCAACTGAAACCAATGGTTATTGTGGTAATTATATTCAAAAGTAGTTTACTTTTCAAAATTTATGACTATTTAAAGTGTAGCGACGTGCGGCGGCTTGTTCATACTTTACCCCGAAAACAAGTGGCCTATTCTACTGATCATCAGTTTGCCTAAACTCTAACTAAATTGTACCATACCTATTTATCCAACGAATTTCAGTATTTTTATTGTATAAAAAATATTGAATAACACAAAAAAATATAATAATAAAACACAAGAATTAAGACGACAATTTTATTTTTTAAAACTGCACAACCTTACAATCTAATAACACATCATAATTATTGTATTTCAGAATAAGAGTAATTAATAATATTAGGTGTGTATAAAGAATCGCACCAAAATTGATTAAAAACAAAAATACAATTTTATTACATTACGATTATTGACTCAATATAAAACTGCTTAGTGAGAATACTACTGTACTTTTATGAAAGGCGACCTCTGTGGATCAGAGGTAGGGGCACTTGTACTAAACCAGATGTACATTTCTGTTTCCCAAATATACAAAAGGTACAATCATAGGCTAGCTTTACACTCGAGTAAAATTTACAACTGCAAGTTTTTGACAAGTTACTCACAGGAGGTTTACATATGCATCCAACTTGTGGTAATTTGCTAACGGAAGTTCAACTTGTGCAAGTGCTCAAAGCGACCGTTTACATCTGTAAATTTATGTGCAGTAAGATGGCTTCCTCAACAACGGTCTGCTGCTGTCAAATTTACGCGATTTTGTCAATAAAAACGAAAAGGCCCAAATAAAGTGATGAATTAGAATTTGGCTTGAATTAAACAATTCTCCATGCGTTTTTGTGCCATTAAAGGCGGAATTAATGGAGTTCTTCCATTTTATCCGAATGACAGCTACCTGACAGCAAACCGACTTCCAATTCAAATACGTAATGTTATAAACAAAACATTGAGATTAGAAACGTTTGGATCGATAATCAAGTAGAAGGACGCTCATTTTCATAAAACTTTTCTCCACCTGAAAAATAAATGATATCTCTTCGGTTTCATAGGAAAAAAATCCTACGAAAACAACTGTCTTTTAAATTTTGACATCTCGCAACGATGCATTTTGGTACCATTTCTTATGGCAAGTCTCTCAACTTATTTGAAAAGCTGTGAGAAGGTTGAAAGTTTGCGCGGACGCGATTAGACTTGTCAAAAAACTTGCAAAAGAACAATTTCTGTAACTTACTATAAATTACATTAAGTGACTTTTGGTGTCGTTTACTTTGGTAATTTCGCTTAATAAATCGCTTATGTGAAAAACTTGCAAGTGTAAAGGCAGCCTAACCTCAAGTTATCTGAAAAACTGAACCTCATGTAGAGTCCGTCAAATAAGAGTAGAAAATATAAAAAAATGGAACTACAAAATTTGTAGGCTGGCAACACCAATTTACCTGTCAAATAGTTCAATGACACTGAAAATACAGAACACTGTATACACATTTAAAAATACATTTTTTTGTTCTTAAAAAAAAAATTAAATCGAAGGAGCACTATTGTTAATTTACTTACAATAACATAAATTTGATTAAATTGTGACTTTCATTTAAATCTAACATAAATTTGAATTTAACAGTAGGAGTTTAGTTACACTACTTTTAGATCTGAATGAGTTGAATATATTCAGATCTATAGTAGGTACGCTG
The DNA here is from genome assembly GCA_917880885.1 of Limnephilus marmoratus. Taxonomy (NCBI): domain Eukaryota; kingdom Metazoa; phylum Arthropoda; class Insecta; order Trichoptera; family Limnephilidae; genus Limnephilus; species Limnephilus marmoratus. The sequence goes on along the minus strand of OU862928.1, from coordinate 20,690,274 downwards.
ATATTAAATAAATATGTATGAGCAATTTCTAAAGTGTGCTTTATATTTCATTACAATATAGTTATTCTTCATTATGTTAACACAAAATTGCAAAGATATAATAATTCTAAACCTATATGCAATTCTAATTTTGAGATCAGTGGAATAAAAAATATTTTTTTCACTTTTATGCATTTTTAATTTTTTATAAAAATGTAGGTTACACAGCTTAAGATTGCCACCACGATTGTATGTTTAGTATTGCCATTTGAACTACAGTGGTGCCCTCCTATGTTTTCTACTCTTATTTGACAAACTGTATGTTGGAAACAATTTTTAAAAGACATTTACAAAACCCTGAAAAATAGTAAATTATTTAAATTTTACGTCAATATATACAGATGAAATTAGTTCCATCAAATGATAAATTGGAATAATGCAAATTAGTTCAAACCAATGACATGAAATGATATATAGTACTCTCTCAGTATTCCGCGGTTTGATTTTCTCACAACTGCTATAACCGATGTTATTTTTACTAGTTGAAAGCCAAAATCAATCCCTTTAATTGGCCGGTATTCTTGTGCCAAAATACTCCACCAAAAAACTCTAAGGCGTACGTAGACTTGAGCGCCAAGCTTCATTTTTTTTTACATTAACTCCACACAGGAGGCCCTGAGAAAAATAATTTCCACCAGGGCCTATGTCGTCTGAGATGCTGTGTGTGTTGCTATCTTCGTTGCCGAAGAAATCAAAGGCGCTAGTTCCTCAGAGCATCTTCCATTGTAATACCGGTAGAACAAGGATTGCATTCCCATTCAATTTGGAAGGCGGGAATGGGTACCGCCGCCCCGGGAACCTTTATTGGATAACCAACACCTCTGCCATAGATCACCCCAAGTGGTTCGCTACGTTTGGTGATTTAGCAGGGGTGCCCGGGTTTATGGGGTGAAGTTTGTCTAGGTCTTGGAGGCGGATGACCAGGACATACTGAACCCCCATCCTATCCACCCCCTTTTCCTTCCCAGAACTCTCCTCTTCTTCCTTTCCTTAAAAATAACCCTCCACACAGCATCCTCAAAGATGACATAGGCCCTGAGGGAAATTATTTTCCTCCTGTGTGGAGCTCATGTAAAAAAAAAAAAAATTCCCACCCGACGTCTGTTCTCTAAAGATTGCAATCCGTCTGTTAAGAGCACCCATTTCTGCACAGATTTGAGGGTATTTTTCAGGTATTTTGGAGCTCCAGACCAGAGGTGGCTGCCAAATTCAACTGTGGGGTGCACTTGTGATTTGTACAGGGTAAGCATTGTGTACTATTAAAGTATCTGCAGGCCCTGTACAGTACGTTAGGTTTTTGGGAGGTTAACTTAAATTGTGGAATGGAAATTTTACAAAAGATCGACAGCAGAGTGTTTGTTTTTGCGAAATACTCGTTTTAATTGTTAAGATATTTTGTATGTATGCACTATTATAATCAAGCTTTCACTAATTTGGCACTTGTCCGGATTTTGGGGTGGCAGATTAATGAAAGAGTACTGCATTAGAACCACGGCTTCTTGGAAAAGTCACAAAAAAATGTATTGGACTTGTATTTAAGAATGCCAGAAAACCGACGTCTGCATAAAACACTGGAGGTAATTCCAGAGAGAAGGCGTCTATTTGGCCGCACATCCAAAGTTGGGGAATACAGCTCCAGAGGATGTGCGAGGAACGGCTCAGGCTGCTCTGGACGCAGCCACTGACGCAGCCCAGGAAGCCTGGAGATGTTTTGTCAAAGCGATGGAATGAGGAGAAAAAGATGAGATAAGATCCCTTAACCTGCAGATCCTGACATATTAGAACCTGCATATCCAAACAGTGCTATCAACAGGCACATTTTAAAACACATAAGACAAATCTATATTCAGTTAATTAGTCAGACATCTCCAAATACTAAGTTTTGAGTAACAAGAAAAGCAATTTTCAAATGCTCACCCTAAATCAAATATTATTTACACGTGTCTGCGTTTTACATATTAAACTACAAAATAACACCGGGAGGCACGCCGGTCTGGTACATTAGTATGACATTTTAAAATATCCTACTAGTGACTCAGACAACATCAACATTTTGTTTTTTTTTTCATGGGGTGAGGTTTGTCTAGGTCTTAGAGGCGGATGACCGGAACACACTGAACCCCAGATTCCTACCCACCTCTTAAACCATTTTCCTTCCCAGAACTCTCCTCTTCTTCCTTTCCTTAAAAAATCCTCCACACAGCATCCCCAAAGATGTCGTAGGCCCTGAGGGAAATTATTTTCCTCAGGGTCTCCTGTGTGGAGTTAATGTAAAAAAAAAAAAAGAAATATTTTTTACATGTGTCTGTACTTTACATATTAAACTATAAAATAACACCGGGAGGCATGCCGGTCTGGTACATTAGTATGACATTTTGAAATATCCTACTGTAGCGTGACCCAGAAAATATCATTTTTTTTAAATTAATACAGACAATATTAGCGAAACCCAATTGAAAATCTGAATCAGAAAAAGATATGGTTTCATCTGGGGCTCGAACCCAATCTTTTTCTGATTTTTCTGTTTCAGATTTTCGATTGAATTTCGCTAATATTGTCTTCATTAGATAAAATATTTCAATTTGAAGTTTTACCCATTAACCACTAAGGTATTTTGCGATTATGCATGTTTTTTGTCTTTTCGCAATAGGCCACTTGCATGGATTTTATAACGACTTGGAAAAAATATGGATAGATCTTTTTACTAAGATTACGAAAATGTTAGTAAAATTTTTTAGAAATGTACATTTTTTTATTTTTAAATAAATAAATCCATTATTTGGGCTCGTGACGTCACTACTTGGAAATGTCCCGTCTCCGACAATGTTCCTATTAATTTTGTAAAATTCCACACTGATTTATTTTTTTTATATGGCATCACTTTGATTTCAGGCGAATTTTTGAATTCGTTCACTAAATTTATTGTTTGTTCTCTGCGAATTTATCATTTGGTTTGAATTTTTGACAGATGTTATGAAGAGAACCCCGTACATTTTAGATGTCGATACGTGTTTTAGAGGTAAAATGGTTATGGTGCTGATTTTTTCTGGAGGGGGCACAAGGGGCGGACGGGCAAAAAAATCAACAATTAGTATTAGGATTTTTTTTCTAGGGGGGGGGGGGGTGCAAGGGGCGGACGGGCAAAAAAATCAACAATTACTGTTAGAAATAAACTTACAGTATCATACTATAAGTTTATTTCTACAAGTTCAAGTATGTATAGGAAGGGTTATGAAAGTGTCAAAACAATAGAAAAATTAAATGTTTAATAAAGACAGTTTTTGCTGTATGTACCGTGATGGGATCTCCACACTACACAAAAATACCGTCTGGGGGGCACGTGCCCCCCCCCCTAAATCCGCCCTTGCTTATTATTATTATAATTTACAAGTACAAGTATATTACATTGGATTTAGTAATATAGACGTTGTACATTATAATGATTTATGATCAATAAGGATCAAGGAAAAAAATATTGATGAGATGTAATATTTTTGGTATACCTCGTTATTCTCCTGTGCCATTCGTGTGGAAAACGTTCTTTTTTTAAAATGATTTTCGGCTATGTAATTATCGTTTTTTCACACCTATAAAATTATGTCCCGTCTTTCCGGTTTATAAAAAATGGTCTGATTTTTCAGATTGAAATTTTCAAAATATCCCCAGGGTTTCAAAAATACGATTTAAAAAAAAAATAAAAAGAACAGAATGTCTTAGAATATTTGCCTAAACCGGATTTTTTTTTTTTAAATGTGATGCAAGTGGCCTATTAAAGCTCTATAAATGAAACATTTCTGAATGTAGCCGAATACTAAAAACTGTTTTTGAAAGGCTATGAAATAACCTTTCAAATTGTGTTATAAAAAATAAATATTAACATTTGTAAATATTAAAATTTAGAATGCAAACATAAAAAATTGTAAAAATGCTCATGTGATGTTTTTATGTGAAAACGGTACTAAAATCATGGGTTATGTAAAAAAAAATACTTATTTTATTGTATAAATGTATAATAAACAATTTTGTCACCTCACTTTTTTACCATTTCATACAATAATATTTAATAAAAAAATAACAATGTCTGCGCGATGGCGATTTGGCGGGTGAAAACTGTTTCTACAAAATAAGTCTTTTTATGTACTTCTATGGACAACTTTGAATAGAGATGTGAAGCTTGATTCAATATGGGTCTTCTACTTTTTGTTTTAAGGTTGTCACTAGAACAATAACAGAGTTATAACGATTTCTGTGGGAACACACGCGTTAGCGGGAAAACACGCTTATTGTACTTGACTGCTATTGTTATATTGTCGTGTAAACATGCTTACAGATCGGAGTGGTTAGGGAACGTACCCATACTACGTGACCGTGAAAATATTTTTTTTCTATTTAATTCTTCATTATAATTGATTTGGTGGTGTTTATGAGTAATCTGAGAATTGTACCAAAATGTACACTTTTACATAAACTCAACTCAAATTTCTTGGAGATGTCTGACTAATTAACTGGACAATCGAAATGTCACCGCTACAGATGCTGTCGTATGGTTTTGCTTTTAACAGTGAATAGTCATGAAAAGGTATGCTAGATAATATTTTCTCATAGTCAACTAGATTCCCGCTGGTCTCTCTTAAGAATCTAGTTAAACAAACATTATTTTTTGCTAATAAAGCGTCGATGACACACGGCTAGTTTACAAGCTACTATCTGGGAAATTCACTATCTGTTAGTAAACTCGCCCAGTGTCATCGTGTCACTTGCTAACTAGCAGCAACTAGCAGATTGTTGACAATCTACGAAAAAAAGTTGAAAGGTCGTCAACTTTACTCGCCTACACGCTTGCTCGTGATTGATTTATTTACGTTTCCAACATGACTTCCGATAAACAGCTGATTTCGACTGTCAAACATCTGAAGAATTAGTTCACGCAGACGTCGTTATTCTTGTTACTGGCGCTAAAAGCGACCTCAGTTTCCTACGCTTCTGAGCGAGTGGACTGTGTCATCATGACAATCTCACTCGCCGATTTTCCCGCTTTTAAACTTAGTAGATAGTAGCTTATAAACTAGCCGTGTGTCATCGACGCTTAACAGTTTAGAAGAGCGATTCTATATCTTTTGTGGGATCGTTATGAGATAACGGACGTGATCTCCTGTCAGATTTGTGTGATTTTCTATGGGCCGACGTCAGATTTCAGCTGTGAGCTGTCACATATTTTAGTTAAGATCATTTTAAACACAAATTCACATCCGTTATGTCGTAACGATCTCACAAAAGATATAAAATTCTTCTGAAAAGATAAAAGTGTGTTTTGGGTAAGTGAGCTCAAATTTTCCTCACTTTTGATGAAATTGATCAAACATTTCTTGAACAGTTAATCAATTTGATCGGCCTGTCTAGGGCCTAAATGTCTCGTGCAAATTGGTGACATAAGTTTTCTTACAAGTTGGTATGGACTACACTTCTTGAGGTTATTGCTTATAGTAGGGGAGGCATTGACGCTAAATGGGTAGTTACTCGAGCGTCGTGGGGACCTATTGGATTGCAAAGATTAGATGCTAAAAAGAAAAAAAGTTTATATGATGTATGCCATTCCAGTGGTGGGGAGAGCGAGTATAAATTTTCAAACATGTAAAAAAAAATCGTCACCATGACATACTCGAGCTCGTCAGATTTTAATACCGTATACGCCCTACGTGTTTCTGATAACGGGAAGATATTAATCTGACGACTTGAGTGGTGGGGGTGGCCGTATGAAGAGGTAGAAAATTGAAAAAAAATGGATTTATTCGAGCGTGTCAGATTAAGGTAATGTGAGTTAATTACATGCAGAAAAGTTTACATTCCAATAATCTGACGATTTGGACGTAACCTAAACTCATGGCTGATTTTTAAAAATGTAAAAAAAAATCGTGACCTTGACTTACTCGAGCTCGTCAGATTTTTATACAGAAGGTTCAGCGTGATGTCCTTGTTGTGCTGACCAATAATCTGACGATTATGTGGAGGGATTTTCTTAATCTGACGGTTTAAAAAAAAAAATAGAATTTTTTTTGTTGTTTTTATTACTGAATAGAACAATGAACAAAAAATAATATGGGTATAATGATAAAAAGAAATATTTTATTTATTAAACTTCTTTACAAAATGAATTAACCAAAGCGTTGTAAATCTACGAATGCGAACGCGCGACCCAACGGTTAATTAGGCTCTGGCTGCGACCATTGACGTATAATGGACAGAATATATCTACCTAGAGAACAAGCGCCCGAAGGGAACCGAAGCGCGGAGGGGAAATACGAAGTTTAGCCACTTCGGCAGGTGGAAATCGTCAGATTATATTATTTCCATGATCCTTACATTATTTCCTTCAAAATAAAAAAAAAATTAACCGCGCTCGAGTAAATCCATGTGACGTTTTTTTTTTGAAACTTTGTGACTCGCTAACTTTCTTACGTTACGTTCAAATCGTCAGATTATTGAAATGTAAACTTTTCTGCATGTAATTAACTCACATTATCTTAATCTGACACGCTCGAGTAACTACAGGGATCGATTTTTTTTTACTAATCTGATCGGTTGTCCTAGCCGCACCCACCAATATTATGGGTTCATATATGGTGGTAGTCCATAACAAGGTCATGAGGTATCTCCCCTTAGTTAATCTGACGCGCTTGAGTAAATCCCAAAATCCCTGCTTCGCCTCCCCTACTATTACATTGATTACCCCGTCCTTGCTTGCAATAAAGGTGTCATGCCAAGCGGAAAAAACTTTTTGGGTTTGTTTCAAACTTTCGTCACATTTGACATTTGAGACTTGATAGGTGCTCACTATGTATTCGATAAAAAACTGAAACGGACCTAGAATCTGCATTTTGCGGGGATTAATTAAAATGTCGAAAAATCAAAATGGTGCTAATCATTCCATGTCAATTGTGACTATGTCAAATGCGACAATGTCAAATGTGACAACGTCAAATGTGACAACGTCAAATGTGACAACGTCAAATGCGACAATATCAAATGCAACATTGTCAAATGTGACAATGTCAAACGCGATAATGTTAAATGTGACAATGTGAAATGACAAAAAATGACAATGTTAAATGTGACAATGTCCAATATTACGCTGTCTAATGCGACGATGTCAAATTTGATGCTGACATGAAATGTGAAAATATCAAATATGATGATGTGAAATGTGACCATTTTTTAATTTAATGATCTACATTGAATTTAAATGGGTTACATAACATTTTTTTTCATAACTTTTAATGACTTTTCAAAGGGGTGTTGAAATTGCATGATTGTGAGTTGTCATTTTGTGATGTTGTGAAATGATATAATGTAAGTAAGTATGTTTTCTGTATCTCTTTGTAAATAATAAAATTAGATAGAGCCTAAGAAATCATAATAAATTGTACAGCACCCTTAAGGTAATTTTTCACAAAAAAGGCACTTACAAATTATCTAATTATTAATGTCAAAAGTGACAACGTTAAATGTGACATTGTCAAATGTGACAAAAGTTCGAAACACCCCAACACTTTTTCGTTATATGTTTTTGGGGTGTTGTGCCGTGTTGCGCTACCTCCTTCTTTAGCCAACGTTTCGGACATCGTTGCAGTGTCCATCATCAGGGCAGATCCGGTAGATGTGTAATTACGGCACAACACCCCAAAAACATATAACGAAAATGCTTCTGGCCGTGAAAATCTTAAAACTTAACCACCCCAACACTGTTTCAATATTTAAAAGATAACTCAGTAGTTTTTTTATTGCACTGATTCTAAAGAGAAACCATCACGATTCTACACAGTTCTATAATGAATGGATCACATTACGATAATTCGCATTTTACGATCCATAGCATGTTTAGACGCCAGAAAGCAGCGGAGGTTTTCGTCCTGGCCACGCTTCTTTGGCGTATTTCTTCTTGCGCGGTTCGTTGGACGGCCCCTGCGGTCCCTCCACAGACGTGTCGCTCATGACGGACCGGTTATTGTTGGTGACGCTGGTATTGGCAGACAGGTTCGCGGAAACATTCTCACTCTCGGATATGTCCATGCTTTCATAAAGGTCCACATCAGGCGCCGGGTTGGGGAGGGACATGCCGAGCCTGTAATAAAAATTGAAAAAAAAATTGCACAATAATGAAAATGGATCATACAGAATTGAAATAAACCAAGAATTCGGAAATCTTATTAAGCACAGATTATCTGAAATCTTATCTGAATGCATCAGAAAACTAAAAACTATTTTTGAAAAGTGATGAAATATGCTAAATTTTACAACTCAAAATAAACATATGATTTTTAAGAAGAAATAAGTAACGCAAAAGAATTCACAAACACTGTAATTATCAAACAACTTTAATAATAAAATAATAATAATATCTTTATTTGGAAAACAAACAGCTTTACAAAGATACATAAAAAAAGAGTGATAAAATAAAACAGTAAGCCTAAAAACATGTTTTCCCTGATAATTTTTTTTTTTTTTTTAGTTTAGACAAGACAAAAAATAGTTAAGAGAAGCTAAATACTTAAATATGCATGATAAGAATACAGAAAAATACAATAAAGGGTAAACTTATAATCTTATAGGAGTATAAGGATGTTATGTATGTAATTAGGGAATATGTAAATATATTGCAAATTAGGAAAGAAATCTGATAAATCTGTAATATAAAAATGAATCGCTAAATGTGTTGGTAAGCGCAAATCTCGAGATCAGCTGAACCGATTTCGCTAATTCTTTTTTTAGAATATTCCTTGAAGTACGAGGATGGTTCTTACGGAGAGAAAAATTAAGAAAATTGGGCAGAAAATTGGATAATTTCAGAAAACCCGCAAGTTTGACAGTTCGCGTATTTGAGAATGACATTTTGCAAAACAATAATTGTTAAATCAGGATTCTATTTTTGAAAATCTTTAGTTGATAAATTTATTTAAAGTAGGTACTCCCCTAATAGTTTAAATCGAATCAAGAATTTTAGATATTTTAAATAGGTACCTCTGTTAGGTACCAAATTTAATATACAAGAAAAATGGAAATTTAAAAAAAAATTGTAAAAGGTGGCACGCGGGCTGTTTACTGGGATTGAATATATGGAACGCGGGAGGAGGGTTGGCGGGACGAGGGAGCGGGAAAGGGAAGAGGGAAGGCGGGGAAGGTGGAAGGGGAACGCGGGAGGGGGGAGGGGAACACGGGAGGGGGGAGGGGGAGGGGGAGGGGAACTCCGGAGGGGGGTTCGCGGGACGGGGGAAGGAGGCGGGGGTGGAGTGGGGAGAGGGAAGGTGGAGGTGACGGAGTGGGAATGCGAGAGGGGAAGAGGAAGCAGAAGAAGAAGGGGTTAGACGGAAGGGGAACGGGACGAATGGGAAAGGACACTCAGGGAGAATTTTTTTTTTTATTAAATGGCATAGCAACGTATGCCGGGACCAGCTAGTAATACAATAAATATAAATATGGATGTTAAGTGATGTGTTGTGATGCATTACATTTATCTAATAGTGTTGCTTTGAATTTGTTGAAAGTTATATTGAAGATGTCTGTATATGTATGTGAGGTGTGTGTTGTGATAGTGGCAGGCTCGATGTATGAATGCATTTTTATAAGTAGTTGGTGTTGGAGCGGCTGTTATAAAAAAGCGATACGTTTCTGCCATTGCGACCAGGAACTCTAATATCTATTTTTTGTAAAAGATACGGGGAAAAAAGTACATAGGGGGCCATTCATTTATTACGTAAGGGGTCGTCCATTAATCACGTGAGGCTCGAAAGGGGGGGTTCTGAAAAAATCAGGAAATATCACGATGGGGGGGGGGGTGTAATGAGATATCACGTGTATTTATTTTTCGTGTTATTCCGAAAATTTCAAAATACTTTGTACTAAAAAAATACACGTGATTTTGGGGGGGGGGGGGGGGGGGTTAGTCTAAAACCTCACCACATATCACCAGAGGGGGGGGGGTTAAAAAGTTGCTAAAAAAACATCACGTGAATTATTTTTTCTTACAAGGGGGTGGGTGGGAGGGAGTTTCGATAGTTCTTACTTTGAAAAAGTATAATTTTAACTTAACAAAGTTAAAATTATAGTACATCTGTAAGTACAAATAAACATTTCTAAAAATTGTTACTTTGAAAAAATAAACTTTTTAAACAAACCAAATGTGTATTCATTTTTTCCTTTAGATTCTTACGTAATAAATATTAAACAGGGGGGGAGGGGGTCGGTCTATTTTTATTTTTTCTTATAATAGGGGGGGAGGGGTCGAAAACTAGCAAAATTCGTCATACGTAATAAATGAATGTCCCCTAGGTCCGTAGAAAGATCGACGGTCTGTAGTAAGACATCAAATTTTCCTGCATCTGAACAGGTCTTGTGGCTGGTAGCCAATGTTCTCGCGAAGACACAATCTTGATGTGAGGTTCTTTTTGAAATCTACCTGAGGAGTTCTGCATGCCACACCATACAATTTTACAGTATCCCACTATTAATTATTAATTTAACCAATTTCTTTTGCCAGCCAGCATTAGTTTCAGGGTGCATTTTTACAATGCTAATATAATTTTGTATTTAAAATAACTTCTTTTGTTGTGAACAAAAAACCAATCCTTGCAGATAGATGCAGAGGCGGCTCTAGGGATACGAAGTGGAAGTTCATTGAAAAAAAAAAGGTATTAACGCTGATATTATCAATATTCAATACCTCACGAATTTGAGAGTCAAATTACATTTAATATAGTAAATTATTTCAAGCGACAAGCATGCAATATGCAAAACCAACCTATGTTTATCAAACCATCTCTTTAGACGCATAATATTCATCATGCTGTCTCCCTCATGGCAATGCCCCAAGCTATCTTCAGAATGGGAAAGCATTTTTACTAGGCGACATAGTGCCATCTCCTTTATTATATGGTGTGTAAAGAGACACAAGATATGATATTGGGACATTTGATAAATTGACCCATCCAATCATAGGTGCATGGGGAAGGAAGCTTCCATTTAAGATGTTAGATGTCACTACTTGCTATCTCGCGGTGCATTTTCAAATAAATTTGAATAATACCAGTTGTTTTGATTTATACTCTTCTTCTTTGTGTGCCCTATCAGGTCCCCCTGACGTTGGCGATCACTCTGGAAAATGTCTCTCTGTCTTGCGCTGCCCGGAATAGCTCCTCCACACTTCTAATGGCGGTCCACTCTCGTACATTTCGCAGCCAAGACATTTGTCTCCTGCCAGGCCCTCGGCGACCCTCTATCTTGCCTTTCAATATTAATTGGAGCAAGTGATACTTCTCCCCACAAAGTATGAGACCCATATATGAAATTTTCCTGACTTTTATTAATGTAAGCAGTTCACGATCTGCTCTAGCCCGCCTGAGAATTTCTGTGCTGGTGATCATGCCGGTCCATGGGACCTTGAGCATTCTCCGGTGAAGCCACATTTCAAAAGCCTCTAACCTGTTTATGGTATTTACTTTCAAGGTCCAAGTCTCACATCCATATAGCAAGACCGACCACAAATAACATTTTTAACATTTTCTGCCTTAGTTTTTTGATTTGTATAATTTTTCATAATAATGTGTTTATTGACATCTTATAATTTTGAGAGGTCATTGATCAATTGACCCGAGGGAAAGACCGCCACCGGATAGAAGCATTTGCCATAAGTAGAGTTCTCATTGCTCATAAACAGTATTCAGTATTTCAAAAATGTTCATTGTTGCCACCTAATCCCACAGCGTACATGAGATTATACTATTTTATTTTATTATTTATTATTATTGTACAACAGAATAATTCCAATTACAGTACAACTTAGTTACCCTATCAGCATTTAGGCAAGTGACCCTTCAACGGCTGACGGCTGGCGTAGTCCAGCGGTAAGACTCTTGACTACCTCTCCGAAGATCGCGGGATCAAACCCCGGCGTGGCAAATAAATTTTATTTGATTAATTTGTGTTATTTCACAATTTATTAATTTAAAATAAGATATAGTATATTTGCGGCATGTTCCAGAGTGGAAGATACTCTCAGTATCGCCCTGGTGTAAGACCACCATTCAGAATTGAAACATTGCTTGAAATGGCTTTAGCCGTGTTTGGTGACCAGATCTGAATAGCCAGGCACTTCCCCACCTTCCTCTCCCCTATCTCCTTCCCCTCCCCACTACCCTCAGCCTCACAACATACCCCAATTGGGGATGCCATAGTCCCACTGGCTCCAGACAGGAGCAGTTGGGACTCTTGTGCAGTATTCATGTAAAAAAAAAAAAATAGTTTGCAAGTTCATTCAACAGCACCACTCCCCTCGTCATGCTATGCTTTGCCAAGACGTCTGTTCTGGGTACTTTAAATAAATCATGATGTCGACTTTGGCTGTAGTGGTCTGGTACATATAAATTAGAGATGAAACGGATATCCGGCGGCTAGATATTAGGCCCATTGTCTCGTTGCATGTCGTGACGAGTTTAGCGCCGCACAGGTACGGCGAACGCGATCAGATCAATTTGGGCGGTTTCGGTTGCCATCGTGAGTGATCGCGAAAATATTCTCTTTGATAAGAAGAAGAACAAGAGGTATATTATGGTGCTTCAATGTCAGTATTTAATCATTTCAATAATCTCGGTGTTTTTTACGACTTTTAGTTCACTATAATGGTGATTATGATTAGTTAATCATGTTAATTTAAGTTTTCGCCACTCTGCGAGGTTTTTGTAAGTTTTTACTAAAAGCTTTTAGTTTAGATATTTACATACTATTTATGTATTTATCATTAGAGTGAATATCTCAGAAGAAAATTTTAGTTTTTTGGAAGGCCTTATGGCTTTTTTGTAACTTTTTCGACTTTAAATAAAAGTCGTCATAATTATAAGCCATTTTATCGATATTTACCTCACAAAGATTAATGTATTGCATTTTATTATATGAAATTGTCGTAGTTTTTGAATATCCGGTATCCGGCCGGATATTTAGTTACTATCCGGCATCCGGCCGGATAGTAAATTTAGGCCGGATACCGGATAGTTACCGGATATCCGTTTCATCTCTAATATAAATCATAGCATCCCAAGAGAAATGGGCTATCGATGAAATTGTTCCAAATTTTGAAAGACAAAATAGCAAGACTTGCTTTCCGTCTAGTTTCTAAACTCACAGAATCAGTTTCCTCAAGTAAGTCAATGTGGTGCATGAACCTTGGATAGGTTTCATGCTTCCACATATAAACATACCTGAGGAATTTCTTCTGGATTTGCTCTAACATATCAATGTACTTCTGGTGGTATGGTGCCCAAACATCGTTCGCATACTCCAGCTTGCTTCTCAGTATGCCATCGAATAATGCTAGCATAGCTTCTTGGTTTTCAAACTGCTTACAAGTCCTGATGATGAACCCAAGAAGTTTGTAGCAAGACTGAGTGAGCAGCGAATATATGGCCAGAGAATGTCAGATTTGAGAATCTCTGAATGAACTCTCACTGAGAATGAGCATAATCACAGATAATCACCACGGCACTGGTCTTGAAAAGCGGTACTAACCTGGCTCCAAACATGGACATGCTTCCGGAGAGGGTGAGGCCTCCCGGTCCGGGGGGAACTGAGGCCGGGGGTGGCAGGTCGTGGTACAGCACCGAGGGGTGGAGGTGCTTGGACAGGTCGCGCAAGTGGTGGGATTGACCTGCAACAAGAGCAACATGATTGTAATAAAGTTAACCACTCAAGTCTCTGCCACATTCTATCAGAAGGTCAGGCCTCTGGCATATTCTGTCAGAAGGTGAGAGTATTTGCGCTTTGCAATAAAATCCAAATATCGTAACTAATATTATAAAAGTGAAAGTGAGCGTATTTGTTTGTTACGCTTTCACGCCTAAACTACTAAACCGATTTAATTTTTTTTTCACCAATAGAAAGCTAATAGCTAGAAAGCTAGCTCGGCGAGTAACATAGGCTCAATATAATGGTAAGTTCTGGCGTTATGAAATTTGTATAAATGAAAATGTGTGTGTATTTCATATATTTTAGCGGCAGGGAGGAAAAGCGGGGGGAAGGTGGGGTTCACGGAGAAGGATGAGACGTGGGAGGGGGAAGGCGGGGAAGGTGGAAGGGAACGGGGACGCATGGGAAAGGACATGCAGGGAGAATCAATTTATGTGTATTATTTTAGCAGTAGGGAGGAAAAACATGGGGAAGGTGGGAAAGAGATGAGGGAGAGGGAAGGTGGAAGGGAACGGGGACGCACGGGAAAGGACACGCACATTTGAATGGCATTATAAGAAAATGCTGGGTATCAGCTAGTACAAAATATTTCTGAATGTGTTTGAAAACAAAAAACAGTTTTAAAAGGTGATTAAATAAGATTTCAAATTTGCAAACATAAAATGGCTCTCCATACTTATTTGTAACTAAAATTACTGATAACAAATACAAATTCATTAAAAATACACATTCTCTTAGACAAATGTATTGCAAACATTATTGTCACCTCAATTTTTTGTCATTACATGTAAAAAAAATAATTAATAAAAAATTCATAAACATTTTTTTTTCAAATTGCTGTCGGAAACTTTGATTTCTTAGAGATGTGCATTTAATTTTTTCTGTGGTTACCTTTTATATTTGAATAAAAAGCGTGGTGTCTTCTCTTTTTAACACTGTTTAAATCATATTTCTCTCCATGATAGTAAGGGAGACACGACGATTTCTATAAGACCTATTACATATAAAAAAGTGAAAAAATTAACATGGGGGGTTACATTTAAACCAAAAAATGGAAATTTTGCAAAAGATCGATAGTGGCGTTTATCACCAAATACCTGTTTTAATTTTGAGCGTATCATACCACATAGCACAAAGGGCAATTCTGAAAATTATACTTAAGAGTCCCCATCAGAACCCCTACAGACTATGTTTTTAAAGCGCTGAATTTAATGTCACTGAAACAATTGTATACAAAAGATATTCTAATGTACGCATTCGAAAACCTTTACTAAACTTTACACAGACAAACTCGGGCCGATTCACAAGATCTACATTACAACACACATTCCACCAACCTACAACTAAAACTACTTTTGGACAAAGAAATATGCAATACTTCTCTATAAAATCATTTAATTTACTCCCTCTTGCAATAGAAAAATAACCGACTCAAAAGAAGCATAAGAATGTGGATTATGGACATGGGAAGAAAGAATATAGATACAATTTTGCAACCTAACAAAGATTAATTCTTGTATTGTACTTTCTTTTAGATTTAACTTTATAATTTTCCTCTGTATATTTTAACATAGGTATTTACTTATATTTCAAACAAGAAAACTTGTACAATGTGTCCTTAAAACGGGGTACCCCAGTAATGACACATTTTTCTCTAAAAAACTGTAAAACAAAGAAAAAAAAATTGTATTTATGCACTATAATCCGCCACTTTCAATAATTCGCCCAGTTTTTCGGGTTAATGATTCATTACCATTCTTAGATTAATAATTCCTTACCATTCTTAGACCCCCGCATGTCCTTTGGCTACAGGAGAGCCGGCACGTACTGATTATTATAATATAGCCAAGATAACTAATTATTAGTCATAGGCAATCAATTGAATTAGGGGAAGGAGAGCAAACCATGTTGCACGGCGTAACGCCTCCCTTTCTGTGTCATTTGTCAATAAATGAATCTGATAGTACACAGACAACTTGCATTGTAATATTGCTATAGTACTTAAAAAATAAAATCTGCTTACAAATTACTGGTCCTTTTCACAATGGCGTGTTAGAACTTTGTGAAAGGGTAAGAAATAAGAAATGATAACTCACTATTGGCAGGATAATGACTTCTCTTGTCCAATAACACTTTCCACTTTGCACTGATTATAATTTTTATCACCAATGATAATTTTGAAGATAGATTAATTATTATTATTATTATATAATGAGCAGGCAGCATTCTGCTGATGCGCTCATATCTAATTTCAATAGTTTGACAGTAAATTTAATTTTCAACTAAGTTAGTCCTTTCTTCTCTCCAAATATGAATCCAATAGAGCTTTAAATTGGTTTATGTTAGTTGCATCGATGACATGTTGTGGGAGTTTGTTCCAAGCATCCACCACTCTATTTGCAAGGAAGTGTTTTCTAGGGTTAGATGCAAAAGGTGTTTTGGTAATTTTTTTCGAGTGTCCACGGAGTATTATATTTTTACTAGTAGTGAAGATTCCTTTGATGCCAGGGCAGCTGTAATGTCCAGATAATATTTTGAAGGTCTCAATCAAGTCACGCCTTTCTCTTCTATCTTTTAAGGTTGGTAATCTTAATTCCTTGAGTCTATCTTCATATCGCCGATCTTTCAAAGCTCTTGGTATTTTAGTAAAACGTCTCTGTACTCCCTCTATCAGATTTATATCCTTTGCGAAGTAAGGACTCCATATTTGGAAAGCATATTCCAGGAGAGGTCGCACATATGTTTTGTATATTTTTAACATCATGTCCGGTGTTAGGTCAAGGAATGCTTTCCTGATTAAATATGTTAGTGAGTTTGCTCTTTTCACAATCCCAGCGATGTGCGGTTCCCATTTTAAATCTTGTGATATGGTAACTCCTAAGTCTTGTTGTAATGTCACTGCTTTTAGTGGCGTTCCATTAAGTTTGTATGCAAGTGTAGGGTTAGTTTTTCCAACATGTAGGACAGTGCATTTTTCGACATTAAGTTTTAGAAGCCAATCATTTGTCCATTGGTATATTTCATTAAGATCGTTCTGCAGTTGGTCGTGATGTGTGTGTGGGTTGGCATAGAATTTTCCTTACCATTCTTAGATTAATGATTCCTTACCATTCTCAGATTAATGATTGCTTACCATTCTTAGATTAATGATTCCTTACCATTCTTAGATTAATAATTCCTTACCATTCTCAGATTAATGATTCCTTACCATTCTTAGATTAATGATTCCTTACCATTCTCAGATTCCTTACCATTCTTAGATTAATGATTCCTTACCATTCTCAGATTAATGATTCCTTACCATTCTTAGATTAATGATTCCTTACCATTCTCAGATTAATGATTCCTTACCATTCTTAGATTAATGATTCCTTACCATTCAGGGCCGGATCTACGAAATCTAGCGCCCTGTGCAGTAGGTACCGATGGCGCCCCCCCCCCCCTACATTTTTATTTTGATTAAAAATTCGTTTACCCCAATTTTTTTTTTTTATGAAATTTTTTTTTTTTACGCTAATTTATCAAATAAAATCAAGACATATAAAGGGTGTAACCCTATCTAAAGTTTTCGAATAAATAAGCCACGATCTATGTAATTCTTCTCCATTAGACAGTTTCTTGTAATAATACTTAGTATTAAATTTACGCTTGTTCGTAATAGGAAAATCAAAACCTTTCAATTGTACAGGACCTTCCTGAACTAATAAACTAATGGAATTTTGAGATAACTTTGGCCAGCATCCGGGATCTTTCAATTCAAGCTCTGAAAACAGAATTAAATTTAAACTGCTATCAGTGACGTTATTTTTATCTTCTAATAATTCGACCGGAGGAATTTGTGCGATAGATATCTGTTTAGATGTGCTCGGGACCATTGTAACGTCATTGCGCGGGACATCATTTTTTATCGGTGCTGGAGAAATTGGAATAAAAAATTCCCAATGGAAACGAGTTTTTTTATGTCATTATACTCTTTAATTCTAAGTTTTAGATTCTGCGAGCCTGAAAGTTTTTTTAATTATTGTTCTATTCATTGTAATCCACAACCTCTAACAACCAATAGAAATTTAGTTATAAATTAAAAAATCTAATAATATAACCTCAAATTTGTACCTTGCATTTCCATTTCTCCTGTGTTCTGTGTTGAGCGAACAAACACGAACGTATCTACGGTATCAACGGCTTACGAAAGACGCTTACACTGATTATTACTGACTGTAAAATAACAAATCTAATAGAAATTAATTATAGGTACATTTAACGAACTTTAACTGTCAAATCAATGATGAAACTGTTCTGTTGCAAACCGTGCGATGTTTATGCTAATGGAATTTACTGAAGATTTCATAAGAAAATGGTCTTTAAGTCCCTTCTCCTAGAGACTTAAATCGTACAAAAGCATTTTGAAAGGCGCCGTCGGTTTGTTTGTTCTCTTGAATAAAGGTACGGCGCTGTGATTGGTTAATGAATTTGGATCGCACTCATTCGTCGTAAAAGACGGTAAAAGATATATGGAAAAATAGATCTTACGTTTAAACTAAATATATGGAATTTGTAAAAAAATTCTGTAACTGACTATAAATTCGTAAATCGTTGAATTCAAACCAGATGCGTGCGCAGTCTGTATCTTTGGAAAGTGTGGCTAGAGCGTAATAATTATTTCGTACTATGGGTAATTTTTAAACGATTCAGGGAATATTATAACAAATTTTTAATACAATATTTATTTTCTCACGGCGCCCCTTCGGAGTTGGCGCCAGGTTTTTTGCACGTTTTTGAACGTATGGCAGATCCGGCGCTGTTACCATTCTTCTTTTTCTCTTCCCTTTGATTTCACAACACACCCCAATTTGGGACCTAGTCCCACTGGTTCCGAGCAGTCGCAGCCGTTATGCGGCATACCAAAATAAAAACCAACTCACTCTCTTCTCCCGTTGAGAGCTTCATCCTCTTGGTGCCGAGGGGTCCGGCTGTCGGCACTATGGTGGTCTTCACCAGATTCCGGAAGCGCCCCACGCTGGGATCCACGTCCTCGGGGTTGATGATGTCTACGTCCTCGTTGAAGGATACCTCCCGGCGCTGGCGTTTCGAAGGTGGCATCGAGTTGGAGGATACGCCGATAGCGCCGCGCTTGTTGCTGGAGTTCTACAACGGAAGATTATAATTAGTTAACTAATTAACCATCATGCCGTTTTTTTTCTCGCAAGAGTAGGCAGAGAGAATAAATCGGCACACAACTTTGCCTTGGCACTAGTGACGTGAACCCGGGATTATTCTCCGAACTAATATCTAACTAATATTATAAACATGAAAGTTTGTATGGATGTTCATGTGTTTGTTACTCTTTCACGCAAAAACTACTAAATGGATTTTAATGTAACTTTACAACAATATAGCTCATACATCAGAATAACATATAGGCTATATATAATGGTAAGCTCTGGCATTATGAAATTTGTATAAATGAAAATATGTGTATTTCATATATTTTAGTAGCGGCAGGGAGGAAAGGCAGGGGGCAGGGGTACGGAAGGTGGGGTTTACGGAGGGGGAAGGCGGGGAAGGTGGAAGGGAAAAGGGACGCACGGGAAAGGACACGCAGGGAGAATCAATTTATTTCTTTGAATGGCATTGCAACGCATGCCGGGAACAGCAAGTAAATAAATAAATAAATAAATTATCATTTGGAATTACCTTGAAAGCTAATTGTTGGGTATTTTGTGTACACAATCTTGTTTTTAATTAAAAGGAAGGTATTTGACCAACTCAGAAGCATATAATATCATTTTGTTACTCATTCATTTTGTTGTGACGATAATTACCTCGAGGTATCGCGGTGGATCTATAAACTACATAGCGGTTATGTCGTGTGCTCCTTAGCATAGATACAGGGGTAAGTGATTGGTCATCTCTTTTCCTTACATACCTTGTTTTTTTCCTGCACATACTATCACCCAATTCCAGCAAAAACTATTTCGTCTCGTTTCGTTTTTACCGTTCATTACAAGTGCATCACAAACTTTAAATAATTACCTTCATATCTGTTGCATCGTCAGTTGAAATTCCAAGCATGGAGATTCTTCGGTTATGGGCGGTGTTGAACTCTGTCAAATTCTGAAATCAAGGTTCAATTTTAAAAAACTCAGTTAGGCTTAAATTATACTAAACTAATAATAACTTAATATCAATAATAATATCATTAGAATGTGAAAAAAAAAACAAAACTTTTGGATACAACACAATAAGATAAAAATCTTTGGTTGCAAGCACTGGATAGACAATCAACGGAAGTGTGAAATCTCATATGGAGGTTTCGCTGTTTAGTGATTTGAAAGAAAACTGATTGCCAATTCGCATAAGACCTTTTGAATTTGAGACACACCAATGAAAAAATTGGCCATCATTGGGTTCACAGCTGTGTGGCGGGTCGGATTGGGAAAGGCCAGTTTGACCTTTGACCTCTCTCGATCCATCACCTTTCACCGCAGTGGGAGGAATACAAGAAAACACGTCCGTCACCCGTGGACACACTGACCCCCAGATTCCTACTCAAGCCTCATACTTGTTTCCTTAACCTGTCAAGGGCCAGGGTTTTTTGGAAAAATTTTTGGAAATTACCTTAAGAACAAGAATGGAGGAAGCTATTCTGACTTTTTCCTTGGTACAGTTTCTTTATACAAAAAATTTAAAATCGCATCCAAATTATTTGAATTAATATTCTTTTTTGAAATTCCAATCTCGCGCGCGGGCGCGTTCCTGGCCTTTGAAAGGTTAACAGAAATGCCTCTCTATTATTTCCTTAAAAATACCTTACATACAAAATACCCTACAGAGGTCGTCTGTTATTTGGTTTTTAATGTTATATTACTGGCAAACCCTACTCAAGTATTTTTAAATATAAATACATATGTTATTTGTAAATCTCTAACTTGAAGTCATAGTTGTAAATGTAAATGTTATTAAGTCACTAGTTTTAGGTCAGCATTTATATGTCTTAGTCATAAGTCACTAGCTATAAGTCTTAAGCCGCATCCAGATATGCGGGACTCGCCGAGTGCCCAGCCGATTATTCGCCGAATCGTGAGTAGTGGGGATGGATGTTCGTAAATCGCATAGATTGTCAGTGCTCGCCTTGCTCGGCATGTTGTCGGTTCCCATAAAAAATTAGGCATTCGGACAAGGCCCGCAAGTGTGTAAAGACATACTCACTATTTGGCGAATACGAAGCCGAGCACTTGCCGATTAATCGGCACTCGGCAAATCCCGCATATGTGGATCCGGCTTTAGATATAAGTCACCAACTATAATTGTAAATCCTAGTTGTAAGTCAGTAATATAAGTCACTAGCTATAAGTCTTAGATTTAAGTCACCAAAATACTTGTAAATCTTAGTTGTAAGCCAATAATTTTAATTATTTTATGTATTTATTTGTACAGCGCCCTTGAGATGATTTTTCACAAAAAACAGCACTATACAAACTAGCCAAATATTATTATTATTATACAGCATCCCCAAAGATGACAGGCCGAGAGGGAAATTATTTTCCTCAGTGCCTCCTTTGTGGAGCGAATTTAAATTTTAAAAAAAAAATCAAGAATGAATTCCGATTTACATGTTCGGTGAACGAGACTTTTCAACTCTTATGCTTCAGACAGACCAATAATATTGACAATCTGTTTCATCAATTTCACTACAAGTAAGGAAAATTTAACCTTACTTCAGATACAGACACGCCTGACATCATTCACTGTTTGCAAACAAAATGTTTCAAATGTCATATTACCACAATTTGTTTTGATGTTGACAATATGACAAATAATTTAATATATTTATATTCTGGAATGTAGGAAGTTAGTGCAATCCCGCACACCCCATAAACATATACAATTAGGAGATTAAAATGTACAAAAACATAATAATAGATAAAAATTCAATATGTCAAAAAAATAAAATAAAATAAATTAACAACAATAATAAATAGTATTACGTACATAAAATCAATCTTACTCAACTAGTTTTGCATAACACTGTTAAATAATTGTACTAACATCCATTTCTGTCTGTGATTCCGGCAGACCAAGTAATATTCCTTCAGAATCTGCAGCAGGAATATCCTCCATGATACTTCTGTTGTTGCCAGATGGCCGTTCTCTAAATAAATAAATAAATTCATTAATTTTTACACATTACAACATTATTAGAACATCACTTTTCTAATATAATATTATGAGCCACTTGCACGTTTTTTTTTTTAATTTTATTTAGTTTTTTTAACATTTTTAACCGTATTTTCAAACACAATAATAAATAAATTTTCAATAAATGGAAAATGTTCAATGACTAAATAAAATATCATGAGAGAGGACTTGACATACCAATAAAACATTCTGTCCAACGGTTGAACAAAAATGGCGGCCAAGATAGAGCCAATATTTATTACTTATTATCGTATGAACTGAATAATAACCATGGAAACCGACGCTATTTTTATACAAGCGTTTGGACAGAATGTTTGGTAAATGTTTGGTAAGTATTTGGATCGGTATGCCAATATATTTGGGTATTTTGTTTAGTCATTTTTAATTCCTTGGAAATTAAAGAATTTTTAATAAACTCTGTAAAAAAAACCATTTTTTGTGTATCATTTTGGGGTATTATGCCATGTTGGGAGGCGAGTATGGGTACCGCCGCCCCGGGAATTTATTTTATTAGATAACCAACATGTCTGCCATAGGTCACCCCAAGTGGTTTGCTACGTTTGGTGACTTAACAGGGGTGTCCAGGTTCATGGGAAGAGGTTTTTTCGGGTCTTGGCGGCGGATGTGTCTGCCCACCAGCTGCAATGCAGGCCGGATCGGGAGAGAATGGTTGAGGGAGTCCCTTTGGATTCTCCACCCGTACTCTCTCGGAACATTGCGCCGTAGTGGGAGGGATGGATTCATATGTCCGTCACTCCTGGACACACTGATGCCCGGATTCCTACCCACCCCTAATATCCTTTTCCTTCTAAGAATTTCCTCTCCTTCCTTTCCTAAAAATGCCCTCCACACAGCATCCCCAAAAAAAGACATAGGCCCTGAGGGGAATTATTTTCCTCAGGGCCTCCTGTGTGGAGCTAATGTAAAAAAAAAAGTTGCGCTACTTCATTATTTAACCAACTTTATGGACAGTGTTACAGTATCCATCATCAGGGCAAATGTGTAATTATTAGATACACTCTGTTATTATCATTGAACAGAATGTTTGGTATACATCTACCCTGATGATGGACAATGTAAATATATATTTTTTACATTACTTAACTCCACACAGGAGGCCCTGAGGAAAATGATTTCCCTCAGGACCTATGTCAAGTATCAATTTTTAGAAATGTTTATGTGTACTTACAAAGGTACTAATAATTTTAACTATGCACATTTTTGTGATCTTACGTAAGAACTATCGAGACTTCTTCCCACTCCCTTGTAAGAAAAAATAAGACATGGTCGACCCCCGTCTAAATCGTCTTACGTAATAAAATGAATGGCCCCTTTTTTGTAAGTTTGAACAAATTTACAAATTTTAATAACATAAACAGCTGTCATTTAACTGTCAAATTAAATCAAGCTAACTAACTTAACATCAATCCGTTTCAGAAGGGGTAGGCAGAGAATGGACTGCTACACAACCCTGTCTTGCACACATTATTTATTTCATTCACATTCATATATCATCTCATACATAATCTTCTGTTATTCTGATTCGTGACATGGCCGGACTGAAGTATTTGATTCACTTGATCATGCCACATCTATATTCGAGTTATATTTTCAATATAAGAATTACACTTATAACATCATATTATAAGGTCGAACATCAAAGAAAAAAAAAATAATTAAACATTGATTGATAATTTCATTAAAACAATGGATAAGCACAGTTACTGCCACCTCGGAACAGGCTCAGCCTAGTGAGGTGGTGTTTACCAAAACCAAAAAATATGTATTACACTTCAACTGTTAAAAAAAATGTATATGTGTTTATCTTGGTTAATAAATAATTAAAAAAAAAAAAAAAGTTATATCACAAGCAAAAAACATGTTTTTTTTTTCAATGCATTTAAATAAAAATATTTTGATGTATTTTCTTCTTTTTTTTTCTAGTACACGTTTTCGTATTCTCAGTAAAATAATATTTAATCAAAATAATTTCTCTAGACCAATTGAAAAAACATGCAAAGTGCTCATTAGACTAAAATTTGAATATTTTTTTGTTAAGTAGGTACTTAAATGTTTTTAAATGACAACACCAAATTTTGACACTACTTTCAAAATTATGAATATTTAGAATAAGAATGGAATACAAATTATTATTATTACAATTTTTTAATAGTTTTCGTTAATAAGGAATTATATAAGACACTTATTTTTTTGGAATAATATTTAGAATTATTATTGTATTCTTTTAATTATTTATGATTGGTGAAATGCAAATTATTTCGGACAAAAGTGAATGAAATTATTGTTACAACTGTTTACTAAAAATTAAAATATTTTTTAAGTAGGTACATACCTACATTAAATATAAAACTGTAGATGTAAAGCATTGAAGGGCCTTTGACCAGCCAGCGGCCGAGATTCCATATTTCGTCGAAAGATGTTCTTACTATCGTACAGGGCAGTTCCAATCAGAAAGATTAATTATTCTCCATACCAGCCTTTTAAAATTATAACTCAATTTCGATTTTATTTCATTCTAAATTTGTTTTAATTTATATCTACATCTAAAAATGCTGAAAAGTGTGATGATAAAACTATTGCAGTTATGTACTTTTTGCAATTATTTTTTGATCATAAGTATTTATAATTTTTCAATAATGTCTAAGGGGCCGTTCAAGTATTACGTAACGCACTTGGGGGGGGGGGTCTTGTGAAACGTTACTGTGCGTTACGAGGGGGGGAGGGGGGGGATTAGAACAACGCGTTACCTAACATGTTTTTCTTTATTTAGATAAAAAAACTAGGGAATTAAAATCTTCCAAGTTGGCAACCCTTTTCGTTCTCGAAATCTTTTGTTTTATTTATTACCGCAAACGCGATTAAAACAAGTAAAAAGGTATTTAAGCGGCTTTAGGGGGGGGGGGGGAGGACGGAAAAACGTTACGGCGCGTTACTTGGGGGGGGGGGGTCAAAAATCTTCAAAAATTGCGTTACGTAATACTTGAACGCCCCCCTAAGCAAAATAAGAGTGTAAATTTTTTTTAAATTTATTAGTTTGTAAGACCGTAAATAAATAGACGAACTGAAGTATATTTGTCACAAAACACGTGTGAGGATCTTTTTTAAATGATTTTATTTAAACTAAAATTAAAATTCTGAAAAATTTATTTCCCAGATAATTTATTGACTTATTTTGCTGCATGATTATACGATTTGAAATGCATGTTGTATAATATGAAATTTGGTTTGAAAATTTAACAAATCTGCCAACGACATAAAAATAAACATTTTTTCTCAAAATTTAAAACATGCGTTTACCAGATAAAAGAACAGTCTTTCGAAATCAATTTATAATTTTTTGTGGAAAAGAGTCAATACATCGAAAATTTGATTTAAAAATGACATATTTCCGGTTTTCTCTGGTTATTCCCTCAAGAAATTCAATGAAAAACAAATTTTCATAATAGAATGAACGATGATTTATACTATTTTGATTTTGAGTGATGAAACCGGAAAAACATATTAGACAAAGATTAAAAATATATAAAAGTGATGTTGTTAGGGAATTCAAGTAGTAATAACATAATATTTTCTCTCAAATAGTCTGAAGGTTGTTAGCATTGGCGCTACTTGCGGCCAACGCCAAACCCAAAACCTGTAAAGGACATGCAATAAACAAGCCGGCGGCTAGCTCTGCACAGCCGGCGCGAGCAAGGTCCCTCTTAAACCCAGGGCGAGTGTCTGTGGTTCGCTTGTTAATTCCTACACCCCTTCCTTTCCTCAAAATCTCCAGGTCTCCTTCCTCAATCAGAACACAGTTGTTATGCACGAAAAAGGGTTTTATTCAATTAAAGGTGAACAGGGTTCTACAAAAGGCCAGCATCGGCACTACACACATGAGTATTTGGCTATCTCTAATTAATTCTATCATAACGGGGGGAGCTTCTCTCAACTCTCTCTACACGTGTTTAGTGAATTTAAATGTCAGTTCTTAGCACACAGAGGGGTAGCAAGGTTCATTGGTACTCACAAGCAGGAGATAGGCGGTCGGCAGACAGGATACTGGGTAGGCGTAAACCTCTTTTAAGCACAATACACAATTAAAGTAAAACATCGTGAGCGTTTACGGAGAGCGCCTAGCGCAATCACGGGGACACAGTTGTTGCGCCCTAGGCCGGCGAAGGAATGAATGCGGGGAGCTGCTCGGCGCTTGGCTACCGGCGCCGCGCGGTGTGGGGAGAGGGGGGCGGAGGGCCTGTGCAAGGGGTCAATTCGCTATTAGCTCGCACGGGGATCAATTCCGTAACGTAACAAGGTTCAATTCTCAGCGTGCGCAAATAAATTTTATTAGATTAATTTGTGTTATTTGACAATAAGGAACTCCAGTGAAAAATATTATGGCTTTAAAAAATATTTTTATAAAGACCAATAAACGCTGATTCTGAATATTTATTTTTATTTTTTTTTTTATTAGTAATAGAAGGTACATAAATTACAAATAAATTTTATACAGTAATTAATTACATAGTAGATATATTTGATGTACCCCCATAATTAAGCAAGGCTTGTGTGTATGGGGGGGTGTTATTGTATTGCTTTTTTTATATCATTCAGTTTAAGTTTTCAGTATAATTTTTGAGGTGAGTTTTAAAATTTTTTATATTGGTATTCATGTTTCTAATTTTTTCTGGTAATGAATTAAAAAATTTTGCTCCGAGATATTTATGACTCAATTGTCCAATTTTTTTTTTACATTTTGGAGTGGGAAGTATTGATGTTTGTCTAAGACTTCTGTTATTTTTAAATGGTGCAACTTGATTTTTAATATTATCTTTATAAATTTGTAATGTTGCATGATAAAAGTATAATGCACTTAATTTTCTGACCTTAAATTGTTTGAATAAAAGTTCTGACGAATATGAGTAGGGTTTTTTTAAAATTGTTTTTATTATTGGATATGATTTTAGATTTTCACGGCCAAAAATTTTATGGTTATTTCCTTTTGGGGTATTATGCCGTGTTGCGCTACCTCCTCCTTTAGCCAACGTTTCGGACAGCGTTACAGTGTCCATCATCAGGGCAGATGTGTTTTTATTATTAGTTTTTGTGATATGTAAATTGTTTGTGTTTGATTTTTATATGTACCGCCCCATCCTATAATGCCGTATTGTATAATTGATTGACAGAAAGCGAAGTATGTGGTTCTAAGTAATTTTTCGTTTAAAATATCTCTTAAACATCTAAATATATATGTTAGTTTCCTTATTCTGTTGTTCAGAATATTTATGTGTGGAGACCATTTTAAACGTTGGTCTATTGTTATGCCCAGGTACTTAATATCAGTTTTGCTTTCTATTTTTGAACATGATATATTACATTTGTGGTTTTCTGTATTTGTCACAGAGTGGATTATTAAGTTTATTTCTTTAGGTGTTTCTTGTTTTTTAATGAAAAATGGCAAATAATAGGTTTTTTTAGAATTTAAAGTCAACAGGTTTTTATCAAACCATAATTTTAGTGCATTGATATCTGTATTTGCCATTTTGTTTAATTCAGACCAGGTGTTTGCTTTTAGTAGTAGGACTGTGTCGTCAGCGTAGGAGACAATGTCTCCATATTTAGAAATATTGAATATATCATTGACATATATAATAAATAACAATGGTCCCAAAACTGTACCTTGGGGTATTGAAAAATCGCTATATTTTGAAACGCTGACTTGATTTAGTAATTTTACTTGTTGTGGTCTTTCATGTAAATAACTAGCTATCCATGCTAAGACTTTCCCATCAATTCCTATAGATTTTAATTTATTTATTAATTTTTTATGTGATATGCTGTCGAAAGCTTTTTTCAAGTCTATAAATATTCCGACACATTTTTTATCGGAATCTAGGGCCATATATAAATAGTTGGTTATTTTTGCTATCGCGTCGTGAGTACTTGTATTTTTTTTGAAGCCGAATTGATTATCATTAATTATTTTATTTTCATCTAAGAATGTCCAAATTTGTTTTTTTACAATTTTCTCATATATTTTTGATATATTTGATAGAAGGGAAATCGGGCGGTAATTTTGTGGGTCTTTAGGACAGTCTGTTTTATAAATGGGAGTTATAATTGCTCTTTTGTAATTATTGGGAAATTCTATATATAAGTTATATTTAAAAATATTAAACTCAGAGTTTTTAAAAAATTATTAACAAGTTGGCATTATTGAAATTTTAGTGGTGATGCCACTGTTCGACGTGTCGTGACGTCACCGTAAAGTCATTGTATGGGAATGTATGATATGACACAAGCCATTGTATTAATTTATTCGTTTATTTACATACTGTTTATAGAGATTTAGTTGTTGTGTTTAGGCCTAAAATAATGTTTCAAAAATAAATGAATCTCTTATTAGTTTATTGAAAATATTCAAAAACTACTGCATAAAAAAAAAGTAATGCTTCTTCTAGGGAGAATACTTCGAACAACGGAATTCAAAATGGTGTTAGTTGATCAGCTGATTGCCCGATTCTATAGTCATTTTTCAGGAGTGATGACGTCATACGATTCACTATACATACGGTGGTTTTCAGGGGGTATTGAAAAATTAAAACTTTGACAATTATTTTAACTATTAAAACTAACTCTAAAAATAAAAATAAAAATGCAGTTATTTAAATTATTCATTATTCAGATATTCATTATTAAGTTGGTCATTATTCATTAAAAAATAAAATAAAAATTAGACTGGAGTTCTCTATTAATTAGTTTTTCAAATAATATATGGTAAATATGCAGCACGTTTCAGAATTGAAATGTTGCTTGAAATGACTTTGGCCGTGTTTGGTGACCAGATCTAAATAGCCAGTTACTTCCCCAACTTCCTCTTCCCCATCTCCTTTCCCTCCTCACAACTTTCAGCCTTACAACATACTTACTGGCTCCAGACGGGAGCAGTTGAGACTCCTGTGCGGTATTCACATAAAAAAAAATATATATACAGGATGTAAGTCGATGTACCCGAGGGATTTTAACCAGCGATTCCTGAGTATATTTATAAAAAATGTGCATGTCATTTTGCTGTCGATGACATTTTTTTTCTATTAAAAACATTAAAAATATTTTTCCATCACACGTCGCCACTGACTAGTTAGGAGCTTTAGCCTAGCGGACATTTGATAAGTGTTGCGTCTCATTCTAACAGCATATTAATACACGAAATAGCACATGTATCGCTCAAAATCATCACGACGGGATATATAACGGTGGGAACAGTAGCGACGTGTGATTGAAACATATTTTTTTGTTTTTAATAAAAAAAAATGTCATCGGTACGTCCTATTACATCCTGCATATTAAATAATAATAATAATAATAATAGTTAAAAGATATAAAACAATTATAAAATTGTGGAGAATAATTTCAACCCTAGACCATATTCAGTTTTAAAATTGGTTATAACTCAAATAAGAGAGTACATATTATAAGACGATGTATGAATGTGAATGAAAAAAAAATGTGTGCCCGTTGTTTGATGGTCCATCCTCTCTGCCTATCTTTGTGGGGAAAAGGTGTGACAGAAAGGCTTATTTTGTCACTACATATTTTTAAATGAAAAAAAAACTTAGAATTGAAACAAAATGTTATTATTTATTGAAATAAATGTAAAAACCAAAATATTATAGGATTATACAGAAAATAGGACACTCTAAAAAAACACCAGATAAATGAGAAGTACATAAGTATTTCAGATTCGCCATTGTTATTGATGTGAAAGTTGTAAAGTTACAGCAGAATTCGGACATAACGACTTCGCTTATAACGGCTTACCGTTTTTAGAGACGACAATATAAACTTAAGTTAGGTTTCATAGTTAAATGGAGAAAAGTAAAACATATCCGTTTAGTACGACTCTGTTTTAAGCGACCAACTGCTTAAAGCGATCTATTTTAATGATAATTCGTCCAGTTAGAACGACGCTCAGTGTTTTGTTTACAAAACCTATGCACCAATACCTCGCCGCCCTGCTCCTCGCCTACTCTCCGCACACGGTTACTCACCGCGCGCTAATTTACAGATTACATAAGATTTTGACACTTCACTCACAGGAGTGTTTACATATGCATCCGGCTTGTGGTAATTATTTATTTATTTTTAAGTGAATTAATTGTGTTATTTCATAATTAATTCACTTAAAATAATATATAGTATATTTGCGGCATGTTCCAGAGTGGAAGATACTATCAGTATCACCCTGGTGTAAGACCACCATTCAGAATTGAAACGTTGCTTGAAAATGGCTTTAGCCGTGTTTAGTAACCAGATCTGAATAGCCAGGTACTTCACAACATACCCCAATTGGGGATGCCATAGTCTCACTACTAAAAAAAAAAAAAAAAAAAAAAAAAAAAAAAAAAAAAAAAAAAAAAAAAAAAAAAAAAAAAAAAAAAATTAATGATCACGGAAGTTGTTCGGAAGTTCGACCTGTATAAATGCTCATGTGACCGATTACATCTGTAAATTTATTTGCGGTAAGATGGCTTCCTGTCAACAACGACCTGCTACCACCTGCTACTGTCAAATTTACGCGATTTTGTCAATAAAGACGAAAAGGCCCCAATAAAGTGTTGAAATAGATTTTAGCTTTAATTAAACAATTCTCCATGCGCTTTTAAGCCGTCAAAGGCGGCATTTAATTTCATTTTATCCGAATGACAGCTACCTGACATCTGCTGACAGCAACCGACTTCGAATTCAAAATTTCAAATACGTATAAAAACAGAAACATTAAGATTGGAAAGGATTGGACCGATAATTGAATAGAAGGATGCTCATTTTCCAGAAAACTTAAATAAGTGTAAATAAATACTAGTTTTGTAGGAAAAAAATCCTATGAAAACAATTGTCTTTTAATTTTTGACATTTCGCAACAGTGAACGGCACATTTCGGAACTATTTCTTGCGATAAGTCTCTTAGCTTATCAAACTGATTTTATAAGCTGTAAGAAGGCTGGAAATTCACGCGGGCGCGATTAGACCTGTCAAAAAACTTCCGAAAGAATATGTTCTGTAACTTGCTATAAAATACGTTTTAAAAGACTTTTGGTGTCGTTTACATTGGTAATTTGGCCATAAATCGCTTACAAGAGCGATTTACAGGAAAAAACTTACGAGTCTAAACCCATCCTAATACTTATCCTTATTAGCAAGCGTAAATCAGTCAGTGTTGACGATCTGTTGCGACACAATGATGAAGCTCGACACAAAGAGTTCCGTGAAGCGAAAGTGTTTTTCCACTGAAGAAAAAAGGGGAGGAATGCAGATCCGGGCACCGTCTGGAAATTTAATAAAAAGGCACTTTCTAGATGAGAAAAGTGTGGAAAAGCAGAATAAAACAAAAATTAAGGCGCGCTCGGCAAAATTGAGGGAGATACAACCGTTCAAAGTATTTAAAATTTCACTTTACAAACTGATATTGACAGTTCGCCCGCGTCCGCCCGCCATTTTTTTATAACCTAATACGCTAAACATGGTTTGTGATAGAAAAGAAAGTGCCCCCTTCGTAGCGCCTGCTCGCGTCACGGCAAAAAAACATCCCAGTTTTCAAGTGGTTTAGCGGCTACGCTAGGTTTGTGTAATATGGTTTGTGATTTTGGCGTACTATTAATTCTGTATTAGGTCTGGGATCCAACATAAGCAATGAAAACATGGCGAACGAACTGTCAATATCAGTTCGCGAAGTGAATTTTTAAATACTTTGAACGGTTGTATCTCCCTTAATTTTGCCGAGCGCGCCTTAATTTATTTTTTATTCATCTTCTCCACACTTTTCTCATCTAGAAAGTGCCTTTTTATTAAATTTCCAGACGGTGCCCGGATCTGCATTTCACCCGAAAAAAGTGCTATATCACACCGTTTAGAAGCCATTGAATCAAATGTAACCCTCATGAAGGAGTTAGGCGTGTCTCATGTAAAAACAAGTTAAAATTATCCGGCCGTTTTGTGGGTCGTCCGGTTAGTACGACAAAGGGTCACTGGCCCCTTGAGGGTTGTTATATCCGGATTCTACTGTATTTTGTTAAATTTATTTTTTTAAATTACCTCCCCACAGGAGGCCCTGAGGAAAATAATTTCAATCATGGCCAATGTCATCTTAGAGGATGTTGTGTGGAGGGTCTTTTTAAGGAACGGAAGGAGAGGAAGTTCTGGGAAGGAAAAGGGTATGAGGGGTGGATAGAAATCTGGGGTCAGTGTGTCCAGGAGTGACGGACGTACGCATCTATCCCTCCAGCTGCGGTGCAAAGCGATGGGTCAAGAGTCTGGCTGGAGAGTGTTAGGACTCCCTCAACCAATCTCTCCTACCACTCCAGTAAGGTGGGCAAACGCATTCGCTGCCAAGACCTAGACAAACCTCGCCCCATGAACCCAGCATCCCAGTTAGTAAACTAAGTACTGAACGAAATAAGTAGCGAACCACTTGGGGTGACCTATGGCAGGTGTTGGTTATCCAATAAAAGGGTTCAAAGGGCGGCGGTACCCATACACCCCTCCCAAATTGATGCATAACCTGCGGCCTAAATTAACCTTAAATTTATCACGGATCGTTTGCTTCAAATAATATCAAAAGGTTTGCAATCATTACTGTGAAAATTCTCCAAAACGATTAAAAACTGACCATAAATTTTATACAGTTAAATAAACAATAATTTTTACCTGATAACATAATTTCTAGTAGACGCTCCAAAATGGAAAATGGAATCAATGGGAAGTTGGGTTGGCTTGTTCGCTTCTAATCTCATTTGTCCAATGAAGGTGCCGTGGGCTAAACATAAAAGAAAAGTACACTGAAAATGCATTAACTTCCTCCAGACAGCACAAATCAATATTGTGACTATATTCCATGGGCTAAACATACAAGAAAAGTACACTGAAAATGCATTAACTTCCTCCAGATGGCAAAAATCAATATTGTGACTATATTCCATGGGCTAAACATACAAGAAAAATACACTGAAAATGCATTAACTTCCTCCAGACAGCACAAATCAATATTGTGACTATATTCCATGTGCTAAACATACAAGAAATTACACTGAAAATGCATTAACTTTCTCCAGACAGCACAAATCAATATTGTGACTATATTCCATGGGCTAAACATACACTGAAAATGCATTAGCTTCCTCCAGACAGCACAAATCAATATTGTGACTACTTTAATATATACGGATCTTTCTTTATACTTATTTGCACTTGCTTCCAAAATGGGTCAAAATTTCCTAATCCGCCCACTTCTAAATACATAAAAAAATATTGAAAAATAGTAAATATGTAGTAGTTTCTTGTAGTATTTTAGTTAAAACAAAGTGTTATTTAAATAATTTGTGTGTAATTAGATTGAAGCAGAACTTTCCGGCAAACTTCACATCATAGGGGTCGTCCATTAATCACGTGATGTTTTTTAGCAAATTTTTAACCCCCCCCCTGGTCAGGTTTTGGACTAACCCCCCCCCCCCCCCCCCCCCCCGAAATATCACGTGTATTTTTTTAGTACAATACAAAGTATTTTGAAATTTTCAGAATATTATCACGAAAAATAAATACACGTGATATATCATTATACCCCCCCCCCCTCCTCGTGATATTTCGTGATTTTTTCCGAACCCCCCCCCCCCCCCCCCCCGCTTTGGAGCCTCACGTGATTAATGGACGACCCCATACTAATAAGATCAATCACGGTGAATGTGATTGGTTGAAACTAGTGATGTGACGGATCGTTAAAAATTTATGTTCGCGGATACGAACCCGAATAGTGTTGAGATCCGCGGATACGGTTATGGATCTTTATTTTCTTATTCACTCGGTGTCGGCGCGCGAGACCTTGATTTAAGTTTTGGTTTTCTCATTTTCTTATATTTATAACAGTGGTGTTATAACTTTCTATAATAGTGATCTCATTATAAAGATAGTTTTTGATTTAATTTTAAGAAATAAAAAATACTCTGAATGGAATTACCTAAATAGTTTTTTTTTTTAATTCTACCTAATCACCTGTAGCTGTAGGTATATAGCATTTCATCCTATCAATTGAAAAATAATAAGGTAAAAGATCCGCGAGAAAAGTAACGGATACGGATCTTTCTTCTCCCTTGGATATCTGCAGATACGGATATCCGGAACATCACTAGTTGAAACACAGGAAATTTTGAATTTTTATTTAACCCCTCCGAATTTTCGAGAATATTAGCTTTTGGTGTCTTAAACGAAATGACATTTTACGAAAACTTTTAGTTATTACCGCTTCACAATTAAAGCTCTATAAATGAGATATTTCTGAACGTAGCCGAATAGTAAAAACTGTTTTAGAAAGGTTACAAAAGAGGCTTTCAAATTGTTATATTACAAATAAATATTAGCATTTGTAAATATTAAAATTTAGAACGCAAACATTAAAAATAGGTAAAAATGACTCACATGATGTTTTTATGTGAAAACAGTACTAAAATCACAGATTATGTAAACAACAATACTTATTCTATTGTATATATGTATAATAAATACTTTTATCACCTCACTTTTTATCATTTCATATAAAAATATTTAATAAAAATTTAAAATGTGGAGCGCGGTGGAGCTGCCGGTAGCAAATTTGCGCGAGTAAATATTTTTGTCAACTACACGACTGACAGCTGATTCCTGTTATGTATTTCCATAGACAACTTGATAGAAATGTGCAGCTTGATCTACTATCGACCTTTGGACTTTTTGTTTTAGGGATGTAACTAAAACAATAACGGAGTTATAACGATTTCTATGGAAACACGCGCTGACGTATAAACACGCTTATTGTACTTGACTGCTGTCCTATTTTTAACGCTTATATCTGCTTACGTTGCGGAGGGGTTAAAACAAAAATGGAACTAATGCATCTATTGCCATCTCCCCGAAGTAAATGGTAGTTTCTTTTAGCAATTTAGTTAAAACGGAGTGTTGTATAAATAATTTGTGCATATTAAAAGTGGAGTGATGAAATTTTATCCAATAAAGTTTAAAATAAATAAACTCGCATATTTTCTCTACAGGTTAATTTATAAACACTGTTTTGACCTTCACAAGTTTGTGTATTCGGTGATATTTTATAAATATTAATTAGCTTTACATTTTAAAGTGTTATTAAATGCGGAAGTTTTAATCAAATAAGTTAAAACTGAACGAAAATTTGAATATTTATTATTTTTAAACTAGATCAGCACTAGAACGGTTAAAGAGCACTCAAAGCTTGATTTGTAAATGCAATAATACGACGGATCCTTTGAAATATACGTTTGCTTATGTGGCGCATGTCAAGTTTTAGGTAAATTGTATAAAGTCTTGTAAACTTACTGCTTCCAAGATCAACAAGGAAAGCCCTGTTTAAATGCTTATGGTACACAAAAGCGGTATGGACTCTCGAACAACTGGCATGATCAATGCAGAAGTCATTCATTTGCGAATTTCTCCCAAAGAGATAGCATTTCTTCTCGTCCAACATGAGCTTTTGTATCAACTTATCTCCCTTCAAAACGTCCAAATGCAGCCCAGTTGG
Organism: Limnephilus marmoratus; assembly: GCA_917880885.1. NCBI lineage: Eukaryota > Metazoa > Arthropoda > Insecta > Trichoptera > Limnephilidae > Limnephilus > Limnephilus marmoratus. The sequence goes on along the minus strand of OU862928.1, from coordinate 20,654,732 downwards.
CGGCTTTCCCGCCCTAAAAACACAAAGTTATCATTGAATACATGCTAAAAACGCAATATTTTCGATACCATTTGAAAGATAAATTTACCAGCTTGGTACGTCATAATGGTTAGCCATTGTTTTACGGTATATTTAGTATTAATCGTCATTAGTTTCCATTGACTCGCAATGACGACCCCATGCTTGGGTTTCAGTTTGACGTTTATAATAACAATGTTGCCATAACGAATATGAGTGTATTCACAATAAAATATTTGATGCTAGTACCTACCTGTGCAAGTTCATTCGAATTCACATAAACCGAGAGTTTGTTGTGAGCGGGTTGGGATTGGTTTATTTATGAGCGGGTCCGTGTGCCTGCCCGAAGTATTATAATATTATGGGGAGGAATGCAGATCCGGGCACCGTCTGGAAATTTAATAAAAAGGCACTTTCTAGATGAGAAAAGTGTGGAAAAGCAGAATAAAACAAAAATTAAGGCGCGCTCGGCAAAATTGAGGGAGATACAACCGTTCAAAGTATTTAAAATTTCACTTTACAAACTGATATTGACAGTTCGCCCGCGTCCGCCCGCCATTTTTTTATAACCTAATACGCTAAACATGGTTTGTGATAGAAAAGAAAGTGCCCCCTTCGTAGCGCCTGCTCGCGTCACGGCAAAAAAACATCCCAGTTTTCAAGTGGTTTAGCGGCTACGCTAGGTTTGTGTAATATGGTTTGTGATTTTGGCGTACTATTAATTCTGTATTAGGTCTGGGATCCAACATAAGCCATTGATCAATGACATAAGCAATGAAAACATGGCGAACGAACTGTCAATATCAGTTCGCGAAGTGAATTTTTAAATACTTTGAACGGTTGTATCTCCCTTAATTTTGCCGAGCGCGCCTTAATTTATTTTTTATTCATCTTCTCCACACTTTTCTCATCTAGAAAGTGCCTTTTTATTAAATTTCCAGACGGTGCCCGGATCTGCATTTCACCCATATTATGTAATATGTAAGTATATATATAAGCTTTGGCTAAATTTCGGTTTAGGGGCGAAATTCCTAGAAAATCAAACTAATTATTTTTATACTAATTTGGGGTCGGGGAATCCGAATCTGAAAGAATTAGGCGGCGGCAATAATCCAGTCAAAATATACGAAAAAAGGTGCTGACCTCACATTAATTCTTAATAAGCAGAATTTTTGTATAAGTCTTGAATACGTCATTACGAATGCTATGTCAAAAGTCCCCATCGATCCCGCTCTGGCAAGGTTTTTTTTTTCGAGGTCAAAGGTCACATTTTTTGGTTTTTTGCGTATATCTCTGAAACAGTAAGAGCTATCGAAAAAATATTGAGTAAAAGTTTGTAGATCGTAAAATTCTCTACAAAAATAATATCAATACTTTTTTCTCTACGAAACACCGTTCTCGTGTTATCGAGATTTCAAACCTAGAAAATACGAATATGCACGTATGTGGCCAGTATACATCATCGGGTCATCCATTTGAAGAAAAACATATTGGAATATTGGTTTTTGTGACTCTTACGTGGAAAATACACGATTCTGAGTAAATCAACATCCATCCCTAATTCATTAGTCGGTTGGCCTGAGTAATGTCTGCTTGTTACTGCCGGCGCACACGTGCATTTTTGGGATTTTCCATAGGAACCGGCGTAAACCTGCATTTTTCGGATTTTCCGAAGAACCTGCGTTTTTGAGGGACATAACCCTAGTGAATCCAGTCAGTTTTTAACGGTTTTTCGTAGTGAATAGACGTGTTTGTTGATGATATTTTCATTTTAAATTGTGCCGTTACAAAATTTTATAAAAATGTCAGAAGTTTGCTTCATTTGCAGTAAATCTTTGATTGAAGGAGAAATTGTGGTTGTTGATCGTGGGATGAAAACTTTAATCGATTCATGATGATCCTCAGGTTTATGAAAGATTTATACGAGGATTTTTCACTATTAGACGTTCTGATAAATTAAATTGAGGTACTTCAATGGATATGGTCATTGAGCAATCTATGATGAAGTCAATGAAAACAAATGGAGGTATTGCACGAGGAAGAAGTACGCAAGAGAGCGTCATAAGTAAATGGATTTATGGCAAGCATGCATTGAATACTGTGTGTGAAAGATTGGAGGATCTCGCCAATGTTAGAATGGACACAACCGATCAGCATGTAGATGCATGTGATTCCCGCGAAAAAAGAGATATTGAAGACATCAAGAAACTTTGTGAATGGTTTTTATCGCACGATCCTTTTCCTGAGTTCAACAAAATCATGTCCATTGCCAATGGAGTCGTCGGTAATGATAAAATTAATTGTCATAACGCTCGTGAAGTGGGAATTGCTTCCATCAGTAAAATGACGAGCCAAACATTTAATAATATTACATTGAAACGCGCTGATAAAGTATTACCTCTATTAACCATGAACAGTACCATGAAAATCCATGATGAGAAGGTACCTATAGATCCTGTATTATTATTTCAACGCATGAGTATTGCGAAGACATTTGAAGATGAATTGAAAAATTCTTTGAGTATGAATTAGCCCCTTACCCATTATCGCTCTTTGATGCAATTGGAATGCGTAAGACACAGAAGTCTACCATTTATGATTGTTTTGAATGTGTGAATATTGAAGTCGAAAGCACAAATGCTACCTATATCATCGATGGAGGATATCTGTTACATCGTGATGTATGGGATCGAGAGGACACATTCAATGGTATTTTGGACAAATATCTTCAGTATGATCGTAGACACTTCGGTCACAACGTTACCATAGTATTTAATGGTTATACTGATTGCATGAAAAATATCAAAGTTGCAAAACAGCGTCGTCGAGCTACAAAAACATCTTCATCGTCTGATATAGTTTTTGATCGATCAATGACTGTTCCAACAAACCAACAACAATTTCTCGCTAATGTTCACAATAAAACTCGCTTGATTTCGATGTTGTGTGAAGAATTCGCAGCTGCCAAAATTCTTGTGAAACAAGCTAATAATGATGCTGATGTCCTCATTATTGAAACTGCAATAGATCAATTCAGTAGCAACAATATAACTATCGTTGTTGGAGAAGATGTAGATTTATTAATAATACTGACTGCACGAACTCCAAGTGATAAGATCATTTACTTTTTAAAACCTGGGAAAGCTCAAATTCAAACAAAAATATATTCGTCACAAAGTTTAACTGCATATCCAAAATGTCGAGCTCATATTTTATTCCTACATGCAATAACTGGCTGCGATACGACATCAGCAATTTTCAAAAGGGGAAAAACTGCAGTATTTAAATTGTTTGAAAAACGTAATGATTTGATAGATAAAGCAGAAGTATTTAAAAACACCAACTCTTCGGCAGACGTCATCCTCACTTACGGAATTCGCTTTCTCCTTGCTTTATATGGAGCTCCGAAAAAAATGGAATCGATAGACAAGTATAGATTTTTGAATTTCGTGAAAAATACAAGGAACAATAAAAGAGTGCAGTTAGGGAACGTACCCATACTACGTGACCAACTTTTTGCAATTTTTAACCCCCCCCCCCCGGTGACCAAAATCCTAAGCAACTCGCCGCTCATTTGTATGGAGCGTGACATTTTGAAGACCCCCCCCCCCCCCCTAAACGTGTCACGTAGTATGGGTACGTTCCCTTATCTTGTCTCCCTCCAACATCTGCTTCTGCTTATCAACACGTGTTTCGTGTATTCTACCAAGTGCAAGTGTGACTGGGCAATCAACTGAATCCTGAAGACTGGGGCTGGAAATTGATGAATAATAGTTTGGAGCCAATCCGTACTTTACTTCCACCTGCTCCAGAGAAACTGCTGAATACAATTTTTTGTAATTGCAAAAAAGGCTGTACGAACAATTGTGGATGCAGAAAAGTTGGATTGTTTTGTTCACCAGTCTGTACCAACTGTCAAGGCCACTCTTGCACTAATGCTGAATCAAATGCAACAGATGAAGATTCTTTCGAAAACGATGAGGATCTAACTGATATATCTCTCTTCTTAGAGCAGTCAACACAAATTGAGTAAAAAGAGGAAGAGGAGAGCGAGGAAGAAGAGAGCGAGGAAGAAGAAACGAGTGATAATGTAGAATCTGATAATGAATAATGTAAATTTCTTGCTGCTACAATTGGCCGCACACGCCGGACCAATTTTACCTTTTTACCTGAAAAGTGTCTCTAAAAATTGGAATTTCGAAAAAAGGTATTTATCTTTTTTACTTGTACTATCGTGTAGAATCTCCTCCTGAAGTTAATGCACTTTACCCCCGGACACCCTGTATCGTGGAGTATTCGTACTGGGGAAACCACATTAAAAAAAGCGCCAAGTACACTACCTCAAAGGTGGTGCGGAAATGTGTGCATACCTACGGTCTGAAATCGCGATAATTCGAGAACGGTGCTTCGTAGAGAAAAAAAGTATTGATATTATTTTTGTAGAGAATTTTACGATCTACAAACTTTTACTCAATATTTTTTTCGATAGCTCTTACCGTTTCAGAGATATACGCAAAAAACAAAAAATGGTGACCTTTGACCTCGAAAAAAAAAACCTTGCCAGAGTGAGATCGATGGGGACTTTTGACATAGCATTCGTAATGACGTATTGAAGACTTATACAAAAATCCAGCTTTTTAAGAATTAATGCGAGGTGGATAGTCTATTTTGACTGGAGTAAAGCAATATTAACTGAATTAAACGACTTTAAAAATTTTTATACACTCATAGGAAAATAAGCTAAGCTAAGCTTTATTCCTAAGATGGATTTTCAAACAGGTATCGAATTTATTCTAAATGAGAAAATCTACTTCATTTGCCTAGGAGACGAAATAAATTCATATGAATTGATGACATCAGATTTCTTTTTAATCTGAATAGATTACACTTCAGCTTTTTAGGATCGTAGTTTAATATTTACTTCTTTTTAATTTTACATGAGCTCCACACAGGAGACCCTGAGGAAAATAATTTCCCTCAGGGCCTATGTCATCTTTGGGGATGCTGTGTGGAGGGTTTTTAAGGAAAGAAAAGAAATAAGAGTTCTGGGAAGGAAAAGGGTTTAAGGGGTGGGTAGTAATCTGGGGTTCAGTGTGTCACCCCTGCTAAATCACCAAACGTAGCGAACCACTTGGGGTGACCTATGGCAGAGGTGTTGGTTATCCAATAAAGGTTCTCGGGGCGGCGGTACCCATTCCCGCCTCCAAATTGTAAATTACTTTTCATTAAAATAAAAAATTAAAATTCCTATTAAGTAACAAACTACCATTAACTTTAAAAAAATACTGCCAATCTGAATACACGAAATTAAATAGAACAGCCGCAATTAATTAATTTGAATTTAAATTTTGATATAAAAGTCGCGTTCATCTCCCCCTAATTTCCCCTACAATTTAAAAAAAATCGGTTTGATAGCTCTAAAATTTAAGGATTACAGTTTATATAATGATCATCTTAGATTAAATGTTTTCATTTATGGGCACTGCTCAATTTTTCCATTTCATAAAAGTCAAAAAGAACGGATTCCAAAAATAGCCGGTTCTTTGGAAAAATCGTGTAATTTTTCACTTGAACCATATCATTATGTACTGTTAACTGCGTATTTAAATATTGCCGCTTCACACGTTTGGTTCGCTCATCTGCCGCCAGAGGTACTGTTTGCGCCTCTGGCGGCCAACAGGGAAACTACTCCAGCTGCTATTGCTGTCGGTAAAGAAGGGATTGACTGGAACTACTAATAGACTGGGAGGCGAGATAGGTAAACCCTACGTCATCGAGTACACGGATGAAACTGCTTTGTAGTGATAATGGACATCTAGAAAACCTTAAAAAAGCTGGTCTGCCGGTGCGCCTCTTGGCAGGAGCCGCGCAGTCATGGAAATAGTCAGCGATTTTTTTCGAAAAAATTACGTCATCGAGTACACGAACGGGAATGGTCTCATATGATAAAGGTCGATTAGAAAATGAGAAAAAAGCAGGTATTAATTAGTAATTTATAGGCATAGTATTTTTAAGATAACCTAATAGTCTATAGTGGTTGGAAGTTCGCACAACCACCGCACCATCGCCATGAGAGCTGCGTTCGTCCAAAAAACGACGGAAATTTCCGAACCCCGTCCGTTTCATATCGGTTTCGCTTGCCCTGCTGCATCGATTACATCGAATATAAGATCGAAACTAACAAAAACCTGTAGTCCAGATCATTCCATTTATGACTTTCTTGGTTTGCTGACCAGAAACTTAGCAGTTTTTTGTGTACTATCTTTTAAAGTTATAATTTTTTTTTAATTTAAAAAATGTTTTTTTTAATATCTTTATTATTATTTTTATTTCAATATGGTTTTTAAAACTTAGAATGCCAGATTTTAAATAAAATTAGTTGTAATGATAAAAAAATAAATTTTGATTGTTCCAATTGTACCCATCGGCCGGGAGAGCCTTTTGACGTGAAACAATTTGCTGGAAAGTGGCTGCGGAGCCCTTCGTCGCCATCGCGTGCCTATACTATTATACAAATTTATAATAATAATAGTTTTTTTAAGATAACCTAACAGCCCATAATGGTTTAAATTTCGAACAACCACCGAACCGTCGCCATAAGAGCTGCGTTCGTCCGAAAAACGACGGAAATTTCCGAACCCCGTCCATTTCATATCGGTTTCGCTTGCCCTGCTGCACCGATTACTTCGAATTCAAGATCAAAACTAACGAAAAACTGTAGTCTAGACAATTCCATTCATGACTTCTTTGGTCTGCCGATCAGCAGTCTGGCAGTTTTTTTACGTACGATTTTTAAAGTTTTTTAATTTTTGTAAAATTATTTTCATTACCTTTATTTTATTTTTATTTTAACATGGTTTTAAAAAATTAGAATGCCAGATTAAAAAAAAATAAGTGGCAAAGATAAAAAAAAGTTTTCCGAGTATACCAACCAGGCTATTATATGGGCACGCGATGGCGGCGAAGGGCTCCGCGGCCAATTTCCAGTAAATTGTTTCACGTCGAAAGGCTCTCCCGTCCGATGGGTACAATCGGAACACACGAAATTTATTTTTTTATCATTACAACTTATTTTATTTAAAATCTGGCATTGTACGTTCTTAAAACCATATTGAAATAAAAATAAAAATAAAGATATTAAAAATATAATTTTTTAAATTAAAAAAAAAATAATTTTAAAAGATCATGCACAAAAAACTGACTGGTTGCTGGTCGGCAGACCAAGGAAGTCATAAATGGGATGATCTAGACTACAGGTTTTCGTTAGTTTTGATCTTGTATTCGATGTAATCTATGCAGCAGGGCAAGCGAAACCGATATGAAACGGATGGGGTTCGGAAATTTCCTTCGTTTTTCGGACGAACGCAGCTCTTACGGCGACGGTGGGTTGGTTGTTCGAACTTCCAACTACTATGGACTATTAGGCAATCTTAAAAGGACTATTATTATTATAAATTTGTACAAAAATATTAACACGCGACAGCGGTGAGGGGCACCGCGGCAAGTTTCATAAGTGGTTTGGCGTCGAAAGGCTCGCCTGACGGATGGGTACACTCGGAACTGTCAATTTTTTTTTTTTATATTTTTCGCTTATTTTTTTAAAATATGGCATTCAAAGTTTTTAAAAATATAGTGAAATAAAAATAATAATAAAGATAAACGAAAACTTAAGAAAAAAAATAAAAAAACGGTCGGCAGACCAAGAAATTCTTAAATGGAATGATCTGGACTATAGTTTTTCGTTGGTTTCATTCGTGTACTCGATGACGTAAAATTTACTATTTTTTACCCCACTTTGACGCCGGCTGCCTGCGAACGTGCCAGACTGCCGGTTGGCAGACCTGCTTTTTTCTCATTTTCTAATCGACCTTTATCATATGAGACCATTCCCGTTCGTGTACTCGATGACGTAATTTTTTCGAAAAAAATCGCTGACTATTTCCATGACTGCGCGGCTCCTGCCAAGAGGCGCACCGGCAGACCAGCTTTTTTAAGGTTTTCTAGATGTTCATTATCACTACAAAGCAGTTTCATCCGTGTACTCGATGACGTAGGGTTTACCTATCTCGCCTCCCAGTCTATAACTCCTGCTGGTTGGCGAGACTGGCCCCGGACAACCAACGACGGGAAATTTGAATGGCGGAATTTAATCTTTCCGATTAGGGGCCCTCAATAAATTACGTCACACGAATTTCATGATTTTTTCACCCCCCCCCCCGTCCCTGCCACACATCATCACATTTGTGAGACCCCCTCCCCCCTAATGTGACGTTAGGTACATATTTTGCAATTTTACCACAACAGAGGGGGCATAATGGGATAGGGAAAATATTTTTGTGGCAGTCGCATGTGTCACAGTCGTTTTGTGCATGTGACATCACAAAGCTGATGACCTCCCCATGCCTTGCCACACTTTTCTACTCCCCTCCCCCCTTGAAGGTGTGACGTAATTTATGGATGGCCCCTTATTGAATGTTAGTTATTATTGTCATTTACCGTGTAGACAATATATTTCATCATAAACATTTGCTCAGCATTTTATTATTGTTAACAATACAGTGCCTTTTAGTTGAATTATTTTGATCTTCTTTGATCTATCTTGTTGATGCCATTTAAAAGATCGCAGCGCCCTCCACTTTTTTCAATGTTTTAATAAATTAGCAGTTACTTGTCTAGTATGGTGGGTAATTTAAATATAAATATAGGCACTTTATGTATAACTAGCTGGTACCCATTTAATAAAAAAATGGTTCCTCCCTGCATGTCCTTTCCCATTCGTCCTGTTCCCCTTCCTCCTTTTCTCTCCTGCATCCCCTTCCCCTCTCGCGTTCCCACTCCGCCTCCTCCACCTTCCCTCTCCCAACTCCACTCCCCCCTTCCACCGTCCTGCGAACTCCCCTCCCGAGTTCCTCTTCCCTGGTTTCCCTCCCCCTCCTCCCATGAACCCCTACCGAGTTCCCCTCCCCCCTCCCGCATTCCATCCATTCAGTCCCTGTACATTCAGTTTTCAAACAGCTCGCCTGCCACCTATTGCAATTTTTTTACACAAATTTCCTAATGCCATAGCTCACCAGTAGTTTTATACAAACCTTGTCCTGACAATAAAGAACCCAAAAAAATATATCCAATTTGGTGCAGTCGTTCGGAAGTTATGCGCGTACATACATTTCGGCGATTCATCTTTATTTATATAGATAGAAGAGATTGTATTTTTCCTTTGGAGGGGTGCAGAGATACGTTAACTGTTTATCTCGTTTTCAACTGCTTATGGACATTTAGTGTGTAAGAAAGAGAGGCAGCATTATATGTTTAAGAATAAAAGCAAAACAATCAGCGCATTGACATTTGACATTTTTGAAATTCACTCACTATTCAATATTATATGCGCACGTAATGATCACAATATTCCTGCAGCTCTTTCAAAAGATGATAAAATGTATGAGGAAAAGAATTTTCTTCATAATTTTTTTTTGTGAATTTTCCGATATTTTAATAGTTATTCTGCTATTCGGGGCAGAGACAAATCCAACAAATCAAAGATCATGAAAATCGGTCCAGCCGTTCTTAAGTTATAAATGGTGTAACTAACCCGACTTTGTTTTATATATTAGGATTAACGCCAGGGTTGCCAACAAAGACAATATAAATTATTTGTGCCATAAAGGTGAGAATCAGGAAAAGAAATAAAACACAAATAAATTTCAGTGCTAAAAAACACATTATAATATAATATGACTGTTTGTTATACGGTACAATCTTTAAAACATTCGCATCTGAGGACTGTAAAAGAATTATTAATATGTATTTCCAAAATGACTGCAATATTATACATATATGTTACCGTAAAAGCCCGAATATTGGTAAATCCTAAGATTTTCCGGTAAATACTAAGATTTACCAACTCTTAATGGTAAAAGTCCGAACCGTTCTATAATCATCGTTCACCAACCTAACCTAACCTAACATGTACTAAATTCTAATGGTAAAAGCCCGAAAAAATCGTTTCTTATTTAAATATTTTAAACGATTTTTTCGGGCTTTTACCATTAGAATTTAGTACATGTTAGGTTAGGTTAGGTTGGTGAACGATGATTATAGAACGCTTCGGACTTTTACCATTAAGAGTTGGTAAATCTGAGGATGTACCGGAAAATTTTAGGATTTACCGTAGTTCGGGCTTTTACAGTGACATATATATATATTATACAAAGTTTAACACATTATTTATTACAACTTACAACTTAATTGAAAAATACCTTCTATTAAATAATTATGGTCCTACTGATATATCAACAAAGTACGTTATTTATCATTTATCGCATATGTTATTTATCATTTATCACTTATCCATCATCCAGTTAATTAGTCAGACATCTCCAAATACTAAGTTTTAAGATAACGAGGAAAGCAATATTCAAATGCTCGCCATAAATGAAATATTATTAACAAGTGTCTGTGTTTTACATATTAAATATATTATACAATAACACCGTGAGGCATAACGGTCCGATACATTAGTATGACATTTTTAACTAGATATAAATTTAATGAAAAAATGGTTTCATCAAAATTTACTATCTCTCAATACAGATAAAACTTTGTAATACCATTCACTCTGAATAAAAATGCTACCCCTGAGAATCTAAATACATAATGTATGTATACACTCATAGAATTGTAATTCAAATTAATATCAATGTAAAGCTTACTGCTCTGTACTCACTGTTAAAACAAATGTAAAATAGGTACCTCGGTGTAGTTATAGATAGTAACATAAAGTGGAAATTACAAATCAATACAACAGTAGAACAGTTAAGAAAATTAATGTGCATTTTTATTAGAATACGAAACATATTAAATTTTGGACTATTTAAGAATCATCTATTTTTCCCTAATTCAATCAGTATTACAATATGGAATTGTTGACTGGGGTGGTGCATTCAAAACTTCTCTTTTGCCTTTAGAAATTATCCAAAGAATAAATAAAAATAATTTTAAAAAAGCCGTACCCCACCATCAAATTATTTCAAGAATTTAAAGTCCCTTCACTTCATATTATTTATAAAAAAATTACGCTTTTACAAATACACAAAGATTGTTTGAATAATGTGAGCTTAACTCTTTTTCGAACAGCAATAGAACAAATATCCTTGGCACTATGACTATACCACTCTGTTACACCGCCACAGCCCAACAATTCTACAAATATATTGGAGTCAAATGGTTTAACGAATTACCCTTGAAATTAAGATTGGAAACAAATTATGACTGGTCGGTGGTTGAGTGGGCATAGCGCTTGGATCCCATCCGGGCGTCGCGTGTTCAATTCCTCGGCTGGCTAAGTCCTCCATCACAACACAAGCAACATTTTCGGCTTTCTGTGGTGGTAGTAGAAGATTTTCAAACATTGTTGGGTTATTCGTAACCCGGGAATGTTTGTCTTTCTTTAAAAAAAATAAATAAATAGTAAAAAAATCAAGATTTCAATAAAAACACTCTATAAAGAACTTATTACAATTTTTCTTCTTACTTTTTCTTTTTCTCTTTCTTCTTTATCTCTTATTCTTTCTGTGATACGCTTCAGATTTTATGTCTGGTTTAAATCGTTCCCGCAGGAAAAACTTAACCCTTTCACGCACTTTTCCACAAATGATCACCTAGTCAATCCACGTTATGCACCTACACTACATAAGTATAATAAATACAAAATAATACAAGAACAACATGTCAAAGAGACCAAATGGGAAAATAATTCACCGACTCCAGATATTTTCATATCAGAGGGTTCGGCTCGGTGGAACTCCTGATTGGACCTATAAATCATACTGATCCCTCAATATAAATAGTTAAAAAATCTTTTGTAATCCTACATGTATTTAAAATGACTGATTTTTGCATTTTTATATATAAATTCTTAGACAAATCTAATATGCCTAAATTTTGCATGAGAGCAATAGAAAGAAACAGGTATAATGCCAGTAGCCGAAATAACAAATGGTAATATTTTTATAGTCTGAGAATGCCAAATTCTTTTATCTTATTTCCTAAATCTGTATATTTTTTCAGAAACAGATTTTTGCATATTACAGGAATTTGGAATGGCTACATCAATGATATAAGTAACTATTCTTGTTATATGATTTATTATTATTTTATTATTTGTTTTACCTATATGTATACGTAAAAAAAAAAATTATTATCATTATTCTTTTTTATTATAATTATCCTTTTTTCTTCACACAATACTGAAACAAAGAATAAGAAAAATGCGAATAGACACTGGCTCCAATATTTGTTTCAAGAGCAGTCAAGTTGTCGGATATGCGGATGACATTAACGTTGTCGGAAGATCAATTTCAGCCATTAAGGAGGTCTTCGATCCTTTAGAAACAGCAGCACGGGAAGTAGGACTGCAGGTTAATGTCAACAAAACGAAAATGATGATACAGAGCAGGAACCCTTCACACAGAAGAAGAAGTAGTGCACAATTCAAAGACAACTACTCATACGAAGTGGTCGACCAATTCACCTACCTGGGCTCCAGTCTGACAGAGAATAATGAGGATCCAGCAGAAATCAGAAGGAGAATCACAGCAGCCAACAAAACATACTTCTCTTTGCTGCCAGTGTTTAAGTCACGTAGTGTCCACAGAAAAACCAAAATAACCATATATAAAACCATTGTTAGAACTGTATTGGCATATGGATGTGAGGCGCTGACACTGACGGTAAAGATGGCTGAAATGCTGGATACTTTTGAAAGAAAAGTGCTGAGAAGAATATGTGGACCCGTGAAAGAGGGTGAACAGTGGCGCATCCGGCACAATACAGAATTGTATGATATATATAAGGCACCTAGCATCTCAACACATATGAGACTCCTCAGGCTGAGATGGGCTGGGCATGTACAGAGAATGCTGGATACACGCGTCCCAAAAAGAATTTTGACTGGACACCCAGGTGGAAAGAGAAAAGTGGGAAGACCCAGACTGAGGTGGGAAGACGAAGTAAGAGGGGATGCACCACAACTTCTCCAGGTACCAAATTGGAAGTCAGCCGCTGAGGACAGGAGGAGTTGGAGGCGACTGTTGCAGGAGGCCAAAGCTCGATATGGGCTGTAGCGCCATCGAAGAAGAAGAAGAAGATCCTTTTTTCTTCTTTATTGTTATTTTTTATAATTAGTTGTAAAAATAAAAAAAGAACAAACTGCAGTTTACATGCGTTTTTTCCACATTTTTAACTCGAGCTTTGCTCTAAAAAAAGGTGTAAAACGAATTCATTCAATATATCTTTTAATTGAAAAACTTTACTTGATGTTATAATAACATGTATTGTAATTAATTGTATCATTATATTAAAAATCCTACTAGTGATACAGATAACACCAACATTTTGTTTAATTCACTACAATCTGCGTTATAATTGATTTGGTTGTGTTTATGAGTAATTTGAGTACTGCACCAGAGAGAAGGTACACTTTTACATACAACTGAATACTCAACTCAAATTTCGATTTTTAAGAGATAGTCTGACTTAAAGAAACTGAAATACAAAAGATATGCTATGATGTCCGACGACTGTCGGCAGACTACTACCTAATCGGAGTAGTTTGCATATGAAAAGAATTTGTTCATTTCGTTGATTTTTTTAAGGTGTGCTATAGTATTGGTTAACAATATAGTTTAAATACCGAAAGAATTCGTTCATTTAGTTTAACGTTCGTTTAGTTTATTCGTTAATTGGTAAATTATATCGGCGACACCCGGAAGCGCAGTCCCACCCAGTAAAAACTGCGGATAGCAATCTCTTACATTTCAATATCCTTGGGCATACCTAATCCACTGAACGATCGTTACACATATTTATTGCAAAAGATTGAAACGGACTAATTTTATTTATTATGTAAAGGTAACAGTTATAAATCAGAATCTTGACTCAAGTCAAAAAGATTTTATTACAAAGTTAATCACAATCATCGCTAAATTATACATGCCTACTATTAAGAACGACTAATTTTACAATATACATATTTATATAAAGGCAGCAATACATTAAAATACATATTGGTTGCTACCTTGCCTAATAGAAAATATATGTATTTATTTTATTTTATGTAGTTAATTTACCAAAGTTTTTTTGTTTGTTTGTTTTTATTCCAGTAAAAAAGAAAATTACATTTTCACTCATTTAACTAGAAATAATTAAACACTTTTTCATTTTTAATGTCGTCTGAGAGGCAATTATATAAGTTGCTCCCCTCCCGTAACCAATGGGTTGTTTACCATAGTTAGTGTGGATGGTGTTTAAATGTATGTTATCGTGTTGTCGTGTAAAGTGTTTGTGTACTTGGGGAGGCGTCTACTAATATCTACAGGAATTCCAAAAACTGAAAAAATCGAACTAATATCTATGAGAACCAAAGTGTTGACGAATATCTACAGCACTGGCAGAGGTTGGATTTGCAATTATGTATAGCATATTGGAATAACGTAATATTGCGTATGCAGTTTAAAAAACTTAATTTATGTAAGTATGTATGTAAAAATCCCTAATATCGGACTATTGGACACATTTAGCTGATTAGTCCAACCTATGCTCTGTAGATATTAGTTCAACCTAAGCTCTGTAGATATTAATCAACACTCTGAAGTTCGTAGATATTAGTTCAACATATGAGCTGTAGATATTCGTCAGACATACAGGCTGTAGATATTAGTATCTGGAGTCTTACTTGGGACGTTTGAATGAATTCTGTATTTGTGTGTATTGTTTATTTTGTAAATAAGGAGACATGTATTGTATTGATTTAGTTTTCTTAATGTTAATAGTTTTGTTTCCGTAAATAATTTTTTTGTGGATGTTCTGGGCTTGTAGAGAAATAGTTTTTTGATTAAGTACCTTGTTTTGTATTACTCGTACCTGTAATTCATTTATGTATGTTTCACATGCGTTTCCCCAGATTTCAATCAAATAATTTAATATAAACCTTTTTTTTAGTTTATTTGGCAACAGATATGTTAATCATAATCATAGATATGTTATACATACCTACCTATTAAAAGAATGACTAATTTAACAATATACATATTTATATAACAATCGCAATACATCAAAATACATATTGGTTGCTACCTTGCCTACTAGAAAATAATTTATGTATTTATTTTATTTTATGTAGATTTTGAGCGGTATACCCAAAGATATTCAAATAAAAAAGAGATAGCTATGATGTCCGCACGACTGTCGGCAGACTACTACCTAATCGGAGTAGTTTGCATACAAAAAGAATTTGTTCATTTCGTTGATTTTTTTAAGGTGTGCAGTAGTGTTGGTTAACAATATAGTTTGAATACGGAAAGAATTCGTTAATTTAGTTTAACATTAGTTTATTTTTGTTATATGTTTTTGGGGTGTTATGGCGTGTTGCGCTACCTCCTTATTTAGCCAACGTTTCGGACAGCGTTGCAGTGTCCATCATCAGGGCAGATCTGAATACACATCTACCGGGTCTGCCCTGATGATGGACACTGCAACGCTGTCCGAAATGGCTAAAAATGAGGTAACGCAACACGGCTTAACACCCCAAAAACAAATAACGAAAATACTTTTGGCCGTGAAAATCTTAAAACGTATCTAACATTAGTTTAGTTTATTCGTTCATTTAGTTAATTTGTTAATTGGTAAATAATATCGGCGACAATCGGAAGCGCAATCTTACCTAGTAAAAACTGTCTTTTATATTTCAACTAGCTGACCCGGCGAACTTCGTAACGCCTAAGAATCAATAACTGTTGTGTTATCTTATTAGCTGAATTAATTTCATTTTTTTTAAGTTAAAATTTATACTCAAAATGGATTAAGAAATGTAATTCACGTGGCAGCAAGACATTTGCTTTATTACAGCGAATCGAAATGATTCACGTGGCATTATTGTAATACTTTCTGTTAAAACTATTTACTGGATGGTTTGCACTTGGGTCGAATCCCTTCATTGAAGCACCTTGTGATATCCAACATTTTTCGTTTTGTTGTCGTTAGATATCTTCCCATTTCCACCGGCGCCGGCTCCGGGCGCATCGAGGAAAAATAAGCCACCATTTCCATCATCAACTGCCTTCATTAACGTATCGTGCACTTCCTTCTGTTGCGGGTACAACAGTGGTACATTCGTTCAAACTGATTGGTTCAATGCATCTTGATCATATTCACGCTCACGTACCAATTCTTGATTGAAAGCATCATTCATTGCAAGTTTCATTGCATTCATGAAACGTCGATCTGGCGTTGTTATTCCTAACTTGACTAACAAATTGCCGCACATGAGGTAACACATGTCTTCGATCAAAAACAAAGCCTGTTTATGTATATCCTCATTCACCTCGAGATCAGGATTCCCTGAACTGACACGAATTCGATGTAAAATGTCTTCTGTACCCCACGTCACAATGCGCCTTGAATGGAATGTTTTGAAAAGAAGTGACTGTTTTCCTGGAGTTGTGCAGACATACGTTCACCATTTGTCCCATTTACAACTGTTGACATTTAGTGTGTAAGAAAGAGAGGCAGCATTATATGTTGAAGAACAAAACAAAAACAATCCTGTTAATAATAATCAGCACATTGGCATTTGACGTTTTTGAATTTTTGGAATTCAAGCAAACTGCAATATTATACCTACCTACCACAATATTCCTTCAGCTCTTTCAAAAGATGAAAATTCGTTCCATACAAAATGTATGGGGAAAATAATTTTCTTTATAAATATTTATTTCGTTAACTTTTGTGATGTTTTAATAGTTATTATGTTATCCGGGGCGGAGACAAATCCACCAAATCAAAGATCATCAAAATCAGCCCAGCTGTTCTCGAGTTATAAATAGTGTAACTAACCCGACTTTGTTTTATATATTAAGATATCTTTGGGTATACCTAATGTAGGAAATAAAGAAACCTATGAGAAAATTTCATTATTATTTTTAATTGTAAAACTAACGTTTTAAGACAAGATTTTTTATGCATAGCACAAAGGGTAACAATTATTATAAGCAATAATTATCAGCCTGAAACACTCATCCACATTGAAAAATCTTCCGAGAAAAGATACATGACGCCAACGGGACTTGAACCCGTGTCCTCTCGATTGCCGGTCGATTGCTCTTGACCACTGAGCTATGGCGGCTTATCTCGTACCCGCCAAATGATTCAATATATGCTAGTGTTTCATTCAACAATTACTGCTTATTATATTTTTTCCACCTGAAAACAACCAACTTTATTTTTGCGAGAGAAACATTGTAAGTGTTAAGTCCCTCGCTAGGTGGCGTCGAGACAAATTATGTCTTCATTTTATTGGGGAAATACTTAACTTGTCAAATATTAATTATTATTTTTAATTGTAAAACTAACGTTTTAAGACAAGATTTTTTATGCATAGCACAAAGGGTAACAATCGTTGTATCATGTATCTTTTCTCGGAAGATTTTTCAATGTGGATGAGTGTTTCAGGCTGATAATTATTGCTTATAATAATTGTTACCCTTTGTGCTATGCATAAAAAATCTTGTCTTAAAACGTTAGTTTTACAATTAAAAATAATAATTAATATTTGACAAGTTTAAGTATTTCCCCAATAAAATGAAGACATAATTTGTCTCGACGCCACCTAGCGAGGGACTTAACACTTACAATGTTTCTCTCGCAAAAATAAAGTTGGTTGTTTTCAGGTGGAAAAAATATAATAAGCAGTAATTGTTGAATGAAACACTAGCATATATTGAATCATTTGGCGGGTACGAGATAAGCCGCCATAGCTCAGTGGTCAAGAGCAATCGACCGGCAATCGAGAGGACACGGGTTCAAGTCCCGTTGGCGTCATGTATCTTTTCTCGGAAGATTTTTCAATGTGGATGAGTGTTTCAGGCTGATAATTATTGCTTATAATAATTGAGAAAATTTCACCTTATATCTGAAAAAAAAAAACCTATAGAAAATTGTACAAAAGTTTTTAAAAGCATACAGTAGTGCAAAACTAAAAATATACAATATTAGCGAATACCCGGCATGCGTTGCAATGTCACTTAACCCCTCAGGCTAACTTGTTTTTTTAACGGTTTTCGGAACAACTCATATAGGTGTCATGAAAATCGTTGTCTCCCTTACTACCATGGTTAGAAATATGATCTAAACAGTGTTAGAAATAGGAAACACCACGCTTTATATTCAAACCTAAAAGTTCATAACAAATAATTTAATATACACCTTTTTGAATCCAAAGTTTCCCGCAGCAATTTAAAAAAAAATTATGAAACTTTTATTCATAATTTTTCATTTCTTCAAACTTTGCAAATATACCTTGTGACATCATTATTGATATAATGAAAAACAAATAACTAAGTTTACACCACTATATCTATCTATAATATAAAAATGAATCGCTGAATGTGTTGCTAAGCGCATAACTTTCGAACGACTGCACCAAATGGGATAATTCTTTTTTTTGTGTGTTCGTTATTGTCAGGACAAGGTTTTTATAAAACTTTCGATGAGCTCTGGTATTATGAAATTTGTACAAAAAAATTGCTATTGGTGGCACGTGAGGAAGCGGCTATTGCTATGGAAAGCGGGAGGGAGGGAGTGATGGGGGTGGGGAACCAGGGAGGGGAACCTGGGAGGGGGGAGGGGGACCTGGGAGGGGGGAGGGAAACTCGGGAGGGGGGTTCGCGAGACGGGGGAAGGGGGGGGAGTGGAGTGGGGAGAGGGAAGGTGCAGGTGACGGAGTGGGAACACGAGAGGGGAAGAGGACGCAGGAGAAAAAGGGGAGGCGGAAGGGGAACGGGACGAATGGGAAAGGACACTCAGGGAGAAACAATTTCTTTATTAAATGGCATAGCAACGCATGCCGAGACCAGCTAGTCTATAATAATAATAATAATTTTTCAATTTGCCTCAAAATAATGAGTGAGTGCTAGTAACGCAATTTCGTTCACCTTGATTGGGATTCCCGTGAGAATTGTTTCATGGTTTCTTATTTGTTGGGGAAAACATACAGTTTAAACAAGGGTACAAAATATTACAAATACAGTATTGCAATAACCAGTGAAGTTTCCACTGAATACAAAGTCAAAATATACTGTACCAAAAAGGAAGATAAGATAATTTCTATACCTATCTACCACTCCGAGGCAGTTAGTTTTATGTCGATTAAGTCAGTGTTTTTAAAAGCTCAGCAAGAAGTCTGGCAGTTCCAGTGTGGCCATTAACCAAAGCCTGCTGCAGAGGAGTTCTGTATTCTGTATCTCTCGAGTTCAGCACCACCATCAAATGCCTCTCGTCTCCCTCAGGAATAACAGTGCCGCCTCGCTCCGCCATCTCAAACACTTCCTCGGTGAAACGCAGCAGTCCGGTGACAGAGGGACTGCTAGAACATTGCAGAGGTGTGCGCTTATTGCTTCTGTCTCGACTGTTGTAGCATGCACCGTGCTCCAACAAGCAACTCACAATATCAGTGGCACCCTGCTTAGCAGCAACATGCAGCGCTGTGGAACCTCCCACTACAGTTTTAGCATTGATAAAGTCACGATAGGCATTGGGTTTAATCTTCTTTACATTCTGCAACAAGAGACGGACCGTTTGTATGCAAGCTCGGGATGTGGCGAGATGCAGGGGAGTGTTCCCCTTCTGTGACACGGCAGTAGCGTCGGCTCCACTGTCCAGCAACAGCTCCACAACCTCCAATGTGGCGGCAAAGTGCAGCGCCGTTCTACCCTCACCATCCGCAGTGTTCACATCCGATTCATTCTCTATCAAACTACAAACTTGGCCCCTATCTCCTTCACTGGCTGCATTTAGCAAATTTATATCACAAGGAGCAACATAGCCGAGATCTATATCGCAATTTGTTTTGAAACGTTTTTCAATAATTTCTATATGTTTATCCAGTTGTGTGAAATTTGGGTGGTTGGAGCCAAAGATGGTATTCCTTGCATTCAACCCCGCCTTGTGAACCTTAACAGCATCGAACATTTTATCCTGACGGAGATAAAGTTCCAATATTAGATTTTGTGTATAAACTGTATGACTGTGGTTGTGCCCAAACACATTCTTCTGAATAACTAATGTTTCCTGGAAGATTTTCAAAGCTTCGTCAAGTTTGTGTTGGTCCATAAGAAGGGCAATGGAGGAATGTGGTATTAGAGGTCCTTTAAATAAATTTTTTAAAAATTATTTGTTTAATAGAAAAATTAAAGTTAAAATTGACGGAATTTTAAGTGATGAAATGTTGGCAAACACTGGGGTAGCTACGGGATCGATATCGGGACCTACGTGTTATATTATGCAAGTAAACAGTCTACCAAACGTAATAAAACGTTGTAAATGCTACATGTTTGCAGACGATACTTGCATCATATGTGCTGACAAAAATCCACAAAAAATTCAGGAAATTTTACAAACAGACCTAAATAATATAATAAAATGGTCCCACGACAATGGCATTATTATCAACGCAAAAAAAACCAAATACATGCTTATACATTCACCACATGCAAACTGTCAGGATAAGGAATTGCACATTAAAAGTCATTCATATGATTGCTTACACACAAAAAACCAATCCCTGCAGTGTAATTGCCCAAACATAGAAAAAGTGTACCAATATACATACCTTGGTCTTACAATAGATGTCAATTTTAACTGGTCAATTCATATTGAAAATGTATGTAATAGATTAAGATCTATATTAGGGAAATTTTATCACCTAAAAAACTTTGTTAATAAAAATATATTATACTGTACATATAACGCATTAGCAGAATCAATTATAGGATACGGAATAAATAGTTACGGATTAACGTACAAAACGTACTTAAATAAAATAGAACAACTACAAATCCGTTTCCTAAAATTGATATCAGGCAAAAAAAAAGTTCAATTATGTGATGGCGATTATAAAAAAATGTTCTCCTTGTGTAATGTGCTCTCTATACATAGTAGGGTAGATTACCAATTAACTCTAGATGAATTCTGGAATACAGAATTCAAAAAACCTGTAAACCATAACTACCCCACTAGGCATAGAGAAGCAGAAATGTTTATTATTAATAAATCTCAAAATGTATACGGTGATAGAACAAAAAGGCATAAAATTCCGCAAATATTTAATGCATTACCTGAAAATATTAAAAACGAGACATCATATTCAAAAATCAAAACTAAAGTTAGATCATTCCACTTCAATAGAATATGAAAACTAAAATATTGTATAAAAATACCTAAATCTATGAAAAACAAATAATATTTTGATCGAATAGGTATAGACCTAGTTCTTTTAACCATTGTTCAAAATAAAATTTATGTTACAATAAGCATTATAATAATTAGTTAAGTATTTTAATATTAAGTATTATATTATTAAATAATTACTATATATGTATTAAGCACCAAGATATCAAACATTTTATATGTTGTAAGTAAATAAATTGGAAAAATGAGAGATTTCTTACAATCAAACTGATTGATCAGTTTTGTAAGATTTAAGTAAGAGAAATTATTGTACAATTAATAACTAAATAAACATATTAAAAAAAAAAAAAAAAACAGTTGCAATATTGCACCTGGTTTTGAGAGTCTCGGAGTGATTCAATCCTTGAATTATTTTTTTGGCTTCGTAAACGGTTTGATACAAAGCTAAGGCTTCGTGGGACTTTCCTTGAGCATCCAACACTCCGGCAATATTACTTTGTAGATTAATAGTTTGAAGGTCTACATAAAATAAAACACCAAATACTAAACATGCTTACGAGATTTCATTTTACTAAAATATTCGATCTCAATATCAAGATTGTTTTCCCTGTCTCTTTCAATTGATAACATAGAAAAATTGATTATTCGCGCTTGGCTCATTGTGGACCTTAAATAAGATTTTATTAAGGAGACAGAAAAAGATGTTGGCACCTTTGGGACTCGAAAGCAGGACCTTCCGTTTACATGGAAACAGCTGTACCAACTGAGCTAAGGTGTCTATATCCAATTCGGTCACATTTAACTGTGTCATTCTTCGACTAAGAACTACCAACTTTATCTTCATTTTCTTAACGCACATATTATTGGCTGCTACCTTTATATATGATTGCATGATTCAAACCCGAAATAAATGCTATCTACAAGGGCGGATCCAGGATTTTTTTCTGGGGCGGGGGGCGCAAGGGGCGGATGGGCAAAAAAAATCAACAATTACTGTTAGGATTTTTTTCTGGGGGGGGGGGGGCAGAAGGGGCTGACGGGCAAAAAAATCAACAATTACTGTTAGGATTTTTTTCTGGGGGGGGGGGACACAAGGGGTGGACGCGGTCTGGGCGGGCACAAGGGGCGGAAAGGCAAAAAATCAACGATTACTGTTAGAAATAAACTTAAGAATCATATTTCAAGTTTATTTCTACAAGTTCAAGTATGTATAGGAAGATTTATGAAAGTGTTAAAACAATCGAAATATTAAATGTTTAAAAAAGACAGTTTTAGCTTCTAAGTATGTACTGTGATGGAATCTCCACAGTATACAAAAATAACGTCTGGGAGGGGGGGGGGCACGTGTCCCCGTGCCCCCCCCCCTTCCACCCCTAAATCCGCCCTTGGCTGTCTAATCTATAGAAATTATAAATAAAAAAAATCTTTTATCTTTTATTTTAAAATCATAACTTGTTTAACATAGATACGTACATTGTCAGAAAACATGACGTTCTGTGACAAAATGAAAGTGATTTTCGGATTCAGTACACCCAAAAACATAAGAATTACGCAAAAAAACCAAAACAGCTCTCAATTTTAATTTTTTTGTAGACCTGTGTTATTATTTAGCTCAGTTAGTAGAGCTGTTGCCAAGTTGCCATGTAAGCAGAAGGTCCTGGGTTCAAGTCCCAGAGGTGCCGATAACTTTTTCTGATTTTTCTGTCTCCAGATTTTCGATTGAGTTTCGCTAATTTCTTCTTTCAACGCCTGCTTTGCCGGTGTTGGGATCACATATCACTTCGAGTGTTGATACAAACTTCTCAAAATGATTCTTCAGTTTTAGAAAGGTTAATTAGAAATTGTATTCGAAAAAAATAAATATATAGTTGCGACGCATTTCAAAATATGATAATGTAAGTAGCTAGATACAAGAGTACGTAGTTATTTATTGAAATGTCTTTACAGCGGGAGATTTTGTGCGCATTCTTTGTCTGTACGAGTGGGTTGTCATTGTCACCCCTCGGGGCTTGGCACCCGGGGCGGACCGCCCCTTCCGCCCCCCTCTTACGCCGCCACTGCCTTGGAGTTCTTGTTGAAGTTAAAAGACCTAAAACTTTACAATTAATTTACTCGAAGCAACTTAAACAGATGGTTTAGAATAGAGCGATACTTTCCCACTATTCACTAATGATAATTAAAAAAATAAAAACAAAAACCACAACAAAAAAATGTTTGCCCATGTCCGGTTTTAAACCCTTGCCTCTGGGTCCGGAGCCAAGAAACTTACCGCTCTGTAGTGGAGGTCATTGTGTCTGAATCAGTGGGTCTGTCCTGATGGAGTGAGAGGGAAGGAAGCAGGGCCGTAGCTAATAAATAATAATAATATCTTGTTAAAATTTTAATCATTTCTCCCATATTTTTGTTGCATATATGATTTAGACCGATAGAAATAGGCACGGAATTATTCATTACTTATTCTGTGACAAACCTGGGGAACCCCCTTTCTTCAAATGAATGTATAATAATGTCATCTTGATAACTGCAGCGACTGGCAACACCATCCGGGTCGAATTTTGTTTTGCGCTTGGATTTTTTATGACTAATATTCGGTGAGAATGATTGAGAGAGGTCCGTGGGCGATGCGCGACAATTCTAAGAAAGTTTCATGGATCGTCAAATCCAATGGATTATCAAACCATCCATGTGTTCCAAGTACAAAAGTAAGAGGAAAACCATTTTCTTGTTCTTGGTGCAGAATCTGAGCTTAAGCTGAGGACTTAGCAGATTAAATCCTGGGTTAAAACCAGTTTCATGTTCCGAATGATCTGTCAAAATTCCAGTAGCGGATTAATCTGCTGACACATTTCGAAGAAAATCGTTCTAATATTTCGAGTGGAGTTAAAATTTTTATTTCAAACCATTTCACAAAATTCGTAATTCGTAGGAAAACCATACTATGCATTATATGAGAGTAATACTAATTAAATCTGTGGACATGCAAGCAGATTCACCATTAATTTAAAACCAGTTTTGTGATCAGAATGTAAATTTCCAGTTTTGGATTTATCTGCTGACATATTTGGAAGGAAAACGCTCTATTATTCGAAGTGAATTGGAGGTTATCCACCACATACCCGCCCGGTGTAAGACCGACCAATTATAATTAATTAAAACTGGACCCCTATTGTCCCTGCATACGTTGTTAGCGAGCAGTATGCAAATGCTTGATCTGATGACAAACCGTTTTGTATGGGGGAGGCCCGAAGGTATCGATCTGAGGATTGGTTTATTTATGACTCAACCGTTGAATAACATCCCCAAACTGTTTGGAAATTCCCCCTAAGCAGTGGATTGCAATACGCGCACAGCCTCTCACCACTTACTTCATTTCCATCTATGGGCAGAATAAATAATTGATATAATATGATTCTTTGGTTAATTCGAAGCTGTTTAGTTAGATGTCGCTACGCTACCCTAATAGGAAGTATTTCTTTTCAATCATGTCAAACAATGAACAAACAGTTTACTAGTATATTATCATAGTCGATGGTATTTCTTAAGGTAGGGCACAGGTATTTTAAGGTAGGGCATTGCCCCCTAATGCCCCCCCCCCTAGCTACGGCCCTGGAAGGAAGGGAGGGAGAGGGAGGGAAAATTTATAATGTGTTTTCTGCCTCTTTTTTAACACGAGGAAAATAATTTCCATCAGGGCCTATGCCATCTTAGGGGATGCTGTGTGGAGAGTGGAACGAGAGAAAGTTCTGGGAAGGAAAAAGTTATGAGGGTGGGTAGGAATCTGGCGGTCAGTATGTCCAGGAGTGACGGCGTATGAATCGATCCCTCCTACTGAGTTGCAAGGTGATGGGTAAAGAGAGTCTGACTGGACATGTAAAAAGGCCTGCCTCAACCAGCCTCTCTCAATCCGGCCCACTACGCAGCAGGTGCGCAAACGCATCCGCCGCCAAGACCCGGACAAACTTCACCCCATGAACCCGGGCACACATGCTAAGTCACCAAACGTACAGAACCACTAAAGGTGACCTGTGCAGATATGTTGGCTATCCAATAAAGGTTCCCGAGGCAGCGGTACCCATAACCGCCTCACGAGTTAAATTTTTACTAAATATTGTTATAGTAACCTCTATACAGTCAGGTCAGTAATCAGAAGAATTATTTATTTATAAAGGGAAGTAACTAAATATTTAATAGAATACTTCACATCATTAATACAAGTTAATTCAATCTTATTATTTACTTCTCACTTAAAGGTAAAATATACCTTGTCTATTATTGTGTTTTCAATATATTATATAAGAGGGTCACACAACCAACCTTAACTGTCTACCATTTGGATTTGAGCTGGCTGGCGAGCATTGATGGTCACCGGAGGCAGTGGTCACTCGGTCAACCTCGGCAGCATTCCTGTCTTCGGAAATTCGAAACATACACATCTATCGGAACTTGTGCGATATTCACAAAAAGGGTAGTATACAAAAACATGTGTAAGTAAGTAATAAGTTTAATAATTTTTATTATTTGAAGAGAACACAGATACAGACAGTAATAATTAACAAGACAATATAAAATATTAACTGGGAAATTTGCCTTTATCCTAACTATGAACATAACCAGCAGATAAATAAATCTTTACTTACATTTTTTAACGTAAGCGTTGCCAACGTTAGTTATAATATTATATTTATATACTATATACTGCCCAGAAGATACTTCACTAAAGCAAAACCGTTCAGTTAAAATATTTGTTTTTTAAATGTGATGAAATCACCTCAAATTATCGTCAAACCTCAAAACTGATTGCTTTCTATGAAAATATACAAAAATATTTGTTAAATGGAATTAAATATTATGTAGGTCAACACAATCAGACATATGTATTGGTATTTATGTCATTTACTTGAAGACTTGGTGTAAAATGAATAACTTGGCATTGTCAATGAATAATTAAAGATTCATAATATAATATGTAATTACAAACTTTTGAGAAATGGCAACCAATGGCAAACACCTAACTTCAATACAACCCAAATGCAAAGCAATAACATTCACTAAACCATTATTATAAGATGACAATATCTCCCAACTGAATGGGCTGTATTATTGACCAATCTGAGCAATAAATCAATTTAAACAATTATAATGTTAAATGAAAACAAATCACTTTGTATAGGTATGTTACTGTAAAAGCCCGAAATACGGTAAATCCTAAGATTTACCAACTCTTAATGGTAAAAGTCCGAACCGTTCTATAATCATCGTTCACCAACTTAACCTAACCTAACATGTACTAAATTCTAATGGTAAAAGCCCGAAAAAATCGTTTATAATATTTAAATAAGAAACGATTTTTTCGGGCTTTTACCATGAGAATTTAGTACATGTTAGGTCAGGTTGGTGAACGATGATTATAGAACGGTTCGGACTTTTACCTTCTAGAGTTGGTAAATCTTAGGATTTACCGGAAAATCTTAGGATTTACCAATATTCGGACTTTTACGGTAACATATACAGTATATACACCAGTTATTTAATTTTATCCTGAAGAAGGAACCATTGGTTTCCAAACATGTTGATAATTTTGATTAAATAAGTGGTGTATACAAAGTGATTTGTTTTCATTTAATTAAAATGACGCAATAAAGTGAATTTGCGAATATTGAAGAAGTGATTATAATATTTCTTACAATTCATTTCAATATTTCAGTTCAATTCAAGAATTTAATATCAAAGTAAGAATCACGTGACTCCCTTATCAGACACAAGAGCTCCTCTTGTCTTATTAGATAAACATGCTTAGTGATGCTCTTAAATACAATAATATTTTTGTAAAATACATGTATTTCTAAATGTAGCTCAGTTTAAGACAGAAATTTAAATAAACTAAATTAATAACTAACTGAAGAGTAAGTAGGTACCTACAATAAATTGCAACAACCATCACACCCTTTCCCCGCAGGGGTAGGTAGAGATGGGTGACCAGACAACTCAGAAAGAAACCAACTCAGAAGCACCTCAAAAAGGTCATTAAGAGTGATGATAATTTTTTTTTAAATATTGATTAAATAGGTTAAGTTAGGTTAGGGTTACCGGCTATTTTAAAATTATTTTTTCATGGCTTTTAATGACCTTTCTGAGGTGTTTCTGAGTTGGTTTCATTCTGAGTTGGCATGGAACCGTAGAGATGATAAACCTTCACACATATCTGTCTTGGCTTACACTCCTTGCTTCCTTTACATTCATACATTATCTTTGATTATTCTGACTCTTTAGGTGATCCAATCAAGTCGCTATTTAGCCCAGGCAACGAAGACCAAAAAATACCAAATAGGGGAAATAATTCGTGTAGAAGCCAATTTTGGCACAGTTGTAGGGGAAGGTGTCCTTAACAAAATACTAAAAGTACTGGGGGGTGGGGGTGGAGCTAAGTGGGAGGGGGGGGGGGGTTTAAAGGTCCCTTTTTTCAGTTTTTCGTTAATAACTCGAAAACTACTACTTCTAGCGAAAAAATGTTTGGGTACTAAATTATCTACAAAAAAGGTTCTATAAACTTTTTTGTTAGGATCAATGCTTAAGGAGATAGGGAGGGGGGAAAATGTAAAATTTAAACAAAAATGTTTTAATTTTTAAAAATGTAATGTTTGTCGGTAAAAATGAAATGCTTATTGTCAAAAAATCAAATAATTAGTGCATAATGATATATCTTGAACATTAAATTTCGTCGAAATCTAAACTTTCATCGTCATCAATGCTGTCTTCGACGGGGGCTCCGTTCATAGATAGAACATATCACTATATGTTCTAAAATACCCACAATAGATGTTCAAATTCTCCACAATTCCCCACCTACAAAATGAAACTAAATTCTATTGAAATTAACATTTATTTTTTATTATCTACTCATTTTCAAATTTTCTCTTTCGTTCGGGCTTTAAAATGAAATTATAGCATATTCTCACCATTTTTAGTAAGTAAGCTATTAGTAAAAGATAGATATATGCCTTCGCGGACTTTTTTGTAGATCTATAAAAGAGGAATATCCCACCATTAATTGTTTTGTTATATCCCAAAAGGATTAGGCAGCGTTTTCGATGAAAGCTACCAGGCGGCTGGACTTTTTTCCGACACTTCTAACAATTATCGTTATGTTTCAACCAATTTATACAAATCATTAACAAATTACATACTTAAACTTTCCTCACGAAATACTCTATATATTGGTGAAAACCGCATGAAAATCCGTTCAGAAGTTTTCGAGTTTATCGCGAACAGACAGACAGACGGAGCGGGGGACTTAACTTTATAATATGTAGAGATAGAGATAATCGGTCAAAAATACATTTTTGTTGCATATGCATTTTTGAGTTTTTTTTTAATAAGATAGGTAAGTGCCAAATTATATGAGTAGAAATTTAAGTTTTGTGGTAGGTATCATCATCATTACATAGTATAAAATGAAGTCGCTCAAAATGTATGTGCGCATAGATCTTTTAAACTACGCAACATATTTTCATGCGGTTTTCACCAATAGATAGAGTGATTTAAGAGGAAGGTTTATATGTATAATAAATGCTTATTATATTAGAGAAAAGCCGAGAAATTCAAATATTCAATTTAGGCAACGGGCAGCTGGCGAGCGGATGGTGTGGATTTTATAAAGGTTAGGTAAATGGCGTTGTGTTTCGTTAACCACAGCAACGTGTGGCCGGGTCTGCTAGTATACAAATAAATATTAAACATTTACTGAGATCTTTAACTACGGACTTGCATAAAACTACCCACTTGCAACATGATGCCAGTGACGCACAATTCCAGTTCCAACGTAAATTTATTCCAGGCTTTTTAAAAGCCCATCAAGAATTCTGGCAGTGACGGTGTGGTCATTAACCTCAGCTAGTTGGAGGGGAGTTCTGTGTTCTGTATCTCTCGAGTTCATCACCGCCACCAAATGCCTCTCATCTCCCTGAGGAAGTACAGTGCCGCCCCGCTCCGCCATCTCAAACACCTCCTCGGCTAAACGCAACAGTCTGGTGACAGAGGGACTGCTAGAACATTGCAGAGGCGTGTGATTGTTGCTTCTGTCTCGACTGTTGTAGCACGCACCGTGTTCCAACAGGCAACTCACAATATCAGCGGCTCCCTTTTTAGCGGCAACATGCAGCGCTGTGGAACCTTTCATTACAGTTTTAGCATTGATAAAGTTACAGTAGGCGTTGGGTTTGATCTTCTTCACATTCTGCAACAAGAGACGGACTGTTTTTATGCAAGCTCGGGACGTGGCGAGATGCAGGGGAGTGTTCCCCTTCTGTGACACGGCAGTAGCGTCGGCTCCACTGTCCAGCACCAGCTCCACAACCTCCAATGTGGCGGCAAAGTGCAGCGCCGTTCTACCCTCACCATCCGCAGTGTTCACATCCGATCCATTCTCTATCAAACTACAAGCCTTGCCCCTATCTCCTTCACTGGATGCATTTAGTAAATTTATATCACAAGGAGCAACATAACCGAGATCTTCATCGTATGTAGATTTGAATTGTTTTTCAATAATTTCTATGTTTTTATCTAGTTGTGTGAAATCTGGATGGTTGGGGCCAAAGATGGCGTTCCTCGCATTCAACCCCGCCTTGTGAACCTTAACAGCATCGTGGTATTTATTCTGACGGAGATAAAGATTCGTTATTAGACTTTGTGTATAAATTGTATGTCTGTGGTTGAGCCCCAGAACATTCCTCTGAATAGCTAATGTTTCCTGGAAGATTTGCAGAGCTTCATCAAGTTTGTGTTGTTTCATAAGAACAGTTGCCATATTGCACCTGGCGTTAAGAGTCTCGGAGTGATTCAATCCTTGAATAATTATTCTGGCTTCATAAACGGTTCGACACAAAGCTAAGGCTTCGTGAGGCTTGCCTTGAACACGCAACACATGGGAAATATTTTCTAGAACACTAAGAGTGTCAGGGTGATTGGCTCCTAGTGTGTTTTTATATCT
Organism: Limnephilus marmoratus; assembly: GCA_917880885.1. Taxonomy (NCBI): domain Eukaryota; kingdom Metazoa; phylum Arthropoda; class Insecta; order Trichoptera; family Limnephilidae; genus Limnephilus; species Limnephilus marmoratus. Next base: position 20,624,488 of record OU862928.1, on the reverse strand, counting down.
TTTGTAAACTTCCGTGTACAAGCACAAGGCCTCTTCATGCTTCCCCAGAGAAAAAAGCGTATTCCCGGCGTTATTTTTAGTTGCCAAAAGTGTATCATGCTCCTCACCCAGATTTTCCAGTAGTCTCGGCATAACTTCCTGAAATATATCCCACGATTCTTTGTCCCTTCCTAGCTCTTGTAATAATACAGCCATGGCACTCCTGGTCCGCAGAGAGTCTGGGTGGTGAGGACCAAATGTTTCCACTCTCTTCCTGTAGATATATTCTAATATGGACAAGACTTCAAAATATTTACACTGTTTACTCAATATTTGCGCTATGTCGTGTTGGACGTCCAGTGTTCCTGGATTATCCTCTCCGAAAATTTCAATTCTATCTCTTAGCAGCTGTTTTAAAATACCCAGGGCTTCTGTGAACTTTTCAAGCTTTAACATTGAAGCCACTTTAATTAAAGTATCAGTGATATTGGGTTGTGAAACCTTCTTTAATTTGTCTACGTCGGAGAAATCACATTTCATAGCAACTACCACAAGTGTGTTGCCATCAGCGTCGCGAGCCCTCATCACCGCCTTTATGAGTTCTACGTCCTTTATTTTGGTGACATCATTAATTACCTTAGTATCTCGCGTTCGTACTTTCCAGAAAAAGTGTGCTACACTTTGTAGTAAATATTTTATATCTTTTTTTTCAGCTAATTTCATTGGAGTGTTCTTATTGTCAGCTTTGAGGTCGTGTGCTGCGCCATTTTTCAACAAAGATTGAACTATTCCTGTATGAGAGTATTTGGATGCGTAATGCAGAGGAGCATTGCCACCCTTCCCAACAACATTGGGATTGGCTTTGCTCTCTAACAAAATGTCACATATCTCTTGAAAGCCTTTCCAGGAGGCGATGTGTAAAAGTGTTGCATTGTCAGAACTCTTTACATCTATATATTTTTCCAAGTTTTTAACCAAAATGCGAACCGTCGAAACATTATTTTTTTTGACGGCCTTAAACAGTTTTCCAATTGACTCTAAAAGTTCTTTAACATCTGCACTTTTAGCCAATTCTGCAGGAGTTTCACCAAGTATGTCCTTGGCATCATACACTGCACCATTATGTAATAACAACTTGACCATCTCTGTGTGTCCCTGTTCGGCAGAAAGGTGAATAGGCATGGAGCCATTTAAATTAGTGGAATTAATTTCGATCTGCTTGTCTATCAAGTATTGAGCCACAGTTAGTTGGCCTTCCAATGCAGCGCAATGCATCAGACTACAGCCAGCGGGTCCCGGATCATCAATACTCATCCCAAGCTCCAGGAAGAAGGCCAAGATGTTGTGGTTGCCATGCATAGCAGCTACGTGGATTGGTTTATAATCTTGTTTGGTTCTAGCATTTATGTCTGCTCCTCGGTCTACCAAGAGTTTTGTTATTTCAAGATTATCCGATGCAGCCGCCAAATGAAGTAACGTCCTGTTGTCAAGGCCTCTCTCATTAATCCTAACACCTTCTTGTTGTAACAGTAGTAAGGTATTTGCAATTTGGGCATTAACAACTGCCAGCTCTAACGGCGTTGAATCATTTGAAACTCTGATATTAGAGCTGGCTCCCCAGTGGAGCAACCTTTCTAAGACTTCTGGATTGTTCAACCGGATTGCTTGATATACTGGCGATAAATTAGGATCCGTGGGATTTAAATTGATCCCACTTTCTAGTTTTTTTTCCAGTAAAACTTCAACAAACTCTGTATGTCTTAACGACATTGCCATGCATAAAGGTGAAGGGTATTGTAAGCAATCTGCAACTTTAATACCCCTCTCTATCAGCTCCCTGGCTATTAGCGCATCACCACTTACAGCAGCCGCGTATAAAAGGTTTGTTCCGTTTTCATCCTTAACATTAATATCAAAATCTTTAATTTTTAACAAAGCTTCAACTACATGTCTCTGTCCTGCTTTAATTGCAGTGAACATAAGTTGACCTCCACCAAAATTAACATCCGCTCCTTTGGCAATCAATAAGTCCAAAAGGTCTTTATTATTGTTTTTTGCTGCGCTGTATAATGCAGAATCCAAGACGTTAATACTCACTCCATAATTTAACAAAATCTCAACTGTTGCTTTGTGATTCCCCAAGACAGCCAGATCCAATGCAGTGATACCATTGATAGCACGGGCATCAACATCCGCCTTTCCTTTAAGCAAAGCTTCTACCACTGAACTGTTTCCAACAAATGATGCATGGTGCAACGCTGTGGAACCATCCTCATTTTTCTCATTGACATCGGCTCCATTATTTAGCAACAATAGAACAGTTTTTTTATGAGCTTTTATTGCAGCTGCCTGCAATGGTGTAATATTTATGCTGTTCTTACAGTTAACATTAGCTCCTTTCTTTATCAAGGCTTCTGAAATTGCGTCATGTCCATATTCGGCACTGAAATGCAGAGCTGTGGAATCTCTATCGTTTGCAGAATGTACATTAGCCCCTGCGTCTAACAAAATTTCTACCACTTGTTGGTGACCTTCTTGTGCAGCCATATGCAATGCCGTCGCTTGACATGTAGATTGGGCTTGGATATCGATCTTCTTTCGGATTAAAGTCTCTACAACAGAAGTATGGCCGAAACGGGCAGCATGGTGCAGTGCCGTTAATCCGGTGACATCCTTACTATCCGTCAGAGCGCCATTCTGCAACAAGAGGTCGACTATATCCGCATGTCCATACTGGGCAGCAACGAGAAGCGGGGTGAGGCCATCTTTTCTTTCAGTATTGACATTGGCTTTGTATTGCAACAGTAGACCTACGATGCCTACATTGCCAGAAAAAGCAGCTGCGTGGAAAGGTGTACTACCGTATTCCACATATTTCATATTAACATGAGCACCCTTTTCCAAGAGAATCTTGACAATCTCCTTGTGATTATTTGCCACTGCGTAATATAATGGAGAATGTCCATCTGAGTCTCTGAGGTTCACATGCGCCCCCTTCTCTAGTAGAGCGTTCACAGCCTCCTGATGACCTTTTAATGCTGCCCTATGCAATGGAGAGTCGCCTAGGTCACTCTTAGCATTAACATCAGCTCCTTTTAGCAGCAAGTACTTTACCATTTCCATATTTCCAAGTCTTGCGGCTATGTGAAGAGGAGTCAAGCCCTGTCCATAAGTTTTTTCATCCACAGTAGTTCTTTTCACGGGAAGGATTTTGACCACATCTAAATGATTGAACGTCACAGCAGTATGCAAAGGAGACCATCCAAAGCAATCTTTGATTTTTGTTTCGCCTCCCAGTGAAAGTAATGTCATAACAGTTTCCTTGTGGCCATTTTTGGAAGCCAGGTGTAATGGTGTCCTTTCATCATAATCAATTTGATTCATTGCATTTCCAATTTCTGCCACTAAGAAATTCACAGTGGCATATCTTCCAAAGGTTGCGGCTACGTGTGTGGTAGTTTGACCATCGATATCTCTAACTTCAGTGCTAATCATTTTCTGTTGAGTCAAAAATTTGACGGTTTCAATATTGGGTCCCCGCGCAGCATAGTGCAGCGTAGTTGACAAATCTCTATTTCTTGAACATATGTCAGCTCCTTCCACGATTCCTAATGAAAATTTGTCAAAGTTCCCGTCAAGCAGAGACTTCCACATTTCCTTTTGTTTGTCAAGAATACACAAGCCCCGTTCGTATCTTTGTCTTAATTGTGTGATATTGTGTTTTAAAACATTCCCTATTTTACAGTTCAGTAAAAGGTCTTTGCTTTCTATGAGTTTCACGGCATTAAGAAGCACGGCGGACAAAACATCAGTTGGCAGAATGTCTAACAAGGTGTTCTCATGAGCCAAGTGGTTGCGTAAGCATTTGCCGCTCAACAGAGGCGTGTCTCCATCTAGATACAGCACATTGTTGGGAACACACTTGGAGCTATCTAATAGGGACATGATATCCAGCACGAGCGCTTCTACCACAAATCTGTTTGTATTCTTATCTTTATAGAGTAATGAAAGATGCTCATATAACTGACCACACATTCTGTCAGTCCCTATGATATTCCTCAGTTCAGTTATTTTTAGAGTGAGTTGTTCACCAATTATTTTGTTGCTGTTTTTAACACTGTCACATTTTTTCCGTCCGTTTCCTTTTATATTGTTTTTTTCCAAAAGTGTTTGTCGTCTAAAATCATCAATACATTTGATATCACTCTTGTCAAATGATTCAGTGCATTGTATTCTAAATATGGCAACCTTTAGTTCAAAAACAATCTGTGGATTAATTCGCAAAGAGACGCTGTTATATAATTTAAATATTAGGTCGATTAGCAAAGAATTATGTCTTTTTATTTCCACACTATTTTTTTGAGACGGAAAGTTTTTTAGGGTACTACGAGCTATATCTTTCATGGAACTTATCATAAAGTCATCAGTTTTTGTATTATGACCATAATCGGAAGTACACAGAAGACCTAATTTATTTAAAGTGGTATAGTCCTCCTCTGTTAAACCATGATGAAAATTGGATTGGTCGAGGGCATCATTTATTTCAGTAACCAGTTTCTTCTCATATGAAGTTTGATCTTCTATGTTTCTAATAAGATCTGCAAACTTACGGTGGAATTTTGTAATAGTATCTGTTTCTTGAACATCCTCAATGCAAACATTGCGAAATAAATTTGCAACTTTGTGAAGTTCATCCACATTATCACTATTGACGATCGTGTTCAGCATACTCTTTAATTTATCCACTTTTTTGTAGCTTATTATGTCAATAACGACAGATGTGATCTTTTTTATATCATTTTGAATGTTAGAATATAATTCAGAATCTTCTGACTCTAGGTGTAAATGAGATAGAGAGTTGCGCAAGCCTTGTAGGACTTTTCTGGTTTCTTTGGGTGCAGAGAGAAGGAGAAGATCACTCACGGTTGGGGAGAGCTTGGGGCTGTCCAATGTGTTCTTCAGATGCTCTCCCGTCACCTGGAGGGCTCTCTTGATAGTCAACTGGCCGAGTCTAGAAGCAGAGTCTGCCAGCAAGGCGGCGTCTAGGTATGTCTTCATTAGGTGAAGCGAGGAAGCATCTCTTACCTCCTTATAGTCAGCGTACAAGTCTGGGTATCCGTTGATGATGTCAGCAACCACATCCTCGCGGTTTCTTCTCACCGAGTTCCTAAGCTTCTTAACATCTGTAGACCTGATGTGTTCCTCCAACTCTTGGAGGGCAGAGGCAAACTTTACCAATTCCTCCAGTAACCTCTCTTTCTTCAGTACGGACAGATAGAATAAATTTAATTCTTGGCGCCGAATGTGGGCGGATATAAAGCTCACCAAGCAGAACTCCATTTCTTCCCAGGGCAAAATATTGTACGTGGACTTCAATAGATTTTTCAGTATGTAGATATTCTGAGCTATAAATTTGGCCGTGTATAAAAAGTGACTGTCCACTTCTGGATAGATTTTAACTTGCTCTATATTTTCCAGAAGTAGTTGGACGCGTTCTTGGATATCAACTATGGAAGTGTCAGGAAGCTCTTTGTCGTTAGAGAAGAAACGTTGATCAAGCAACTTGTATTGAACAAAATGATGCATTTCTTCTGAGATGTGAACGTTGATTAAAAGTAACTCCTCAAAAGACTCGGAGACGAGTCGCTCTGAAAGTTCAGTAGTTACTGACCGGAGGAGTGTGCGGAGGAGCTCCACATTGCTGGAGCGGATGGCAAAATAGACGGCGTTATGTCCTTCATATTCCTGCTCCACTGAACACTGGTGGGGAACATCAACAACTGCACCATCAGAGGTGTCGTCCTCCAATAACAAGTTCAATAAGTCAGGCCTGTTGTGTTTGCAAGCCAAGGTGATGAAGGGGAAGGAGGGAGAGTCCATCCCCCGGAGCCGTCTCAGGTCTGCGCGGGACCGGCAGGCCAGGAGAGCTGACACGTGATCACTCTTATCTGCTTCCATTGTCAGTCACACTACCAGTACACTTTAACACTAGAAAGACCGGAGCCTTCATTTTGACGGCAGCCCGAAGTAAAATGATGATATAATGCTTAATAATTATTGTATTGGTGTGATTTTTTTTCACATTTCATGATTTATGGTTTAACAACTATGGTGAAAAAAACAGGTACGTATCTTAATTACTTTTTGAGATATATAGACTTATACCTACAAAGACCGCCGCCGTCAATGTGACGGTTTGGGCCATAATGCTGAATTTGTTTACAACCTTCTTTACCCAAGTTAACAACATACCCATTCCTCCGCGTTTATGATAGTACTATTATGTCTGTCTTTTTTATTTCGGTATAGTGTACCATTCGAACTCGATCTGTATGTTGATTGGTCACTGTCACATAATTTACAAAAATACACAAAAAATATATCTCTCGCCCTAATTTATTTTATGGCTTGTTGGAGAAGGACCGAGTATACAAATAACAGAGTTGATCCAGCTGCATTTGCTTCTGAAGAACTTACAGAATCATTTATTGGATAACCAACTTTATATAGCTATGCTATAGGTCACCCCAAGAGGTTTGCTATGTTTTGTGACTTAGCAGGGGTGCCCGGGTTCATGGGGTTAGGTTTGTCTGGACCTTGGCAGGGGATGCGTCTGCCAAACAACTGCGTGGCAGGCCAATTCAGCGGAGAACTGTTGAGGGTGATAGTTTGACCTCGCCAGCAGGAGTCTTAGAACAATGCCTTGCACCGCAGTGGTGGGGACAGATTCATAGGTCCGCCACTTTTGAACACACTGAACCCCAGTTTCCCACCCACTCCTCACCTCATTTCCCTCCCAGAACCTATTATTCATCCTTTTCCTACAGGTACCCTCCACACAGCATCCCCAAAGGTGACAAACATCGTGAGGGGAATTGTTTTCCATAGAGCTTTTTTGTGGAGCTAATATAAACGAAAAAGAAAAGAAACCGGAAAATAAAACTTCTGAAAGACGACAGTGTCAAATTAATAAAAATATAATAAAAACCAAATAAATGATACGTGTGATAATTGTAAGAAACCCGTTTGCGGAGAGTGCATTCGATTTTATAAAAAACGAAACAATTCGATATTGTAAAACATAACACAATGCTTGTACTAAAATTACAGCATTTTGCACTCCCATGTTTTTTCCAGAAAGCCCCGAGGAAAAAAACCCTTAGAGCCTATGTCATCTTTGGGGATGCTGTGTGCATTTATGTGTGCATTTGTGTTTTTAAGGAAAGGAAGGTAAGGAAGTTCGAAAGGAAAAAAGTGTCAGAGATGAACAGGTAAAATTCGTAAATGTATCCAGGAGTGACGGACGAATGAATCCATCCCTCCCACTGCGGTGCAAGGCGACGGGATGAGAAAGGTCCTGCTGGAGAGGATAAGATAAGTGTCTCCCTCAACAAGTGTCTCCCGACCCGGTCCGCTACGCAGTAGGTGGGCAAACGTATTCGCCACCTAGACTCAGACAAACCTCACCCAATGAACCCGGACACCCCTGCTAAGTCACTAAACGTAGCGAACCACTTTGAGTGTCCTATGGCAGAGGTGTTGGTTATGCATTAAATGGTTCCCGGGGCAGCGGTACCTATATCCGCCTCCCAATTTGAAAAAAGTGATCAGCCGTCAAAGTGACGGTCGTGGTCTTTATAGGTATGGAGCAGTACCCGGTCTTTCTGGTGTTAACACAATCACACCAAGCTATACGGCAGAGTGCCACCAACAAACACTGCACACAATGTCACACTTCCACTTTAGTTTTTCCATTGGGGAAAGGCACTGCACTCAACTTTATGCCAAATTCAAGTAAATGACAATAATAATCTTTGAAGTTATCGGAATCTCAACTCGATTAAATAGGTGTCAGCAGTAAGAAATGAAGACAATAAATCATTATTATTATTATTATTATAAGTTCACTGATATAAGATAGTACCAGTGTGGATATATGGAACTTTTCACAGATAAGATTAACTAAAATGCAAAACGTAATTGTATCATTTTAACGCATTTCAACACCGAAATAGCAGTGACATAAAAATAAGGTAATTTTTCGGGATTAGTGTCCATGGCTATTACGAATAATTTTTAGAAAAAAACTTTAGATTCGCCTTAATTACTATAAAAGTCGGGTCCAAAGCTCGTCATTTGTCTTGATAAAATCATTGACAGTCCCACAACAAGTCAATGATTTTATCAAGTTTGTCAATGTTTCGAGTTTAGTTGTGCTTCCCGTGTTCGACGGAAAACATTTCCTAGACACTTCATCCCGGGCATCCCGGGTGAAGCGGGAAGGCAGGCGTGAGCTGGCGGGGGGGCAGGGGGTATAATAAGTATGGTATTAGTTCATTTATGATAATAGTCCAGTCAGCCTGTGTCGTAGAACACCAGTTGAAGGAACTAAATAGTATAAAGCTAATTTTTTCCCCATCGACTACTACCATTTAGACAAGTGTTTAGCAAAAAGTCCCCGCCCCTACCCCTCTTGCTTCCCCCCTGTGCCCCCCCAAACATGAAAAGTGTAAGGGTTTTGTAAATCGCTTCTATCTCGATTACTAAACAACATATCGGATTGAATTTTTTTTTATTCTCTTTGCTGTAATATTGTCTACAATTAATGTCCTTTTAATTTTCGTCGTAACTTTTACCGTTTGTTTGTAATTCGTATGATAAGGTAAAAATTTGTATATTTTTTAGCAAGTAATTTTACTTTTTGTCATATAACTTTTTACGCCGACATTTTATGAAAAAATATTTCCCACAAAAGTTGTAGTCCCTATTATTACCTTTAAAATGATATATTTTAATGTGTACTTTATGTACTAGTAAACGCCAGATATCAACCGTGAATGCTTGGTGCGCACCATCCCTGCGTCGCTCCGCGACACTGATGTCGGAACTTGTTCCCTCACATCCCGACTTATCCTAGCCTGTCCTGTGCCCTTTGTAGTACTAGTGGAAATCGTGAACGTGAAATAATAGTTATTCACTTTGCTGCTAGGCCCTGCGGGCGGCTTTTAGTTCGGCTTCGCCCGGTTTGAGTGTTTGTGACCATTTTGTAAATCCAACAGGAACTGGCTCCTAAAATAGCCAGTTCCTCGGATCTACTGTAATCCTGTGACTTAAAAAACACCTGTGTCGAGTGATGTCCGAGTTCCACGTGTCAAGACATGCGACTTTGAAGGTAAATTCAATGTCCCAGTTTTAATGTATACTAAAAAGGAGAAAAATCGCTTAAAGTCCTTAACAATAGAAAACATTTCTGAAAATATGCCCACTCAATGCTTAGTCTCAGCTCGTAACATGCTTTGGTTATGTAGTTTTGCTTTTGTGCCAGTTTCACTACCTGGATGGTCTGGATACATGCGAAACTGTTACGATGATAGACAACTTTGAACCATCTTATGTACAGGCTTTGCCTTTTATAAGCATAGATCCAGGAAATCCGACTGCTATTTACTCTGCCCTTAGTTTCGCTTCTAAAGAAAGCAAGTTAGCTGGCCAGCCGTGTATTGTGACATTTGACCAACCACTTTTCCTGAAAGCAGTAGACATTGTTGCAAGTTCTTCTATAGAAAGTGAAATATCTGGAGTAATCGTCAGACTAGGCGGATTCCATCTTCTAATGAGTTTCCTTGGTTGTTTAGGAAAGTTTATGGAAGGTAGTGGAATCGAAGAAATGTGTACCTCTGTTTATGGAAAATCAACGATTCCTCACCTTATGTCAGAACATGCTTACGCAAGGTCTTATAGAGCTCACATGATGACCCAGGCAGCTTTGATATTACTGCTATTCGAGGAATGTTCATCTCTCAAAGAAATGATTACAAACGACTTTAAGGATATTAATAACCAAACAATAAACAAACAAACAACTGTTGAAGACGCCATGAGAGATTGTAAAACAAATGAAATAATGAAAAGACTAGAAGAAGTGTATGAAGATTTGGTTAAAACTAGTAGAACTTCAAAACCGTGGCTAAAAGAGTTTAAATTGGTGAATTTGGTTCTAGACTTTATTCTGGCAGAGAGAATCGGCGATTGGAATTTGCACATGACTACAGTCAAGCAAATGATACCGTATTTCCATGCTGCTGGACATTTGCTCTACGCCAAATCCGCACAAATATACTTACAAAATGTTGAGTGTACAATGAAAATGTCAAATGAAGACTTCGAAAGGTTCGTCAATAAAGGTTTCTTTACAGTTCGGCGTACAGATGGATTTTTTACCGGTATCTGGACGGACATGACCATAGAGCAGACATTAATGCGATCATCAAAATCCATAGGTGGGCTTACTCATGGACGAGGATTAAGCGAGAGGACGCTAACCAAATTCATTGCTTGTGCTCCTGGATCCCTAAAAATTTGTGAGGCTTTCGAGAAGTTCTCTGGCTGCTTGACTCAGTTTAACGAACAGCACACTGAACTAAGATGCAGTAGAAGAGAAAGGGACTTGCAAGATTTTAGTAAATTTCTCGGATGGCTGCGTATTCATAATCCTTTCCGACAGAGCAAAGATTTAATGTCTTTATCCTCTGGTCTAGTAGTGATAAGTTCGGGTGTAAACTGCGATGAAGCGTATGATGTAGGAATGAACTGCTTGAAAGACATCGAAGGAAATAATTTTGCAGATGTTAAATTGAAAAGAAAAAATAAAGTTAAAACTATAGGCTCCATAGTAAGTGGCATAAAGTGAGATCTGAAGAAGTGCCAATTAATCCTGATCAGCTGTTTAATGGGGTTATTTGTATGTCTCAAGGAACAAATAATCTCAAACAATACTTCAACTATGAACTCAGCCCATACCCTTTGTCTTTATTTGAAAACAATAAAATGATAAGAAAGGGACCTAAATCAAGTCTTATGAAAATATTTGAAAAATGGACAGTTAGCAACGAAGTTTTTGAGAATTTGCCCCCAAAAATATATATAGTAGATGGAGGGTATCTTTTGTGTTATTTGGCCATCATAGAGAATTATGTTGACACTGTAATGAAACGGTATGGGAAAGATTGTCATGTTGTGTTCGATGGGTATCCTGACTATCCCACTACAAATGGGGTCGAACATATGCGGAGAAGTAAAAAAACATCTCTAGAAATGAAATTCAACGTTAATATGGAGTGCTCTGTGAAGCAAAATGAATTTTTGCAAATCCAAAAAACAAAAACCAGCTTATTGAACAGCTCTCTCAACAGCTTAATGAAGCAAACATTCCAACCATTGTGGCGGAGGAAGATGCAGATACTGAAGTGGTCGGAAGAGCAATAGATGTTTCCCAGATTCAAAGTGCGAGGCCTGTAGTTGTTGTCGGACAGGATACTGATCTTTTCGTTCTATTGTTAGGGCTACCACAGTGTCAAAATGTGCGAGTATTCTTTCACAAACCCTCTGGCACACCATCAACGTATGACATCAGCAAGATTCGTGAAGAGATTGGTGATAAGAAGGATGTGATATTATTTTTGCATGCTATCACAGGATATGATACCACGTCTTATTTATTTGGCAAAGGCAAAATTAACGCGTACAAATTGCTAAGTTCATCAAATGATCTCCGCACAAAAGTTTTACAGTTTTATGAAAAACAGGCAGACAAAAATATTCTCAAAGAGGTAGGAGAGGCTTTTGTCTTGAAACTATATGGATGCACAAGGTCTGCATGTCTGAATGACAGTAGATATTCAATGTACCTTAAAGCTGTTGCAATAATGTCATTAAAATCCAAATTTAATATGGCATCCCTCCCTCCAACATCTGGTGCTGCTTCAAAAATGGATCGGAGATAAGAAAATCACCGCTACGGACTGGAGATGGATTTTAACTGACAACATGCTGTACCCAGTGCACTCAAAAAACCACCGGCAGCTGAATAAGTTATAAACTTAGTTTCCTGCAACTGCAAAAAGGCTTGCAAAAATAATTGTAGCTGCTTTAAAGCATCACTTGATTGCACAGAAATGTGCTGGAGCTGTGGCGGATCATGCAGCAATTTAACTTTGGTTGAAGTCAAGGAAAATGAAGAACTTCTCATGGAAGTTTAAGATATCATAAAATTAAGATACCGCAATTATTTTGTTCTAAAATAACATCTTTAAAAATATTACATGCATTTTCAAACCAAAAACTATTTAAAATACCTATTTTCGCTGAATACTTATTATTATTTGAAACAAATTTAAAAAGTGAGGAATTTAGGTTTCACCGAGACTCGATTAGTTTTATTTATAGAAAATGCAATAGTGTACCTTAAAAATAAAAAACACTCTCACTATACAACAATATTTGCATTGCAACGCCGCGCCGGCCGGCCCCACCTCGACCGAACCCGCCATGATAATTTCGCTGGATCTCCAACAAAGTAAGTATTATTTTATATCATTTTAAAGGTAATAATAGGGGCTACAATTTTTGTGGGAAATATTTTTTCATAAAATGTCGGCGTAAAAAGTTATATGACAAAAAGTAAAATTACTTGCCAAAAAATATACAAATTTTTACCTTATCATACGAATTACAAACAAACGGTAAAAGTTACGACGAAAGTTAACAGGACATTAATTGTAGACAATATTATAACAAAGAGAATAAAAAAATTTCAATCCGATATGTTGTTTAGTAATCGAGATAGAAGCGATTTACGAAACCCTTACACTTTTCATGTTTGGGGGGGCACAGGGGGGGAAGCAAGAGGGCTAGGGGCGGGGACTTTTTGCTAAACACTTGTCTAAATGGTAGTAGTCGATGGGGAAAAAATTAGCTTTATACTATTTAGTTCCATCTAAAAACACAGGCTGACTGGGCTATAAGTATAATTCATTCCGCGCGGTGTGGTCGTGGTCGTATTTATGGAAGAACAAACCGAACGGCTTTTTGAGGTTATGTATTATGTGTAATGATCGAGCTTAAATAATCACGAGTTTAAAATATTATTATACTTACGTATAATCTTCTTATATAGGTATACAAATGAATCGCTAAATGTGTTGGTAAGCGCAAATCTCGAAATCAGCTGAACCGATTTCGCTAATTTTTTTTAGAATATTCCTTGAAGTACGAGGATGGTTCTTACGGAGAGAAAAATTCAGAAAATTGTGCAGAAAATTTGATAATTTCAGAAAACCCGCACGTTTGACAGTTCGCGTGTTTAAGAATGACATTTTGCAAAAAAATAATTGTTTAATCAGGATTCTATTTTTGAAAATCTTAAGTTGATAAATTTATTTAAAGTAGGTACTCCCCTAATAGTTTAAATCGAATCAAGAATTTTAGATATTTTAAATGGGTACCTATGTTAGGTACCAAATTTAATATACATGAAAAATGGAAATTTTAATAAAAATTGTGAAAGGTGGCACGCGGGCTGTTTAAAAACTGAATGTACTGGGATTGAATATATGGACCGCGGAAGGAGGGTTGGCGGGACGAGGGAGCGGGAAAGGGAAGAGGGAAGGCGGGGAAGGTGGAAGGGGAACGCGGGACGGGAAGGGGACGTGTGAGGGGCGAGAGGAACTCGAAAGGGGGGTTCGCGGGAATTTCGCGGGGAATTGGTGTGGGTAGAGGGAAGGTGGAGGTGACGGAGTGGTAACGCGAGAGGGGAAGAGGACGCAGGAGAAGAAGGGGAGGTAAAAGGGGAACGGGACGAATGGGAAAGGACACTCAGGGAGAAACAATTTCTTTATTAAATGGCATAGCAACGCATGCCGGGACCAGCTAGTATTATAATAAATATATTTGATAATAAAAATAAAAATATATTAACAAATATTAATATAATTATTCGGTATCGAGAAACGCCTGGAATATTCTCCGCGCCGCGTGGGAACGTGGATGCGTAACATGTCTTTGTACAGTAATGTACAGTGCCTTTACTATTATACTATACTAGTACTTATTATTATATATTAGTACTTTATTATTATGTTATGTAGGTACTACTTGTCAAATTGTGTTGACTTGAATTGCCAACTTGAATTATCAGGAAAGATTTCTGAATAATATCGATTATGGCACGACCTAAAGTTACGAATTTAGAGTGCTTAAATATTTACGTCAAAAACAGAATAATTATAAATATTTGATATTATATTATAATTTTATTATCAAATATATTTATTATAATATTATACGTAGTATAATAATATTTTAAACTCGTGAATATGCCCGCTCATTGCACATAACCACAAAAGGCGGCCGTTCCGTTAATTCTCCCCACACGACCGCATTGCGCGGCATCTGTCAAAAACGTAGGCTGTTTTTTAAAGTAAAGATAACATACACACAAGGGCGGATCCAGGGGGGGGGGGTCATGGGGTCATGACCCCCCCCCCCCGGGGCAGGGTCCAGGACCTAGGTGGACCTACTTTTTACTTGTATCTATTATAATTAAAATTAAATTATAACTGCTTGTGACTTGACCACGACTGTGTGACCCCCCCTGGCGCTATTTGACCCCCCCCTGGCGCCAAAGCTGGATCCGCCCTTGCATACACAAGTCCGCTACACAAACCCTGCGTAGCCAAACAAACCATTCAAAAACGTAGGCTGTTTTTTAAAGTAAAGATAACATACACAAGCCCGCTACACAAACCCTGCGTAGCCAGACAAACCATTTAAAAACGTAGGCTGTTTTTTAAAGTAAAGATAACATACACAAGCCCGCTAGACAAATTTCATAATTACACGCTTTATCATAGGTAGGTATATCCCACAAAGTCGGCTACAATCGTATCTGCTCTTGTTTGACATAACAGTGACAAAATGGCGGGCGGGCTGTCGTAGTATCGGTTCGCGAAGTGAAATTTTATTTAACGACATTAAAAATTAAAATGCATTATTTTCCGCCGGCCGTGATGCAAAAAGTTTCCTTTTATAGTGATTAAGGCGAATCTAAAGTTTTTTTCTAAAAATTATTCGTAATAACCATGGACACTAATCCCGAAAAATTACCAAAAATAATATACATATAATACATCTGCTTCCATTATCAGTCACACTACCAGTGCACTTACACAATCACATCAACACACACCAAGTTATACCGCCTAGGTGGGTGGTTTGGTAGGTATTATTTAAACCGCCTAGTGATGGCCTAGTGCCAGCAACACAGAAAAACACTGCACACAATAATAGGTACACTTCTAATGATATTATTTCTGTTATATTAAATTTGTAAAGTTTTATCCTTTAGCGTCAAACTTAGTGTGAACTCCTATAAAAAGACTATATATTAATATTTATTTACCATTTTATTATTTAAACTTTTGCTTTGCGCTAAACGAGCTAAAAATGACTGACGCACAGGGATGTTCTGCCCAAAAAAAATATTTCCCTAGATTTTGAAGTGAAATTTCCCTAGAATTTCACATTTACGCAATTACCTACGTAGCCACCTGATTGTGTAACACTAATCCTGTTATATGTTTTAATATGATTGATTAATTGGAAAGATATCGGAACTTGGTAAATATACTAATAATACTGAGCTTTTCAAAATACACTTTTTGCTACGTGAAGTAATAATTTAAAAGTACGAATACACTCACCACTCAATTAGAAACTGAATTCCAAATAAAAAAAACACTTTGCAAAATAAAAATCAACCGCAATCACCGAAAAAACAGAACTTAAAACATAAATAATTTTTTTTTTCAGAGGTCCCATTTATCTTTTTAGATACATAGGGAACGTACCCATACTACGTGACAAACTTTTTCACTTTTTAACCCCCCCCCCACCGTGACCAAAAACCTAAGCAACCCACCGCTCATTTGTACCAAGCGTGGTATTTTGAAGACCCCCCCCCCCGAACGTGTCACGTAGTATGGGTACGTTCTCTAATACCATTTTGAGTTGTCAGTGTTAAAAATAACATTGCATGTAAGTACATGAACAATAATTAAGATTCATAGGAATCCCAACAAATATATATATAATACCAGTAATATTGTCATATGTAATAAAAATTTTGCCAGAGTTCGAAATTTCCCTAGATTTTGTCCTGATTTCCCTTATCCCTAAAAAATATTTTTCTCCCCTAGATCTAGGGAAATTTCCCTCGACATAACATCACTGCTGACGCATAAATGAATGACTGACGTAAGTTTTGTTTTTGTTCTGGTTTTATAGATTATGTACCGCCGACCGCCGACGGATGCAATATTAAAGATTGCTAAACAGTTTTTCCATAAATTGTTTATTTATTAAATTCATTTGTTTTTTTTTTCATTTTTGAAATTCTAAAGATTTTAAACTAATTTCGTAATATGTAAAGACTATTTTAAAAAAATTGAACACCGCGCTTGAAATTTTCCAGATCTATCCGGGACCATTGTGGGATAATGGCACATCTGGGCACAACCAATGCAGGCTGTGTGCAACGTTGTGTGGAGTGGGGAGAGGGGAGAGGGGAGAGGGGAGTGGGGAGAGGGGAGAGGGGAGAGGGGAGAGGGGAGAGGGGAGAGGGGAGAGGGGAGAGGGGAGAGGGGAGAGGGGAGAGGGGAGAGGGGAGAGGGGAGAGGGGAGAGGGGAGAGGGGAGAGGGGAGAGGGGAGAGGGGAGAGGGGAGAGGGGAGAGGGGAGAGGGGAGAGGGGAGAGGGGAGAGGGGACGTCGTCCGGAGACTATGTCCTTAATGAAGGTCATAAAATAGACTTTAATAATACAATAACAATAGCTAGCATATACAATGAACCAAAAAGAATTTTCCGCGAAGCAATAGAAATTTATAAACATAAAAATAATATGAATACTAGAAATGACTCAATCAGAATTCCCAACACCTGGAAAGTCTTAATCGATGAAAATCCCCCAAAAACGGCATTTCCAAAATTACCAGTAGTGTCTCCAATTAGCTTAACCAATCAGGTATCTACTGCCAGCCCCGCCCCCCACCCCCTCCTCCATCAATCACCTGCGACTCGGGTACTTCGTTCTAGACATAAGAAGTGACTTGCACTCACTTAAGTTTTAGCTTTTGGAAAGCTATCAGTTTGAGACAAAAACTCAAGATATAAGGCCTCTGAAGATGGACAGTGTGATCTGTCCGAAACGTCAGGAGTTAAAAAGTCCTTTTAAGGACTACGTTACGCGGGTAAACCGAGAAAATTGTTCTACATCTTACACCCGTGAAAACCTTAATCATAACATATATATATATATATATATTTGTTTTCTATGCATACGCCTCAGGGATGTCTTTCTACAGCTTTTTTTTAACATTAAAATAAAGGGTCTTTTTAGGAAAGGAAGAAGAGGAAGTTCTGGGAAATAAAGGGGTAAGTATTGGGGGTGAGTAGGAATCTGTGGGTCAGGGCAACTAGGAGTGACGGATGCAAGAATCCATCCCTCCCACTGCGATGCAAGGTGATGTTCAGAGAGAGAGTACGGCTGAAAAAGTCAAAGAGACTCCCTCAACTATTCTCTCCTGATCCGGCCTAACATGGAGCTCATGGTCAGACGCATCCTCCGCCAAGACCCGGTCAAACCTCACCCCATGAACCCGGGCAACCCTGCTAAGTCACCAAACGTAGCGAACCACTTGGGATGACCTGTGTAGGTAGAAATGTTGGTTATCCAATAAATGGTTCCCGGGGCGGCGGTACCCATACCCGCCTCGCATTCAGTCTACTTTCATTCTCCTCTGCCAGTTCCCATGTCTCACTGCCATACCTAGGTAGGTAGGTACCCCGGTATCGTAGAAAATATTTAAAAAATAAAAGCTGAACTGCGAAAAATGTAAATCTTACTACCTAGGGACCGTTCAAGTATTACGTAACCCAATTAGGGGGGGAGGGGGGGTCTGGTGAAACGTTACGGCGCGTTACGGGGGGGGGGGGAGGGGTTCGAAGGACGCGTTACGTAACATGTTTTTCTTTATTATTTAAATAAAAAAACTAAGGAATTGAAATCTTCCAAGTTGGTAAGCCTTTTAGTTTATGTTGTACGGGGAATTCCTCGACTGTATTGTGCGTCATTTTTATTTTATTTTCGTTGTCAGTATTCGTTAGTATTTTATTAAACACGAAATACGCATAAACACAATTGAATGTGGTCAGTGTTGTTAATGTGAGTTTTTAGGAATTATAATGTCCTCCAAACCGGGAGATTTACATCATCGGCTGTTATTGGCCTATAAAGGCTCTCATGCTGAGTTGCCAGCGCAGCGCAACCAAAAAATGCCAACCAAATTTGGAAGACAGCAGAAGAAAAATGAAAAAAATGAAAAATTTATGCAACATATGAATGATGTTATACGAGAGTTTTTAGTAAGAACAACGATTTTTGTTATTACCCACAAGTTAGTTGTAAAAAATTGAAGGTCTTCACTCAGGAGATTTCTTTTGGGCAGACTGGTTTTTTATAAATGAAGCACTTTTTTGTTTTAACTTTAAGTTCTTGAATTTTTATTGTTATGATTTGATATTTATAAACTTATAACTGACGACAATAACTTTCCCCACCCAACGGACAAGGGTTCAGTAGTATTTTAAATTCTTAGTGCAAGTTTTCGTAAAGAAGTAAGTTAATTTTACTGATACAAGCCTTTTTATAAGACTTTCGTACCTCTATATTTCCCTTGTTTGTTGTGTGAGAGAGACAAAAAATAAAACATGATTCTATCGACATCTAACAAACAAATCAGACAACTCTTGGATCGCAATCCAACCTTTGATGGTAACTCAACTCCATAATTGGTTTGCGTCCTGGGTTTAATTCTAAACATACTCCTCCCCAAAATGGGCAGATATTTATTTTGAAATATCGAATCCATTTTTCTGCAAATTATACAAATAACATTATGCAAACCAATTATGAGCCTAAATTAAATATTGACTTTGCTCAAATCAAATTCAAATTCATTAAATTAATTTTAAAGTTATTCAATAACATAACACACTAAGATAATTCCAAAAACAAACTACATTTTTTAAAAACAAACAGAAACCATAACAATAATTACATATAAACATATAATATAGACAGCACAAACATATCGCGGTAGGTTTCCTGGTCATCCTTCCTTCCTTCCTCGGGAAAAAATTAAATAAAGATAAATCATCCTTCCTTCCATAGTTCATTGCCACATTTGGAATTATTACAATGTCTTTCCAGATATATTTACATATGCAGTTTGCAATTCTAGCCAGCAGGCTATGTTGGTTTATAAGCGTTCATTAAGTGTTTTTACCATATGGATATAATATATTTTTAATATATGGATCTACAATCCTTTTTGTTTTATTATTCTTTATATCACTCCCTACCACACTCAAGTTTTTATTGCTCCACATTTATCCACATTTTGTACACTGATTTTTACTTTTAATTTATTATTATATCTTCTTTTTGTCCTTTTTGGTTACTTTTAACGTACAAATTTTTATATTATTTTTTACTTTCAACGTACAAATTTTTATATTGTTTTTTTACTATTTATTGGTTTATCTTGTTTTATGCACTCATTGTTTTTTTTCATAAAGCACAAGTCCTTTTTTTATTATTTTGTGCTTACACAGCGCCTGGTCCGTTGTCGTCTATTGGCAATAGAACAGCTTCGAAATTGCCCTCTGAGTTTAGTTCCATGCGATGTTCTGAAAGTCGCCACACGTACTTTCCCGTCAGCGCCTGGATGGACTGCAATCACACGTCCGAGTTTCCACACACATGGTGGTAGGTTGTCTTCCTTCAAGACCATCGTATCGCCTGGTTTGAGCTGCGTATGAGGTCCGCTGGTCCACTTCGTTCTGCCTTGGAGCTGAACCAGGTACCTCGATCAAAAAAAAACATCGTATTAGCAAATAATTTTTTTTTTTATATTTATTCCGTCCGTTGACTGAAATATTTTGTAGATCTTGCTCCGGAATTGCTGCAAAGCTTCCACCAACAAGAAAGTGACCGGGACTGAGGGAAATTAGGTCATTTGGATCATTTGACAATGGGGTAAAAGGACTAGAATTTAAACAAAATTCATCTGACACAAAACGGTATTAAATTCCTCATATATCAATAAGGAGTTACTTGCTAGCCGTTTCAACTGACATTTAAACAGATTTCATTCTGACTTCTCAAAGGCCTCCAAAGTGCAGCGCCCTTGTCGGAATGTACCCCCATTGAATTGATAGCCTTGATAATGATTTTCCGATAGTAGGTAGTAGCATTATCTGAAAATAATTTACTCGGCCTTCCACTACGCTCGATAAAACGCTTCAAGGCATTTAAAAAACTTTCTGTATTCAAAGACAGTTCAAGTTCTAAGTGTATGGCTTTTGACACCACACATACAAATAAACATACATAAGAAAAACACCAATAACAAAAATATATAAGCTCCTTTCGGCTGGAAGGTCTGCCATTATTTGCTGCATCGTGTATTAGATCTATAACACATTATACATTTCCTTATTATCATTTTCACAAAATTTTCCCATTATTGGCCAGAACTTCAATCTGATTATTGCCAATACGGTATGAGTACCTGCATGCAAGTGTAACTGATAAATAAATAAATAAATGTAAATGTAGTTTTTCATAATTCATTCGGTTAAATTATGATGTGGTGGCAGCAAGATTGGATGTCGTTGATTTATTGACAGCAATTTTCCTTCGGAAAGCCTGCCGCCTACGCAAAATAAATCATTATGTACATAAGGATTTAGTAGAGAGATGTAGTTCCTAAAAATATCCCAATCTTGCGTTACTGTTGCCAACACTACAGTTTTTGTTTTCACCTCAGGTGGATCTATGTACGTAGATTCTCCGCATGGCCAACTGGATGGTGCAAGAGTTAGCCAATCGGGTCCGTGCCACCAAATGGTGGATGTCAATAATTGAGAAGTCCTAATATCTCTGGATAGTACATCCGCAGCATTATCTTCTGATATCACATGCTTTTGACAAATGACTCTCCTAGGTACCTTCACATTATTTATCTGCGGCAATTCTTCCATATAAGCTCTCCAAACTTTCAAAATGTCAGGAGATATATCTTCAACCCACTGAGTTTTGTTCTGCCACAGACGTTGCATTAGTAGCTTCGCTACTACCGTTACAGGTCCTATCAGACCCGGGGATTTAAAAATGGATGCTATGTAGGATAACATCCGTTGTTTGCTTCTACTTAGTAAGCAATCTTCTTCACCACTGTCACCCATTAAGTCATCCATGTAAAAATTTTCTTTAAGAATGCGACTGACCTTGGGATTTGTGCCTTGATTTTCATTTCCTAGCTGCTCCAAACATCTTGTGGCTAAGAATGATGATCCCAGACCGTAGACTGTATTCAATCGATAATGTTGAATCTCCTCGCTGGGTGCGTCTCTCCAAAGGATACGTTGTAAGTCCCTATCCTCCGGCTGCACTAATATCTGCCGGTACATTTTTTCTATGTCGGCTGTTAACGCGTACTGATGTTTTCTGAAATTCAACAGATGTGCACATAAATCCTTTTGCAATGTCGGCCCAATCATGAGGGCATCATTTGGGATAATTCCAGTTGAGGATTTAGCTGATCCATCGACTACGACTCTGGTCTTTCTAGTTGTACTAGATTCCTTGATCACCGCATGGTGAGGCAGATAATAAGGTATTTGATTTTGTGACAATGGTTCACATTGCGTCATATGACCTAAGTCTTTGCACTCCTGCATAAAATTCTTGTAATCTTTCATTAATTCTGGGTTTGAGGCTAATTTTTTCTCCAAATTATACAATCTCTTCTCCGCCATAGGGAGACTTTCGCCTAGCTGTTTCGCACAGGGGCGTTGTATTAAACTTACAATGAAACGGCCTCTGCCATTTCTTTTATGAGCAGCTGTGAAGCTTTCTTCACACGCTTGCTCCTCGTGATTCCTATGTTCAATAGGATTTAGCTCCTCTAATTTCCAAAAATTTTCAATTTGCTTATGTATTAAGTTGAGTGAAAGATTACAAATTTTTACTGGCCTCTTTTCTGAAGTGAAGATGTGTCCCGAAACCAGCCCTCCAAATTCGGTTCGTTGCAATATTGGTCCGGAATCTTGAATCTTCATCCGGTCAGAGTGCAGAGTCTCCCAGAAGGTGTCAGCCCCGATCAACATGTCTATCGGGCCGGTTTCATTAAAGTTTGGATCTGCCAATTGCAATCCTTGGGGGATGCCGGTGCCTTTTTTCTGAAATGAGATTTGCGGCAGATTACTGGTCACCTCCGACAATACTAGGCATTCAATCCTCTTTGAATAGGGTGAATAATTGGAAGATATTTCTAAATCCACAATGTTTTTAATATGCTGTATTTTATTATGAATTCCGGTAATAGGGATATCAGTTTTTCTAATTTTTAATTGTAATTTAGAAGCGAATTCCTGGCTAATGAAATTAGACTGTGCTCCGGAGTCCAACAAAATTCTAGCTTTAATTGGATTTCCTTTATTATTTCTCACGTTAATCACCGCCGTTGATAATAAAATGAAATTGTTGGATGTTTTCGATGCATGATTGTTAACAAGAGGTTCTCTTGAAGAAGTATCGCTTCCCTGATGACTTTGCATTTTGTCTTCATTTTGCAAATGTAACAAAGTGTTGTGAGAGCTCGCACCACACTTGCGACAATTATATTTACTTTTACAATCCTGAAATTTATGCCCTACCGACAAACATTTCAGACAAGCTTTCAACCGACGTATTGTTGTCATTCTATCCTCTATTCCCAGATTTAAAAACTTTTGACAATTATAAATTCTATGATTTTGATTACAATTAATACATTTTAAATGTTGCGATGATAACGAAACATAAGTTTCTTTCTTAAAATTAGAAGGAAATCCCTTGGCATGATTCTGTCGCTTGTCGTTTGGTGCTGAGAATTCTAAAACTTGCACTCGTTCGTATAGACATTTCATGAACTCTTCATAAGTGGGGATTTTATTTTTTATTGGATATTGTTCCCAGCGCATTCTGGTTTCGCTATCCAATTTATTTGACAAAATATGAATTAACAATATATCCCAACTTTCAGTGGGTAGATTTAAATTATTTAATGCCTTTAAGTGCAATTGGGCTTCATCTAATAATTTTCGCAATGCCACATGATTTTCTGATTTTATTTCTTGCAATTTAAACAATGCATTAACATGTTTATTTATTATTACTCTGTCATTCTGAAACCTATCCGTGATCATTTCCCACGCAATGAAATAATTATCTCGAGTTGTAGGTAAGGACGCAATCAGTCTTGCCGCATCATCATACAAACAAGATTTCAAATAATAGAATTTCTGAATAACATCTAATTCGTCGTTGTTGTCAATTAATGAAATGAATGCATCTCTGAAATGTAACCAATCTTCATAATTTCCGCTGAACTTGGGTAGTTCTAAAATTGGGAGCTTGACGCCTTTGGAACGGACGATTTTACCGGTTTCGCTTAATTTATCCTTGGCTTTTGCTAATACCTTATAATATGAGTTTTCAAACATTTCTCGTTCGTTCCCTTTTTCCAATTCATCCTGCGATAATGTTTCAATTTTTTCTTGCAACGCTTCGAAGATGTCTAGTAATGGTTCGAATTTTTGAATGCGTATTTCGACCTCAGAAAGTAATAACTCATTATTCTCTAAGTAATCTTTGAATCTGGTTAATTTGGCTTTACATATTCCGCGCTGTGCAATTAATACTTTTAAATCCATGATTTCGTAAATAACAAACAATCAATACTCACTGATTGCTCTGTTGTGGTTCACTTCTAACCACGCTAAACACTAAAACACAAAAAACTTGCACTGTCTTTTACTTGATTGTTTCTTTTGTTTTAACAAAACACTAGATCACTAGATGCATGTATTCAACAACAAGAAAATCTATTGTTATTATTTTGTTATGAAAGTTCGCGACTCGATCTGACTTTACAAATGGCGTGCGCCTGCTTTACCGACTGGAAAAACACTTCGGAGTCAAACCAACGTCCAACGATCGCTTTCAGATTGTTTGAATAATCAATTAATACATTTCATGTATTATAATAATTATCCTTCTGTTTTTTGCCGTAGCATAATCATATGACTACCCACAAAAAACTTTGTTAGTTTCAGTTGCAAATAAAACAACGACGGTACCCGTCGCCTGCTTTATCGACAGTATCAAAAAACATCAAATTCAAAAACAATCAAAACAATGAAACCACAATTCCGATTTTTACGTTTTTTGCGACACTATAATCATAGCCAGCCACAAAAAATCTTGCCAATATCAATTGAACGATTAGTCCGTTGCTAATTTTTATACAACAATAAAATACCGAAGTGGTCTAACCGAATTTGTTTTTTCTATTAGAAATGGATAAAAAAATGGGATGGTCACTTGCCCTTGTTGAAGATCCGCTTCATCAGAATTCTCCTAGTTTATTGCTGGTTCATGTCTGGCTTTCATTGATTTTTGTATCCGCTCATGGGATCAATCCGGCTCGAAGGACCAAAATGTAAAAAATTGAGGTCTTCACTCAGGAGAATTTCTTTGGGTAGACTGGTTTTTTATAAATGAAGCACTTTTTTGTTTTAACTTTAAGTTCTTGAATTTTTATTGTTATGATTTGATATTTATAAACTTATAACTGACGACAATAACCTTCCCCACCCAACGGACAAGGGTTCAGTAGTATTTTAAATTCTTAGTGCAAGTTTTCGTAAAGAAGTGAGTTAATTTTACCGATGCAACCCTTTTATAAGGATTTCATACATCTATATTTCCCTTGTTTGTTGTGTGAGAAAGACAAAGAACAAAAAATGATTCTATCGACATCTAACGAACAAATCAGACAACTCTTGGATCGCAATCCAACCTTTGATAGTAACTCAAACTGCATAATTGGTTTGCGTCCTGGGTTTAATTCTAAACTATTCTTTCATTGATTTTTTGATCTGGATTCCAGGTATCCGCTCGTGGGATCAATCCGGCTCGAAGGACCAAATGTAAAAAATTGAAGGTCTTCACTCAGGAGATTTCTTTTGGGCAGACTGGTTTTTTATAAATGAAGCACTTTTTTGTTTTAACTTTAAGTTCTTGAATTTTTATTGTTATGATTTGATATTTATAAACTTATAACTGACGACAATAACTTTCCCCACCCAACGGACAAGGGTTCAGTAGTATTTTAAATTCTTAGTGCAAGTTTTCGTAAAGAAGTAAGTTAATTTTACTGATACAAGCCTTTTTATAAGACTTTCGTACCTCTATATTTCCCTTGTTTGTTGTGTGAGAGAGACAAAAAATAAAACATGATTCTATCGACATCTAACAAACAAATCAGACAACTCTTGGATCGCAATCCAACCTTTGATGGTAACTCAACTCCATAATTGGTTTGCGTCCTGGGTTTAATTCTAAACATTAGTTTACTGCTAAAATATAATAATATTACCTAAAGCTAGGTTTCGTAGTACATGCATAGTTACACTCAGAACATGAAAAAGGTTTTCTTCACTTTGAATCGTTCTGTGGATTTTTTGATCTCCCTTTTGAGAACTTGAAAAACCACGCTGGGACAAAAAAAATAGTTTTTTCTGCTGAAGGTAAACATGTGATTTTTTGTGCCTCTTTGTAGAACACGAATAGTTGCAGTAGAAACATGTAAGTGGTTTTGAAGCGCTGTGAGTCAGCAAATGATTTCTAAGAAGTTCCTTTGTACAAATGTATAATTGCAGTCGGGACACGAAAAAGGTTTTGGTCCAGTGTGGGTAAACACGTGAATTTTTAGATACCGTTTTGTAGTGCCTGAATAGTCGCACTCGGGACAAGTAAAAGGTTTTTCATCACCTTGAATCAGCAAGTGCCGTTTTAGTTTTTTTTTTCGAGAAGAAGAATAGTTGCAGTCAGGGCATGAAATGGGTTTTTCACCACTGTGAGTAAACATGTGATTTTTTGATTTCTCTGAATAGTTACAGTCGGAACACGAAAAATGCTTTTCTCCACAATGAATAGAGTCAGCAAGTGAATTCTTGGATATCCCTTTTAAGAACACAAATAGTTGCAGTCAGGACATGTAAAAGGTTTTCTCTTCTGTTAATCGTACGGTGGATTTATAAATTGTCCTTTTGAGAACTTGTATAACTGCATTCTGGACAGGAAAGTGGTTTTTGACCACTGTGCGTTAACATGTGATTTTTGGTGACTCTTTGTAGAACATGAATAGTGCAGTAGAAACATGTAAAAGGTTAAAAATCACTTTGAGTTAGCAAATGATTTCTAAAAAGTTCCTTTGCACTACATGAATAATTGCAGTCGGGACATGAAAAAGGTTTTTGTCCAGTGTGGTTCAACACGTGAACTTTTGGATACCGTTGTGTAGCGCATGAATAGTCGCAATCGGGACAAGAAAAAGGCTTTTCGTCTCTGTGAGTTAGCAAGTACCGTTTTCGTTATTTTTTTTCGAGAAGTAGAATAGTTGCAGACAGGACATGAAATGGATTTTTCTCCACTGTTGGTAAACATGGGTACTTTTTAGATTTCTCTTCGTAGTACATGAATAGTTGCAGTCGGAACATGAAAACGGTTTTTCTACACTGTGAGTCAGCAAGTGACTTCTTAGATATCTTTTTAGACGACACGAATAGTTGCAGTCAGGACACGAAAATGGTTTTTATCTTCTGTGAATCATATCGTTGATTTTTAAATCTTCCGTTTGAGAACTTGTATAACTGCATTCGGGACGTGGAAAAGGTTTAACTCCATCTGTAAAAACTGTATAAAAAGTTATATAATGAATAAAGAAAAGAAAAAAAAAAAAAATCTATGAGTCAGCTTGTGAATCATAGTGGAGTAAAGTGTTGCTCCACAGGGAAAACTTAGGGAAATTACTTTCCTCGGGGCCTCCTCACTAAAGCTAATGTAAAAGAAAGTATGTGTTGTAAAACCATGTAGGTTAATTCTAGGTAAGACAGTGTTTAATTGTGGAGATCTGGAAGGAATACAAGGCCGATAAAAATAATAATATTCTCAATTTTTTTCATAAATGACAATATGAATAAATAAAATGTATATAATGTAACGCGAGTTAGAAATCTCTTGTTTTATTCATTGCCGCAGTATTTAAGCGACATTTCAGTACGTTGCGCAACTTAATTGTGACTTTCAGGTAAAAATTGTTACTTGGGCGTTACGAAACGCTTGGGGGGGGGGGGGGGGGTTGAACAGGAAAACGTTACGGCGCGTTACACGATTACGATTACGATTTTTTCGGTTAAAAGTAAAGAGTTCTAAAATGATTCTAAAAGTACAAACACACACCTGCATATTGTCAACAAACAAAGACATAGATACACCCATTATTAATGTATGGCGATTGATTTATGTATGTATTAGTTTGCCGGGCGATTTTTTTTACTTCTTCCCGGCCCGCGCAAGCTACGCCCCCCGTACGGCTGGTAAAAGAGTGGATGAGACGACAACAAAAAACCTAGGTAATTTTACGATAAATTTCCGGTTTTTGAGGCGAATAAAACTGTTTTAAGTGCAGAATAAAATTTTATCGTATACTTCATCATATTCCTGAGCCAGAATGTGAGGAGTTTTTTTAAAAATTGCATTTATATGTCCAGAAAAAATTTCCAAAGTGACCTCCTAAATTGATGGATAAATCGTCATCTTTTGGGGCCTATTTTTTATAATTTAAAGCAAAAATCGAAAATCGGATTCACATCCTCACTGTATACATACCTAACCTATCAATTAAAAAAATAGACAAAAAACAATTAATTTGATATTTTGGCCGCAAATCCAAATCAAAATTTTATATGAAACAGGCCACGCATGCGTTCCTCTTAAGGGACGTACTTGACTTACTTTAACCAGTGATTCCTGACATTATTTGGAGTAAAAAATGTAAATGAAATTTTGGTTTCCAGTGACTTTTTTGACGACTTTTTTTTTTCAAAATTTTTTTCTTCAAAATCAAACAAAAAAAAATTCTTCCGTATGTCGTCACTGGTCACTCAGCCGGGTGTCCGACGAACCCCTTACCCCGCCTCCAACTGTTCAACAACTACCATTTTTTATGTTTTTGTAAAAAAAAACATCATATATGTCACCGGAGACCAAAATTTCATATACATGTTTTACTCCAAATAATGTCAGGAATCACTGGTTAAAATAAATCAAGTACGTCCCTTTACAGCCTGTATACAAAATAAACAATAAACTCGTATACACAAACACAAAATTCATTAAAACGTCCCAAGTACACAAACCTTTACACAACAACACGATAACATACATATAAACACCATCCGCACTAACTATGGTAAGCAATCAATTGGTTACGAGGGGGGGCAACTTATATAATTTCCTCCCAAACGACATTAAAAACGAAAAAATGCTGGATAAATTAAAAAAATATATATTAATATTTATTCTTGATAAGCAAAATAATGAAATAGAATAGCGCTGTATTGAAATATTTAGTTTATCTTAGTGTGTATAATTATGTCCAGTTAAATGAGTGAAAACATAATTTTATTTTATCTGGATAAAAAACGAGTGTGCTTTGCCCAATACACCGTTCCATACCATGACCGTACTATGAACGTATCAGACACGAAATAAACGGTTCCATGCCAACTCAGAATGAAACCAACTCAGAAACACCTCAGAAAGTTCATTAAAAGCTATGAAAAAATAATTTTAAAATAGCCGGTAACCCTAACCCAACTTAACCTATTTGACCGATTTTTTCATATTTTTTTATCTTCACCCTTAATAACCTTTCTGAGTTGGTTTCATTATGAGTTGTCCGGTCACCGAAATAAACATGCTACGCCCTACTATGCCCACTAGAACGTGCTAACACCGTATTATACCCGTAGGTCTCTGCCCACCACACCGTTCCATACCATAACCGTAACCGTAGCGACGCATACAAAAAAGTATTCTTTGTGTACTAGACGTTTGTACATAAACTAAATATAATAGGGAGCTGGCCACAATGACACGCCAATGGAGTTTCGTACGCCAGTGGATTTTGGAACGCCACTGGTCTTTTAAATGAATTTACTACTTTGACAAAAAATGCTTCTAGGTATTCTAAGGTACTTGTTTTAGGTAATTTCCCTGGTCGCTACGATTGGAAGTCAGCTGTGTCAAAATTATGTGTGATAGTTTTTGCCATGATCTTACCAACTTAGGATACCAAAGCCTCACATCATTTTTATTGTGTTTACAAGAAAAGGTACAAGTATACATATGTGATATAAGGTACAATTTTAAACAGTAAATATTTTTCTTAAAGTGCAACAATCACTGATAGACGTCAGTTTTTGGGTTGTTTTTGTAGCATATTCTCATTTTTAGGTGATGATGTTTATTTCTTGATCCAAATTATTCCCAATTTCTCGAAATTGAGCTCCAAATTTTTCGGAACATGAATTCGCTGTCGTAAATATTTACGATTCAGATTTTTCCTTTGTTCAGAATTGACCAATAGTGGCTCGGCTGGTCGCATGGTGGGGGTGACGTAAATAGACAGCCAATTCCTTGGCGTTGATCATTGCTGTCTAGACTCCCTTGTGGAAGTATTAGGTGGTTATTTAGATGTGTTTTCCAGTCCAATGAGGCTGCCGCACGTATTCATTATCAATTTCATTAATGTTTTCAATTGATTAGTTAGTTAAAGGACATAATTGCGTTGTAGACAAATCATTTGGAAGGGGCACCACATGCACATTGTTCCGCTAGCCAATAGCAGCACTCAGATTGTCGTGCTCGCGGCACGGTACTCTGTGACAGCGTAAATTCCAATCTTGAATTTCCAGGGTTGTCATATGCTTTCGCGCACTCGTTCAATGCACACGTATTCCTATGACACGTTCGATATACTTTGTATCGATCAGTATGAAACGCTGCCCACTAGACCGTTCCGTTCCATCGCGTGCCATGCATAGAGCGGACCGGCACCTGCAAAATATTGTCATCAAGAATTCGCCGTCAGTCCGGTCATGGTATGCGACGGTGTTGGTTGGTGACGGAACGGTCTAGTGGGCAGCGTTTCATACTGATCGATACAAAGAATACTTTTTTGCATGCGCCGCTACGGTTACGGTCATGGTATGGAACGGTGTAGTGGGCAGAGATCTTTACGACTGAAGTATAACTTCACCAACTTATATCTCCCTCTCAACTTCCATTCGCCTTTGACACGTTGGGCGTCAAAAATGACACGTACCTTTCTCAGTTAGCAGAGAAATTCCGTTTGCATGAGCTCTCATCATCATCTCAGGGTCCTGCGTGGGATAAAAAGAAAGCTACTATCTGATGTAAATAAAAGAACTCACATTAAACAAAATGTACTTGTTATTATTGACAAGCAAAAACATAATCTACATAAATACCTTTGTAAACTCAAAAAAATGTAGAGAGAGAGAGAGAGAGATAATTCAGTTATTTTAGTAGAATCCACTCCAAATGATCATTCGTAGCTTGCGATAGTTAATATAGCGCACCTCTTCTAACCTCAGCGACAAGGGCTCCAGATAGCTGGAGAAGAGCCCCAGAGCTGCCGCTTCGCAAGCCCATGACACCGTGAAGCATCCAAGATTCCAGTCCATCCACAAAGGCGTCACAATGCGTCCGATGGCCATCTCTGAGCATTGAAAGGATATAAACCGCAGTTCTAGACTGTAAATGTGATTTAAGAAGTGCCTGCAGTCTTCACCAAAGTTGTCCTCGGTGATATTGGATTGTACGCGGCACAAGAATCTCAGTTCTAAGCACAAGAACACCAACCTTAGGTACCAGGCACACAGACATCATAAACACTTCCATTAGATTGTAATATTACATAGGTAACTCGATATCTCGGATCATCACAATAAAAGTTTTCCTCGCCTCGAAAAAACAATCAACATCCTGCGTGTACCGCGACCCGGTACTATTTAACAGTCTCGTAAAGACATCACGTCTGTTACACGCATAATATTGCAAATTTACACAATCATTTAGGAGTATCAAAACTCCTTACAAAATAAAACTTCCGACCAATCCATCGTTATGTCATGACGTCGCCCTCAAAAACAATCGAACAACGTTCCGGCAATTTGAATTTGTTATCAATCGTTCCAACTTCACCCGAAATTAATAATACTCCTTCTGAGCAAGTAGGTACCGATTGAATAACTACCATGAAAATAATTACGTTACACCTTGCCCGATCACACTTTTCGTAACGCTCTCGTCACGCATTCACCAGCTTACTCCCCAAGTCAAGCGTGCGTAAAGAAGTTGTACTTCAAAATTTATGAATTTTGTCATTCTGAAAAATTGTACTAACGACGCGCGACGGGGTTATGTAATTTTTTAATACGTAATATTTTGACAAAATAAAAAATTGTTAGGCTAACAAAATCTTTAAATTAAACAATTTTTTGTTTTACCCTTAAAATTTTAATTTGAACTGATCTTGATCACAACTGAAAATACGCTAATGTTTTAATTCCTGAATAGAGCGTTTCGGCAAACTTGATAGCGACAGACTAATATATGGAGCTGTGACGTCAGGACTATGACTGGGACTATGTATTGATTCCTTGCACGAGTGAAATAGACGCGTAACTCGGAACTCTTCGCTTGGGACGAGGACTTCAATGATATTCCTACGCTTGTTTTTATGAATGGCGGCGCGGGAGCGGGATAGGTTCTTTACTTTAGGCAACATAGCGGCAGTATTATTCTATGGGCCCATATTATAATATTTAAATACCTACGAAACGTTACAGTATTTAAATCATTTACGGTTCACATCATTCATTGAAATAATTCAAAACTAAAATAAATGGATATTAAAAATTTATGGTTCCGTTAAAAATCTTAGGATGCAAGGTCAACGGTGAGGAATGAAGAATCAATTCCCTTTGAAATTGAGAATCAGATCGAGTGTGTCACAAGATTGAATTTTTTCATTTAATTCAGTCATTCAATTTTGCCCACGTCTACTGAGAATATCTTCCACTCTGGTACGTGCGGCAAATATACAACAATTTTTTTACTGTATTAATTATTGTGTTATGAAAAAAAAATAAAAATAAAACTTATTGTATACGTCGGGATTTGAATTACAAAATTTGAAAGCGTTTTTTATCACCCTTCAAAAACAATTTTTAATTTTTGGATACGTCCAGAAATATTCCTTTTATTTGGATTTTATCGCAAAACGGAAATATTTTGATCTTTGAGGGGTCAATACTGGTCAATACCCATTAAAAAATGAAACAAGATTGGGTTCATATCTCATTATAAAGAAAATGACTTACGGATTTTACTAAGTACGATCAATGACGTTATATAAAATAAATAGACTCGTTATAGTCTCACATACTCACAATATAATGTGGAAAGTAAGGAACACTCTTTTGTTTTCAGCGATTTTCAATAATTTCTTAATTCAAAAGTTTATTCCTGTGTGATAAAGATAGGCAATCAAATAATGTGTATGTATGAATGGCACGGATACATTAGCGGGCGGCGTATTAATTTCTTTGCTGAATACTGCTTTCACATCACGGGTGTGACTGAGATAACAAGATACTCTCACTCGGTTACACTACACACAGGGGAGGGTAAAGGCGGGTAAAACAAGACACACGGGCAAATATTTTTTATTATAATTATATGAGTTATCATTAGTAATACAATATTGGTACTATTATAGTAGTATTGTTAAAAACATATTTTATTATACAGTACAGGTCATAGGTTCAAATGAGTATACAAATCTATTTACAATTTTCATCAACGACATTATAAAACGCTTTCCTTTGACCGTGGTATGTAAATCGTCTTTATTGAAATGAACTGAACATATTGTGCTGTAAAGCGAAGGTGTCCAATCATGTTCGCATCTTTGAATGCGAACAACAGTGGTCCATTTCTGTCGTCGTAGTTGATCACGGGGAAACCTAAAATTCATATTTGATAAGTCATAATAAATTTATATTGAATTAATTGTCATTTTACGTTTATAAAGTCACAGCGTAAATTATAATTATTAATAGAGCTTAACTACAACTAGCGTGTTTACGTATATTAAATTATAGTGTCTTGTCATTGTCAGCAAGGAAGCTCGGTTCGAGCGTTATGAGTTATGACAATTCAAACATAATTAAATTAATTAACGATTTACCCTGTGTACGTTTTACCCCATCTTTCCCAATAGAAGAAAACTTGTGCGGGACGCTGTGTGAACCGACCTACTGTTAGCAGGTTGTCTTTGTTATGCTCGTTACTTTTTGATGCAACGTTCTCTGTCTCGTAATGACGTGAAAACCGCGAGCGGAAAACATGAAAATTTATTGTAATATTTATAATAATCGATAATATTAAGTAATTTGCGTGTACTTACAAATGAAGTGTTATTCCTTCGCCTTTACTATTATTTGCAGTGTAATTGAAACATTTTCTCATCACACAGGAGGGCATTTTGACACTTTTTAAAATGCAATTTACTTACTGGTAAGACGCAACCTTACTCGACGCGTAGCAGTTTAGTACTAAAGTACTAGATATCGAGACCGGTACAATTGTCTTGCGATTGTCTTCCCACTTTGAGATTTCTACCCCTCGTCTAATATAGTATGTAACGTCATTGAGTACGATGGATTGATTGACAGTTTGACAGTGACGATTTATTGAGCAGCTCTTTGACCTGAGTTTGGCTGTTAGAATGGAGGGCTGTTTAGTTACATTGCAAATACAAATAAAAACACATACTCATAAATTGTAAAACGACAACCTTAATTTTTTTTATCAAATACGTTTTTTTATTTTTCGTCATAACAGTTTGAGCATCATAGTAAAACCGCGGGCGTTTCTGCAGTTTCTGGTATTGAGATAAAACATGTTTACTAGAATGCTAGAATGGTTGGAATTGTTGGAATGTGTGACTCATGATGTCATGATTAATGTGACCATTTATTTTTTCCCCCAAACCGGGACACCGAAAAACAAGGTAGGTAGGGTAGGGTGGGGCAAAGATCCGCAATTTTAGGTTTCAACCTTTTTTCTCACCCAATAAGTAAAAGGTCCTGCAGGTTTTGGCTTCACTGGAAATCTTAATTTATGTGATACAATATACCATTTTATTACTAGCGAAATAAGCACCATTTAGGAAAAAAAAGGAAAGGTAGACAACCATGCCTTTGCTGGACCTTTGCCCCACTGTTTGGGGTAAACGTCCGCAGTCATTTTCGTCATTTTGTAAACACAAACTAATCTAAAAACAAGAAATGCGAATTTGGCCAAATTATTGTCCATAGATCGCCTTTCAAAACCTGAATTATGGAATTGAACCAGTAAAAAAGTAAGCAAAGCGTATAGTAAATTACATTTTCAACTGAAGATGACCTACGGATTATTACATCAAAACAAGTAAAAAGAATTCTAACCTCATTGTTTTTGTTGTGCCGGTCGGACGCCATGTAACTTTTGTGAGTCGTCTTCTATCAATGTTGCCAGCATAAAAATGTGTCTAAAACCACGACAATATTAAGCGATCATTTTATATTGACGGTGCGGATCATTTCCCACTGCGGATCTTTGCCCCACCCTACCCTACTTACTTTATTTTTTACTCTAGCTCCACACGGGAGGCCTTGAGGAAAATAATTTTTCTCAGAGATTAGCTTTTGTCACCTTAGGAGATGCTGTGTGGAGCGTCGTTTTAAGAAAGGGAAGGATAGAAAGTTCTGAAAATGAAAAAGATATGAGGAGTAGGCAGTGGCGTAGCTAGCATGGGTGCCACCCGGGGCGGAAGTCACCCCCCGGAGCGTGGTGTCACCCCCCCCCCCCCCATTAAAGTTGACTTGAGAAATTCAAAACGCTAATTTCGACATAAAATTGGTCTATCCTGGGTAAAAATACTCCTCCACAAATACAGGCTATTTTCGCCTATAAAAGGACCGAACGACACAAAATTCGGAGCCCAACCAAAGCCATAGAGCTATAAAATGTAAATAACAGACATTGTGCATGTGTACAATATTTTGGTGACGAAATCCTTCGTAATTTTTTTTTCCACGGTCGTATGTCACCACCCTCTCTACGCCACTGGGGGTGGGTAGGAATCTGAGGGTCAGTGTGTCTAAGAGTGACGGACTTATGAATTCATCCCTCCAACTGTGGTGCATGGCGATGGGTAGAGAGAGTCCGACTGGAAAGGTCAAAAGGCCTCCCTCAACCAGTCTCTCAATCTGGCCCACCACGAAGCAGGTAAAAATAATAATAAATTTGGACAACTTGTATGGTCTGTTTTTGCAAAAAATCGCCTCAAGAGCACTGTCCAAAAGAGGCAATTCAATTCATCTTGCAGATCAAAGATTAAGGAGTGTGTTTTATTCAGCGCCGGATCTGCCATACGTTCAAAAACGTGCAAAAACCTGGCGCCAACTCCCAAGGGGCGCCGAAAAAAAATAAATATTGTATTAAAATTTAGTTATAATATTCCCTGAATCGTTTAAAAATTACCCATAGCACGAAATAATTATTACGCTCTAGCAACACTTTCCAAAGAAACAGAATGCGCACGCATCAGGTTGGTATCAACGGCTTACGAATTTATAGTCAGTTATAGATTTTTTTTACAAATTCCATATATTTAGTTTAAGTAAGATCTATTTTTCCATATATTTTTTACCGTCTTTTACGACGAATAGGTGCGATCCAAATTCAATAACCAATCACAGCGCGGTATTTTTGTTCGTAAGCCGTTGATACCATACGTCAGTGTTTAGTGTTTGTTCGCTCAACACAGGGGTGCAAGGTACAAATTTGAGTTTATATTCTTATTATCACTGCTCACTGTCTCTCGTCGGGACTGCCTGTTGCTAGTCAGAAGCTGTAGATGCTATTCTTGTGTTGCACGTTGCCATGAGAACGCATTTGTACTTGCTTTTTCTAATATTCGCGTAGGGTATATACTTAGGCAGTAAATCTCAAGAATGTCTAATGGACCTAGTTCAGCGAAACCACCCGCATTGTCCCGTAACCTATATTTTAAATCATGGTACGGGCACAAACAAACAATTCGTTGTATTATTTTAAAGCATAACTTGCAAAGAGTTTTCCTAAAATAATTAAAATAGCACCATAATTTATGTTTACCCAATAGATTCAGAGAGTAAAGGGCTCCTGGCGATCCTCTCTTTAAAAAAAACGAGTGTGAGAGCTACCGCCAGGTCACTTGGAAAAGTTACACCCTTTATATATCTTGATTTTATTTGATAAATTAGTGTAAAAAAAAATAATAATTACATAAAAAAAAATTAAAAAATTGGGGTGAACAAATTTTTAATCAAAATAAAAATGTAGGGGGGGGGGGGGGCGCCATCGGTACCTACTGCACAGGGCGCCAGATTTCGTAGATCCGGCCCTGGTTTTATTTGCGTTTTTTTTATATTTTTTTAAATTCTACCGCTGGTTTCTCTCTTTTCGAAAACGGGACATTTTGGCTTTACGAAACTGTGTTCGGGGACACCGGGACACGCTGCCTGAAAACGGGACTATCCCGGTGAAAACGGGACGTCTGGTCACGATACTCATGATATGCAGATAAAGAATATATAAATAACTTATCTAGACATGTTTGCAACTCCATACTTAAATCACATAATTTATAATGTATGTTACATGAAATACTAATAAGTACGTTTGCCAAATAAAGTTGGTCGGTTATTCTCAGAGACATGTTATTTAGAAATATAATAATTGATCTCTCCAATATGTTGCTGCAGATGTTGTTCGATATTTCTGGCTTTCGCCCGTCCATCCCGTTTATCTATCTATCTATCTTCTATCTATCTATCTATCTATATAAATAAAAATGAATCGCCGAAATGTATGTACGCGCATAACTTCTGAACAACTGCACCAAATTGGATAATTCTTTTTTTGTTGTGTTCGTTATGGTCAGGACAAGGTTTGTATAAAACTACTGGTGAGCTCTGGCATTATGAAATTTGCATAAAAAATTGCAATAGGCGACACGCGAGCTGGTTGAAAACCGAATGCACCGGGACTGTATGAATGGAATGCGGGAGGGGGGAACTCGGGAGAAGGTTCGCGGGACGGGGGAAGCGGGCGAGGCGAGTGGGGTGAGGGAAGGCGGTGTAGGAATGCGAGAGGGGGAAGGGGTTGCGGGAGAGGAAGGGTAGGCGGAAGGAGAACGGGACGAATGGGAAAGGACATGCAGGGAGAAACAATTTCTTTATTAAATGGCATAGCAATGCATGCCGGGAACCAGCTAGTAGTTAATATTTATTACTTTTATCATCATATAGAACAATGATACTTAACCTTTTTTTTCTTTTGCCACATGTATACATTTATTTGTAAAATTATGCGGGCTGCAACACTATTCTGATAAGATGAAAAAATCATGATATTCCCTTTTTTAGAAAATATTTTTGTAATTTTTGAGATTGTAAACTAAAACAGAATAATATTCTTTTTTACAAACTGCACACAGGAGGCCCTGAGAAAAATAAATTCCCTCAGGGCCTATGTAATCTGAGATGCTGTGTGGAGGGTCTTTTTGAGGAGAGGAAGGAATGAACATTGGTATTGAAGAGACCCATGTTGTAGGGAGGAAACACAGAGGCCAACAAATCGTTCTACAGCTGAGCTGTTGAACACAAGAACGAGTCGAAGAAGTGACCCATTCTCATGTGACAAATGTCAACCGTGTACATATATGTTGGGCACGTGTTTGGCGTGTTTCCCGACTAAGCACCGGTGCCGAAGGGATCAATGACGCTATTTCCTCGGTACATCTTCCATTGTAATACCGGTAGAAGAAGGATAGCATTCCCACCCGACGCCTGTGCTCTAAAGATTGCAATCTGTCTTTTAAGATGGGAGAATCTATCAAACGGACCGCCCGTTTCTGCACAGAGTCGAGGGTAATCTCTACATATTATAAATTAAAGTCCTCCTTGTCGTCTGTCTGTCTGTTCGCGATAAACTCAAAAACTACTGAACGGATTCAATTTTTCACCAATAAATAGAGTAATTCGTGAGGAAGATTTAAGTATACAATTTGTAAGGATTTGTGTAAATTGGTTTTAACATAACGATAATTGTTAGAAGTGTCAGAAAAAGTCAAGCCGCCTGGTAGCTTTCATCGAAAACACTGCCTTATCCCTTTGAGATATAACCAAATAATGCATGGTGGGATATTCCTCTTTTATAGATCTTCAAAAACTTCGCGATGGCATATAACTATCTTTTACGGATACCTTACTATACCCATTCAATCTTCTAAAAAAATTGTCACGTACAATGCGGTAAATGGAAAGTTATTTAGACGGTTACGGTATTAATCCTTATCAACAGTTTTAAAAGTTAATTATTATATAGGTACGTTAGTTACCTCAAGCATTTCATGCACATTATTCTAATCTTTCGTACCATCTCTACGTATTATAAATTAAAGTCCTCCTCGTCTGTCTGCAAGGGCGGATCCAGGATTTTTTTCTGGGGGCTGCACAAGGGGCGGACGGGCAAAAAAATGTTTGATAGAGACAGTTTTCTATACTGTGATGGAATCTCCACAGTACAAAAAAATACTTTCTGGGGGGGGCACGTGCCCCCGTGCCCCCCCCCCCTAAATCCGCCCTTGTCTGTCTGTCTGTCTCTTCGCCATAAACTCAAGATGGCGGTGGTTATAAAGGTTGGATAGCCATCCAGTAGATGGCGTTGTGTTTATTTAACCACAGCAACGCGTTGCCTGTCAGCTAGTAATAATACAATAGTGAAAAAAGTTAAACTCAAAAGTAACATGTATCCAAGCATTATTAGTAAGTTGATTCCTGAATACATTTTTGCATACTTATTTCATTGTGTAAAACGATGATTCACAAAGATATGTTGATACAAACAATGTGAGGAACAGGAAGGCACAGTACACTATTTTTCAGGAACTAATTTCCAAAAATCGATGTAAGTATTCCTTTCCCTCTTTTTTTTCTTCAAAAATAGCTTTCAGATTAGTATTGTTCTTAAATTCAATAAATTTATCAGAAAGCTCTGCACAATCACATCCCGCAGCAGCTAATTGTGTTATAGTTGCTGTTTCTAGGTGTCAGGGATTTTCTGTAAGTAACAAACCATTATTGGATAACCAACACCTCTGCCGTGAGTCACCTCAAGTGGTTCGCTACGTTTGGTGACTTAGCAGGGGTGCCTAGGTTCATGAAGTGAAGTTTGTCCGGTCTTGGCGGCAGATACATCTGTCCACCAGCTGCATGGCAGGTCGGATCGAAAGAGAATGGTTGAGGGAGATCCTTTGACTTCCTCAGCCGTACTCTCTCGGAACATTGCCTTGCATCGCAGTGGGAGGGATGGATTCATACGTCCACCACTCCTGGACACTCTGACCCCTGGATTCCTAACCACTCTTTATCCGTATATGATTATGTGTATCATGATCGAAAAATAGATAGATTAGTAGGTACTTACTTCAAACCAAAAAGAGGAGCTCCCATCAAAGAGCCGAACCCTGGACTGGGACCTTGGATTAATAACAAGCTGACATGCAGCAGCTATCAAGGAGTCGCTTGAATCTGAAAACAGACTTCGAAAGTTTTGCTGTCTACTGGCATTAAACAGGTCGGTGGCCGAGTTGGCATCGCATTTGGGTCCCATCCAGGCGTCGCATGTTCAATCCCTCCACTGGATAAGTCCTCCATCATGACACAAGCAACGTTTTCTGCTTACTGTGGTGGTAGTAGGAGATTTTAAAATGTTATCAGGTTAGTCGTAACCCGGGAATATTTGCCTTTTTTTAATAAATGTACGTAAATATTTTAAATACGATTATTACCTGTTCCAAAATAATTTTTATATTTTATTTGATAAGCATAATAATTGTTTTTTTGGTAAGTAACTGAAAACTTTAAATAATTAATCACCACTCCTTGTAATGTTTTTTGTCTGTAGATACTTACTTGTTTGTCTTTTTTGGTAATTTAATTTAATGCTGACGAAGGAACAATTGGTTTCGAAACATGTTGATAATTATTAATAATTAATAATTAAGTGACTAACGGATGGTGTTAAGAAATAAAGCTAGTATTTAATTGGGTAAGGGGTGAAATGTTTCTCTGCTCCTGACAGAGATGTCAGGCATAGTTGTAGTTCGGGGTTTTTCACATAGATGTCGGGAGGGGCTATAGACTTCCCTCTCCAATGGACCCTGTAGTCTAAGTTTGAATAAGATGAATTAATTTATTTCTCTCTCTTCTGCATTAGTTTGCCTTAAAAAGGAAACATTATATTATCGGTCCGTTGGGGGGACTTCAGGATTTATATTTATAAGGGATTGTTGTATATTCTTTTTCCAAATGACAATTTTTATGAAGTTAAAAGACCTAAAACTTTACAATTAATTTACTCGAAGCAACTTAAACAGATGGTTTAGAAAAGAGCGATACTTTCCCACTAGTCACTAATGTTAATTCAAAAAAATAAAAACAAAACCACAACAAAAAAATGTTTGCCCATGTCCGGTTTTAAACCCTTGTCCTCTGGGTCCGAAGCCAAGAAACTTACCGCTCTAGTGGAGGTCATTGTGTCTCTGAATCAGTGGCTCTGTCCTGATGGAGTGAGAGGGAAGGAAGGGAGGGAGAGGGAGGGAAAATTTATAATGTGTTTTCTGCCTCTTTTTTAACACGAGGAAATTAATTTCCATCAGGGCCTATGCCATCGTAGGAGATGATGTGTGGAGAGTGGAACTAGAGAAAGTTCTGGGAAGGAAAAAGTTATGAGGGGTGGGTAGGAATCTGGGGGTCAGTATGTCCAGGAGTGACGACGTATGAATCGATCCCTCCTACTGCGTTGCAAGGTGATGGGTAAAGAGAGTCTGACTGGACACGTAAAAAGGCCTGCCTCAACCAGCCTCTCTCAATCCGGCCCGGACAAACTTTACCCCATGGACCCGGACACACATGCTAAGTCACCAAACGTACAGAACCACTAAAGGTGACCTGTGCAGAGATGTTGGCTTTCCAATAAAGGTTCCCGAGGCAACGGTACCCATAGCCGCCTCACGAGTTAAATTTTTACTAAATATTGTTATAGTAACCTCTATACAGTCAGGTCAGTAATCAGAAGAATTATTTATTTGTAAAGGGAAGGAACTAAATATTATAAAGAATACTTCACATCATTAATACAACTTATTATTATTTATTTATCACTTAAAGGTAAAATAAAAATAATTCATATTGTGCTCCAAAAAGGACTCTTGTTAATCTGTTCCAATTATATATAATGTTATTATACAAGAGGGTCACACGACCAACCTTAACTGCCTACCATTTTGATTTGAGCTGGCTGGCGAGTGTTGACGGTCACCGGAGGCAGTGGCCGTTCGGTCAACCTCGGCAGCATTCCTGTCTTTGGAAATTCGACATATACAATCTATCGGAACTTGTGCGATATTCACAAAAAGGGTAGAATACAAAAACATGTGTAAGTTTTGATTTTTTATAATAATTTTTATTAGGTATTGAAGAGAACACAGATACAGACAGTAATAATCAATAAGACAATATAAAATATTAACCGGGAAATTCGCCTTTATCCTAAATATGAACATAACCAGCAGATAAATAAATATTTACTTACATTTTTTAACATAAGCGTTGCCAACGTTAGTTATAATATTATATTTATATACTACATACTGCCCAGAAGAAACTTCACTAAAGCAAAACCGTTCAGTTAAAATATTTATTTTTTAAATGTAATGAAATCATCTCAAATTATCGTCAAACCTCAAAACTGATTGCTTTCAATGAAAATATACAAAAATATTTTTTAAATGGAATTAAATATTATGTAGGTCAACATAATCAGACATATGTATTGGTATTTATGTCATTTACTGAAGACGTGTAAAATGAATAACTTGGCATTGTCAATGAATAATTAAAGATTCATAATATAATATGTAATTACAAACTTATGAGAAATGGCAACCAATTTATAACACCTAACTTCAATATAACCCAAATGCAAAACAATAACATTCACTAAACCATTATTATAAGATGACAATACCTCCCAACTGAATTGGGCTGTATTATTAACCAATCTGAGCTATTAAATCAATTTAAACAATTATAATGTTAAATGAAAACAAATCATATAATGAATAACTGATTACTTTCTATAAAACCACTATTTTTAAAACAATATCAACATGTTTCGACAACAATGTTGTCTTCATCAGGATATGTTACTATAATAAATGACAAACAAGTATAGAAAAATTAGAATAAATTATAACATAGACAAAATATTAAAAAGTAGAGGTGATTAATTACTTACTAATCATAAAAATAGTTATACAAAATAAAATATAAAAATTATTTAAGGAAAAATAAAATTGCATTTAGATAATAAATTTTTTTTAAGAATAATTAATTAAAATAATTAGTCTAAATCAAAAAATCAATAATTATAATTAATTGTAAGTATTAATAAGAAAATAAATTTAAAAGATGGCTATTTTAAAAAAGGTTTGGTTATTTATAATATTTAATTTACTATTAATGCTTTTTCTAATTTCTAAATTATACTTTATTTTATTTCACAAAATAAACATAACATATTTCACAAAGAAAACAAATCACGTTGTATACACCAGTTATTTAATTTTATCCTGAAGAAGGAACCATTGGTTTCCAAACATGTTGAGGAATGGGCGAGGAAAGCTGAGAGAGATGAATGTTTCACCTGTCCTCTGCCATCTCGTGCCTTAGATCTCGGGGCTGGACGACAGAGCTAAAGCAGCCGAAGATACCGTCGGCCGACCCAGGGAAGGTGAAAAAAAGTAGAACTCCTTCAGCATCTGGGGTCAGCTAATTGGAACAGTGTCCGCTACCTCGAGATCCAGAACCGCAACCCCTCTCTTCTCAATGTTAGCATTGAACCCGGAGTTGAAGCGCGTAGCCCAGGAAGAATCGGCCAATACGTCAACGGACTCCTGCGTATCCCTGACCAATGCGCTTTCACTGCATGCCGATCTCCTGACGGCCTCACTGCAGGAGCTGGTCAACGGGAGCGCGGAACCGGGCATGAAGCTGAGCACTTCCACTCTTTATGAGAAAGTACAGTCTCTCTTCGCCATGAGTCCCAGAAGGTGTCCAAAGACATTGTGCAGATGGTGGGTGGAGTCTTTCGTATGGCCAAAATATTCCACCATACGAAGGATTCCACCCACATCAGAATATCTCTTCAACCCAAACATCCTGTTGGCGCAGCTGGATAGGTTGGGAGGAGTGAAGAAGTGCTTCGCTCCTCAGCCTAGCACATCGCGATCTGTTCCACCCGTTAAACCCGTTGCAGCACAGAACTTGCAGCCCTTTTCGTCCCAGAATGCAGCAGAGGAGGACCATCGCGAGAAGGGAGCAGCCAGAGAGCCGAGAACAGGAACCAGCCCAGAACTGCTAAAGATTTCACTCGCCGAAACAGGTTTAGGCCCATTGAAAGGACGGGGAAGTCGGATGGTAAGAGGTTTTAACCCAGCCCCCTTTTCGGGGGGGTCAGTTGCGATCATTCGCAGGTAAGTGGAGGAACCTTGGCACCCCTACTATCATCCTTAAGATATTGGAGGGCTATTGAATTCCATTTTCTTCAAAACCTCCACTGAATAATAATATTAATTTATTTAACTCCCCATTCGCTTCTAAGACTTCTGTGGCAATGACGGAACAAATTGAAAAACTCAGGGCCCTTGAAGTTTTAGAGTCGGCACCTGCCACTCCCTCATTTATTTCTAACATGTTTCTCGTCCCCAAATCAGATGGTTCAAAGACAACTTTCTGAATATTAGTAAATTTTGTCTGGTAAATGTTTACCGAGTTCCTATTTTCCTACAACCAAACGCCTGGATTTCCATGTGCCTGTGAGTGGGCAGTATAGATGTTTCCTTATCTACAGGAATGAACTCTTGATGACATCCCTCTCCTTTGGCCTGGCCGCCTCACCTGGCACCAAGGCATTCACAACTATCACTAACTGGGTAGCGCAGGAACTGCGGAAGAGAGGGATGAGAATTTGAATATATTTGCATGATTTTTTTATTAGTAAACCAATGCCTGCTTACTTTAAAACAGTAGTCTGGCAAAATGGTGAAGTTTTTACAAGACTTGGGATGGCAAGTACAATTTGATAAGTCAATACTATAACCATCACAACAAGTCCAATTTCTTGGTATCAGTTGGAATACTGTAACTAATGAAAAGTCTCCCTCAGAACAAGATTTTAGTCCTATCTTATCTGTTAAAGGGTTTGAATCAGACAGGAAGGTGGTCACTAAATAAGGGGCGCAGCCTCTTGGGTTCTTTCAACTTTGCTAGTTTTGCAGTTCCAAGAGGCAGACTCAACAGCCGGTATATACAGAAAGGGTGCTTAGGACTCTGACACTACCACCCTTGGGAGTTATCACCACGATTCCTGCAGCTACCGCTTGGGAATTGAGATAGTGGGTTCGATCGCTCACCCTGACGTCACCTATACATCTGCCGCTGTTTGAGCATTACCTGACAACTGTGCCCAGCTAGACGAGAGACTTCTCAGTGGTGTGTGGACTGAAGATCAATCTTCACTCCAATATGAAGGAGATGCTCGCCGTGTTGGCTGCCTTGTCTCCTCACGCGCTCGAGCTATCCGGCTCGGGTCTTCTGATCCAGTCGGATAACAAATCTGTAGTATCTTACCTCCACAAGGAATGTGGTACCAGGTCA
Organism: Limnephilus marmoratus; assembly: GCA_917880885.1. NCBI lineage: Eukaryota > Metazoa > Arthropoda > Insecta > Trichoptera > Limnephilidae > Limnephilus > Limnephilus marmoratus. The sequence goes on along the minus strand of OU862928.1, from coordinate 20,579,758 downwards.
ACTCAACTCCTGAGCTGTACTCGACTTGAAGATCAGCTGAATCTTCACTCTAATCTGAAGGAGATGCTCGCCGTGTTGGCTGCCTTGTCTCCTCACGCGCTCGAGCTATCCGGCTCGGGTCTTCCAGTCGGATAACAAATCTGTCGGATCTTACCTCCGCAAGGAATGTGGTACCAGGTCAACTCAACTCCTGAGTTGTACTCGACTAGTGCTAGATGTTTTGGACGAACACTATATCTCCATGACAGCACAATACTTACCAGGTCGCTTCAATGAAGTAGCGGACTGTCTATCTCGTCATCGTGCTGTACCCGAATGACATTTGCTACCCTCTTTTACAGAGGTAGTATTCAGAAAATGGGGACAATCCGAGATAGACCTATTTGGCTCTAAGACAGCTCAGAGGTTCAGAGGTAAGTTTCTCTTGATTTTCAGGTTGACAAAGCAGATACCACAATGCTTGGACCAGGGATTGGGACTATCAGCTGGCTTGGATCTTCCCTCCCACATGCCTCTTGCTAAGGGTTCTTTGCCACCTGAACAGAGCAAGTGAATTATACCTGATAGTGGCTCCTCGTTGGGAGAGGGCATTTTGGAGAGCGGAGCTGAAGTGTCGGGCCTTATGTCCACCTCTCACGATTCACAATCTAGAAGAAGCACTGGTAGACACCAGGACCAACAACCCTCCTCCTCAAGCAGAATCCTTCATTCTGGAGATTTAGCTTTGTGGGGATGGGACAAAAGGACTAGGAAGATGGTCAACTCAGCAGAAGGAACTTCTTAGATCTGGGAGGAGAAGGTCTACCCTTCGCACTTATACTCTGGCATGGCGGAGGTGGCAGCACTGGGTGTCAGAGAATCAGCTCGATGCCATATGTCCCAAAGGTGAAGACCTGACCAGGTTCCTAGCCGACCTACACATTGAAAACACCTACACAAGGAAAAGCTATCGCTATAGCTGAGGACCATTTTAGTTCTTAAGTCAGTGGTGTGTAACTTAGGCTCTCCAAAGGATAATAGAAAGCTGAACTCCAATCCGGTACTGAAGAAGATATTAAAAGGGAATATCTTTAGCTGCAGTGAAGCCTTCGAAGCCCCCCCACCCCATTTGGGACCCGAGGATTGTATCATCTTGGCTGGAGAAGAGTTTGCCTCAACACATAACACTCTTTGAAGCATCAAGGAGAGCAGTCACAATCCTGCTTTTGGCATCAGGGCGCCGAGTCCACGATCTCACCTTACTTCACTGCACTGCTGAAAGACTGTCAGTGGACAGAGAAGGCATCTCCATTTGGCAAGTGGCTGGTGCCAAGACAGATTCGGCAGACTGGCAGCAATCAGGATGGAAGCTGGCTCGCTCTGAGACAAGGAACATAGACCCTGTCTATTGAACAGATAAGGTCCTAGAACTGTCAAGGGGACGGAAAGCGCAGGGGATATTACCTAAACTATTTATTACAACTTGTAGGACGGTGAAGGCGACCTCCAGGGCAGTAATTGCAGGTTGGATTAGGACAATCCTCAGGGATGCCAGAGTAGAGGATCCACCTGACAGAATCCGTTCAGCGGTGACATCCCTAAACTGGTTGCAGAAGTATATACTGATATAAGATGATATACTGTCGTGGGGCAACTGGAGAACTCCTAATACCTTTGCCAAGTTCTATAAAAGGGAAATTGCAGAATCCCATCTATTGCTGACCTTTTTCAACCACTGTAACTGGTTAGCCGATTTCTAGAAATCTTGCCCCAATTTCTAGCATATAAATATTATAATTGATTCACATTAGCATCATGTCACCAGGCGATAACAAACAATATCTCACTTTATAGGTTTTAAATAAAGCCTGTGCTACATAATGAAAAAGTTTTACCTTACAATAAAACTTATATTATGTACTTAGCTTTATTTAAAACCTAGGCAAGGGCTGCCTGATGAGATCTAATGAATATTATTGGGGCATTCCCTGTTAGTAACGCCGCCTGACGGATACAATTGGAACTGCCAGGTGACATTGGCGCCAGATTTAAACTGAAAATTACATACGAATATTGGTAAGGAACGTCGATTTGGCTGCAAAATGGTAATGTTTATCTCACTTTATAGGTTTTAAATAAAGCTAAGTACATAATATAAGTTTTATTGTAAGGTAAAACTTTTTCATTAAATAAGTGGTGTATACAAAGTGATTTGTTTTCATTTAATTAAAATGGTGCAATAAAGTGAATTTGCGAATATTGAAGAAGTGATTATAATATTTCTTACAATTCATTTCAATATTTCAGTTCAATTCAAGAATTTAATATCAAAGTAAAAATCATGTGATTCCCTTATCATGCTCAAGAGCTCTTCTTGTCTGATTAGATAAAAATACATGATGCTCTTGAATATAATATTTTTACAAAATATATGTATTTCTAAATGTAGCTCAGTTTATGACAGAAATTTAAATAAACTAAATTAATAACTAACTGCAGAAGTAAGGTACCTACAATAAATTGCAACAACCGTCAAGCCCTTTCCCCGCAGGTATAGGTAGAGATGATAGACCTTCACACATATCTGTCTTGGCTTACACTCCTTGCTTCCTTTACATTCATACATTATCTTTTGTTATTCTGACTCTTTAGGTGATCCAATCAAGTCGCTATAACACAAATCCATTGAAGGTCTATAAAGAAATATTAAATGGTTTTTTTTTTAATTATTTACAAACAATACAAACATTTTTTTAACCTTTCCCATACCATGCTAAAAATACCCTCGACAAACCGTCTTGTTACACAGCGTTACTCTATGGGATTTGGAAATTATTTCGGGTTTTTTGTAAAAATATTGTTGTGAATATTTTTTATTTGGCTTATATGAATTTATTGTAAGAAAAAAATATTGATTTTGTGCCCTAAAACTGAAAAATTAAAAAAATAATCATTCATAATAAATAATCAAATAGTATTTGAAACGCCCAACAAGGCGGGCGGCTGTGACAGCGACCGCCTAGGGTCACGTTAGCCTCGAGAAGAGCATCATTGTTTCAGAAAGCCACATGTGGAATGCGCTAGGTACTAGTAAGGGCTGACACCGACCTACTATCATTTTTTAAATACATTTACAAAAAATATGTTTGCTGATCTAAGTTAATACCAGATTGAATGGTTTTAACAATACTTAAAGAACACTCGAATTTTATTTTTTTTACAGTTTTACGCAAAAGCAAACCACGAAAATATAAATTATAATTATTTTGAAGTGAAAAACTTCTTTAGCACCGTTGTGATTTGAAACTGGATGAAACGAAAAAGCGACACTAAAAAAACGGTAAGCAAACCACGAAAAAAATATGTTATAATTACTTTGAAATGAAAACTTCTTTAGCACCGATGTGATTTGAAACTGGATGAAACGAAAAGCCACACTAAAAGAAAGAATAAGCAAACCACGAAAAAAATAATTTTATAATTATTTTGAAGTGAAAAACTTATTTAGCACCGTTGTGATTTGAAACTGGATGAAACGAAAAGCGACAAAAAAAACAATAAACAAACCAAGAAAAATATAATGTTATAATTACTTTGAAATGAAAACTTCTTTAGCACCGTTGTGATTTGAAACTGGATGAAACGAAAAAGCCACACTAAAAGAAAGAATAAGCAAACCACGAAAAAAATAATTTTATAATTATTTTGAAGTGAAAAACTTATTTAGCACCGTTGTGATTTGAAACTGGATGAAACGAAAAAGCGATAAAAAAAAACAATAAACAAACCAAGAAAAATATAATGTTATAATTACTTTGAAGTGAAAACTTCTTTAGCACCGTTGTGATTTGAAACTAGTTGAAACTAAAAAGCGACACTAAAAAGCAAACCACAAACAATAAGCAAACCACGAAAAAATAATTTTATAATTACTTTGAAGTGAAAATTTCTTTCGCACCGTTGTGATTTGAAACTGGATGAAACGAAAAAGCGACACTAAAAGGAGACAAACACATTCATCTATAGCATTTATAGAGAATGGGTTAGAATAATCGGTCTCCTCTTTATGCGGTGCTTCGTAGCCTTCCGACTCTTTTTTCTGAAGGTTTCGCTTCTACCGGTGTGAACTGCACACTAGTATTTTTTATAATACTCACTTATATGTTTTAACATTTTTCCGAAATTTAGAGATGACCTTTAGGATAAATTTTACTTTTATGAGTGGAAATAGTTTACATAGCAAATTAAAATATTTATTTCACAGGAACATAACGACAAAAACCTATTAGGTAAATTTTCATTTAAACATTAATCCGACGTGTTTATCATAATAAAATATAAGTAAAAATGTAGATGTAAAAGATTTTTTCAAAAAAGCAAAAAAAAGACTTTGTTATTATATTTACCTACATATTATGTAATGCATTCGTTTATAGTAAATCTATATTAAATCGTAAAATGGCTAGTACTATACGAAACTATAAGAACTTAAGCTGCGGATACTGTAGTGCAGACATACAGTATTTTTTTTACATTAGCTTCACACATGAGGCCCTGAGGAAAATAATTCGCTTCAGGGCCTATGTCATCTTTGGGGAGAGGTCAAAAGGTCTCCCTCAACCAGTCTCTCCCGACCCGGCCAGCCACACAAAGCCAGTTGCTAGGCAGACGTACCCGCCGCCAAGATCCGAAACCAAACCTACCCCATGAACCTGGTCACCCCTGCTAAGTCACCAAACGTAACAAACTACTTGAAGTCACTTATGGCAGAAGTGTTGGTTGTCCAATAAATGGTTGTGGAGGCGGCGGCATGCCGTTATTATGAAAAATATGCATTTTAGAAGATGATCGAAATAGCAAGTTACACAAAGACAGTGAGCGTTCTAAAATAGTAAAAATAATAAATAATTCAAAAAAATATATATATTTTTAAAATCCTAACATTCATTGCAAATTGTACCTTCAATTCATTGAAACCTAACCATTTATATTTATTGCTACTTCCTTCCATGTAATAATCATTTGTAAAGACGTCACTTTGCTACTGTTTCAATGGAAAGAAAGTCCCTTTTTAAAATAATTATTTTATGGGGGTAGTTTTAGGTAAGATTCTAAATATTGCACCCAACCCTCACAAAAGAGTTTTATGGTGGTGCAGTAATGTTTACAATCGTATTTTGGATGAAGTATTGTCATGTATCTTCCTTTTTGAATGCCCTAACTAAGTAAGCGTACCTTTTAATCCCATCCATCAAGTACACTTGACGTGACTTTATCACTAAACGGCGCTATAAAAAGGTGGAAATTATTATAATTTTTATCGGCCTTGTATCCCATCCAGATCTCCACAAATTAACATGGCTCTACCTATAATGTAACTATATGGTTTTACAACACATAAATATCAGGAATCTCAATTATAGAGCATTTCAACAATTATCTTTCCTTTGCCAGTTCAATGCCTTACTTTTCAATTTGGGAGGCAAGTATGGGTGCCGCCGCCCCGGGAACCATTTATTGGATAACCAACACTTCTGCCAAAGGTCATTCCAAGTAGTTAGCTACGTTTCGTGACTTAGTAGGGGTGCCCGGGTTCGTGGGCAGAGATTTGTCCGGGTTTTGCTTTATTATTATATATTTATATATTTATTACTTCTCCAGCTGTACTCTCTCGGAACATCGCCTTACACCGCAGTGGAAGAGATGGATTCATACGTCCGTCACTCTTGGACACAATGACACCCAGATTCCTACCCACCCCTTACATCCTTTTCCTTCTCAGAACTTCCTAACCTTCCTTTCCTAAAAAGACCCTTCACACATCATCCCCAAGATGTCATAGGCCCTGGGGGGAATTATTTTCCTCAGGGCCTCCTGTGTGGAGCTATTGTAAAAAAAGCACTGCATTGTCATTGTCTTAATCAAGTCTTCCACCAAAAGATTATTTGATAAAAATAAAATGAAATTAAATAAACATTTATTACTTCTGAACTAATGTGGCATGACCCTGCAAATAACCCAAAACCCATAAAACTAAACAAAAAACATCCCCCGTCATCTGATTGTCTACAATCGTAACATTTTGTCGTTAATTTTAAGGAAATACGCAGAAAGGAATTAAAAAATTACTCTGGTTTGAGTATCAGGTGGTCGGTTGGCCGAACCTTCCGATGTGGTTCCTCATTTTTTTTGTGGCTCTTTTTAAAATGAATACGGAATGTCAAGCAACCCAAGTTTTTTTGCAGCAAGATAATTAATATTGTCGTCTCTGTTTTCAGACATTGCAAATTAATGCACTAGAAAGCGACGACAAACGTATTATGATGTCAACTTCGAGAAGTAAAATAATCTCTACAGATAGGCAAAAGGTTTTAACGTTTTATTTTACATCTCTTTTTGTCATACATAACTAAAAGGAGATCGTAATATTGGACGTAGGTTAATGAGGTTGAAATGAATTAATGTTTTGTCTTCTCTGTTATTCCCATAGAAATTTAAAATTTGTTGTCTCAACTGACATAGAAATGTGTTGACTTTTAGGAAAACATTTTTTATTATTTTATACAGAATCGTCACAATTTTTAAAATATTTTTTACGGATGCAAAAATATATTTTTTAGGAATACCTAAAATCTTGATTTAATGATTGAAGCATTTGAGGAGTTATTGACGTTTTAAAGAGCGTTGTAAACTATAATCGCATCGTGGATTTGGGCGGGTTAAAGGTGCGTAAAAGTAGATATGTAGTTGCTAAATAACATTTCACACTTCACACATGTCATTGGATAAAATAAATGCTTGCAAATAAATTTACAAATATGAGGAACAAAAAAAACACTCTTTTAAATACACAAATTAATAATTCTGCAATAAAAATAAGTACATATTTCCATCTACATATAATAATACATGTAATAATCAGGGTTGTATTTTAGAACATATCATTGGCAACCCTGATTATTACATGTATTATGTATTATTATATTATCTACATATAATAATACATGTAATAATCAGGGTTGCCAATGATATGTTCTAAAATATCCACAATAGATGTTCAAATTCTCTACAATTCCCCACCTCTAAAATGAAACTAAATTCTATTGAAATTAATATTTACTTATTATTACCATTTTCAGATTTTCTCTTTCGTTCGGGCTCTAAAATGAAATTATAGCAAATTCTCACCATATTTGCAAATTTGTTTTCAACACAGTTGGATTTCAAGAAATGCTCAAAATCCCTGCATTTTCCCCACAAAAAGATTCTCCCAGTAAAGTACCCAATTTTTGAAAAATCTTCAAAATATCCCGCATCGCGAATTCCCCACGAATTGGTAACCCTGATAATAATACTTGGTCAATGCCTATTTCATATTATTTTACTTACTCTGAGAAAATTGTGATTTTGAACAGTGAAACAATGATTATTACAATAATAATGATTGCAATATATTATTATTACTTACCTACTTTTATATTATTTACTTATTCTTTAATGTGGGGTTAGTACAATTCCTCACATCTCATAGATAATATGTTACGGTGGAGGTAATCGCTTGATATGAATACACCATGCAAAGGAAAAAATAAAATAAAAAAATTAACATGAAGAGGCAACAATCCATATATATAAAAAATAACAATAAATATAAAATAATCTTAGTTAAGACTGGTTTAAAAAACATGGTGCAAATAAAAATTATTTGAAAGTATTAAATGAGCACAAATAATAATCAATCAACAAAATTAGAATTAAATAGTTAATAGGAAACACTATTACTTAGTACCTATGGCTATTTGTCATTAAATTTAAAAAATATATAAAACATAATTTAATAAAACTTTCCTGTATGATTTACCATTTACCTGGAACCAATGGTTCTATGAAGATTTCATTGTCAATAGTTTATCAGAAATTTCTCAAAAGAAAAGTATTTCAGAATATTGATTTTTACTATCTTTTTTGGCAGTTTCACTTTAACATGATGCCAACGTAAATTTATTCCAGGGTTTTTAAAAGCCCATCAAGAATTCTGGCAGTGACGGTGTGGTCATTAACCTCAGCTAGTTGGAAGGGAGTTCTGTGTTCTGTATCTCTCGAGTTCATCACCGCCGCCAAATGCCTCTCATCTCCCTGAGGAAGTACAGTGCCGCCCCGCTCCGCCATCTCAAACACCTCCTCCGCTAAACGCAGCAGTTCAGTGACAGAGGGACTACTAGAACATTGCAGAGGCGTGTGATTTTTGCTTCTGTCTCGACTGTTGTAGCACGCACCGTGTTCCAATAGGCAACTCACAATATCAGCGGCTCCCTTCTTAGCGGCAACATGCAGCACTGTGGAACCTTTCATTACAGTTTTAGCATTGATAAAGTCACGGTAGGCATAGGGTTTGATCTTCTTCACATTCTGCAACAAGACGGACTGTTTTTATGCAAGCTCGGGACGTGGCTTCGTGCAGGGGAGTTTTCCATTTCTGTGACACGGCAGTAGCGTCGGCTCCACTGTCCAGCAACAGCTCGTCAACCTTCAATGTGGTGGCAAAGTGCAGCGCCGTTCTACCCTCACCATCCACAGTGTTCAAATCCGATACATTCTCTATCAAACTACAAACCTTGCCTCTATCTCCATCACTGGATGCATTTAGTAAATTTATATCACAAGGAGCAACATAGCCGAGATCTACACCGTACATTGTTTTGAAACGTTTTTCAATATTTTCTATATGTTTATCAGTTGTGTGAAATGTGGGTGGTTGGGGCCAAAGATGGCATTCCTCGCATTCAACCCCGCCTTGTGAACCTTAACGGCATCATGCATTTTACGACGACTGATGTAAAGACGCGTTATTAGATTTTGTGTACAAATTGTATCACAGTGATTGAGCCCCAACACATTCTTCAGAATAGCTAATGTTTCCTGGAAGATTTGCAAAGCTTCGTCAAGTTTATGTTCGTTTACAAGAACAGTTGCAATATTGTACCTAGCTTTAAGAGTCTGAGAGTGATCTGAACCTTGAATTATTTTTCAAGCTTCATAAACAGTTTGATACAAAGCTAAGGCTTCATGGGACTTGCCTTGAGCCTGCAACACCATGGTGATATTATTTTGAACACTAAGAGTGTCAGGGTGATTGGCTCCTAGTGTGCTTTTATATCTTTTGTAAACTTCCGTGAACATGCACAAAGCCTCTTTATGCTTCCCCAGAGCACAAAACGTAGCCCCAGCATTGGTTTTAGTATTTAAAAGTATATCATGCTCCTCACCCAGCCTTTCCAGTAGTCTCGGCATAACTTCCTGAAATATATCCCACGCCTCTTTGTACCTTCCTAGCTCTTGTAATAATACAGCCATGGCACTCCTGGTCCGCAGAGAGTCTGGGTGGTGAGGACCAAATGTTTCCACTGTCTTCCTGTAGATATCTTCTAACATGGACAAGGCTTCAAAATATTTACACTGTTCTCTCAATATTAGCGCTATGTCGTATTGAATGTCCAGTGTTCCTGGATTATCCTCTCCGAAAAATTGAATTCTATCTCTTAGCAGCTGTTTTAAAATACCCAGGGCTTCTGTGAACTTTTCAAGCTCTAACATTGAAGACACTTTAATTAAAGTATCAGGGATATTGGTTTGTGAAACCTGCTTTAACTTGTCTACGTCGGAGAAATCACACTTCATAGCAACTACCACAAGTGTGTTGCCATCAGTGTCGCGAGCCCTCATCACCGCCTTTATGAGTTCTACGTCCTTTATTTTGGTGATATCATTAATTACCTTAGTATCTCGCGTTCGTACTTTCCGGAAAAAGTGTGCTACACTTTTCAGTAAATATTTTATATCCTTTTTTTTAGCTAATTTCAATGGAGTTTTCTTATTGTCAGCTTTGAGGTCGTGTGCCGCGCCATTTTTCAACAAAGATTGAACTATTCCTGGATGAGAGTATTTGGATGCGTAATGCAGAGGAGCATTGCCACCCTTCCCAACAGCATTGGGATTGGCTTTGCTCTCTAACAAAATGTCACATATCTCTTGAAAGCCTTTCCAGGAGGCGATGTGTAAAAGTGTTGCATTGTCAGAACTCTTCGCATCTATATATTTTTCCAAGTCTTTAACCAAAATGCGAACCATGGAAACATTATTATTTTTGACGGCCTTAAACAGTTTTCCAATTGACTCTAAAACTTCTTTAACATCTCCACTTTTAGCAAATTCTGCAGGAGTTTTACCAAGTATGTTCTTGGCGTCATACACCGCACCATTATGTAATAACAACTTGACCATCTCTGTGTGCCCTTTTCGCGCAGAAAGGTGAATAGGCATGGAGCCATTTAAAATAGTGGAATTAATTTCGATCTGCTTGTCTATCAAGTATTGAGCCACAGTTAGTTGACCTTCCAACGCAGCGCAATGCATCAGACTACAGCCAGCGGGTCCCGGATCATCAATACTCATCCCCAGCTCCAGGAAGAAGGCCAAGATGTTGTGGTGGTCATACAAGGCGGCTAAGTGGATTGGTTTATAACCTTTTTGTCTGGCATTTATGTCTGCTCCTCGGTCTACCAAGAGTTTTGTTATTTCAAGATTACCCGCTTCAACCGCGATATGAAGTAACGTCCTCTTGTCAGGGCCTCTCTCATTAATCCTAACACCCTCTTGTTGTAACAGTAGTAAGGTATTTGCAATTTGGGCATTACCAACTGCCAGCTCTAACGGCGTTCTATTCATCGAATCTCGGATATTAGAGTTTGCTCCCCAGTGGAGTAACCTTTCTAAGACTTCTGGATTGTTCAACTGGATTGCACGATACAGTGGCGATAAATTAGGATCTGTGGGATTTATATTGATTCCACTTTCCAGTAAAACTTCAACAAACTCTGTATGTCTTAATGACATTGCCATGAATAATGGTGAAGGGTCTTGTAAGCAATCTGCAACTTCAATACCTCTCTTTATCAGCTCCCTGGCTATTAATGCATCACCACTTATAGCAGCCGCGTATAAAAGGTTTATTCCGTTTGTGTCCTTAACATTGATATCAAAATTTTTAATCTTTAACAAAGCTTCAACTACATGTCTATGTCCTGCTGTAATTGCAGTGAACATAAGTTCACCTCCGCCAAAATTAACATCCGCTCCTTTGGCAATCAATACGTCCAAAAGGTCTTTATTATTGTTTCTTGCTGCGCAGCGTAAAGCAGAATCACCTGTAGAATCGAAGAGGTTAATACTCGCTCCGTACTTTAACAAAATCTGAACTGTTGCTTTGTGATTCCCCATGACAGCCACATGCAATGCAGTGATACCATCGGTAGTACGGGCATCAACATCCGCCTTTCCATCTAGCAAAGCTTCTACCACTGAACTGTTTCCAACAAATGATGCACGGTGCAACGCTGTGAAACCGTGCTCATTTTTCTCATTGACATCGGCTCTATTATTTAGCAACAATAGAACAGTTTTTTCATTACGAGCTTTCATTGCAGCTGCCTGCAATGGTGTAATATTACTGCTGTTCTTACAGTTAACATTAGCTCCCTTCTTTATCAAGGCTTCTGAAATTGCTTCATGTCCATATTCGGCACTGAAATGCAGAGCTGTGGAACCTCCATCATCTGCAAAATGTACATCAGCCCCTGCGTCTAACAAAATTTCTAGCACTTGTTGGTGACCTGCTAGTGCAGCATGGTGCAATGCCGTCGCTTGGCATGTAGATTGGGCTTGGATATTGATCTTCTTTCGGATTAAAGTCTCTACAACAGAAGAATAGCCAAAATTGGCAGCATGGTGCCATGCCGTTGATCCGGTGACATCCCTACTATCCGCCAGAGCGCCATTCTGCAACAAGAGGTCGACTATATCTGCATGTCCACTCGCAGCAGCAACGAGAAGCGGGGTGAGGCCATCTTTTCTTCTAGCATTGACATTGGCTTTGTATTGTAACAGTAGATCTACGATGCCTACATTGCCAGAAAAAGCAGCTGCGTGGAAAGGTGTGCTACCGTATTCCACATCTTTCATATTAACATGAGCACCCTTTTCCAAGAGAATCTTGACGATCTCTTTGTGATTATTTACCACTGCATAATATAATGGAGAATGCCCATCGGAGGTTGTAAGGTTCACATCCGCCCCCTTCTCTAGTAGGGCGTTTACAACCTCCTGGTGACCTTCTGATGCTGCCCTATGCAATGGAGAGTCGTCTTTGTCAGTCTTAGCATTGACATCAACTCCTTTTAGCAGAAAGTACTTTATCGTTTCCATATTACCAAGTTCTGTGGCTATATGAAGAGGAGTCAAGCCCCATCCTGAAGTTTTTTCATCCAAAGTAGTATCTTTTACAGAAAGGATTTTGACCACATCTAAATAATTGAACATCACAGCAGTATGCAAAGGAGAACATCCCAAGCAATCTTTGATATTTGTTTTGGCTCCCAGTGAAAGTAATGTCATAACAGTTTTCTTGTGGCCATTTTTGGAAGCCAGGTGTAATGGTGTCCTTCCCGCATCATCAATTTGATTAATTGCATTTCCAATTTCTGCTACTAAGAATTTCACAGTGACATCTCTTCCAAAGGTTGCGGCTAAGTGCGTGGCAGTTTGACCATCGATATCTCTAACTTCAGTGCTAATCATTTTCTGTCGAGTCAAAAATTTGACGGTTTCAATATTGTATCCCCGCGCAGCATAGTGTAGCGTGGATGTCAAATCTCTATTTCTTGAACATATGTCAGCTCCTTCCACGATTCCTAATGAAAATTTGTCAAAGTTCCCGTCAAGCAGAGACTTCCACATTTCCTTCTGTTTGTCAAGAATACACAAGCCTCGTTCGTATCTTTGTCTTAATTGTGTGATATTGTGTTTTAGAACATTCCCTATTTTACAGTTCAGTAAAAGGTCTTTGCTTTCTATGAATTTCGCGGCATTAAGAAGCACGGCGGACCAAACATCAGTTGGCAGAATGTCTAACAAGGCGTTCTCGTGAGCCAAGTGGTTGCGCAAGCACTTACCACTCAACAGAGGCGTGTCTCCATCTAAATACAGCACATTGTTGGGAACACACTTGGAGCTATCTAATAGGGACATGATATCCAGCACGAGCGCTTCTACCATAAATTTGTTTGTATTCTTATCTTTATAGAGTAATGAAAGATGCTCATATAACTGACCACACATTCTGTCAGTCCCTATAATATTCCTTAATTCAGTTATTTTCAGAGTGAGCTGCTCACTAATTATTTTGTTGCTGTTTTTAACACTGTAACATTTTTTCCCTTCGTTTGCTTTTATATTGTTTTTTTCCAAAAGTGTTTGTCGTCTAAAATCATCAATACATTTGATATCACTCTTGTCAAATGATTCAGTGCATAGTGTTCTATATATGGCAACCTTTAGTTCTAAAGCAATCACCGGATTAATTCGCAAAGAGACGCTGTTATATAATTTAAATAGTAGGTCGCTTAGCAAAGAATTATGTCTTTTTATTTCTACTCTATTTTTTTGAGACGGAAAGTTTTTTAGGGTTCTACGAGCTATATTTTTCATGGAACTTATCACAAAGTCATCAGTTTTTGTATTATGACCATAATTGGAAGTACACAGAAGACCTAATTTATTTAAAGTAGTATAGTCCTCCTCTGTTAAACCATGATGCAAATTGGATTGGTCGAGGGCATCATTTATTTCAGTAACCAGTTTCTTCTCATATGGAGTTTGATCTTCTATGTTTCTAATAAAATCTGCAAACTTACGGCGGTATTTTGTAACAGTATCTGTTTCTTGGACCTTTTCAATGCAAACATTGCGAAATAAATTTGCAACTTCGTGAAGTTCATCTACATTAATACTATTGACCATCGTGTCCAGCATACTCTTTAATTTATCCACTTTTTTGTAGCTTCTTATGTCAATAATGACAGATGTGATCTTTTTTATATCATTTTGAATGTTTGAATATAATACAGAATCTTCTGACTCTAGGTGTGGATGAGATAGAGAGTTGCGCAAGTCTCGCAGGACTTTTCTGGTTTCTTTGGGTGCAGAGAGGAGGAGAAGATCACTCACGGTTGGGGAGAGCTTGGGGCTGTCCAATGTGTTCTTCAGATGCTCTCCCGTTACCTGGAGGGCTCTCTTGATAGTCAACTGACCGGGTCTAGTAGCAGAGTCTGCCAGCAAGGCAGCGTCTAGGTATGTCTTCATGATGTGGAGCGAGGAAGCGTCTCTCACCTCCTTATAGTCAGCGTACAAGTGCGGGTATCCGTTTATGATGGCAGCGACAACATCCTCGCGGTTTTTTCGTACCGAGTTCCTAAGCTTCTTAACATCTGTAAACCTGATGTGTTCCTCCAACTCTTGCAGGGCAGAGGCAAACTTTACCAATTCCTTCAGCAACCTCTCTTTCTTCAGTATGGACAGATAGAATAAATTTAATTCCTGGCGCCGCATATGGGCGGATATAAAGCTCACCAAGCAGAACTCCATTTCTTCCCAGGGCAAAATATTGTATGTGGACTTCAATAGGTTTTTCAGTATGTAGATATTCTGAGCTATAAACTTGGCCGTGTATAAAAAGTGACTGTCCACTTCTGTATAAGTATTAACTTGCGCTATATTTTCCAGAAGCAGTTGGACGCGTTCTTGGATATCAGCTGTGGAAGTGTCAGGAAACACTCCATCGCCTTTGGAGAAGAAACGTAGATCGAGCAACTTGTATTGTACAAACATATGCATTTCCTCTAACAAGAGCACATTGATCACGATTAAGTCGTCGTAAGATTCGGAGATGAGTCGCTCCGATAGTTCAGGAGTTACTGACCCGAGGAGTGTGCGGAGAAGCTCCACATTGCTGGAGCGGATGGCAAAATAGATGGCGTTATGTCCTTCATATTCTTGCTTAACTGAATCCCAGTGGGGAACAACAACTGCACCATCAGAAGTGTCGTCCTCCAATAACAAGTTCAATAAGTCAGGCCTGTTATGCTTGCAAGCCAAGGTGATGAAGGGGAAGGAGGGAGAATCCATCCCACGGAGCCGTCTCAGGTCTGCGCGGGACCGGCAGGCCAGGAGAGCTGACACGTGATCACTCTTATCTGCTTCCATTGTCAGTCACACTACCAGTACACTTTAACAAAATCACACGAAGCTATACGGCAGAGTGCCACCAACGAACACTGCACACAATGTCTCACTTCCACTTTAATTTTTGCATTGGGGAAAGGCGCAGCACTCAACTTTATGTCAAATTCAAGTAAATGACAATAATTATCTTTGAATTTATCGGAATCTCAACTCAATTAAATAGATATCAGCAGTAATCAATAAGTTCACTGATAAGATAGTACCAGTGTGGATGTATGGAACTTTTCACAGACAAGATTAACTAAAATGCAAAACATAATTGTATCATTTTAACGCATTTCAACACCGAAACAGCAGTGAAATAAAAATAATAATATAAATAATATGCAGGGTGGCGAAATAGAATGTGCATATTTTTAACATACGTTAAAAAAATAAATACTTTAGATAGTTGAAAAATAAAAGATAGGAATTATAAGGTAATTAAATGAAGTTTTTTTTTTTAAATAACATCGTCTAAATGACGGCCCTCTCTGAAACGGCACTCCTCTAATCGAGAGCGGAGATTGGTGAAAACTCTCTTCATTAATGCTGGTGTGATTGCTGCCATTTCACTACGGATACTCTCCTTCAGCTGACTTTAAGACAGTCACTTTAGGACTATGCAGCGGTTTTTCGTGCTTGAGTTTCGGATTTGCACTGTTCCAATAATGACAATTTTAACCCATTTAAATGAAAATGAGCCACTTCTGAAAAAAGGATATTGTCAAAATTGGAGAATCGGTGAAGTTTTTCTTCAGCAAACGCCAACCTTGCTCCGAAGTCTTACTCTTTCAAAGCTTGTGTTAATTGGAATTTATGTGGATGCAGTTTGAGATTTAGGTTTAAAATTAGTTGTAAACTTGGTCACGCCAAACTGTAAATCTGTCGATCTCTTCCGAGTTGATACTTGTGGATTGTCTCGTACTGACCGTTTCACTCTCTCAATATTGCCTCCGGTCCTAGATGTTCTTGGACGACCTTTAGCTTGTGGCTTAAACGTTGAACCGGTCTCTTCAAAATGCTTTATCCATATTTTAATTAAATTTACACTCGGGGCTTCGCAAATTTGTTGTAATTCATATTCAGTACAATATAGACGCCTTGGAGAGATGTACGAACGACCGTTCTCGTAAAACGCGCGACACAAAATGCGCGACGCTTCCCGTCAAACTGACACATGGCTACTAAAACTGCATGCATACCTCTATCCAATCCTGCTATACCCCGCAAAAAAAGATGACGCAATATGCACAGGTTCTATTGCGCCACCCTGTATAATAAATCTGCTTCCATTATCAGTAATGTACACACTACCAGTACACTTTTCATTTTTTTTTGTACGACAGACGGGTAAGTTCAATTACGGTACAATTTTCTTACAACTAACAATACATGTACATATTTTTTTTAAAACATGGTATAGTGATATTAAATACATCTATATCTGCTGGTAGGGCATTAAGTAAAGTCATACATCTTGTCATGCTATGTTGAGCCAGGACATCTGTCCGACCCTGCGGTATGCAGAATAGGGCGTGGCTACGAGTTCGACAGTATTTATCAGGAGCAAATAAGCCACAGTATGACAGGAGATAATATGGACAATCGATAAGGTTTTTTAGTAACTTTAATTCAAATACCAAGAGTCCGGCATTATACCTGGTCTCCAGGCTTTAATAATTTGTCTCCTTTAGCAGTTCCACGTGATGCATGAATTTCGGATATATTCCGTATGATCGCATGTAAACATACCTTAGGAATTTTTTTTTAATTTGTTCAATCATATTCATGTATTTAAGTTAGAAGTGGGTCGTTCCGGCCGGAATGAATCCGATGATTCCGAGTCCGAATGCGTTTGATTCGCTCCGAGTCCGCAAAATGTAATGAATCGATTCCGGAGTCACTCGAACACGGGCGAGGTTGAGGCGGAAGGAGGTGTGCGGCGCGGGCCGGGCGGCTGCGGCGTTGATAGTGATAGTAAGTACAGAGTACAGGAATCATCTACGGGAGGAGGTGCGCGGCGCGGGCCGGGCGGGGTTTTGTCACCCTCTCACTCGGGAACGAGTGACAGAGTGAGAATACAGGACTCATTCGCGGGTGAGGTGTGTGGCACGAGCGGGGCGGGGTTATATTGCTCTAGCGGGGCGCGATGACATCGTGTAGCATGAAAACATTTTTCGAAAAGAAATAGCATTATCTCTTAGTCAAAAGATAGTAAGGAGCATTGCTTTTTACTTTTTGTCAGTCATCACGGAGCAAATTTTGCCTTCCCGCAAGTTCGCGCCGGTGATGCTCTGGTGAATTACTAGTTTTATGAAGAACGTAAAATATCTAACTACCTAACTAACCATCACGCCGTTTCTCCGCAGGGGTAGGCAGAGAGGAATGACCGCCAAACAACTCGATCTTGGCACACATTCTTTGCCTCACTCACATTCATACATCGTCTCAAACATACTCTTCTTTTATTCTGACTTTTGACATGGCCCGACTCAAGTATCTGATTCACTTGATCTTGCCATGTCTTCCCCGGGCGTCCCCAACTTCTTCCACCATTCACATTTTGCCATATATTCTTATTACACTACTTTCTTCTTTCATTCGCTCTACTAGCGCAAACCATCTGAGGGTCCCCTTCTTAATCTTACTCATTATGCTTACATCAGCCTTACATTCTTTACGGATCTCCACATTTCTCTCACGATCATACATAGTTTCACCACATATACGCCTCAGGGATCTCATTTCAACAGCATTCAGTTTACTTTCATCCTTCCTCTGCCAGTTCCATGGCTCACTGCTATACAAGGACTCCATTGTTCCTAAGTTTCAAATTTAACATAAATGTCTTACACGGTTCTCATAAAGCCGACAAAGATATCACTCATCTCAAACACATTATTATTAGCTATATAAAGATAAGACTTCTCGCTCGCAATAAACAATAACATGTTAATGTACACATGCCCGCCCAACTCCCAACTCAGCTGAATCAACTCTCGGCGTTGAATCAGCAGGAGTCAAATTGAGTTTGGTTCCGGCCGATTCAACGACTCCAGCGGACCGCCACAGTGAGTTTGGTTCGGCGAGACCGGCGGAATCAACGCTCGGCATTGAATCAGCAGGAGCCAAACTGAGTTTGGTTCCGGCCGATTCAACGACTCCGGCGGAGCGCCACAATGAGTTTGATTCGGCGAGTCCGGTGGAATCGCCGGAATCAAAGGAGCGAGTGCAGTGAATCGAGTCCACTCCTTTGAATATGGGTCCGGAATTGATTCCGTAAAATGAGTGAATCGACCCACTTCTAATTTAAGTTGATAAGGTATCCAGACCACGGACGTAGCCAGGGGGAGGGTTTTGGGGTTCAAACCCCCCCCCCACCCCCCAAATATATCAACATCAATAATATTAAAATAAGGAGAGGCGAGCGGCATAACTTATTTTATTATTAATTATTACACTAATAATATATTTTGAATTCACCCTCTCTACCACCCGCCGCCGCCCGTCTCTATCCAGCGATTGTGAATGCTCTTGAAGAACTCTAATCTAGCCACAATAAAGAAACATCGCAGCAAGCTGTCCAAATGCTTAACACACTTCGATCTTCGAATTTTGTTATATGTCTAGATTGTCTAGTGATTCTTCAAAAAGTCATGAGCTATACATTGTCGCTATCAAAACAATTGCAAGCAGTTAACACCGACCTCATTGCGTAGGTCCAGGTGTGGTTCTTTCCAGATAGTCTGCAGTCAGGTTGTAAGGCTGAGCTGCCTTTGTTGACTTCCTTCTGTTCCACACCGAGGAACCGTACAATGAGATGATAGAGAGAGGTAGTTTGAGTTTATCCTTTGTAGTAAAAAACACTTGTGTTGTGATACTGGATGTTGATTCTGTTTATTCGGATGAATAAATTTACAGAGTGGTTTTGGTCTGAGCACTTGACTGGCAACAATAATTGAGACTAATTAAGTTACAGAAGTGAAAGACGGTTTGATTTACGCCTAAACAAGCAGAGTTTAAGCAATCGAGAAGAATAACAAGAGAGAATGTTAATAAGAATGACAAGCGAAATCAAAACACTCCATTTTATAAACACAAAGAGAATGTTTGACGCGGCCACAGACAAAAGAGATTTTAGACAGACATTTTATTGCGATATTTTAGTAAGAGGTGGCATAAACGCGAAAGTTTAAGATAAAAGACTCTACACATCGAGATTAGAAGAAATGATAAGTAAATGCTCAGTGCTAAATGAATTTAAATATAAAATAGGACAATCACCACACAACATCCAACACTCATAACAGCATTCAGCCACGTGGATGATGTTATTAATGCTTTGCAACTGTTGAGAAATAAAGTAACGAAGAGTACCTTCATCTGTATGAAGAAGCAAAGGTGATGCTCGAAGAAAATGGTGGTATACTGCAAATGCCACGTATGTTGGAAGGCAACTGAATCGCTCCAACACTCCTGCGTCGGACACGTGCACCTATTACAAAATAAATTTATTCATCCCATTTCTAGAGCACACAATTCAAACTTTAATCGAGAGGTTTGCGAAACACCGTAAAGTAGTATTGGCATTATCTGGTGTGTTGCCTTCAAATTTTGCGGCCAGTTCTGAAATTGAAGACGCAATTTGATATTCAAAGCGGTAAATTACTTAATTTTCAATTTCTAAAGCAATACCGCGATAAAATCATTGCAACTATTGACATGAATTACTTCAGCACAGTTATAAAAAAAAATAAGGATGAATTTGCTGACAGATTTCAGCAATTCAAAACCAATAAAAGCACTCCAGCATTCCTAGTAAATCCTTTCATTGAATTTGAGTTGAAATCCATTTGAGTTGAAATCCATTTGAGTTGAAATCCACTTTGAGCCATTTGGAGTAGAAAATGCAATTGATCGATTTAAAAATTATGTACACCAGTGTTTCTTAACCGTATCGCCCCCTTTACTACAGTGAAATTATAGTAATTATTTGCTGAGCAAACCATTTTAACTCCTTGTAGTTTTCAGAAGGCAAATCCCCATAGTAATCCACCAAGTTTTTCCATTAAAAGCCATTTTAAGTGTGGTAACACTTTACAAATCTATTACGTTGATTTGCAAATCGTTCCCTCTTTGCTATCCCTTCGCTCCCTTTCATTCCGTAGTGTATGATATCGTCCGTCACAAGCGTTGCGGCAAGAATCTTGCGGGCTACATCAAGATGCCTCGCGGGCCGCAGGTTGCCGACCCACGATGTAGAACAACGATACTCAACCTTTTTTTTTTGGGCCGCATGGGCATATGCAAAAAAACGCAGGCCGCAACAATCTACTGGTCTGACGAAAAAAAATCATGATATATCCCCCCTTTTATTTAGAAAACATTTTTGAAATTTTAAAGATTATAAACTGAAACAGAATAATTGTTTGGTTCTGAAACAGTTTTTTAAAACTAAATCCATATTCCCCAAGTCCTTCATCAGTCATTTATTCCTTTATTTTCCTCCTCTCCTTTAAGTCCCTACTTAGTTACTTCAAAAGGAAAATAAGAAGATGTTTTCATATCTACGTGGAACTCATTTCCAAATTGGAACAAAAATTTAAAATTAGTTACTCTTTTGTTGTGTTGAAAAATCGAAGTGACATCGCTCACATCTCGCCATTGAATTCTCGCATTAGCGAGGATTCAATGGCGAGATTATTAAATCGCAAAATTACTAATCAATATAATCCCAAAGGGTCGGTAATTGTGACCTTGCGTTGTACCGTTATTGTGGGAAGCTGCCAGCCCAGGATCGATCCTGAAATAGTGGAAGAAGCCATCAAAGGTAAGGGACTTATTCCTTTCATCTCCCAATTCCTGCGTGTTCCTGCGTTTGTATTTTCATAACGCAATCAATTGTCTTCTATTAGCATAATTAGATTTACAGTCCATAGTCCATATCTTTCTCGTGTCGCGGCATCGGTCGTGACAATAGTAATAGTACCCTTATCACCATACTGCTCGTCAAAAATTACAATACTTAGTGAAAAAAGTTAAACTCAAAGGTAATTTGCAGTAACTTGTATCCAAGTGTTTATTTCAAAATTAATGTTACTTTTGACATTGAGATAAATTTTCAACAATTTTAGTGAAATTGTGTTTATAATTGCTGCATTCTACTGATTCTACCCCCAATACGTCATCAAGGTGAGTAGTAATAAGTCGATTCCTGTATACATTTTTTGCATATTTAATTTTGTAAAATGATGATTCACAAAGATATGTTGATGCAAACAATGTGAGGAGCAGGAAGGCACAGTACACTATTTTTCAGGAACTAATTTCCAAAAATCGATGTAGGTACTCCTTTCCTCAAAAATAGCTTTCAGATTAGTATCGTTCTTAAATTCGATAAATTCATCAAAAAGCTCTGCACAATCATATCCCGCAGCAGCTAATTGTGTTATAGTTGCTGTTTCTAGGTGACAAACAATTCTCGATACAACATAAGTCCTGAAATCTGTTCTTAAATTCCTTAGTTAGGCAGCTAAATAATTTTAAAATATCGTAAGGTTTTCTTCAGAAACACATATACCATCTTGCTTAGATTTTATTACATTTGGAAAGTTATGCAACACTTGGTTCTCTATTTCTTCCTGGCAGATGTTTAATTTCTCTTCAAATACAAATAGGTACTTTATTTGCCATCTGCGAAATGATTTTATTTTCGGCTTGTAAGCAATAGCAACACTCTTATACCAGATCTGATGTGGACCATAATGACAATCCTCTTCGGGTGCGTCAAAGTCAAAATGAATCTCAACATATACGAAATTTAGAATGCCAGAATTTTCCTGACAATAGGATGAGTATGGTTGATGTAGAAGCACCTCCCGAGGTTAGTGCACTTTACACACCCTGGATACCTTGAATAGTTAGTGTACTTTACCCCCGGACACCCTGTATTAAAACATTTAAATTCATGGCGTTTATAAAAACAAACAGTTTTTTTTTTACCTAAAAAGTAGCTAGATTAGTAGGTACTTACTTCAAACCAACAAGAGGAGCTTCCATCAAAGAGCTGAACCCTGGACTGGGACTTTGGATTAATAAAAAACTGACATGCAGCAGCTATCAAGGAGTCGCTTGAATCTGAAAACAGACTTCGATACCTTTGTGTCTACTGGCGTATACTATATACCAGTCGGTGGCCGAGTTGGCATCGCATTTGGGTCCCATCCAGGCGTCGCATGTTCAATTCCTCCACTGGCTAAATCTTCCATCACAACACAAGCAACATTTTCCGCTTACTGTGGTGGTAGTAGGAGATTTTAAAATGTTGTCAGGTTAGTCGTAAATGTACATAAATATTTTAAATGCGATTATAAAGCCGGGTACAGATTGCTGTAACAAAACATGCAATGTAACACGCAATGAAAGAATTTTCCATCTACATTGTCGCAATGTAACAGAATTCCCGTAGTGTGGACGCCTTGCGCGCACGAACCGTGCGCAATACGCGCACGAACAGAGTACATGCTCGGTTTGTGCGCCCGCTGCGTCCACACTTATGAAATGTTCCTTTCATGTTACATTGCATGTTAAGTTACAGCAGTCTGTACCCGACTTTACCTGTTTCAAAATATTTTTTATATTTGTTAAGCATGGTAATTGTTTTTATGGTAACTGGTATCACAAATGCGACACGTGGAGTGGACTGTATCAATATATTAAAAAAAAAATGTTATGCTTGTGAATACTTTGACACAACAATGTGGAATGGTAAATAGATGAATGGGGAAGAAAACTGATTTACCCCTTATGGTTGATGTTCGGCTCAATATTATGGGTCTGAGGGAGCACTAAGTCACTCACTGCACAAGCTTCCATAAACTGGTCGATGTTATATAAAACTGAGAGAATAATGGTGTTCGTTGCACAGTTTCTTTTAACAGACTAACTGACATATTGATTTTATTGGTGTATGGTAGGTAATATTGTCAGTAGGGACAGGTAATTGTGGTAAAAAAAGGATGGGTAGAGAAATGGAACAAGGTATATAGATAGGTATACATAGTTGCGTCAACAGTAACTGATAACTTTAAATAATTAATTACCACTCGTGTAATGTTTTTTGTCTGTAGATTCTTATTTCTCTATACTTGTTTGTCTTTTTTTGTAATTTAATTTAATGCTGACGAAGGAACAATTGGTTTGGAAACATGTTGATAATTCTGATAAATTCAGAGTAATACTTTCCCACTAATCACTAATGTTAATTCAAAAAATAAAAACAAAACCACAACAAAAAAATATTTGCCCGTGTCCGGTTTTAAACCCTTGTCCTCTGGGTCCGAAGCCAAGAAACTTACCACTCTAGTGGAGGTCATTGTGTCTCTGAATCAGTGGCTCTGTCCTGATGGAGAGAGGGGGAAGGAAGGGAGGGAGAGAGAGGGAAAATTTATAATGTGTTTTCTGCCTCGTTTTTAACATGAGGAAAATAATTTCCATCAGGGCCTATGCCATCTTAGGGGATGCTGTGTGGAGAGTCTTTTCTAGGAACGAGAGTAAGTTATGGGAAGGAAAAGGGTATGAGAGGGGGGTAGGAATCTGGGGGTCAGTATGTTCAGGAGTGATGGACATATGAATCGATCACTCCTACTGCGTTGCAAGACAACGAGTCAAGAGAGTCCGGCTGGACATGTAAAAAGGCCTGCCTCAACCAGCCCACTACGTAGCAGGTGCGCAAGCGCATCCGCCGCCAAGACCCGGACAAACTTCACCCCATGAACCCGGGCACACATGCTAAGTCACCAAACTTACAGAACCACTAAAGGTGACCTGTGCAGAGATGTTGGTTATCCAAAAAAGGTTCTCGAGACAGCGGTACCCATAACCGCCTCACGAGTTAAATTTTTACTAAATATTGTTATAGTAACCTCTATACAGTCAGGTCAGTAATCAGAAGAATTATTTATTTATAAAGTAATTTATCATTTATTTATATTTTATTATTTATTTATAAAATCTTTATAAAATATTATAAAGAATACTTCACATCATTGATACAAGTTAATTCACTCTTATTCACTTTTTACTTAAAGGGTAAAATAAAAATAATTCATATTGTGCTCCAAAAAGCACTCTGTTAACACAGTTAATCTGCTCCTATTATTGTGTTGGGGCTCTTCTAGAATAAATAGGGCCTTGTTTATTATTGTGTTTTCAATATATTATACAAGAGGGTCACACAACCAACCTTAAATGTCTACCATTTGGATTTGAGCTGGCTGGCGAGCGTTGACGGTCACCGGAGGCAGTGGCCATTCGGCCAACCTCGGCAGCATTCCTGTCTTCGGAAATTCGAAACATACACATCTATCGGAACTTGTGTGATATTCACAAAAAGGGTAAAATACAAAAACATGTGTAAGTAAGTAATAAGTTTTGATTTTTTATAATATTTTTTATTATTTGAAGAGAACACAGATACAGACAATATAAAATTACAGATTTACAAGACAATATAAAATATTAACTGGGAAATTCGCCTTTATCCTAAATATGAACACAACCAACAGATAAATAAATCTTTACTTACATTTTTTAACATAAGCGTTGCCAACGTTAGTTATAATATTATATTTATATACTATATACTGCCCAGAAGATACTTCACTAAAGCAAAACCGTTCAGTTAAAATATTTATTTTTTAAATGTAATGAAATCATCTCAAATTATCGTCAAACCTCAAAACTGATTGCTTTCTATGAAAATATACAAAAATATTTTTTAAATGGAATTAAATATTATGTTGGTCAACATAATCAGACAGTATTGGTATTTATGTCATTTACTGAAGACTTGGTGTAAAATGAATAACTTGGCATTGTCAATGAATAATTAAAGATTCATAATATAATATGTAATTACAAACTTATGAGAAATGGCAACCAATTTATAACACCTAATAACATTCACAAAACTCTTATTATAAGACGACAATATCTCCCAACTGAATTGGGTTGTATTATTGACCAATCTGAGCAATAAATTAATTTAAACAATTATAATGTTAAATGAAAACAAATCACGTTGTATACACCAGTTATTTAATTTTATCCTGAAGAAGGAACCATTGGTTTCCAAACATGTTGATAATTTTGATTAAATAGGTGGTGTATACAAAGTGATTTGTTTTCATTTAATTAAAATGACGCAATAAAGTGAATTTGCGAATATTGAAGAAGTGATTATAATATTTCTTACAATTCATTTCAATATTTCAGTTCAATTCAAGAATTTAATATCAAAGTAAGAATCACGTGACTCCCTTATCAGGCACAAGAGCTCCTCTTTTCTTATTAGGTAAACATGCTCAATGATGCTCTTAAATATAACATTTTTGTAAATTATATGTATTTCTAAATGTAGCTCAGTTTAAGACAGAAATTTAAACAAACTAAATTAATAACTAACTGTAGAGTAAGTAGGTACCTACAATAAATTGTAACAACCATCACGCCCTTTCCCCGCAGGGGTAGGTAGAGATGATAGACCTTCACACATCTCTGTCTTGGCTTACACTCCTTGCTTCCTTTACATTCATACATTATCTTTTGTTATTCTGACCCTTTAGGTGATCCAATCAAGTCGCTATAACACAAATCTATTAAAGATCTATAAAGAAATATTAAATAGTTTTTTTTTTATTATTTACAAACAATACAAACATTCTTTTAAAGGCACGTAAAAGTAGATAGTTGCTAATAATATTTCACACTTCACACATGTCATTGGATAAAATAATTGCTTGCAAATAAATTTACAAATATGAAGAACAAAAAAAAACACTCTTTAAACACACAAATTAATAATTCTGCAATAAAAAGAAGGCTAAATATTACATATTTCCATCTACATATACATACGTAATAATCAGGGTTACCAATGATATGTTCTAAAATACCCACAATAGATGTTCAAATTCTCTACAATTCCCCACCTCCAAAATGAAACTAAATTCTATTGAAATTAACATTTACTTATTATTATCATTTTCAGATTTTCTCTTTCGTTCGGGCTTTAAAATGAAAGTATAGCATATTCTCACCATTTTTGTAAATTTTTTTTCAACACAGTTGGATTTTCAAGAAATGCTCAGAATCCCTGCATTTTCCCCACAAAAAGATTCTCCCAGTAAAGTACCCAATTTTTGAAAAATCGTTGAAATATCCCGCAATCGCGAATTCCCCAGGAATAATAATACTTGGTCAATGCCTATTTCGTAATATTTTACTAACTCGTGTAAAGATTGCAATATACTTTTAAATCAACATTTATTTACTAAGAAACTGTGATTTTGAACAGTGAAACAATGATTATTACAATAATAATGATTGTAATATATTATTATTACTTTTATATTATTTATTTATTATGTAATGTGGGATTAGTACAATTCCTCACATCCCATAAACAACATGTTATGGTGGAGATAGACGTATGATATGAATACACCATGCAAAGGAAAAGATAAAATAAAAAAATTAACATGAAGAGGCAAGAATCCATATATGTATATAAAAATAACAATAAATATAAAATAATCTTAGTTAAGACTGGTTTAAAGAACATAGTGTAAATAAAAATTATTTGAAAATTTTAAATAAGCACAAATAATAATCAATCAACAAAATTTGAATTAAATAGTTAGTAGGAAACACTATTACTTAGTACCTACGGCTATTTGTCATTAAATTTAAAAATATATATATATCTATAAAATATATAAAACATAATTTAATAAAACTTTCCTGTATAATTTATCATTTATCTGGAACCAATGGTTCTACAATAGTACAATTTCAATACAATTTCATTGTCAATAGTTTATCAGAAATTTCTCAAATGAAAAGTATTTCAGCATATCGATTTTTTACTATCTTTTTTGGCGGTTTCACTTTCCTGTGAAGACATACTCATTGCAATATACAAATAAATATAAAACATTTACCGAGATCTTTAACTACGGACTATGGAAGAATGTCTACACTCACAACGCTGCATAAAACTACCCACTTGCAACGTGATGCCAGTGACGCACAATTCCAGTTCCAACGTAAATTTATTCCAGGCTTTTGAAAAGCCCATCAAGAATTCTGGCAGTGACGGTGTGGCCATAAACTTCAGCTAGTTGGAGGGGAGTTCTGTGTTCTGTATCTCTCGAGTTCATCACCGCCACCAAATGCCTCTCATCTCCCTGAGGAAGTACAGTGCCGCCCCGCTCCGCCATCTCAAACACCTCCTCGGCTAAACGCAACAGTCTGGTGACAGAGGGACTGCTAGAACATTGCAGAGGCGTGTGATTGTTGCTTCTGTCTCGACTGTTGTAGCACGCACCGTGTTCCAACAGGCAACTCATAATATCAGCGGCTCCCTTCTTAGCGGCAACATGCAGCGCTGTGGAACCATTCATTACAGTTTTAGCATTGATAAAGTCACGGTAGGCGTTGGGTTTGATCTTCTTCACATTTTGCAACAAGAGACGGACTGTTTTTATGCAAGCTCGGGACGTGGCGAGATGCAGGGGAGTGTTCCCCTTATGTGACACGGCAGTAGCGTCGGCTCCATTGTCCAGCAACAGCTCCACAACCTCCAATGTGGTGGCAAAGTGCAGCACCGTTCTACCCTCACCATCCGCAGTGTTCACATCCGATCCATTCTCTATCAAACTACAAATCTTGCCTATATCTCCATCACTGGATGCATTTAGTAAATTTATATCACAAGGAGCATCATAGCCGATATCTATATTGAATGTTGATTTGAATTGTTTTTCAATAATTTCTATATTTTTATCCAGTCGTGTGAAATCTGGATGGTTGGGGCCAAAGATGGCATTCCTCACATTCAACCCCGCCTTGTGAACCTTAACAGCATCTTGGTTTTTATTTTGACGGATATAAAGATTGGTTATTAGCTTTTGTGTATGAATTGTATGACTGTGGTTGAGCCCCAGCACATTCCTCTGAATAGCTAATGTTTCCTTGAAGATTTGCAGAGCTTCATCAGGTTTGTGTTGTTTCATAAGAACAGTTGCCATATTGCACCTGGCGTTAAGAGTCGCGGAGTGATTCAATCCTTGAATATTTTCTCTGGCTTCATAAACGGTTCGACCCAAAGCTAAGGCTTCGTGAAGCTTGCCTTGAACACACAACACATGGGAAATATTTTCTAGAACACTAAGAGTGTCAGGGTGAAGGGCTCCTAGTGTGTTTTTATATCTTTTGTAAACTTCCGTGAATAAGCACAAGGCCTCTTCATACTTCCCCAGAGAAAAAAGCGTAGTCCCGGCGTTATTTTTAGTTGTCAAAAGCATATCATGCTCCTCACCCAGCTTTTCCAGTAGTCTCGGCATAACTTCCTGAAATATATCCCACGCCTCTTTGTACCTTCCTAGCTCTTGTAATAATACAGCCATGGCACTCCTGGTCCGCAGGGAGTCTGGGTGGTGAGGACCAAATGTTTCAACTCTCTTCCTGTAGATATCTTTCATCAGGGACATGGCTTCAAAATAATTACACTGTAGGCGTAATATTTGCGCTATATCAAGTTGGATGTCCAGTGTTCCTGGATTATCCTCTCCAAAAATTTCAATTCTATCTCTTAGCAGCAGTTTTAAAATACCCAGGGCTTCTGTGAACTTTTCAAGTTTAAACATTGAATACACTTTAATTACAATATCAGTGATATTGGTTTGTGAAACCTGCTTTAACTTGTCTACGTCGGAGAAATCACACTTCATAGCAACAACCACAAGTGTGTTGCCATCAGCGTCGCGAGCCCTCATCACCGCCTTTATGAGTTCTACGTCCTTTATTTTGGTGACATCATTAATTACCTTAGTATCTCGCGTTCGTACTTTCCAGAAAAAGTGTGCTACACTTTGCAGTAAATATTTTATAACTTTTTTTTCAGCTAATTTCAATGGAGTGTTCTTATTGTCAGCTTTGAGGTTGTATGCTGCGCCATTTTTCAACAAAGATTGAACTATTCCTGGATGAGAGTATTTGGATGCGTAATGCAGAGGAGCATTGCCACCCTTCCCAACAGCATTGGGATTGGCTTTGCTCTCTAACAAAATATCACATATCTCTTGAAAGCCTTTCCAGGAGGCGATGTGTAAAAGTGTTGCATTGTCAGAACTCTTCACATCTATATATTTTTCTAAGTTTTTAACCAAAATGCGAACCATCGAAACATTATTTTTTTTGACGGCCTTAAATAGTTTTCCAATTGACTCTAAAACTTCTTCAATATCTCGACTTTTAGCCAATTCTGCAGGAGTTTTACCAAGTATGTCCTTATTCCGATATTTAGTCAAATCTAACGGGGTTCTACCAAAGTTATCCGTGGCATCATACACTGCACCACTATGTAATAATAACTTGACCATCTCTGTGTGTCCCAGTTCGGCAGAATAGTGAATAGGCATGGAGCCATTTAAATCAGTGGAATTAATATCGACATGTTTGTCTATCAAGTATTGAGCCACAGTCAGTTGCCCTCCCCTTGCGGCGCAATGCATCAGACTACAGTCAGTGGGTCCCGGATCGTCAACACTCATCCCAAGCTCCAGGAAGAAGGCCAAGATATTGTGGTGGTCATACAAGGCGGCAACGTGGATTGGTTTATAATCTTGTTGTCTGGCATTTATGTCTGCTCCTCGGTCTACCAAGAGTTTTGTTATTTCAAGATTACCCGCTTCAGCCGCGAGGTGAAGTAACGTCCCGTTTTCATGGCCTCTCTCATTAATCCTAACACCCTCTTGTTGTAACAGTATTAAGGTATTTGCAATTTGGGTATTACCAACTGCCATCTCTAACGGTGTTCTATTCATCGAATCTCTGATATTAGAGTTTGCTCCCCAGTGGAGTAACCTTTCCATGGCATGTGGATTATTCATCTTGATTGCTTCATATACTGGCGATAAATTAGGATCCATGGGATTTATATTGGTCCCACTTTCTAGTAAAAATTCAACAAACTCTGTATGTCCTAGCGACATTGCAATGAATAAAGGTGAAGGGCCTTCTAAGCAATCTGCAACTTTAATACCTCTCTTTATCAGCGCCCTGACTATTAACACATCACCACTTACAGCGGCCGCATATAAAAGGTTTGATCCATCTCGATCTTTAATATTGACGTCAAAATCTTTAATCTTTAACAAGGCTTCAACTACACGTCTATGCCCTGCTTTAAATGCGGTGAACATAAGTTGACCTCCGCCAAAATTAACATCCGCTCCTTTGGCAATCAATAAGTCCAAAAGGTCTTTATTATTGTTCCTTGCTGCTATGCATAATACAGAAGTGCCTGCAGAATCCAGAAGGTTAATATTCGCTCCGTACTTTAACAAAATCTCAACTGTTGCTTTGTGATTCCCCATGACAGCCAGATGCAATGCGGTGCTACCAAAGGTAATTTGGGCATCAACATCCGCCATTCCTTTAAGCAAAGCTTCTACCACTGAACTGTTTCCAGTAAATGACGAAACATGCAATGCTGTTAGACCAAGCCGTTCTTTCTCATTGATATCAGCTCCGAACTTTAGCAACAATAAAATCAATTTTTCATTACACTCTTTTGCTGCAGCTGTATACAATGGTGTAATATTACTGCTGTTCTTACAGTTAACATTAGCTCCTTTCTTTATCAAGGCTTCTGAAATTGCTTCATGTCCATGTCCAGCACTGTAATGCAGAGCTGTGGAACCTTTATCGTCTGTAAAATGCACATTAGCTCCTGCAGCTAGCAGAATTTCTACCACTTGTTGGTGACCTTCTTGTGCAGCATGGTGCAATGCCGTCGCTTGATGTATAGATTGGGCTTGGATATCGATCCCCCTTTGGATTAAATTCTCTACAACAGAAGAATGGCCAAAATTGGCAGCATAGTGCAATGCCGTTAACCCGGTGACATTCCTACTATCCGCCGGAGCGCCATTCTGCAATAAGAGGTCGACTATATTTGCATGTCCACACGCTGCAGCAACGAGAACCGGAGCGATGTCATCTTTTGTTTTAGCATTGACATTGGCGTTGTATTGCAACAGTAGATCTACAACGCCTTCATCCCCAGTAGAAACAGCTAAGTGGAAGGGTGAATTATCGTATTCCACATCTTTCATATTAACATGAGCACCATTTTTCAAGAGGATCTCGATGATCTCCTTGTGATTTTCTTTCACTGCGTAACATAATGGAGAACGCCTATCGGAGGTTGTAAGGTTCACATGCGCCCCCTTCTCTAGTAGAGCGTTTACAACCTCCTGCTGACCTTCTAATGCTGCCTTATGCAATGGAGAGTCGCCTTGGACAGTCTTAGCATTGACATCAGCTCCTTTTAGCAGAAAGTACTTTATCATTTCCATATTACCAAGTTTTGCGGCTATGTGAAGAGGAGTCAAGCCCACTCCTGAAGTTTTTTCATCCAAAGTAGTATCTTTTACAGAAAGGATTTTGACCACATCTACATAATTGAACATCACAGCAGTATGCAAAGCAGAACATCCCGAGTCATCTTTGATATTTGTTTCGGCTCCCAGTGAAAGTAATGTCATAACAGTTTTCTTGTGGCCGTTTTTGGAAGCCAGGTGTAATGGTGTCCTTCCAGCATCATCAATTTGATTAATTGCATTTTCAATATCTGCCACTAAGAATTCCACAGCGACATCTCTTCCAAAGGTTGCGGCTACGTGCGTGGCAGTTTGACCATCGATATCTCTAACTTCAGTGTTAATCATTTTCTGTTTAGTCAAAAATTTGACAGTTTCAACATTGGGTCCCCGCGCAGCATAGTGTAGCGTGGATGACAAATCTCTATTTCTTGAACATATGTCAGCTCCTCCCACAATTCCTAATGAGAATTTGTTAAAGTTCCCGTCAAGCAGAGACTTCCACATTTCTTTCTGTTTGTCAAGAATACACAAGCCGCGTTCATATCTCTGTCTCAATTGTGTGATATTGTGTTTTAAAACATTCCCTATTTTAAAGTTCAGTAAAAGGTCTTTGCATTCAGTAAGTTTCACGGCATTAAGAAGCACAGCGGACCAAACATCAGTTGGCAGAATGTCTAACAAGGTGTTCTCATGGGCCAAGTGATTGCGCAAGCACTTACCACTCAACAGAGGCGTGTCTCCATCTAGATACAGCACATTGTTGGGAACACACTTGGAGCTATCTAATAGGGACATGATATCCAGTACGAGCGCTTCTACCATAAATCTGTTTGTATTTTTATCTTTAAAGAGTAATGAAAGGTGCTCATATAACTGACCACACATTCTGTCAGTCCCTATGATATTCCTTAGTTCATTTATTTTCAGAGTGAGTTGTTCACCATTTATCTCGTTGCTGTTTTTAACACCGTCGCATTTTTTCCCTCTGTTTTCATTTGTGTTGCTTTTTTCCAACATTTGTCGTCTATAATCATCAATATAATTAATATCACTCTTATCAAATGATTCAGTGAATCGAAATCTAAATATGGCAACACGTAATTCAAAAACAATCACTGGATTAATTCTCATAGAGACACCGCTATATAATTTAATCATTAGGTTGAATAGCACAGAATTAAGTCTTTTTATTTCCACACTATTTTTTTGAGACGGAAAGTTTTTTAGGGTACTACGAGCTATATCTTTCATGGAACTTATCACAAAGTCATCAGTTTTTGTATTATGACCATAATTGGAAGTACACAGAAGACCTAATTTATTTAAAGTAGGAAAGACCCCCTCTGTTAGACCATGGTGCTTATTAAATTCGTCGAGGGCATCATTTATTTCAGTAACCAGTTTCTTCTCGTACGGAGTTTGATCTTTTATGTTTCTAATAAGATCTGCGAGCTCTCGGTGGTATTTTGGAACAGTATCTGTTTCTTGGACATCCTTAATACAAACATTGCGAAATAAATTTGCTACTTCGTGAAGTTCATCTACATTATCACTATTGACGAGCGTGGTCAGCATACTATTTAATGTATCCACTTTTTTATAGCTTGTTATGTCAATAATGACAGATGCGATCTTTTCAATATCATTTTTAATTTTAGAATATAGTTCAGAATCTTCTGACTCTAGGTGTGGATGAGATAGAGAGTTGCGCAAGTCTTGTAGGACTTTTCTGGTTTCTTTGGGTGCAGAGAAGAGGAGAAGATCACTCACGGTTGGGGAGAGCTTGGGGCTGTCCAATGTGTTCTTCAGATGCTCTCCCGTCACCTGAAGGGCTCTCTTGATAGTCAACTGACCGGGTCTAGTAGCAGAGTCTGCCAGCAAGGCAGCGTCTAGGTATGTCTTCATGATGTGGAGCGAGGAAGCGTCTCTCACCTCCTTATAGTCAGCGTACAAGTGCGGGTATCTGTTGATGATGGCAGCAACAACATCCTCGCGGTTTTTTCGTACCGAGTTCCTAAGCTTCGTAACATCTGTAGTTCTGATGTGTTCCTCCAACTCTTGCAGGGCAGAGGCAAACTTTGCCAATTCCTTCAGCAACCTCTCTTTCTTCAGTACGGACAGATAGAATAAATTTAATTCTTGGCGCCGCATATGGGCGGATATAAAGCTCACCAAGCAAAACTCCATTTCTTCCCAGGGCAAAATATTGTAAGTGGACTTCAATAGATTTTTCAGTATGTAGATATTCTGAGCTATAAACTTGGCCGTGTATAAAAAGTGACTGTCCACTTCTGTATAAGTATTAACTTGCGCTATATTTTCCAGAAGCAGTTGGACGCGTTCTTGGATATCAGCTGTGGAAGTGTCAGGAAACACTCCATCACCTTTGGAGAAGAAACGTAGATCGAGCAACTTGTATTGTACAAACATGTGCATTTCCTCTAACAAGAGCACATTGAACATGCTTAAGTCTTCGTAAGATTCGGAAATGAGTTGCTCCGATAGTTCAGGAGTTACTGACCGGAGGAGTGTGCGGAGAAGCTCCACATTGCTGGAGCGGATGGCAAAATAGATGGCGTTATGTCCTTCATATTCTTGCTTAACTGAATCCCAGTGGGGAACAACAACTGCACCATCAGAGGTGTCGTCCTCCAATAACAAGTTCAATAAGTCAGGCCTGTTGTGCTTACAAGCCAAGGTGATGAAGGGGAAGGAGGGAGAGTCCATCCCCCGGAGCCCTCTCAGGTCTGCGCGGGACTGGCAGGCCAGCAGAGCTGACACTTGATGACTCTTATCTGCTTCCATTGTCAGTCACACTACCAGTACACTTTAACACAATCACACGAAGCTATACGGCAGAGTGCCACCAACGAACACTGCACACAATGTCTCACTTCCACTTTAGTTTTTGCATTGGGGAAAGGTGCAGCACTCAACTTTATGCCAAATTCAAGTAAATGACAATAATAATCTTTGAAGTTATCGGAATCTTAACTCGATTAAATAGGTGTCAGCAGTAATCAATAAGTTCACTGATAAGATAGTACCAGTGTGGATGTATGAAACTTTTCACAGATAAGATTAACAAAAATGTAAAACATAATCGTATCATTTTAACGCATTTCAACACCTAACAGCAGTGACAAAAATAATAATGTAAATAATCTACAGGGTGGCGCAACAGAATGTGCATATTTTAAACATAGATGAAAAATAAATACTTTTAGGATAGTTGAAATAAAAGATAGGAATTATAAGGTAATTAAATGAAGTTTATTTTTTTTAAATAACATCGTCTAAATGACGGCCCTCTCTGAAACGGCACTCCTCTAATCGAGAGCGGAGATTGGCGAAAACTCTCTTCAGTAATGCTGGTGTAATTGCTGCCATTTCACTACGGATACTCTCCTTCAGCTGACTTTAAGACAGTCACTTTAGAACTATGCAGCGGTTTTTCGTGCTTGAGTTTCGGATTTGCACTGTTCCAATAATGACAATTTTAACCCATTTAAATGAAAATGAGCCTCTTCTGAAAAAAGGATATTATGTGTGTCGTTGCTTATCCAGAATATATAATGTGAGATATCAGCCTTATTTTCCGCCAGCGTCGGTCATATCCATTGCTTTTTCTTGAATTTCCCGCCATTCCTCTGCAACTCCCTTCAGCTGTTAATTGTCGCCGTGCAGTTGGCATCTTGAGATGCCGTATTAATTCAATTTTGGCTTTGTTTTGGCCACGTCCGGTCATGTTATTTTTCGTTCGTAAATTGTTTTAACGAAAATATATCTGTTGCTACCCGCAAATGCGTAATTTTATGAAGAAATATTAGTGCAAGTGAATAGTGCGAACATTTTTGACAGTATTAGCGTCGTATTTCTACTACGCTATATAAATCTGCGTCGCCTGATTTCGAAACGGAATGACGCCGATAGCAATTGCTTGGCTAAGATCAAAACGATAAATTAAGCTGAATTACGTAATTACCTAATTATGGATCAATTTGCAAGTGATTAGTGCAAACATTTTTGACAGATTAGCGTATTCCTACTACCTACGCTATATAAATCTGCGTCGCTTCTTCTCGAAAACGGAAGGACGCCGCGGCCGCGCCGATTACAATAGCTTCTCGGCCTGTTGGCTAAGATAAGTGATTATCTCTCATATCACAGCTTAATTTCTGATAGTTCCCGCAATGGGGGACCAGTTTAATAAACCAGTTTAATAAACTGGTTTTTGGAATGTGACGGGATGTTCGGGGCTTTCTCCCCTCCTGTCGCGGTTTGGACCCGGCCGGCATTGCAATGCCGCTGGGATCGACCCATTTATATTCATACTACATGATAAATTAAGCTGAATGTATTGTCTTACGTAATTACCTGATTTATGGATCAATTGTAGATACATTTAACCATTTCTCCACCTTTGGAATTTATGTAATCGATTTTTGAATGAAATACCTATGACCATCGGCGATCGCGATGTCATATTAAAATACTCAAACTACAAATACGAAATCATGACATTCATGTTCGTTTGATAATCGTTTGACGCAATTTGATGTAGTTAGACCTATAATTCAGCTTTATTTATAAAAGTTTGGTCCTGCTTTTGACAGTTTCAAGCATGTTTCAAACTCGGGCGAGTGGGCCAATGTCCGCTATGCATCTGCTTTAAAGGAATATTTGGCTGATCCAGGCTTCAAGGAGCTGGAGGTAAAGAGGTGCTGGCATTTGTCACCGCCTCACCAATATTTACGGCCATGGAAAAGATGCTGGCATTGCATGCCTCATTGAAGCAGAGAGTGCCTTCAACAGGCTCTCCAAAAAACTTACCAAATGGGAAAGTAGTTCAGAAGGTTCCCTGTCAGGTCTTTACAGGAACAATGGACAGCTGTAAGATTGAAGTGGAACGGAGGCTCTTCAGCAGAATTCCTCCGTCTTCCACTCATCCTTTTGGGGAAGAAGCACTTTCTGCCCAGTTGCAGAAACTTGGTGATGTAACAAAGTGCTTTAGTCCAGTGCGCCTACTCAGGGTAGCCACTCGGTGCACAACCGCCCTTCAATATCTAAGGAGGTTGTTGCCTTTCCCCCCAAGCAAATATCAAAGGAAAATATGGCATTTCCCTCGTTTCCCCGGCGGGCAGACCACGGGAGAGACCCCCAACGTTCCTCTCGTACGAGGGATAAGGGGAGGGATCAGAAGCATGGCGCGAGGGGGCAGACCTCTCGTGGCCGCTTCAACAAGTGTCGGCGCACAACTGCCCTTCAATATCTAAGGAGGTTGTTGCCTTTCCCTCCTAGCAAACATCAAAGGAAAATATGGCATTTCCCTCGTTTCCCCGGCGGGCAGACCACGGGAGAGACCCCCAACATTCCTCTCTTACGAAGGATAAGGGGAGGGAACAGAAGCGTGGCGCGAGGGGGCAGACCTCTCGTGGCCGCTTCAACAGGTGACTATCAACCATTTCGGGCGGGTCAACTACAGGATTATTGGATAGAATGGCAGGCCCTAGATGCCCCAGAGACCATCTTACATATGATAAGAGGATACCGCATACCATTCATCCGAGAGCCCTTGTTGATAAGTCCAAGCCAAACTTCCGCAAGGAGGTTCAAAACGACAGTAACCCCGGAAATGACAATGATGAGAGATGGTACATGGAAATAGCTGGCGACAATGCCACCTTCCTATCAACACTTTTTCTGGTTCAAACGAGCGAAGGCTCGAAACAGTCGATCTTCAATTTAAAAGCTATCACAAATTGGATTGCAGAAATCCTGTGTAGACAGGCTATCAGGATCATTGTGTACCTAGACGACTTTCTCCTGGCTCATCAGACCAGAGAGATCCTCAGTCAAACTTGAGAAGCTCTTTAATTGTTAGAGCGGTTAGGTTGGTCTGTAAATTTCCAAAAGTGTGTCCGTCAGCCAGCACAGTCAGTGGAATATCTTGGAATTGTGTAGAACCCCCATCTGAAACAGAAGTCCTTAAACAAATACAGACGCCAAGGTCTTTGGAACTTATTTCAGAGATCCATGACAAAAGGAAGGTGGACTCTGAAAGGAGCTCAGAGTATTCTCGGAAAGTTGAATTTTGCTACCTTTGTGGTCTCCAGAGGTCGACTTCATACTCGGCTGATACAATTACAGTTAATGCTGAAGCTGACCCCTCAGCAAAAGTCTCTGATAAAGAAGGAGGTCTTGTCAGAAATGAAATGGTGGATGATCAACTTAGATCATGTTTCAACTCTTCATTTTCCCAGCCCAACACATTTTCTGACTACGGATGCGGCAGATCACGGCCGGGAGCCCTGATCGACTATGTACCTCTGTTGGGTTGTTGGACAGACAGTTAGAGGGGGGGATATTGCAACATGAAGGAGATGACAGCAATCTTAAATGCCTTAACGTCTCTGACTCAGAATTTGAGAAGTTCAGAACAGGACAACAGGACAGTCGTAGCCTACTTGAGGAACAAGGGGGGCACCAAGTCAATGGGTCTCCTTCATCTGACATTTCAGATTCTTGCGCTTTTGGACAAACACAGAATCTCTTTACAAGTGCAGTATTTGCCGGGACGCTACAATCTACAATGGCCTCGCGGATCATCTATCCTGAGGGATGACATTACCAGAATGGCACCTTCTGCCCCCAGCGTTAAGAGCTGTTTTTCACAAGTGGGGCAGTCCAGTAGTGGATCTATTCGCTCCCTCGAGGGCTCACTTCGTGGATCAGTATGTCTCAATAGATTCCCACGACAAGAGAGCAATGCTTCACAACGTGTTCAGCAGGAGTTGGAATTTCCCCCTGGCATGGATCTTTCCTCCCCCCTGCTTAATGCCACGAGTGCTGGCACATCTGAACAAGTCATCAGGGGTGTACCTGGTTGTAGCCCCAAATTGGCCAAAAGTGTTTTGGTTACCAGACCTAAAGAGAAAAGCCCTAGACCGACCTCACATAATACCCATGTTGGTCGACAACTTGATAGACTTATCGACAGGACTTCATCCTCAACAGGTCCAGAAGCTCCAATTACAGATGTGGAAGATTAGGGGTGGAGTGAAGCTTTGAACGATTGGTCACAGCAAGAAAAAAGCTCTATTGAATGCGGGTTGGCGCAAACCTAAGCTTACAACTTATCACATGGCATGGAAGAGCTGGAAGGAATGGTGCGCCATTAATAATGCATGTCCTAATAACCCTTCGGGATCTCAGCTGGCACGGTTTTTTAGCATACCTAAGAGTGAGGAAAGGCTTGGATCCTAATACTATAGCACTTCACAAGTCTGTAGTGTCGGTTTTGTATGACCCCATAGGCAATTTGAGGATAAGTAATCATCCCTCGGTCAAGCGAGTGATGAGAGGTATAGGAAATTCTGCAAATAAGAAGCTTAGAGCATTTACTTGGGATCCAGGACACTTGGTGTCTTAGCTTTGTAAGAATCCTTCAAATGACCTGACTCTTTTCGAAGCATCTCGTAGATGTTCTGTTAATTTACTTCTGGCATCAGGAAGACGAGTACAGGATCTGACCTTACTACATGCATCTTCTGATAATCTTGTTGACAATGATGATCACATTGTATTATGGCCAAATTTTTTGGTTCTAAGAAGGACACCTCTACACATAGACAGTCTGGTTGGAAGCTTTACAAAGCAGAGGATCGTAATATAGATTCCATATTCTGGTTGAGAAGGCTTATGTCTTTGGGTGAGAACAGAAGACATGAAGCTGGTTTTGAATGTCTGTTAATTTCCACGTTGGGGCCTGAAAGGTCAGCCTCGAGAACTGCTATTGGTGGACGGATTAAAAACAATTTTGAAGGATGCTGGGATTGATGCCTCTCCTGGGAGTTTGAGATCAGCTTCAGCTTCAAGAAGTTGGCTGGAAGAGTGTCCTATAGACACCATTTTGGAAAGAGGAAGCTGGAGTTCAGAAAACACATTCAAGAAATATTATAGACAAATCAGAGGTCTCAATGTTGAGGTGCTGAATCCCTCCATTCACTCTCAGTCTTTGACCAAGTTATTGCAAGCAATTACAGTAATAGTCACAATTTTGGCTTTAGAATTGTCACCAAGCGATAACAAACACTTCTCACATTATATATTCTGGATAAGCAACGGCACACATAATGTTGGAGTTTTACCTACCATTAAAACTCTTATTATGTTGTCTTGCTTATCCAGAATATATTTAAGCTCTGCTTGGTGAGTCCAAATTAAATTAATACGGCATCTCAAGATGCCAACTGCACGGCGACAATTAACAGCTGAAGGGAGTTGCAGAGGAATGGCGGGAAATTCAAGAAAAAGCAATGGATATGACCGACGCTGGCGGAAAATAAGGCTGATATCTCACATTATATATTCTGGATAAGCAAGACAACATAATAAGAGTTTTAATGGTAGGTAAAACTCCAACATTGTCAAAATTGGAAAATCGGTGAAGCATTTCTTCAGCAAACGCCAACCTTGCTCCGAAGTCTTGCTCTATTGATACTTAATTGGAGTTTATGTGGATGCAGTTTGAGATTTAGATTTAAAATTAGTTGTAAACTTGGTCACGCCAAACTGTAAATCTGTCGATCTCTTCCGAGTTGATACTTGTGAATTTTCTCGTACTGACCGTTTCACTCTCTCAATATTGTCTCCGGTCCTAGATGTTCTTGGACGACCTTAAGCTTGTGGCTTAAATATTGGACCGGTCTCTTCAAAACACTTTATCCATATTTTAATTAAATTTACACTCGAGGCTTCGCAAATTTGTTGTAATCCATATTCAGTTTAATATAGTCGAGAGATGTACGAATGACCATTCTCGTAAAACGTGCAAACACAAAATGCGCGACGCTTCCCGTCAAACTGACTCATGGCTACTAAAACTGCATGCGTACCACTATCCAATCCTGCTATGCTAGGCTGGCTCCCCCCGCGCTCTGTAGGTGTACCCCGCAAAAAAAGATTACGCAATATGAATGTTCTATTTCGCCACCCTGTATAATAAATCTGCTTCCATTATCAGTCATACTACCAGTACACCACAATCACACAACACACACCAAGTTATACCGCCTAGGTGGGTGGTTTGGTATATTTATACTGCCTAGTGACAGAAACACAAAAAAAACACTGCACACAATAATAGGTACACTTCTAATGATATATTAAATTTGTAAAGTTTTATCCGTTAGCGTCGAACTTTTTGTGAAATCCAAAAAGACCAAATATTATAATATATTAATTTACCATTTTATTATTAAATAATCTTACGCAATTAAAACTTTTGCTTTGCGCTAAACGAGCTAAATTTGACTGACGAAAGTTTTGTTTTTGTTCTGGTTTTATAGATTATGTTACCAGCGCTGAGATGCAGTAATAAAGATTCCTAAACTGTTTTTCCATACCATGATTTAATTTTTTAATTATCTGTTAATCTCTACATATTATAAAGTAAAGTCCCCCGCGCCGTCTGTCTGTCTTTCTGTTCGCGATAAACTCGAAAACTACTGAACGGATTATCATGCGGTTTTCACCAATAGATAGAGTATTTTGTGAGAAAGGTTTAAGTATGTAATTTGTCAAGGATTTGTGTAAATTGGTTGAAACATAACGATAATTGTTAGAAGTGTCGGAAAAAGTCAAGCAGCCTGGTAGCTTTCATCGAAAACGCTGCCTAATCCTTTTGGGATATAAAAAAACAATATATGGTGGGATATTCCTCTTTTATAGATCTACAAAAAAGTCCGCGAAGGCATATATCTATCTTTTACGGATAGCTTACTATATCCATTCTATCTTCTAAAAAAATGGTCACGTACATTGCGGTAATTGAAAAGTTATTTAGACAGATACAGTATTAATCCTTATTAACTTAAATAAGTTAGTTACCCCAAGCATTTCATGCACATTATTATAATCTTTCACACCATCTCCACGTATTATAAATTAAAGTCCTCCGCGGCATCTGTCTGTCTCTTCGCGATAAACTCAAAGACGGCGGTGGTTATAAAGGTTGGATAACCATCCAGTAGATGACGTTTTTTTATTAGCCACAGCAACGCGTGGCCGGGTCAGCTAGTTATTTATAAAATTAATTTGTTTTTTTTTTTCATTTTTGAAATTTTAAAGATTTTAACCTTTTCGTCCCGGAAAGAAAAAAATCACACACGATCCGAAGCGGGGTCACTAGGGTCCCCCAATTTGATTTGCCTATTAAAGGGTGTTAATGATATAATTTTTTGTAATTTGTTTTGGTAATAATTAGAGGGAAGTATATTCATCATATTTCAGTAGTCATTATCAAAATCTTGATAAATAAAGTCATAATTAGTTTTCTAATGAATTTAGACCATAACGCGTATTTTTCCATAGAAAACAGAGAAGGAGGGCCGATAGCCAACATAACTCCATGTTTCCGAATCTCGACTGGCGATTGGCGATTACATCGCCCGAGTCCATGGCTACTTTGTTGCACAGGATGATCTGTAAATGATGGACATTTTTTGTTTAAATTTTTTAGCTGTTGAAAAATATTACCTATAACTAAACCAGTTACGGATGTTAAGTGTTGTGGAACTTATAGTACCTATATCTAGAAATTTAATGTAGGTATTAAAGTTGATCTCCCAATTTATAATTGCTGTTGTTATATTCTTATCATAAATAATGCGTTTTTGTTTGTATAGGTAGATATTGAGTTTATAGTATTTACTGTTACATTTATATATTTTTAACGGTGAATAGATTTGTCCTGCAGAGGACAGCAAATAAACGCAGTCTGGCAACTCTGTCGATGTCTAAAATAAAAACGATTTTTGGAAAATAGTAAAATAGGTTTGGTGACTTAGCAGGGGTGCCCAAGTTCATGAGGTTTAAATAGATCTTGGCGGCGGATACGTCTGCCTATCTTATGCGTGGCGGGCCGGATCGAGAGAGACTGGTTGAGCTAGGCATTATGAACTCTCCAGCTGGACTCTCTCGACTCATCCCCTCGCACCGTCGATGGAGAGATGGATTCATCACATATGAACACACTGTCCCCCAGATTCCTTCCCATCCCTCATACCTTTTTCCTTTCCAGAACTTCCTCTCCTCCGTTTCCTTAAAAATACCCTCCACACAGCAACTCCGTGAAATTATTTAATAGGGAAGCAACCCTAAGGGAAATAATTCCCCTCAGGGCCTATGTCATCTTTGGGGATAGGTGTGGAGAGTTTTTTTATGAAAAGAAAAAGAAAAAGTCTGGGGAAGGAAAGGGGTATGATGAGAGGTGGGTAGGAATCTGGGGATCAGTGTGTCCAGGAGTAATGGATGGATGAATCCATCCTTCCCACTGCGGTGCAAGGCGTTATTCCGAGAGAATCCTGCTGGAGTATCAAAAGGTCGCCCTCAAGATTAAGATTTTGGAGGTGGGTATGGGTACCGCCGCCCCGGGAACCATTTATTGGATAACCAACACCTCTGCGATAGGTCACCCCAAGTCGTTCGCTACGTTTGCTGACTTAGCAGGGATGCCCGGGTTCATGGGGTGAGAATTATCCGGGTCTTGGCGGCGGATGCATCTCTGCCCACCAGTGCATGGCAGGCCGGATTGGGAAAGAGTGTTGAGGGAGTCCCTTTGACTTCTCCAGCCGTACTCTCTCTGAACGTAGCCTTTCACCGCAGTGGGAGGGATAGATTCCTGGACACACCGACTCTTAGATTCCTACCTAACCTTCATCCCTCTTCCTTTCCAGAACTTCCTCTACTTCCTTTCCTAAAAATACCCTTCACACAGCATCCCGAAAGATGACATAGGCCCTGAGGGAAATTATTTTCCTCAGGGCCTCCTGTGTTGACCTAATGTAAAAAAACAGTCTCTCCTGATCCGTCCTGCTATGCAGCTGGTGGGTAGACGCATCCGCCAACAAGACCCGGACAAACCTCAACCCATGAACCCCTGCTAAGTCACCAAACATAGCTAACCACTTGGGGTGACCTATGGCAGAGGTGTTGGTTATCCAATAATGGTTCTCGGGGCGGCGGTACACATATCCGCCTCCCAGATGAAATTTTACCACCTAATCTAAACAAGTTAGCAATTAAAACCAAAAACCCAATTTAACACTATTTATTCAATGTAGACTTAACCATCGTACTATGTTAGAGTTCATTTTTACAAATTCCTTCAACCAATTAAATAATATAATTGTCTCTTTCTGATATATTTGTATTTCACACGGCAAACAGAGACGGGTATAATTGTAGTGATGTTTCTAAAAATTGTAAATTCTATTTTTTACCGGAAATGTCCCAGACGGAATCATCTGGAACCGGCACGCAAATATTTAAGCATTGTAAAAAGATCATATGAGATGCACAGTGTAAGCGAACGGGATGTAGTCCTTTCTATTAATAACTTAAAAATTGCTTACTATTGCTTGAATTGTCAAGTTCGCCAGCGCCTATTTTTAACTTAAGT
Source organism: Limnephilus marmoratus (assembly GCA_917880885.1). Lineage (NCBI taxonomy): Eukaryota > Metazoa > Arthropoda > Insecta > Trichoptera > Limnephilidae > Limnephilus > Limnephilus marmoratus. Next base: position 20,535,748 of record OU862928.1, on the reverse strand, counting down.
AAAGCAAAAATGTAAAAGCGATATTAAGAAAGCTAGCGTGATTCAATTATTATGAAACGTCCCTTTTTATTAAAATGCAACTATTACCGATCCGCTACCAGTCCGTGGATTCTTCAGGTAGGAACGGGGAAACGCTAGGCGAAGTAATAAAGGCGAGGTGGGGGGGGGCTACATATACTTTGCCGGAATTTGATAGAAATTATTTAATATTAAAAAAACTAGCAATGCGATATACATTTTTTAAGAACAGATCGATACCCAAATAGTTTTTTCTAGGATTACCAAAATTATTGAGTATATGGTGTAAAAGACAACTGAGATACAGAGTAAAACTTTCGTTAGTGTAATTGTGTTCCCCCGGTCCGGAGCGGGAGTGTTAAACTAAATTCATAATATTTGAAGATTGTTTAAAAAAAAATTGAATACCGCACTTAAAATTTTCTGGATGTATGTGGGATAATGGCACATCTGCGCACATCCAATGAAAGCTGTGTGCAATGTTGTGGGGCTGGGGAGAGGAGAGAGGGGAGAGGGGAGAGGGGAGAGGGGAGAGGGGAGAGGGGAGAGGGGAGAGGGGAGAGGGGAGAGGGGAGAGGGGAGAGGGGAGAGGGGAGAGGGGAGAGGGGAGAGGGGAGAGGGGAGAGGGGAGAGGGGAGAGGGGAGAGGGGAGAGGGGAGAGGGGAGAGGGGAGAGGGGAGAGGGGAGAGGGGAGAGGGGAGAGGGGAGAGGGGAGAGGGGAGAGGGGAGAGGGGAGAGGGGAGAGGGGAGAGGGGAGAGGGGAGAGGGGAGAGGGGAGAGGGGAGAGGGGAGAGGGGAGAGGGGAGAGGGGAGGCCTATTCTGATCTTCCGACAAAATAGGCCTGAGGCTTGAGGGGTAAATACTCATTAAAAAAGATGAAACAAGATTGGATTCATATCTCATTATAAAGAAATGGATTTTACCAAGTACTTACGATTGATTGATTGACAGTGACGATTTATTGAGCAGTTCTTTGACCTGAGTTACTGAGTTACTGACCTGAGACTGTTAGAATAGAGGCTGTTAGATTGCAAATAAAAATAAGAACACATACTGATAATTGTGTAATCCAACCTTAATTTAATTATTTAGTAAATACATATTTATTTTTCATCATGACAGTTTGAACATCGTAGTTAGACAGCAGGAGTCTCCGATATTGATATAAAACATGCAACGTGTTTACGTGACTCATGATATGCAGAACGCAGATAAAGAATATATAAATAACGGTGACCGGCCAACTCAGAACCACCGTGGGTGGTTTGGCATATTTATAAAACAACCTCAGAAAGGTCATGAGTCATGAGGCATGATAAATAAAAAATGATTAAATAGGTAAGGCGAGATAAAACAGGCAACGTGTTTACGTGACTCATGATTAAAGACCGGATTATATGCAAATGCATATTTATTATTTATTATTTATTTATTTATTTATTACACGCCCTGATGGGCTTTTACATTATAATTTATAAGTTGAGTAACAAACAATGAAGAAAATATAATACAATGAGAAAAGAAAATACACAAAACAGTGTAACAACAAACAAACAATAAAATAAAAATACATAGGTATTATGTAAAAATGATAAGATGGCTCATATTCAATATAAACAAAAATTGAAGAAATTATGTAAATCTATTTGTGCCTAGAAGAATAAAAGTGATAGAATATACAACGTTTATACTGATTAGTTTTAAGATGAAATATATCACCTAGATTAGAATATTTATTTCCGAGACTGTGAAGTCTCGGAAACGGAGAATTTTGATAGGCTGGTGTCCTGGTGTTATTGAAGTAGAAGGGTAATAAATGTCGACAAGATTTTTGGGGAACATGGATATTGATAAATTGAAGTAATTCAGAACAGTCAATTTTGTAATGCAGTATTTTATGTAATAATATTAAATCTGTGCTTATTCTTCTTTCTGAAAGTTTCAATAGATATGTTTTATCCAGGAGATAATTGTAATCAATGTTTAGTATGGGAATATGCAATTTATAGTTTATAAACCTTAGAAACTTCCGTTGAATCTTTTCAATGTTGTCTGAATGAATGTTGTAAAAGGGAGACCATAACGTCGAGTTATATTCAAGTTGTCATCTGACAAGGGTTTTATATAACATAATAAATGTGTCTAAATCATTGAAATTTTTTGCAGCTCTCAAAACAAAACCAAGAGTCTTTAGGGCTTTGTTGATAATATTATTAATATGACATACAAAGGTGAGTTTACTGTCGAACATAATGCCTAGATCCATAATTTCACTAACACAATTTAAATTTTCATCATTTAAAGAATACTGAAAAATAATAGGATTATTTATTTTTGAAAAATGAATGAACTGACATTTATTTATATTTAATGCTAGTTTGTTGATAGAGCACCATTCAAAAAGATATATCAAGTTAGTTTGAAGTATAATACAATCATTAATGTGGTTAATCTCTTTATATAGTTTCATGTCACCGGCAAACAGTAGCACATTTATGTCAGTAAATATATCAACAATATCATTTATAAATATAATAAACAAAATGGGCCCTAAATGGGAGCCTTGCGGCACTCCACTTGTTGCTATAAATTTGTAAGACTGTGTGCCATTTATTTTCACACTAAGAATTCTTTTGGACAAATAACTAACAAACCAATTTAATAAACTACCATAAACTCCAAGTTTCGCCAATTTATTGATTAGTATTTTGTGACACACCTTGTCAAAGGCCTTGCTAAAATCAGTGTATATTGAGTCAACCTGGCACCTGTTGGCTAAAGATTTAGATATGAAGTTTTCGTATATTAGTAAATTGGTCAGTGTAGATTTATTTGAACAAAAGCCATGTTGGTAGGGAGTTATAATTTTTTTAATGTTTGTGGATATTTTATGGAGGACAATTTTTTCAAAAAGCTTGGGTATCGATGATTGGATACATATTGGTCTATAATTTGTTACGTCCGTTTTGTCCCCTTTTTTTGCATATGCATTTGCATATTTAGACCCTTTTCAGTGGTAGTTGCATATTTTAGCAAAAAATTGAGATCTTGCATATTACGCTCGATCTCCTCCATCGTTCACAAAGTGACACTATAAATGTCAAATGGCTAAATGCGTGGTTAGAACTTATCGCCCTACGACTAGTGAAAACGTTTGGATTGGCGTTGAATGAATCTACTCAGGTTATGAAGAAAATTCGCCTTATGAATTCCTCGTTGCCAAAGCTATTCCCGCGTAAACTCAAAGAAAAATTTGAAAACTTACTGAACAATAACCCAGGGTTTGAACCCTTGTACCAAATTGATAGCTTCATCAACGGGGCAGGTGAAATTTTGCCCGGCAAAATAAGTTCAAAAATCGCACCCAAATTTAAATTCTGTCCAGTCATATCAAAAGACGTAGAACGCTCCTTTTTACGCTTACAAAAATATGTTGTAACATAATTATTTTAATGGTAGTTATTCAGTTGGTTCTTGCTCAGAATGAGTATTATTAATTTCGGCGTGCCGTTGGAACCACTAGAACAAATTCAAATTGCCTGGACGGTTGCTCGATTGTTTTTGGAAAGAAAGCAAAAACGGTTGCAAGGGCCACGTCATGAGAGATCAAGGAATTTGTCGGAAGTTTGATTTATAAGGAGTTTTTTTTTTTTTTTAAAGCGGAGACGGTTTACCATTGGTTCCCGTGAGTACTTAGGCCATGGGCCCATTGTACTTTCTCCCATTTTACCTCAATCCTTTAACAATAACCCAGTCCCTTTAATAAAGTTCACCAGAGTTGTTATCGGATATGTGGCTAGGTCTTCTGGTTCTACAACATGTCTCCCCAGGTATCTGAGCCTAATTCCCACCAGGGCAGGACATTGGCACCATAAGTGAATTGGAGTCTCTTCATCCTCTTCACATTTTCTACATCTACTGGTGCTTTCCACTCCCAATAGCTGCATGTGTTTCCTGAGATGGCAGTGTCCCGTTAGTAGGCCTACCAGTTCCCTCAGCGAGTTTCTGTCCATATCGAGTAGTTTCCTGGTCCGTCTGGGGTCGGGTCCGTTTATGAGTACTTTGGATTGTCTCATTCCGGGTGCCCTCTCCCATTCCTTCCAGTGCTGGGATTTGACCCACCTCTCGATATGTAATTTGGTGTGGCAAGCTGCTACTCTTACGGCCGGCTCAGATCCCGCAAGTGGTGCTTTCGCCCCTTTCCTTGCTAGTTCGTCAGCCCGCTCGTTGCCCTCAATACCCTTATGTCCTGGTACCCATATCAGGGTTATTTTATTGATGGTAGCGAGTTCTGTAAGAACGGTTCTACATTCCATCACCAGTCTGGAGTCGCATCGGTTACTTTCCAGTGCCATAAGGGCTGCCTGGCTATCAGAACAAATAGTTATGTTCTTATTCCTGTACCCGATACGTATATTCTCCTGTGCGCAGGCCAAGGTGGCTTTCATCTCAGCCTGAAACACAGTGCAGTGTATTCCTAGAGGTATACTTAGTTCCCTCTTGGAACCCTGTAAACATACCCCAGCCCCCGTTCCTTCCTCCATTTTGGACCCATCTGTGAACCAGATTAGTTCCTGTCTGGAGGTTGGACCTGGGACCATGTCCCACTCCTCCCGGGTGGGGTACATCACATCAAACTGCTGTCTGAAGAAGTATTCGGCTTGTTTGCCGTCCTGCTTCATTCCAGCTGTCGGACTAATTGCCCTCAGTCTTGTTCCGATCTCCGTATGACTGTTTTTGGGCAACTCACCTCTCCATTGACCTTTGCATTGTAACCTGTAGGCTGCCGCCATCGCCGCCCCCTCTATTTCTAAGTTTAGTGGGGGTAGATCTAGCAGCACTCCCATGGCTAGTATTGGAGTGGTTCGCATAGCTCCTGTGATTCCTCTGCATGCAAGTCCCTGTATGTGGTTGAGTGTGGCCCTCACTGTTTTCAGTGTTGTTCTCCTCCACCAGACCAAGGCTGCATGCATGAGTCTTGGTTTTACAACGGCTGTGTACAGCCATCGCATCATTTTGGGTTTGAGTCCCCACGTTCTGCCGCAGATTCGCCTAGTTGCCCACATGAGAGCACAGGCTTTTCTGCTTACAGTCTCCACCTGGTTTGTCCAGCTCAGTTTGGCATCTAAGATGACTCCGAGGTACTTAACCGTGTCAGAGGGTTCTACTTCCTTTCCGTAGAAGGTTGGATTGCTCCATCCCTCTAGTTTCCTTTTGCGTGTAAAGATGACTAGTTCTGTCTTGTCTGGGTTGACCGACAGCCCTGTTTCTTCACACCATTCTTCCACTGTTGCCAGTGTTGATTGTATGAGGCCTCTGGTCGTGTCTGCATCCCAACACCTTATTATTGTTGTGATGTCATCCGCGTACCCTTGAGTATACAGGCCCTTGTTGTTGAGTTTCCTGATGAGGTTGTCCACCACCAGGCTCCACAGCAAGGGTGATAAAACCCCCCCCTGTGGACACCCTCGCGTCACCAATACTCTGAGTATCACCTCACCCCTTTTCATCATAAGAATCCGACCTGAAAGCATGTTCTTCAGCCACCTTCTAGTGGTTTTGTCGAGTCCATGTCTTTCTGCCGCTTCATCGATGGATTTAATAGTGGTGCAATTGAATGCTCCCTCTATGTCCAGGAAGAGTCCAACTGCTAGTTCCCCGGTTGCCTGCGCCTGCTCCAGTTTGTATACCAACCTGTGCAGTGCCGTGTCAACCGACTTACCTGGTTGATACGCAAATTGTAACTCATGGAGGGGATTTTCTCTCAGTGCCCCGTCTCTTATGTGCCTATCCATTAGCCTCTCCATTGTCTTTAGAAGAAAAGAGGTGAGGCTAATTGGACGGAATGCGCCTGGTTGGTCGTAGTCAGTTCTCCCTGGTTTAGGTATGAACACTACCCTTGTTTTCCTCCATGGTGTGGGGATGTATCCGAGGGCGCAGCACGCCCTCAGGATCTTAGTTACCGGAAGCAAGATTGTATCTAGGCCCCTCTGAAGAAGTGCCGGAAAGATACCATCTTCTCCCGCGCTTTTAAAAGGGTCGAACCCTTCGATTGCCCATTTAACTTTGGAGGGAGTCACTATTTTAGCTGCAGTGTCCCAGTCCTTACCTTCCCGCATAACTCGGGCTGGTGGTGGCCCGGTGTCACCTGCTTCTAATTTTTGTAGCCGGGAAAATGTTTCCCCAGCAGTTCCTCCAACTCCTCCTCGCAGTTATCGGTGAAGCTTCCATCGGCTTTCCGAAATGGGCCTTTAGCTGCCCCTGGGTCTTTAGCAAGGATTTTTTGAATTCTTGCCGCCTGCGGGATGGTTTCCACCTCCCCGCAGTACTTCTCCCAGGAGTTTGTTTTGGCTATCCGGATTGCTTCCTTGAACTCTTTCTGGTATTGCTTGTGAGCATCCCAATTTCCAGATTTTTTGGCCCTATTGAAAGCTTGCCTTACTAGTTTCCGTAGCTCCTGCAGTTTCCTGCTCCACCACGGCGTTTTATCCCTGGTACTTGTCTTCAGAGGACAGCTATTTTTGAATGCCCCTATCATCGAGTCCCTCAGTATTTCTACTGCGTCCTCAATTTCTTCAGGGCAGCCGTATTTCGCTGGGAATCTAGTCATTCCTATTTTTAGTTCCTCTGAATACCGAGTCCAGTCAGTTGCTTTTGGGTTCCTGTATGTGTCGGTCCCCGTTTTATTTGTCTCTCCCTCTAGTTCAAATACTATGTGCCGGTGATCCGACAGGGATGGTTCATCCGACACTCTCCATCTTGAGACTCCCAAGGTTCCTAGAGTCAGGTCTATCACCTCCTGTCTGTAACTTATAACAAAAGTAGGTTCCCTACCTCTATTGAGAATCTCAAGATTCACTGTCATCAGGTATTCCAGGAGGTCCTGTCCTCGTTTGTTGATGTCCGTACTCCCCCACACAGTGTGGTGCGAGTTAGCATCTACTCCGAGTATCAGTTCCCTACCCTTCTCCCTGCAATCCTGGATGAGTCTCGTTATTTCCCTTGAGGGTGGTGGTTCCGCAGAGTCATAGGGCATGTATGCTGACGCCACCACTACTTCCCTGCTACTTTGATCCAGCGTGACCTGTAGCTTCACAGCCACCAGGTCCCTGCTGCAGTGATCGGGGAGCAGTGTGCCTGCTATCCCTCTGATGAGAATGCAGGCCCGTGGTCTTTCCCCCGACTCCTTGTAGTAGAGTAGACCCTGGTCCATGTTTAGTCCTCCGACCTTCTCCCTGTAAGTCCAGGGTTCTTGAATCAGCGCGACATCCACACGGTCCCGGGTAACTCTCCTGTTGAGCACGGCAGCCGCTGCTGGGCTGCGATGTAAGTTTATTTGGATGAAATGTAAGTTTTTAGCCATTTTTTTTTCCCTAGTCCTTACCCTTTACATCCTGTATCCGCACCTCGGTGTTGGGTCCGCGCACCGTGAAGGTGGCCTTCCTTATACCGACGTGCGCCGTCATTCCCATTTCCCGCAGCACCTTCACACTGTCCTCGTCCACGCTCATGATCAGGCGATATCTATCTTTCTCCCTGATCGAGTCGTGTACGATCCACTTTTTTGTGTGAAGCCGCGGGGTCTGGTTCTCCAGCTGTTGCAGCAGCCTCTCGGTGCTTACTGCACCATTTTCAGGGATTACCGCCTTTACCTTCACATACTTCGGCAGTTCATCTAACCCTACCACCTCCAGGTCGCAACCCTGCCATTTCCGTAAGGTCGGCACTATCTCCCTCAGCCATTTCTCTGACTCCTTGTCGGAGCAGGTCATTCTCAGGACGCCCTTCTGAATGAAGCACTCGTCGAATCCGGGTCTGAACTGTCCTTTTGGGATGCTCAGAATCAGATCGCCAGCACCTTCACTCACAAGGGCCTCCTGCTCCTTTGTAAACTCCTCCTCCCTGTTCCTATGGACTATAGCCACCCTAATTTTATTGTCAGCGGCTTCCGCATAGGTGGCAGGGGTGGGAGTTCCTCGGGGCTTTTTCCGGGCATTTTCCGGTGTTAGCCCGGAGGATTTACGTTCCGGTGAGGTCCTACTCCTCTTCCCGGCTTTTTGTTCCCTGGGCATTCCTGGTTGCTCCCGGTTACCCTGTAGGGTCCCCGTTTGCTTCCAGTCTGTCCCTGGTTTTTGAGCACCGGCATGACTATCCTTCGAGGTCCCTGGCTGTCCCCAGTTGTCTTTAGAAGTCCCTGGTTGCTCCTGGTATCCTTTATTTAGTCGCCAGTTGGCTCCAGAGTTTCCCGGCTTTGCCCGACCGATTTCCTGTGCCAGAGGTCCCCGGTCGGAACCCCGCCTCTCCTTATTGTATTTTTTCCTCGCAGCCCCACTGTGTCTTTTTTTGCGAATGCGAATTTTCCTCACGTCATCCGTAAGGGCATTCACCGCATCTTTCTCCGCTGTGGCTGTTGGACGATCCTCCTTTACGTCCCCCCTTCTCCCCCGGTTCCTCGAGGGTCCCGGTTGTTGGGGGTTCTTAAAGGAGTTAGTTTGCAGGTCCCGTGAAGGTCCCTGCTTACCCGCATCTGAATCCCTTGGAGGATCCAGTCGCGTTATGTTCTTTTGAGGTTCCTCTTTTCTTGGGTTCCCCGAGGGTCCCACAAGGGAAGAGTCCACCTCGATGGTCTCATCTCTCCTTTCCACACCCTCTCGGTTCCTCGAAGGCCCCAAGAGGGAAGAGTCCACCGAGGTGGCCTCATCACTCCCTTCCTCTCCCCTCAGGTTCCCCAAGGGCCCCTCATCGTTTGTGGTTGTTTTATTTTTATTAAAGCTCATATTTGATCCCACGAGTATCTAGGGAAATAAATGGTCCACCCCAGCAGAGCCCCGAATGCTGGGGTAAGGTCTAAATACTCCGAGATTCGACCTTGTGTCTCGGAGGCACCGTTCGTGACACTGTTCCCCAGTGCCATTCAGCCCTGAGCACGGTAGCTAACACCTTAGCTTGGGATGGCTATTGCAGGTCGTATTTCTACTCCCTGAGCGATGGGTTCGCCACACTCCCTACGCTAGGTCCTCTTACTGGAGGCGAGGGTTTTTCTGTAGGGGTTTTCCTTCCCTTAGCTGGGAGGTTCCGGTTTTATGGCGCCAGAGTTTCGCCATTCGCCCCCTCTCTGTCGGCTATGACCGGAGATCACATTGCCCAGGGGTCGCGGGGCCATGATGACCGCTCGTGGACGCCAGAGAGTTGGACTTGTTGGTAGTGCTGCTGACGCGGCTATGTCGTTTGTGGTATTTTCCGAGGCACACACCATCCAGCGCAATGTGTCCCCCCAAAACCTACCAACCATTCGACCCCCTAAGGAGTTTTGATACTCGTAAATGATGGTGTAAATTTGCAATATTATGCGTCTACAAATTCAAATTAGTGCTGTTAAGAAATATTGCTTGACGCTCGTGATGAGGGGGAAAACAATCCACCGAGAATAATAGCCATCGGGATACAGCTGGATGCATTGATTTTTTGGTCGGGCGTGTTTACAGCCTATGACGTTATATAAAACAGCCACGTACAATCCAATATCACCGAGAACAACTTTGATGAAGATTGCAGGCGCTTCTTAAATGACATTTAAAGTCTAGAACTGCGGGTTATATCCTTTCAATGCTCAGAGCTGGCCATCGGACGCATTGTGATCAGCGGGCCTTTGTGGATGGACTGGAATCTCGGCTGCTTCATGGTGTCATGGGCTTGCGAAGCGGCAGCTCTGGGGCTCTTCTCCAGCTATCTGGAGCCCTTGTCGCTGAGGTTAGAAGAGGTGCGCCATATTAACTATCGCAAGCTACGAATGATCATTTGGAGTGGATTCTACTAAAATAACTGAATTATCTCTCTCCCTCTCTCTAAATTTTTTTGAGTTTACAAAGGTATTTATGTAGATTATGTTTTTGCTTGTCAATAATAACAAGTACATTTAGTTTAATGTGAGTTCTTTTATTTACATCAGATAGTAGCTTTCTTTTATCCCACGCACGACCCTGAGATGATGATGAGAGCTCATGCATACGGAATTTCTTTGCTAACTGAGCAAGGTACGTGTCAATGTAAAGCGATAGTAGACACAATTTTACTACAGAACATTTAGAACCAGGCCCGGACTGGGACCGTTTGGGGCCCTCCGCTAAAACCTATAAAGGGGCCCCCTAACGTGGGGTGGGGGGGTGGGGGGGGCAGAAAACGGGGGGTCCGGGGGCCTCCCCCAGATAATTTTTGAAAATTAGGTGCTGGAAAACAATGAAAACACGTTTCTACGCTATATTGGCAGCAATAAAGAAGAAGAAATTCAGATTGGTTTTTATACGAATATTATGATTTTCGACTTTTGTTGACTTTATTATTTTTTTAAATAAGAAATTCACAGTATTTTTAGGATACCACAACACTACTAAACACATGCTGTAGAACTGCCAATAATTATAACGGAGTTCAAAATAAAGGGCATGATTTTATTCACACCAAAGCATTAACGAATTATGTCAAAATTATGTGTGTAGTAAAAATAATGACAAACGGATTTTAGGGATTAGAAAAATAATACTAACATTTAAAAAAAATCCTATGTGGTTAACAGTTCACAATGTTGTACATATACTAGAATAGAAGGGGCTTAACTTAACTGAAATGGTTCGACATTTTGCTGTAAAACGTCTTTGTTTGCGCAAAATCTTTCTTCAATACTTATCCTCGCACAGTCTAAAATATCAAAATATACAATTTTGTAACGTTGAACTGTTGAAATAGAGTCAGTTTCATCTTTTGATTTTTCACCGGGCATTAATTTTTTCTTTGACGTTCTTTTTCTCTTAAAGCCTAATTCTTTACTCGACGTCATAAAATCGACTTGTAGTGGCTTGAAAACAATAGTGTGGGGTGGATGTTATTATAAATGTAGGAAAGGGGGGAGGGGAAGGATGATATGCGCCTGCGCGGCCCTACTGAGTGATCAGCTGATCTGATAGGACATCGCGGTGCAGTTGTCGGTATTAGTTCATTTATGAGTTATCTGCTGGACAGTGGACACACGACACACGTCACCGCGCAGACGATGCGGATGACAGTGGATCGTATAAAGCTTTCGTATACACGGCGAGATATAAACAGTTGTTGGACATGTTCTACTTTTGGAAAATGTATTTTTTTTTCGAAAATGTTAACAAACATTACCAAGAATACAAAATAACTCCTAACAAGACAAAAACTTTTTTTTGTACATTTTGTGGGGCCCCTTCGGGGCCCCCTCGCGCCGGGGGCCCTCCGCGATCGCGGACCTGCGGACCTGGCCAGTCCGGGCCTGTTTAGAACAGTACTTAGTCATACACGTTTTTAAAGGTAAATTGTAAATTTCATTGTTAAATACATTTTGTAATTGATATTTTCGAAAATACAATCGTTATCCTTGAGAACTAATAGATTACTAATATAAAAAATACTTAAAAATATGACTTCCTGTATTATTTCATGTTGCATATTTTGGCGCTTTTCATGGATTTTCGTGCATATTTTAGCTATTTTTATTGCATATTTGCATGCACATTTTGGGCTGTTTTTGTTGCATATAATCCGGTCTTTACTCATGATACACAGATAAAGAATATATAAATAACGGTGACCGGCCAACTCGGAACCACCGTGGGTGGTTTGGCATATTTATAAAACCACCTCAGAAAGGTCATGAGTTTGTATTTACTATTTATTTAAAGGTCATGAGTACTTTGTATTTAACCACGAATTTATTATTTTATATATCGACCGGTTTCGCTTCGACCAAGCTTCCTCAGGATATAATAATCTGGATATAATAATCTAAAGGATATAATAATCTGGTGACCACTTGACAGCCACAATGATTGGTTTATTTATGGCCACAAGGTACTAAAAAAGATCGGGGAAGGCCACGCGAAAGGGGATTTGAGAATGCTTCTCTCAATATAGGTTTTAAATGACGGTTCAGGATACATAATAACTAAATATTAAGACAGAATTATCAGTTATATATAAGTTGAGCGGCAGAGGGTGAAAGAATATGATAAAAGAACATAGTTAAACAGAGACAAAGTATTTGAAAGCGGTACAATAGATAATCAATTAGAGGGAGGGAGACAACAATACACATCTAATCACAAGTAACCAACAGTTAACGGGATTCAATTAAATAATAAAAGTTTGATGTATTCTACATTTATAATATACAGGACAATATTTATAGCAATGCTAATTTAATAATAATTAAGGAGCTCAGAATAACAATATAGGTAACACATATATACACATCATGGGCTGGGATGGATTGTAGGAAACAAGTTAAAGTTAGGGCTATAGGTGTATTTTTTTGATTTGATAAATTTATTTCATTATTAAGTAGGAATTCTGACATATTAGTATTTAATGATTTTCTAATTTCTATGACTTCTAAGTTATCTAATTTAATACCAATACTGTTTTTATGTAACATGCGCGTTCCTGAAATTTTATTAAAACTGTAGTCTGCTGAGATTAAGTGATTTGCAAGTTCAGAGAAACCCTTTCCATTCAAACAGCATAAATGTTCCTTTACCCTAATATTGACACTTCGTGCTGTTTTTCCAATATAGAAAGCAGGGCAATCATTGCAGGTAAATTTATAAATACCCAAATGAGATAAACTATCTTCTTTATCTTTAGTATTGATTAAAAATTTGCCGAGGTTATTATTTGTATAAGAGGCCGGTTTGATGTCTAAAGGAAGGTTTTTTTTTTTTTACATTAACTCCACACAGGAGGCCCTGAGGAAAATAATTTCCCTCAGGTGTGGAGGGTCTTTTTGAGGAGAGGAAGGAATGAACATTGGTCTTGAAGAGACCCATGTTGTAGGAAGGAGGAAACACAGAGGCCGGCAAATCATTCCACAGCCGAGCTGTTGAACACAAGAACGAGTCGAAGAAACGACCCGTTCTCATGTGACAAATGTCAACTGTGTACAAATGTTGGGCACGCGTTTGGCGTGTTTCCCGACTATGCACCGGTGCCGAAGGGATCAATGATGCTAGTTCCTCGGAGCATCTTCCATTGTAATACCGGTAGAACAAGGATAGCATTCCCACCCGACGCCTGTGCTCTAAAGATTGCAATCCGTCTGTTAAGATGGGAGAATCTATCAAACGGACCGCCCGTTTCTGCACAGAGTCGAGGGTGTTTTTCAGGTATTTTGGAGCTCCAGACCAAAGGTGGTTGCCAAATTCAACCGTGGGGCGCACTAAGGTTCCTAACGCTTAGGTTAGAAAAATTATTTATATATAAAATCCTACGCCAATTGTATTTTTGAGTATCGTTATTGATGGTCGGGGTGCTTTTATAAAGGAATTTATTATGTAGCTATTTGTTTTTGTTTCTTATTGTGTATTTTAGTAATTAAGTCCAGGTCGTATCCATTATTAGTCACTATTTGCTTAATAAGAGATAATTCTTTTGAAAAATGAATGTTAGACAGTGGCACAGAAACTAATCTGTGTACCATTGAATGAAAGGCTGAGTGTTTATGACATTTTATGTTAGGGTTAACGGCTATTTTTTAAAAAAAAAATCATAGCTTTTAACGGCTCTTAAAGAGGTGTTGAGTTGGCTTGATTCTGAGTTGGCATGGAACCATAAACAATCTATCTAGACAAGTATAGCAGGTAGAAGTGTGTTGTTCCGGCCGGAACGAATCCAATGATTCCGAGTCCGAATGCGTTTGATTCGTTCCGAGACAGAGTGAGAGTAAAGAAATCACTAACGGGAGGAGGTAGGAGGTTGATTTGCTCTAGCAGGGCGGTCTTACTCTCTCACTCGTTCCCGAGTGAGAGAACAGGAGCCACTCAAGGGAAGAGGTGCACGGCGCGGGCCGGGGAACAGTGTACCGCTCTAACCGGTCATGAAAACATTTTTCAAAAAGAAATAGCATTATCTCGTAGTCAAAATATAGCAAGGAGCAATGCTTTTTACCTTTTGTCGGAGCAAATTTGCTTTCCGGCAAGTTTGCACCGGCGATAATTATTTGTTTTATTAAGATCATTTTTTAAACACAAGGTACAAGGACTCCATTGTTCGTAAATTTCAAATATAACGTAAATATTATCTTACACGGTTCTCATAAAGCCGACAAATGATATCACTCATCTCAAACAGATTATTATTAGCTATATAAAGATAAATTTCTCGAAATAATAATCTTGCAATAAACAATAACATGTTAATGTAAACACACACGCCCAGCTGGCGGCAACGGCTCGACACTAAAACATAAACACTTTGAGCACATCACGAGGTGGCAAAAAAGTTCCATGAGATTTGAAAGGTTCATTGTGATAGAAAACGTAACTAAAAATAAATGTAATAAAAATGTTTTGCTGTTGAAGGACATTGTAGAAAACATTCGGTTTTATGAAATGAATATTTTACTTTGAACATTTACTAGTAAATTAACTCCCGCTTTTGTTGAGAACACCGGATGGTGAGGATCATTTAAATAATGATAAAAAAATCAAATCTTGAAAACCAAAAATTTTATTATGTTTTATTTTACACTCCAGCTTTTTTTGATAACACCAGATGGTGAGTGCCATTTAAATAATAATAAAAATATCATATCTTGAAAAGCAAAAACCTTATTTTGTTTATTTTTTAACTCCCCAATGGGTTAGGTACTATGACATAATATTATAGTCGACAGCATTTATTTTTAGGTCAAGAATAAATCACTGTTTCAGTGTTTGATGATTTACAAACATCACTCGACTCATTGTTTCCGATTCCAGGTAAACAAACTGAAGTAAAGTTCGTTCACAACTCCTACTTTTACTCCTCGTATGTTATTATGATTCCCCAACTCCGTAACGTTCCACGATTCCACCGAGTACGGCGAGTCCAGCTGAATCAACTCTTGGCATCATGTTATTATGATTCCCCAACTCCGTGACGCTCCACGATTCGGCATTGAATCAGCAGGAGTCAAACTGAGTTTGGTTCCGGCCGATTCAACGACTCCGGCGGAGCGCCACAATGAGATTAGCGCCTTCCACATGCGCACTTTGGAGCGACCGAGTCCCGCGCCACTTCAGGCCGCCGCACAGAAAAGTCTCACAATGAACTGCGCTGTAAACCGATCGGTCTTTAATTTTCTGCGCGGCGGCCTGAATTGGCGCGGGACTCGGTCGCTCTGAAGTGTGCGTGTGGAAGGCATTTTTGATTCGGTGAGTCCGGCGGAATCAACTCACGGCATTGAATCAGCAAGAGCCAAATTGAGTTTGGTTCCGGCCGATTCAACGACTCCGGCGGAGCGCCACAATGCGTTTGATTCGGCGAGTCCGGTGGAATCGCAAGAATCAAAGGAGCAAGTCCAGTGAATCGAGTCCACTCAGTCGAATACGGGTCCGGAATTGATTCCGTAAAATGAGTGAATCGAGACACTTCTAATAGCAGGTACGTATTTATATTTATTATTTCATCATCAACATGGGTCGGCAACCTTTTGTTGTAAAAGGGCCAAATATTTTATGTAGGGATTAGTGCGAGCCGCGCTTGGGTCACATTTCATTACACTGACATTTGGTGACTTAGCAGAGGTGTCCGGGTTGCGTATTTACAAAACCTATACCGATTCAGTCGCGGTAACGACAATTTACATTTTAAATATACCTCTATATTGGTTATTTTTTATCACATTGCAAAAACAAAAAATGTTCTAAAATCTAGATAAAATAATCTTTCTGATGTGTATATTAGAAATTAATAATTTTATTTCTAAATATTTAAATTTTAATATTATTCCCATATATTGTAAATACACCTCTATATTGAAATTTTTTATCACTTTGCAAAAACAAAAAAAATGTTCTAAAATCTAGATAAAATAATCTTTCCAATGTGTATATTAGAATTTAATAATTTTATTTCTAAATATTTAAATTTTGATATTGAAAATTTAAAGTGACTCAAACGCGTTAGGGATTGTAAATACGCGTCCGGGTTCGTGGGGTGAGGTATGTCCAGGTCTTGGCGGCGGATGCGTCTGCCCACCTGCTGTGCGGTGGGCCAGACTCTCGTCTCATTGCCTTGCACTGCAGTTGGAAGGATTGATTTATACGTTCATTACTATTGGACATACTGCCACCCAGATTCCTATCCACCCCTCATACCTTTTTCCTTCCCAGAACTTCCTATCCTTCCCTTCCTTAAAAAGACTCCACACAGCATCCTCTAAGATGAGGGAAGTTATCTTCCTCAGGGCCTCCTGTGTGGAGCTATTATAAATAAAAAAACCTTCAATATTTGTGCACAAATATTTTCATTTTAAAAATAAAACGCATTCCTACTCATATTGTATATTTTTAGGATATTTATTGTAGTTAATAAAATCAATGAGATTTTTGTAGTTGTAAGTAGACTTGTAAGTTTTCTTATATTAGCTTGCATTTTTGAAGTAGAGTCGCGTCGTATTGCGTCTAAATGTGAATCCTATAACCGAGAACAGTGTTTGTTTTCTCCATAATTCAGAATATACACACCACATATATGTACTGCCAGTCTTAGTAATTATTTGCTGAACAAACCATTTTGACTCCTTGTAGTTTTCAGAAGGCAAACCCCTATAGAGTAATCCACCAAGTTTTTCCTTTAAAAGCCATTTTAAGTGTGGTATCACTTTACAAATCTATCACGTTGATTTGCAAATCGCTCTCTCTTCGCTATTCCTTCGCTCCCTTTCATTCCGTTGTGTATGATCTAACACATAGATTCTCAACCTTTTTTCGTCCACTGCTCACTTTGAGAATATTTATTATTTCTAGCGCCCCCTAACTAGTGAATTCCAAACAGCAATTGACCACAACGGAGGGTGGAGTTATACTACTGATGTATTTTATTCCACCACGTAAAACCAGTTTGAAAAATAGGTAACCAAATATTTACCCTAAATAAAAAATAAATAATGAATTAGTTGTGAAAACATTTTTCTTCTTGGGATTTTATTGGACATTATCTGAAATGTATACCAAACAAATATAAATAAACTCGGAAAGATTTAATAATTTGTTAGGATCTCTTATGTTCTGCAGATTTATTTTATTTTTTTTTTTTTTATTTATTTATTCAACGCCCAGAGGGCTTTTACATGTTTGGTAGTACAATGATGACAGATGATTTTTCAATAGATAATGAAATAACAAAAATAAAATTAGATAAAAAATGCACACAAGTCACAAAAATACAAAAAAAAAATGATAAGTTTACAAAAATTTGATAAGTTTACAAACATACACATATGTTTAGTAATAGTTTTGGAATATGTTTTTTACAACATCCACAAAATTCGCCAAGTTGATGTTAAATATGTCGACATCACCTAAGTACTGATTCCCCATAGTGTGAAATCGTTGTATAGGAGAGTGGGCAATGTAGTTCCGCTTGTGAATGCTGCAGTAGAATAATGTATTTTGTCGCGTGGTTACTGTCGGTATTCGTAAGTTTATGAGTTGTAGGAGTTCGCAACAGTCGAATTTAGAGTTAAGTATTTTGAATAAAAATGTTAAGTCGTTTATTTTACGTCTGTCTTCTAGTGTATGTATTTTTAGAATATTTAGTAATAGATTATATTTTAAGTCTTCTAGTGGGATACTTAATTTAAAATTTATAAAACGCAGAAATTTTTTTTGTATTCGCTCAATATTATTAACGTGAATTTTGTAAGATGGAGACCAAACTACCGAGTTATATTCAATTTGGCTTCTAACTAGAGATACATATAATAGTTTAATGGCTTCTATGGAACTAAAGTTTTTAGTTGTTCTTAATACGAAGCCTAGTGTTTTCATACCTTTGTTCATAATTTGGTGGATATGATTTGCGAAACTTAGTTTTTCATCCAAAATAATTCCAAGATCTCTCATTTCCGTGACTCTTTCTAAAGCTGTGTTATTGATGGAATATTCAAATAAAACAGGATTTTTATTTCTAAAGAAAGTCAAGGTTTTACACTTTTCTACACTTAAAAATAAATTATTTTGAACGCACCAATCTTTAAACTTACTAATATTTGACTGTAGTATATGGCAATGATTTATATCTGTTATTTTCTTGTATAGCTTGATGTCATCAGCAAAGAGCAATACCTCGACATCATTGAAGCAATTGGTTATATCATTGCACGGACGTAGCTATAGCTTTGACAAGGGGGGGGTCCCTAAAGTAAAAAAAAAAACAGAGCTCTAACGCCAATTAAATCTATCATTTACAAATTAAACATTGCCTGCGACTCAGTGGTGAAGCGTGGGGGGGGGAGGGCGGCACTTTTAAGGGGGGAGGCAAATTTTCACAAAAAATTATATTATTATCTTAGAAAAAATTATACCATTTCAAATCATGATTTGAAAATGTTCTACGATACTTTCGTTTACGAATCCAACTCTTTTTTTTATTATTTATTAAAAATATCAATAATTATATTTTTTTAAACTGTGAATTTCACAATTCGTAGGAAAACCGTACGCATATTGTGAGAGTAATACTAATCGAAACTGATAACTCGCAAACAGATTCACTCTTAATTAAAAACATAATTGTGTTCAGAATGTATTGTAATGTATTCAGTTCAGTATTTACGAATGAATTTCAGTTGTGTATTCATCTGCTGATACATTTCGAAAGAGACCATTATTTTATTCGATGTGCAGTTATAAAATTCTAGTTGCAGACTATGTATATGCTGCCAGAATCAAAAAGAAACCATTTTCATATTCTGAGTGTAGTTTTAATTCGCAAAATACAGACTTTATTTAACCCGTCTAATCACAGGAGACGCAAATTGTCCCACACATTTAATTTTAAAATAAAATTGTGATTGCGAGAAAAAGTTAAGATACAGTTTTATTACATTTCTTTTAAGAAAAGTAATCTGTATTCCAAATTTTAAGTTTATTCTGGAAATTTTGTGCGCAAACATTGACAGGCAAAAGTTAAATGATATTTTTTTCTTATTATTTGAAGGGTTAAATCAATTTTCCTTTGAATTGTGTCAGCAGATGAATCTCAGTTATAAAATTCAGTTATAAATAATAAATGAATGAAATTCAGTTATAAAATTCTAGTTGCAGACTCTATATGTGCTGCCAGAATTAAAGAAAAACCATTTTCATGTTCTGAGTGTACTTTCAATTCGCCGCATACAGACTTAATTCAAACCAATTTTGTGTTGAGAATGTAATTTCCAGTTGTGGATTCATCTGTTGACATATTTCGAACAAAAACATCCTCCTATTTGAAGTTCAGTTATATTATTCTATTTGCAGACTATGTATGTGCTGCCAGAATCAAAGCAAAACCATTTTCATGTTTGAATGTAGTTTTAATTCGCCAGGTACAGATTTAATTTAAACCAGTACAAAATGTAAAATTCCAGGTGAATTCATTTGCTAACACATTTCGAAGGAAAACATTCTGTTATTTGATGTGCAGTTATAAAATTCTAGTTGCAGACTATTTATTTAATGCCAGAATCAAAGAAAAACCATTTTTATGTTCTGAGTGTAGTTTTAATTCACCGCACACAAACTGGTTTTGTGTTCAGAATACAACGATAAATTTAAAAAAAATTGTTCATATTCATCGTGCATCGAGTGAAGTTTTACATTTGAGATACACATAATGCTGTAAAATTCTGAGAAATTGATTGTTGCGTTTGTAACTATTATTTGGAAACTCTAACGCAGTATCAATCCATCAATTTTGGAGTAGAATTTAAAAACGTGATTTTCCTTGAAAGAATACTCTTAAAATGTGATTATTAAAAAAAATCCGGCTCGCAAATAAGTAGGTCGTAAATGAATTTCCACATACACCCCCCCTCCCCCCCTCCGCTTTAAGTACCCAAATAAGGCGGCGGCGAAATTTTCCTCCGTCCCGATGTTCTGAGTGTAGTTTTAATTAACCACATACAGATTTAATTAAAACCATTTTTGTGTTCAGAATGTAAGTGCCGGCGGAATTAAAGTAAAAAACATTTTCATGTTCTGATTGTAGTTTTAATTCACCACATACAGATTTAATTAAAATCAGTTTTGTGTTCAGAATGTAAGTGCCGGCGGAATCAAAGAAAAACCCTTTTCATGTTCTGAGTTGAGTTTTAATTCACCGCATACAGATTTAATTAACCAGTTTTGTGTTCACAAAATAAGTGCTGCTAGAATCACAGAAAAACCATTTTCATGTTCTGAGTGTAGTTTTGGTACACCGCAAATTTAGTTTTTAAACCAGTTTTGTGTTTTCAATACAACAATAAGTCGCCGATTCATCGTGTACCGAGTGAAGCTTTGCAATTGAGTTGCATTTCATGCGTATGCGTGATGAAGATGCGAAATTCTATCACAAGCATACCATTCTTGGTTCCTGAGAGCATTTATATATAAATATATAAATTTGTAGTAGAATTCATAAGCATGATATTATTACGGCACATGGGATTATAAAAATCGGCATAAAAAATAGGATACCTAATAGGAAGAAGTACCTGTAGAAGTTAGCGAGGGGGGGGGGAGGCAAAATTTTCTTCTGCCCGGGCGGCCGAAACCCACGCTACGCCACTGCTGAGACTATAACACGCAAGTATAGTCGCAGGTAATCTATAATATATAACTTAAGTTACTCTAAGTAGGCGCCTTTAAATAAAAAGTTAAATGTATGTAAGTATTGCAATATTTATTCAAAAGTAACAAAGTTGAAACTTTAAAATAATAAATTTAGTCTTTTACGTTTTATTGCTAACTAATTAAAAAATTCTTCGGAATCAAGTTGCACCGCCAGATCTTTTTTATATACGGTTTTCAGTGATGTGTTGTGACAAGCTTCCCGTAACATTTTAGTTTATGTTTCATTCCAATCGGTTCATAAACTAAAAAGTTATGTTAAGAATAAGAATTTTCAACTCAAAATTAAGTCTACGCGAACAAAATCGCGGGCACCAGCTAGTTGTTAAATATAATTGTATTTCTTTATGTTAAAAGGCGAAATTATTTTATGACACAAACATATACACTGAAATTACCATTTGTCAATTATTTTATACTCACTGCAATACAAATGTTTACAAAAGTTTCTGGGAATAAAAATAAAAGCAGGATAAAAGTTTTTAGAGCGTCTATTTTAGGCGCGTTCACGTAATTTTTTTCTGTTGGACAAGTAAGATGGATATGAATGGGGGGGTCCGGACCCCCAAAACCCCCCCCTTATATACGTCCGTGTATCATTGATGAAAATGAGGAACAAAACCGGGCCAAGGTGACTACCCTGCGGTAGGCCACTAGTAGCCCAGAAAGCTTTCGAGATCCAAGATTTTATTTTGACGAACAGTTTACGATTTAATAAGTAGCTAGTAAACCATTTTAGCATGTTATCCCTTATTCCTAGAGCAAATAGTTTTTGGATTAGTAGTTTATGGGATACTTTGTCAAATGCCTTCGAAAAGTCTGTATATATGCAGTCGACTTGTTTATTTTCTGCAAAAGATTGTATTATGAAGTTTTGAAATATTGTTAAGTTAGTTGCGGTAGATCTACTTTTGATAAAACCGTGCTGTTTTTGGTCAATTAATTTTATTAATTTGGGATAGATTTCATCAAGGACCAGTGATTCAAAAAGCTTAGGTAGTACTGACTGTATACAAATGGGGCGATAATTGGCTATATTAGTGTCGTCTCCTTTTTTGTAGATAGGTGTAATGAAGGTAGATTTCCAGCGGTCTGGAAAGTGTCCAAGGGACAAGAGACGGTTGAATAATAATGTGAGTGGTTTAGATAATAGGTATAGTAGAGCATTTTTTGAGGAATATTGGTGGAATGTTGTCTGGACCAGCGGATTTGTCAGTGTCTAAGGAAAGTAATTTCTGTTCGCAACATTTTTGCGTGATATGGCAATTTGTTAAGTGTGTAGTCTTGCTAAATTCGTATTTAGGTATTTTATCATCTGGGGTTTCTTCATCATATACATTTTTGAAGAAGTCTGAAAAAAGGTTTACAATGTCCTGTGTATTGTTTGCACTGGTTCCATTCATTTGCATTATTGGCGGGTAGTCTGTGTTTTCATTGTTTAGTTTTTTAAGAAATTTCCAAAGATTTTTGGATTTAAAGGCAGTGTCCTCGATAGAGGTTATATAGATTTTGTAACATTGTTTGGAAAGATCTTTACTTTTTTTCCTGATTTCGCTAAAGATTTTATAATCACTTATGGATTTGCTTTGTTTGAATTTTTTGTGTTGACTCTTCTTTTGCTGAAGAGAGGCAGTAAGCTCTGATGAGAACCAAACCGGGTAGGTATAGCTTCTCGGTACTATACGATATACCTATAAAAAGGTACATAGGATTCAATAATATTGGAAAAGTATAAATAAAGTTGGTCTAAAGATTCATCAATGTTTTTATCAGATAAAAACGACCAGTCTATATTTGGAGTCTATATTCAGATGCAGGTACCATGATTTTCTGAACAACGTGTAAAGTACAGTTTATTACATTACTAAAAATAATAATTATTTATTATTATCACAAGCGTAGTAAAATATATCATACTGAAATTTATGTAAATTTGTTCAAATTAAATAAAGACGTGCACTGTTCAGTATTATAAACTGGGGCGCTAAAACAAGGCCTGGCCCGAGAGATAATGCAGCCCATAACTCCATCCATTCCCTCTTCGGAAACGCCCGAAACCGATATTTTTTTAGGGTCCTGCGGCGACTTAAGGCGATCCAATAGTCCAGGAAAAAATCTAAATTCAAATTCTCGCCCTTTTATGGGAGGAGTTTAAAAATACTTTAGAAAAAGCTTATGGAAAGGTTGGAAAAGGTATTTGAGAATTTTTTTTACCGGTTGATTTCGTAAAGGCCTGTAAAAAACATTAACTCATTTTTTAAGCATTGTTTATTGTAATACAACAGAATTTTAAAATTGATTTCACGGAACAAAGCGACGCGGAGCCTAAAGTCCGTTTCCCGCTCCGTTCGGGGGCGAACTGATAAAAAAAACGGGCGTGACTAGTTATGTAGCCCTTCGGTGGACGGCATAGAGTTTACCTACTTTGAAAATCCAAATTCGTTTACTGCCGGCCGTATTGTAAAATAACAACGCAAAAATTAATATTTTTCGAACTTCGGGTGTAAATATCATTTTTTTGCGATTATTATTAAAGAAACTGAATTTGCTACATTGAACAATAAAATCATATCCGAAAAGGGGTTTATAAATAGGAGAGTTTGGACTTAAAAGTGTTTTTTACAGACTTTTTGTTTTATTTTATTATAGGCTTATTAACTTACTTACTTACTTATAAAAAAACTGTCCAATATTTTTAAGGGCCTGGATATGTTCTACACACAGTATTTAATAGAAGCTTCTATAATACTTCTAAGCGATCCAATTTTCAAAACAAAAACATGTGATTTTGTATGATTTTGCATTATTTTTAGTACGGCTTCATCTTAATCACTGGTCACCATGTAGACCTAACCAGTGGCGTAGCTAGCATGGGTGGCACCCGGGGCGGATGTCACCACCCGAGGCGGATGTCACCACCCGGGGCATAGTGTCACCCCCCCCCCCCCCCACCTATTAAAATTAACTTGAGAAATTCAAAAAGCTAATTTCGACTTCGTAAAATTGATCCATCCTGGGGGGATTTAATTTTCCTGCTTTACATACATTTTTAATTATAGTTATAAATAATTCTTTGTCGATTAGTTTTATCTTGGTTTTGCGTGTTTCCTAAATGTCAAGAGGATGTTATTATCGGTCTAATAAATAATACCTAACCGCGGTTTCAAATAACATTTGGCTGATTTCCTTAAACTTTAGCAAAGTACTTATCAACCACAATATTTAAAATTTCTCATATTTTTTAATACATTTTTCCTCCAAATACCACATTAAAGATTTATCGACTATATCGTTTTTTTTCAATGCTTTCGAGCACTTTTTTTTTTTTACATTAGCTCCACAGGAGGCCCTGAGGAAAATAATTCCCCTCAGGGCCTATGTCATCTTTGGAGATGCTCTGTGGAGGGTCTTTTGAGGGAAAGGAAGGAGAGAAAGTCGTGGGAAGGAAAAAGGTATAAGGGGTGGGTAGGAATCTGAGGGTCAGTATGTCCAGGAGTGACGGACGTATGAATCAATCCCCCCCACTGGGGGTAAGGCGATGCTCCGAGAGCCCTGCTGGAGAGGTCTACAGGTCTTCCTCAACCAGTCTCTCCCGATCCAGCTTGCCACGCAGTTGGTGGGCAGACGCATCCGCCGCCAAGATCCGAAAAACCTCATCTCATGAAACCGGGCACCCCTGCTAAGTCACCAAACGTAGCGAACCACTTGTGGTGACCTATGGCAGAGGTGTTGGTAATCCAATAAATGGTTCCCGGGACGGCAGTACCCATACCCGCCTCCCAAATTGACGTTGAACATCTATATCAGCGGTCGTCACACTTTTCTGGTCAAGGGCCATATAGGACAATGTGAGGTATCACCGCGGGCCGCACAATTAAAATTGCCGTCTGGGGGGGGGGAGGGTTGATGTGGTTTTTTTTAGCTTTTTGTTTAGCGTTAAAAAAGCAATTCTTTCGAATGAAAGTTCCAGGTTGCTACCTCCTTCCTTGTTGTATTCATGATACAGCATCAATTCTTAATAAAAATAATATTACCCGTAAGATGATAATATTATATAATAAAAAAAAATTATGTAGATCTGTAATGGAATCTTTCTGTTCAATTTTCATCCACATCCTGAACTACCGAAATACGTAAATTATCGCACACGTGATAAAAATGATTTTTTTTATTTATCTATCTATTTTTTTTTTTTTTAAATATTCAGGGACGGTTTACATTTATATAGTTCTCGTGAGCACTTAGGCCATAGACCCATTGTACTATCTCCCATTTTACCTCATTCCTTTGACAGTAACCCAGTCCCTTTTATAAAGTTCACCAGGATTGTCATTGGAAATGAAGCTATATCTTCTGGTTCGATAATGTGTCTTCCCAGGTCTCATTTCCCCTCTTCACTCCTCCTTGGTTCCCTGAAGGCCCCGCGACGGAAGAGGGCTTCATCTCTCCTCTCCACTCCTTAGTTCCCCGAAGGCTCCACGATGGAGAGTCCACCTCCCCTTGGTTCCCTAAAGGCCCCACAAGGGAAGAGTCCACTCCACCTTGGTTCCCCGAGGGCCCAGGAGGGAAGAGAACTTCATCTCTCCTCCTCACTCCTCCTTGGTTCCCTAAAGGCCCCACAGAGGAAGAGTTCACCAAGATGGCCTCATTTCTCCATTTCACTCCTCCTTAGTTCCACAAAGGCCCCGCACTGGAAGGGTGCCCTTCCCCTTGGTTCCTCGAAGGCCCCACAAGGGAAGAGTTCACCAAGATGGCCTCATTTCTCCACTTCACTCCTCCTTAGTTCCACAAAGGCCCCGCGCTGGAAGGGTGCCCTTCCCCTTGGTTCCTCGAAGGCCCCACAAGGGAAGAGTTCATGGAGGTGGCCTTAAAGCTCACCTCTCCACGGTTTCTCCTCTTGGTTCCTCCTATGGCCCCAGGAAGGAAATCCACAGAGGTGGCATCAGCACTCCTAAGTTCCCAAAAGGCCCCTAGTTTTCGAATGGTCCAATTTTTTTTTGTCCCACGAGTTCCCAGGGAAATAGAAGGTCCACTCCAGCAGAGCCCTGAGTGCTGGAGTGAGGTCTAAATACTCCGAGATGCGACCTTGTTTCTCGGAGGCACCGTTCGTGACGCTGTTCCCCAGGACATTCATCCTGAGCACGGTAGCTCACACCTTGGTTTGGGATGGCTATTGCAGGTTTGCATTTCCACTTCCTGAGCGATGGGTTCGCCACACTCCCTACGCTGGTTTTATTCATCTAAATAAAAAGTATGTTTATAATAGGTTTTTACTATAAGGCTGGTATGTTTATATTAGGCTCTACTTAACAAACATTTCAGCCAAACGTATTTTAACGAGGTTACTAGTTACTACATAACAAGTTTTATTTTTATTTCATTGTATCCTTTTAATGTTTTCATTAGTTGTTAAACGTCCACTACACTACTCGCTTCGACCCTTCGACGAAGTCCTCGACGAAGTTAGCCGAAGTTTGAAGCGCGTGTTTACACTACTCGCTTCGACGAAGTCCTCGACGAAGTTAGCCGAAGTACGAAGCGCGTGTCTACACTACTTGTTTCGACGCTTCAACGCCCATTACACCACTCGCTTCGACGAAGTTAGCCAAAGTTCGAAGCGCGTGTCTACACTACTCGCTTCGAACTTCGGAGCACTTTGAGTCCTTTGACTCGGGCCAAATACCGACAATTATCGGAAGTCAGGCGAAGCGAAGTTGGACGAAGCAAAGTGAAGTTCATGTCTACACTATCGTATTCGATTAACTTCGATCAACTTCGCGAGTAGTGTAGTGGTGCTATTAGTATTTTTTTCTCTTTTTCCCTTGTTATGAGAAATTTAAAAAAAAAATCTTTCTTCACTGTACTATGACTGTTTAAAAATATTAAATAAACACATGTTTGTAAATGGCACTTTGTGCCGTAAATTTTAAATAAATAAATAATTGTTTTTACCTATTTGTGTATTAACTGGGTTTTTATGACGGGACTTTTTATGTCGGTGACTCACCGAAACAAAGTAACAGTGACAAAGTAACTGTGACACGCAATGAACGTTGAATGTATTTTATAACAACTTCATCAAGTATTGCCGTCAATCTTTCTAAATCCGGAATGATTCTTAAAGTATATATATCCGTAGCACTTATACCTAGGAGGGAAACATCCATATGCGAGCTGCTGACGGAAGTAGTGACATCTTGTGTCGAATTTTTTAATTTGAAACCGAATTATAACAGTAGCTTTGTGTGAAATTCCACGTGCACAGATAATATTTGAGGCACGGCCGTTAAGCATGGCGTCCGACATGCACTCGTGGCTGGGTTCTGAAATTCAACCACGCAGATGCTAGTCTATTAATACTGTTTGATGACAATATCTCCCAACTGAATTGGGCTGTATTATTGATCAATCTGTGCAATTAAATACATTAAAAAAATTATAATGTTGAAAGAAAACAATCACTTTGTATTTATCAGTAATTTAATTTAATTCTGGAAGAAATCTAATATATAAAATTCTCGTGTCACAGTGTTAGTTATCATACTCCTCCGAAACGGCTGGACCAATTTTGATGAAATTTTGTGTGCTTATCTGGTAGGTCTGAGAATCGACCAACATCTATTTTTCATACCCCTAAAAGTAAAGGGTGTTCCACTCCGAAGAAAATTATTTTCCCCATACATTTCGTATGGAACCAGTTCTCCTATTTTGAAAGAACTGCAGCAATATTGTAAGGGGTATAATATTGAACTGTGCGTGAATTCCAAACATTCAAAAACGTCAAATGTCAATGCTTTGATTGTTGTGCATTTGTTTTTAATCATATAATGCTGCCCTTCTTTCTTACACACTCAATGTCAATAGTCGAAAATGAGACAAATGGTGAACGTATGTCTGCACACCTCCAAAGAAAAAATACAATAATTATAATAAATCTCTGAAATGAAACGCATTTTTTACATAAGCTCCACACAGGAGGCCCTGAGGAAAATAATATCTCTCAGGACCTATGTCATCTTAGGGGATGCTGTGTGGAGGATCTTTTTAAGGAATGGGGAGGATAGAAAGTTCTGGGAAGGAAAAAATTTGCAAAGCTTCGTCAAATTTGTGTTCGTACACAAGAACAGTTGCAATATTTTTCCTAGCTTTAAGAGTCTGAGAGTGATCTGAACCTTGAATTATTTTTCTAGCTTCATAAACAGTTTGATGCAAAGCTAAGGCTTCGTGGGACTTGCCTTGAGCCTGCAACACCACGGCAATATTATTTTGAACACTAATAGTGTGAGGGTGATGATCACCTAGGGTGCTTTTATATCTTTTGTAAACTTCCGAGTACAAGCATAAGTGGCGAATGGAAGTAGAGAGGGAGATATAAGTTAGTGAAGTTTTACTTCAGTCGTGTGGTCTAAAGCACACTCATTTTTTTTGTATTTTATTTCTGCAAATGTTAATTATGTACTACTTTTTATGTTTAAAGAATTCATTCATTTTGGTGAAGACATGAAGCATCGACTGTTATTTCCTTTAGTAGGTTTCGGGTGTAACTGGTGGGGACTGTCCCCATTGTCCCCCTGTGAAGAACAACCACTGGTCTAAAGTAGTGCAAGCAAGTTGTGTAAGAAAATGAGGAAAATAAAACACTTTTCGGGTTCATAAAATTATGAGATTTATTTTCTTTCTTTCTTGTAACACGATAAGTTTTATAGATTCTTATGGACTGCAAACAAGAACACAATAATATATACATAGCGGCAGACGAGTCAGATAAAAAGAAAGACAAAATACCTCCAGTGAATACAATAAAATAATATTTACACAAAATTATACTAACTTGTCTTACACAAGTTCAGTAGAGACATTAACATAATACATCATAATAATAAAATAGAGACATAATTCAGATTCTGTATCTTTTGCGACAGCGTGACTCTTGTTTAATCAGCCGTATACGACACATTTTGACAGTTTTTCTGTATTCCGTATCACGCTAACGGACTAATTACTGCGCTTGTGTTGAGACTCCAACTCTTAAAAGTAGTTGGGCGTTTTTCAAAAAAATTGTACATAGATAAAAGTCAGTGTCCGATCACTATTCAGGATCAATAACTTATATTGTGTCGGTTTTTATGACCACCCATATATTTTTTCCAATATAATAATAAATAAATACCTTTATGGACTAAAAATAATGAGTGAATCTATTAAAATTCTATATTATTTCAAAATAAGTAAGATTACAAGTCACTGTTTCTGGTATGTCCTACACCTACCACTACCAGTTAGAGTTCAAAAATTAATGTTATTTTATGTTATCTTAGTATTTATTTCTAATTGTACTAATTCTATATGATTGTATTTTTGATTTGAGACCGTAATATAGATTTATTATCGTGCAAAATAATTTAAAAACCAGATATTAAGTTGTCCTGCGAAATAGCGTATGATGGAATTTCCGCCTACGTGACCACATTATTGACTTCTTCCAGACAAAATTTTGCCAAATCAATGCATATTTTCGAAAATAGTAACATTATTTAGTGTATGAGGGCGATCATGTTTGTTTTTCGACAGCCAATTTGCCAAGAAATTGCAACAAAAGTGGTCACTCTCAGCTGTGCTAAAAAAGTATTCCACCAACGATTCCATATTTCTCCAGGTAAGTTAACAACATGTATTAGACGCTATTTTTTATTAAATTTATTCATTTATTGTTTTACAAAACGTTCAGTTAGAATTAACCGAAGTTTCATAATTTATTGATAAATACATTTTGAAAAATATTGACGAGATTACGTTACTTCTATTACGCTACTGTCTCATGAATGGAACATAAAAGTAACGTAATGGAATTCTAAAGGTCGGTTCACCTGATGGCTCTCTGCCTGTTTTTTAGTGTATTTTTAAGAGTGTTACAATTTTCTAATAATTTATATTTTGTATGTATCTACATAATGTAACGTATTACCTGTAGGTATGTGGAATGAGTGATATAGCATTGAACAGCACAAAAAAAATAAAAAGAAAAAATTCTTCTATAACATATACATATAACAATAAATAAATAAAAATAAAATCAGCAGGTTCATATAATTTTGATTGAGTAAATGTAAAATGTAGTATGGAAAAGTTGATTTTTGTTCCTGTGTGTTTTTAGTAGGTCCTGTAATTAAAGTTGTGTATATAAACGAGTACTTTAATACCCTTTCAGCTTCGTGCCCTAATTCAGGCTATGGTTATATATGCACATTGCACGTGTAGCCCATTATTACATATGTAATTATTTATGCATTTTAATTTTAGGTTCAAATATGCCATTGACAGCTGCAGAAAAATCAAAAAGGTAGAGAGACAAAATTAAAAACCATCCTGAAAAATATAAAACTTTAAAAAGAGAGAACAGAAACGAAAAGAAAAGAAAAAAAACAAGTGGATTCTCAACCGCGACAATAAGGTAATAAAGTATCCGATACTTCTCATTTGTTAAAAATTAGATACAGAAAACGTTTTATTAAGATTTTAAATACATCTGAACGCTGCCTTAGAGTTCCTAAACGTTACCAAGTATTTCTTTTTACGTCACTGTCCTGTTATTGCTAAGATTAATTATTATATCTCAAAGAAATTTGTTCTATTTTTTATACATATAGTTTATGGTTAATTTTAAATTTGTTATAATTAAACATTCGTAAAACAAAAACCCACATTCGTCTTTCTAGAATGAATAATATATAGTACAAAGTGTCCAAAAGTAGCGTAAAAGAATGTTTTTATTTAAAAACTTAATATTTAATTCAATGAGCGTAATTATTAATATTTTTTAGAAGACTGTTGTGTTTATTCGTAAATAAAATTCTTAAATAATGATTTTCTTTAATTTTCTTTATAAACTTTTTGATATAAGTGACGTAAAAGAATTCTTAACAACAGTATTAAATTTAAATTGCAATTATTTTAGAAGTTTATTGATATTTTCTATTTTAAATACTGAAGTCATAAAGTTGAATGGGCATGTAGAGCGAATGAACGAAGGAAGTAGTGTAAGAAGAATATACGACACGAATGTGAATGGTAGAAGAAGTCGGGGAAGCCCAAGGAAGACATGGCACGATCAAGTGAATCAGATACTTGAGTCGGGTCAAAAGTCAGAATAATAGAAGAGAATGTATGAGACGATGTATGAATGTGAGTGAGGCAAAGAGTGTGTGCCAAGACCGAGTTGTTTGGCGGTCCGTCCTCTCTGCCTACCCCTGCGGGGAAACGGCGTGATGGTTAGTTAGTTAGTTAGTTAAGTCATAAAGTTCATACTTTCTTTAATAAATTAATGCATATTTTTAATGGAAATGCAGCATCTCACACAAGTGGAATTCCTTTTACGTTACGGAATTCCTTTTACGTTACGGAATTCCTTTTACCGAAATCTTTTTTGGAAAACGCCCAGTTACCCTAATGTCAGAGATGACAGCGCATTTTGTTGCAAAATCCTCGTTCAGAGATGTCAGTCATGGAAAAATTTATGAATCGAATATCATCACTTACAAATATCAAAATAATAACACAAAAGATACAGAATCACTCTTCAGTTTGTTTATCTACACACTATTTGCAGAAGATGAGAAAACAGGCTTTTTGCATAATAAATGTCGAAATTACGTCTTATTAATTTCAATAAAGGATTCAATATAAGGTAAGAAATTGACAGACGACAATGAATAATGTAAATTGTTTGGTCCGCGTCGAGTCAACTGATTTCCATTGCACGTAAAAATACAATTAGAGATTAAGAAGCATTAGATAGATTTGGGAGGATGATCTTTGAAGTCATGCAATAAAATGGTGGATGAGCTACAACCACAAGCCATGCCAAGTTTTCAGCTTTCTATGTTTTGGATTTTGGAATTCTTACAAAAAAAAAGGAAAAATCATAAATTTATCACATTTATATTTCATTTTGTGAAATTAGAACTTTCCTGTTTGAAAAGTGCCAGGCGCATGACCATACTAGGAATTAATTTCCTCCATCAATTCCAACCAGTATATTTTTTCCGCACATTTCTTGGAAGATCGAATGTAACTGATCTGATTTTAATAAGTGGAGGGTGAGTGCAAAAGACACACAAAGGCGTGTTTATAGTCAGTTTATGCTTTCTAGCATTGAAGGTCGCGGTTTAACCTCTTAAAGGCCCGGCCATTTCACAAAAATTCCATAATAAAGCACCACTTTGAATTTTGAATTGAATGTTTTGTGGATTAATTTTGAGCTATCCTATATTTTATTGACCGAAACACATTCCTATGTACCAAAACAACATTACTTGCGTTAATTATGTAAATTGATAGGTTTTACGATGTTTTCGTCAAGTAACACGCATCGACTATGACAGAAAGAATTGCGGCAAATTTAACATTTTGATGCCACAGATAAAATCATTTAAAAATATTCTGGGGTTGCAAGGTGAATGAAATTTTTGCCTATCTTATGGGTAAATGTTGACGCAAGCGATTCTGACCTTGTCCTTCATACAAATTCTGTACATAGAAGGGTCAAACATTTTATTTGAAATATTTTTTGCGCGCATGCGCACAAAGCGCGCGCGTCCGCGCGTCTCCGGCAAATAAGAGGTTAAGAATAATAGCATTTTAGGATACCAAATTAAAAACAGTGGACTTTTGAATTCATCCCTCCCCACTGCGAAGCAAGGCTGTGGGGCGAGAGTCCTGCTGGAGAGGTAAAAACCTCGACCAGTCTCTTCAAATCCGGTCCGCCACACAGTAGGTGAAAACCTAGACAAGCCTCACCCCAGGCACCCCTGTTAAGTCACCAAACGTAGCAAACCACTTGGGGTGACCTGTAGCGGAGGCTACGGCTATGTTGGAGAACTTTGATGCTGAAGGTAGTGGAAAGGGGAAGAGGAAGCTAGGGAGGTGACTGGCTATTAAGACCTGTTAACAAACGCGGTTAAAGCCATTTCAAACAACGTTTGGATTATGCATTTACTAGCATCACTTAGATTGGTGAGGGCCTACTTCAAGAGCTTCTCTGGTGCGCCCATTTTGATGACGATGTCAAGGTTGCGGTGCAGGGTGGCAAGCTGGTCGTACGTCTCCTGGCCCATGTAGTGCATGGCGGGCATGACCTGGGACTTACGCAGCGCGTACGGGGCCAGCGAGACGACCGAGCCGTCCGTCAGGGGGATGTTGCAGTTGGCCATCTCATCCCCGCCGGCATTGCTGCAAGTTTTACATTATATTTAGTTGCTTATTTCTAATTATGCAATTTTCATTCTTGGTAGAATACCATTTTAGGGGTAAACTTAAAATTATTCATAAACCGCTCATTCATAGATGGCGCTAACGTCAAACAAACAGTTACCCTGTACAAACCTTCCGAAAAGCAGAGGGGTGCCGGAGAGGGACTTAACCACCTCCCTCTGGCGCGGCCTCCTTAGGATAGACATGGGGGTATGCGGTGTCACCTGACAACGTGAAACAAACAGACAAACTATACAAACCTTCCGAGAAGCAGGGGACTGCCGGAGAGGGACATGACCATCTCCCCCTGGCGCGGCCTCCTCAGGACAGACATGGGGGTGTGCGGTGTCATCTGACAAACAAACAAACATACATTACACTTACAGTTCAATAAAATGTATGACCTTTGCACTCACCCTCTACTTATTAAAATCAGGTCAGTTGCATTCCATCTTCCGAGAAATGTGTGGAAAAAATATACTGGTTGGAATTCATTGGGAAAATAAATTTCTAGTGCGGCCATGCGCCTGGCACTTTTCAAGCAATAAATCAAAAGCCCCATTATTTTGGTTGTTTCATGATGTTTGTATGATATATGCATATAACTTCCCATAGAGTACACAAGTCATGTTTGTTTTTATTTCCTTATTGGAGTTGGTAACGTGTTGTTGATTCCAGCCAACTTGAAAAACGTGATTTAAAAAAAAACGCATTTAAAGTTTTCGCTTGTAACCGGGCCGCTCCGTTTTCCAGACTACCTGCTTGGAACGCACCGCTCCTAACTATTTTTAAAGGTCGAATTTGATGCTATAACTTTGGGAATGTATTCTCTACGTGAATAGGAAGATTTTTAAGTAACAAAAAAAGTCGATTTTTTGGATTGCTGTACCAGACTTAATTATCTTACTAATTCATAAACATGAAAGTTTGTATGGATGTATGTGTGTTTGTTACTCTTTCACGCAAAAACTACTGAATGGATTTTAATGTAACTTTACAATAATATAGCTCATACATCAGAATAACATATAGGCTATCATTACATAGTATAAAACGAAGTCGCTCAAAATGTACGTGCGCATAGATCTTTTAAACTACGCAACTGATTTTCATGCGGTTTTCACCAATAGATAGAGTGATTCAAGATCAAGGTTTATATACAAATAATACATGCTTATTATAGTAAATAAAAGCCAAGAAATTCAAATATTCAATTCAGGCAGCGGGCTGCGGGCAGCGGGCTGCGGGCAGCTGGCAAGCGGGTGGGGTGGATTTTATAAAGGTTGGGTAATGGCGTTGTGTTTCGTTAGCCACAGCAACGTGTGGCCGGGTCAGCTAGTAATTTATAATACTAGCTAGGAAGGGGACGCGGGGGGGGGGGGGGGGGATGCAGGAGGGGAACGGGGACGCACGGGAAAGGTGATTCAAGGAGAAACAATATATTTCTTTGAATACGGTATTGCAACGCATGCCGGGAACCAGCCAAGTGATGAATAAAAAATAATATTTTTTATGAATTTCTTTCATTTCTTGACCCACACTGAATATTTTTTTATGAATTTATTTCATTTCTTGACCCATACTATGATTTTTTTATGAATTTATTTCATTTCTTGACCCATACTATGCACCATAATACCAACTTTTAGGACCATTATGCGTCCGAAATGGCTTTTATGAGGGTATACAGGGTGTAACAGGACGTACCCGAGGGATTTTAACCAGCGATTCCTGAGCACATTTGTAGTAAAAAATGTGAATGAAATTTATGGTCTCCGGTGACTTTTTTTTAAAATTTTTTTTTTCTTCAAATTCAAACAAAAAAATTTCTTCGGCTTGTTGTCATTGGTCACTCAGCCGAGTAACCGAACAAACCCTCACCCCGCCTCCAACTGTCCAACACCTACCATTTTTTAATATTTTTGTAGAAAAAATAAATAATAAAAAAAACATCAAAAATGTCACCGGAGACCAAAATTTCGTTTTACTTTTTTTACTCCAAATAATGTCAGGAATCGATGGTTAAAATCCCTCGGGTACGTCCTATTACACCCTGTATACAACAAACCCTCACCCCGCCTCCAACTGTCCAACACCTACCATTTTTTAATATTTTTGTAGAAAAAATTTAAAAAAAAAACATCAAAAATGTCACTGGAGACCAAAATTTCGTTTTACTTTTTTTACTCCAAATAATGTCAGGAATCGATGGTTAAAATCCCTCGGGTATAGTTTGGCAAGAAAGTGTAGAAATTAATTCAATTGGAACTAAACGTGTTCATTAGGGAACGTACCCAAACTACGTGACCAACTTTTTGCAATTTTTAACCCCCCCCCCCCCCCCCCCCGGTGACCAAAATCCTAAGGAACCCGCCGCTCATTTGTATGGAGCGTGACCTTTTGAAGACCCCCCCCCCCCCCTAAAAGTGTCACACGTAGTATGGGTACGTTCCCTTACTATGGCAACACCGAATTATATGACGTTTCTTATGGCTGTCATATTATGTGTTATCATATTGTGTGTATCAACGTGTTACGGTTGATTTATTGTCTTAAATCTGAGTAGAATATCGCTGATTTGATAATATTTTTATTCATTGCTTGCCTGAATTTAATTAAAATGAATAAATTATTACATAGTGATACAAGAGGGGTTATATTCTGCGTTTTTCAACGCAGCCTAGCCGAGTGTCACGCGAAGAAGCTTCTTTTTAATTTAGAAGATGTTTGCAAACGAACTGCTGAAATGACTGGTACGTAGTATAGTTTGTTTAATAAATTTCATTAGTATTACAAGATTTATGCCAATTTTCGAGCGATAATAACCATTACAATCTGATTTGAGGTTATGGTAAAAAAATCTGATTTTGACACTTCATTTTGACAGATAATATGCGGCCACAAGAAAAAGGGAATAACTCAATAAAAAAAATAATATTAAACTCGTAGAAAAGTTACCTTTTTCTCGTTTTCTCTTTCTTTCTTTCCAAGTGAATATTATCTAGTGTGTGTTTTTAAAACTCCCTTATATAATAATAATTTTAATGATTTTTCACACACAGGTAAATCTGAATCAACGGTAAGACGAATTGTCAAGGAAGGGGAAAAGGCAGATGGAAAATTTGAAACACCGGGAAAACAGAAAATGGGCATTATGTAATAGCATAAGTGCTGATGATTGGAAAAATTGTTGCAAACACGTGATGAAAATTGATGCAGAATATTATGCATGAGGCAGTAATATATATGATATCGATGAACTGCGCTTAGATGAAGATGAAGATACGGAAGAAGAAGAATCACACGAGGACGAAGACAATAATTACATGTCGGGTGTTGAATTAATAGACTTAAATTTTTAAGTACCTACGTTTTTATATCGGAATAAAAGCCCAC
The DNA here is from genome assembly GCA_917880885.1 of Limnephilus marmoratus. Taxonomy (NCBI): domain Eukaryota; kingdom Metazoa; phylum Arthropoda; class Insecta; order Trichoptera; family Limnephilidae; genus Limnephilus; species Limnephilus marmoratus. The sequence goes on along the minus strand of OU862928.1, from coordinate 20,499,430 downwards.
TTAAAACTTGTTTTGTTTTATTTTGCTTCTATTAAATTACAGTTTTTTGTGCAAATTTTTTGAAAATACAAATATGCTATGAAATATGCATTTTGCCAGAAGTGTTTTTTTAAAACATACGTTCTTTGTCTTATGAGCCATCTTGGTGTTGCCATTTAAAACTAGAAAACGATCGCAGCGCCATCATTTATTTTCTACACTTTCTTGCCAAACTGTACGTCCTATTAGACCCTGTTTACATTCAGTAAATAAAATTCGTTCATAAAAAAAAAGGTTTTTTTCCATTGTTTAATTTTTTGCGATTACTGTTTCATAACAAGCAATATTCAAAGGAAAGCAGTGGGGCCAGACAATATTCCAGTTGAATTATGGAAAGAAAGTGGTGAAGTAGGACATAAATGGCAGTGCACTCTGTACAATAAAGTACTGAATGGAGAACCAATGCCAGAAAACTTTAGGCAGAGTTATCTTCTTCCATTTTACAAAAATAAAGGAGACTCTAGGAAGTGCGACAATAGAGAACTCCAGTCCAATTTTTTTATTTTTTTTAATGAATAAAGACCTTCAAACTTAAATAACTGTATTTTTATTTTTATAGTTAGTTTTAATAGTTAAAATAATTGTCAAAGTTTTAATTTTTCAAGACTCCTAAAAACGCACCGTATCTATGGTGGTTTATGTGATCTCTTCACCCACCTATAGTTTATTATTTTCAAGTTGTCTTTTTGAATCAGTGATGTTATGTCGAGGGAAATTTCCCTAGATCTAGGGGAGAAAAATATTTTTTAGGGATAAGGGAAATCAGAACAAAATCTAGGGAAATTTCGAACTATGGCAAATTTTTTATTACATATGACAATATTACTGATGTTATATTTATATATATACGTATATATATTTGTTGGAATTCCTACGAATCTTAATTATTGTTCATGTACTTACATGCAATGTTATTTTTAACACTGACAACTCAAAATGATATTAGGGAACGTACCCATACTACGTGACACGTTCGGGGGGGGGGTCTTCAAAATACCACGCTTGGTACAAATGAGCGGCGGGTTGCTTAGGTTTTTGGTCACGGTGGGGGGGGGGGGGTTAAAAAGTGCAAAAAGTTTGTCACGTAGTATGGGTACTTTCCCTATGTATCTAAAAAGATAAATGGGACCTCTGAAAAAAAAAATTATTTATGTTTTAAGTTCCGTTTGTTCGGTGATTGCGGTTGATTTTTATTTCACAAAGTGTTTTTTTTTAATTTGGAATTCAGTTTCTAATTCAGTGGTGAGTGTATTCGTACTTTTAAATTATTACTTCACGTAGCAAAAAGTGTTTTATTTGGAAAAGCACAGTATTATAAGTATATTTACCAAGTTCCGATATCTTTCCAATTAATTAATCATATTAATTAACATATAACAGGATTAGTGTTACACAATCAGGTGGCTACCTAGGTAATTGCGTAAATGTGAAATTCTAGGGAAATTTCACTTCGTAATCTAGGGAAATAATTTTTTTGGGCAGAACATCCCTAATGGAAGAAAATGGCGGTATGAATATAGATGTACTGTGTGAGAAGTTGAAGCGTTTTTTATTCAAGATTAACTGCTTTTAATATAGAAAAACATTGGTAAAATGTCCACATTTCACCGCTACTGTTATTGTTTTTAATCAAAGTGCAATATAAAAACAATCAATCATCGTAAATATTTGCAATCATTGCAAATACATATAACATCGTGTTTTATGTATAACACATACAGAATAGTATTTATAATACACTGATCATGACGATTGTGTTGCATTAACTTGTATAAAAAACCCTTTACTAAAAATAATTTGAAAATACAAACTAAATGTCAAATATGGTCGACACGACTTTAACCTCAAAGGCAAAATTTATTGCAGATTGTCCGCAAATATAGCTCTATAGACAATACAATACACGCGATCACCAGGTGACAGTGGGTGAGTGTGACGCGTGACGTCACCATTCACCATTTCAGTAATGCCAACTTGACACTGTTTCGAGGAGAGGTTTAAAAATGCACTTTTTAATAATTTTTTAAAAACTCTTCGTTTAATATTATGAAATAAAAGTTATATATTCAGAATCAGCGTTTATTGGTCTATATGAACATATTTTTTTAAAGCCATAATATTTTTCACTGGAGTTCCTTATTATAGAGGGATAAAGCTTATGACACCATGAAAATATATGTGAGAATTATCAACACACAAATAAGGAATATTGTAAAAATACATGACGATCAATGCGGTTTTGTGTCGGGAAAATCAACAATAGATGCTATTCAAACAGTCAGAATAATAGTTGAAAAACATTGAGATGCAAAAAAAGACTTGCGCATGGACTTGGAAAAAGCATTTGATAGGGTACCCCGAAGCCTGATATGGGCGGCATTAAGAGCCCACAGTGTACCAGAAGGATATGTGCTCTCCATACAAGATATGTATACAAAGGTTGAAACCTAAGTAAGATGCACATCAGGGACATCATCAAAATTTCCAATTTAAGTGGGGGTACACCAAGGATATGTCCTCAGCCCACTGCTATTTATAATGGTCATGAATTATCTAACAAGTCAAGAAATGAACAGTATTCTCAAGACTATGCTTTTTGCAGATGATATAGTACTGATAGCAGATAATCATTGTGACTTACAGAATAGCCTGGAAAGGTGGAGAAAGATCCTGGAGGATAATGGCCTAAAAATTAGCAGGAAAAAGACTGAATATTTGTATTTGCCATTTGAAGACACAAATGCTGTAACTCCTTCGATGCAACTTGATGGAGTAACATTAACCAACTGTGATTCATTTAAGTATCTGGGCTCACTAATCCACAGAGACGGAGGATGTGCAGCGGATGTCATCCATAGAATAGGTGTGGGATGGATTAAATTCAGATCCGCAACAGGAATATTGTGTGACTCCAAAATGCCTATAAAACTTAAATGAAAGATATACCAGACTATTGTAAGACCCGCAATAATGTATGGCTCCGAATACTGGACTATGTACAACTCCTACTCTAGGCAACTGGAAACTTCAGAAATGCGAATGCTTAGATGGTCGGCAGGAGTATCACTAAAAGATAAGATCAAAAGTTCACGCATTCGTGGCAGCCTGGGTGTCACAGACATAAATAGTAAGCTGGAGGAACGACATTTGAGATGGTATGGGCACATAAGACCGAGACCATCAGACCACACAGTGAAACAGGCAATGTCTATGGAGCTTCATCGACAGTCATCCATAGGAAGACCGAAGAACTCCTGGATGACTCAATGCTCCAAAATTCTTCAGAGAAACGGCCTGGATGAAGGCGATACTCAGAACAGAAGAAATTACAACCTGAGAACGAGAAGAGCCTACCTAGGAAAGTGTTGGGACAGCGCAAGGAAGAAGACTGTTTCATAACGCCGATGGTGTTATAGCTTATGTTTGTTTTGTTTCGGCCAGTGAACCGGCAGAAATTCTGAATTAGAGTATTTCCCACATTTTGAGTGTAACTACGCGGGAGGAGCGCCGACAATAATAATCACGAGTCGGTCGAAAGCATCAAATCGTATCGTGACATTCTCGCACATCGTGGAAGTGTTATTTATCGTAATTCACGACATGGAGCAAAACCATCGTCTTTATCATTGCTCCATTTTATTCCATCGACTTAATAAATAGGTCATTTTATCGCCGTTATGAGTGAACTAAACTAACAAAATTCTATATTGTGCGCCTTTTAGATTCCGTGAATATCGCAAGTGTCTACACCAAAGAAAGAGCAATACCAAGGAAGATGCAGTACCTGCAGTAAGTACCTACTTGGTTGTATTGTACTGTGTTTATTTGGTTGGATACTCGCATCGTTATCTATAGGTGCTTAATTGCACAGAGTGGCCCTCCAGTGTCAGTCGTGCATGAACTCTCGGGGTCAGATTGACAAATGTTATTAATATAATAATAATATATGTAAAGGAAATATATTCCCTTTAAATTTGAATCCTATAATGTCAATTAGAATGCAATCATCGATTGTCATTTGTTTTGTTATTCTATTATTTGATTGTTAGAAAAAACCATTCAAAGTGATATAAATAAACATAAATGTCGTTTCTTAGTTAAAAAAAACTTTGCAACACAAGTGTTTTATTTAGAAATTATTAAAAAGGAATTAAACCTATCAACTTATTATAAAACGACATTTCGTTTTAAACCAAAAATGGAGAAAATTCAATTCGAAATTACGCTATTACCTGGAGGCGATGGCAGGTCAAATATTATTAGCATTACAAAAATAGTCACAAGTGATGAAAAAGTGTTTCCAATACCAGAAATGCTACAATCCGCCAGCCATCACGAGGAGATAATGAAAACTAGTGCTTTAGGAAAAATAAAAAATAGTTTGAAAAAAAGATACCAGGTTAGAAGAGTCTGGTTAACCATGACAGAAGAACTAAAAAAAACATATGTAGACGAAGATGGAAACCTACAGTTTGGAGACCAATACCTCGAAGAATTGGACGAAAAAAGTTTACAAGTACATCAAAAAGAAGATGCATTAGGAAAATTAATTGAAAAGTTAATGGAAGATAAGAAACAGAGCTTAAAAAACATTGCTGAGAAGTTTGTTATAGAAAAATTCTGCACTAAAAATACAAATGCAAGCCAGTGGATAGAAGTGTTTGAAAAAGAATGTTTGCGGTTTGATGTGACCATGGATGGAAAAAAAAATAGAAATACTTAGATTGTTCATGGATAAATCTTGTTTAGACTGGTACAGTTCCATGATTATAAAACTAACAATGAACTCAGAGTGGTCAACATGGAAAAACCAATTCTGTGAATCATTTGCAAACAAAGGATGGAACCCTGTCACATACGCACTATCATTTAGATACAAAGAAGGTTCTCTGTTGGATTAAACTATGAGAAAAGAAAAACTTCTATTGGATATGAGAAGATCAATTGACACCGGTACTTTGATAGATCTTGTTGCTTCCGGACTACCAGAATTCGTACTTAACAAGATCGATAGAGAAGGATTACGAGATACTGTAGACAGTGCCGTAAATAGGGCGGTGCCACCGGTGCCCAGGCACAGGGCGTAGACTCTGGGGGGCGCAAGAATGGCGTATAATAGGCGAAGGGTCCACTTAAATAGGAGGCAGTTATAGAAGCTTGCACAGGGCGCAGAAAAGGCTATTTACGGCACTGACTGTAGATTTGTTTAATGAAGTAAACAAGTATGAACATATGGTCAACAAAAAAAGATTTATGAATAACAAAACCTTTTGAAATATGTTCTATTGATACGATAGGTGGTTTTGGGGGTTCACGGTCAACAAACAGATACTTGCACCTGCTATCAGATCATTTCACGAGGTTTGCATATATTTTGACGTCAAAAACTCAAAATACCAACGATTTCATCAAACTCTTAAACTCCACAGAAACTAATGACATTGGCATGATACTATCAGACCAATATCCGGGTCTTAATTCTAGAGAATTCAAAAAATTTTTGGATGAAAAAAATATTCCAATAATTTTTACTGCAGTAAACTCACCCTTCTCAAATGGATTAAATGAAAGATTAAATCAAACGCTGGTCAATAAAATTAGATGCAAAATCAACGAAAATTACTTAAAAGTGGCCTGGACAACTATAGCCCGTAATTGTGTAAAAAACTATAATGAAACGGAGAACACTGTCACTGGATATGCGCCTCAGTACCTACTTAACGGCACAGATGTTACGATTTTGCCAAATGAGTTTTTTTTTTTTTTTTTATAAAAGCGGAGACGGTTTACCATTGGTTCCCGTGAGTACTTAGGCCATGGGCCCATTGTACTTTCTCCCATTTTACCTCAATCCTTTAACAATAACCCAGTCCCTTTAATAAAGTTCACCAGAGTTGTTATCGGATATGTGGCTAGGTCTTCTGGTTCTACAACATGTCTCCCCAGGTATCTGAGCCTAATTCCCACCAGGGCAGGACATTGGCACCATAAGTGAATTGGAGTCTCTTCATCCTCTTCACATTTTCCACATCTACTGGTGCTTTCCACTCCCAATAGCTGCATGTGTTTCCTGAGATGGCAGTGTCCCGTTAGTAGGCCTACCAGTTCCCTCAGCGAGTTTCTGTCCATATCGAGTAGTTTCCTGGTCCGTCTGGGGTCGGGTCCGTTTATGAGTACTTTGGATTGTCTCATTCCGGGTGCCCTCTCCCATTCCTTCCAGTGCTGGGATTTCACCCACCTCTCGATATGTAATTTGGTGTGGCAAGCTGCTACTCCTACGGCCGGCTCAGATCCCGCAAGTGGTGCTTTCGCCCCTTTCCTTGCTAGTTCGTCAGCCCCCTCGTTGCCCTCAATACCCTTATGTCCTGGTACCCATATCAGGGTTATTTTATTGATGGTAGCGAGTTCTGTAAGAACGGTTCTACATTCCATCACCAGTCTGGAGTCGCGTCGGTTACTTTCCAGTGCCATAAGGGCTGCCTGGCTATCAGAACAAATAGTTATGTTCTTATTCCTGTACCCGATACGTATATTCTCCTGTGCGCAGGCCAAGATGGCTTTCATCTCAGCCTGAAACACAGTGCAGTGTATTCCTAGAGGTATACTTAGTTCCCTCTTGGAACCCTGTAAACATACCCCAGCCCCCGTTCCTTCTTCCATTTTGGACCCATCTGTGAACCAGATTAGTTCCTGTCTGGAGGTTGGACCTGGGACCATGTCCCAGTCTGGAGTCGCGTCGGTTACTTTCCAGTGCCATAAGGGCTGCCTGGCTATCAGAACAAATAGTTATGTTCTTATTCCTGTACCCGATACGTATATTCTCCTGTGCGCAGGCCAAGATGGCTTTCATCTCAGCCTGAAACACAGTGCAGTGTATTCCTAGAGGTATACTTAGTTCCCTCTTGGAACCCTGTAAACATACCCCAGCCCCCGTTCCTTCTTCCATTTTGGACCCATCTGTGAACCAGATTAGTTCCTGTCTGGAGGTTGGACCTGGGACCATGTCCCACTCCTCCCGGGTGGGGTACATCACATCAAACTGCTGTCTGAAGAAGTATTCGGCTTGTTTGCCGTCCTGCTTCATTCCAGCTGTCGGACTAATTGCCCTCAGTCTTGTTCCGATCTCCGTATGACTGTTTTTGGGCAACTCACCTCTCCATTGACCTTTGCATTGTACCCTGTAGGCTGCCGCCATCGCCGCCCCCTCTATTTCTAAGTTTAGTGGGGGTAGATCTAGCAGCACTCCCATGGCTAGTATTGGAGTGGTTCGCATAGCTCCTGTGATTCCTCTGCATGCAAGTCCCTGTATGTGGTTGAGTGTGGCTCTCACTGTTTTCAGTGTTGTTCTCCTCCACCAGACCAAGGCTGCATGCATGAGTCTTGGTTTTACAACGGCTGTGTACAGCCATCGCATCATTTTGGGTTTGAGTCCCCACGTTCTGCCGCAGATTCGCCTAGTTGCCCACATGAGAGCACAGGCTTTTCTGCTTACAGTCTCCGCCAAATGAGTTAAAACTTAAGAAGACTGACATCGATTTGATTCAAGATAGAAAAAAAGCTCTGGAAAATACTATAAAGTCACATAATTACAACAAGATAATTTACGATAAAACCAGGAGAAATATTAACTTCAAAGTTGGTGATACTGTTTTTGTGGAGAATGGAAACAAACTTAACAGGAAGAAGCTCGACGAATTGAGAATCGGACCCAACAAAATCATAGAAAAATTATCAAATTCAATTTACAAGATAAACACTGGTCGAAAAAAATTAGAATCAAATTTTTTCCACATCTCGAAATTAATTCCAGCACCTGCATTGATGAACCATGAAGAGGATATCAAAGATGAATGAAAATTTTTGCAATAATTTTCTTTAAAGGGGGGGGAGATGTAAAGGAAATATATTCCATTATTTTTATAATATAATGTCTAACCACAAAGTAATTGCTTCTAATGAAAAAAATAAATATATTCCCTTTAACCACTCATTTGCCGCTCGTGCGCCGGCGTGTCGTGAGAATTACACGCGATTTTGACCCTTATGTATAAAGAAAGTGTATGAAGAACACGGTCAGAATCGCTTGCTCTATTATCGCTCTTTACCATAGAGAAAACCGCAATTCGCTTGGTCACTCCATATAATTTATATTAATGATTTACCGGAGCGCGGGAACGTGCGCAGTTCTTGCGCATGCGCGGGAAAAATTCTTTGGTCTTCAACTTTGACCTTTCTATGTACGAAATTTCTCAAGGACGCTGTCAGAATCGCCGGACATTGGGTGTCATGGCTGCCGCTTTTTGCGAACGCTAATTGGTTACAACCAACCCCATTTACTCCCGGCATTCAACGAGTTAAATTTGAATCCTATAATGTCAATTAGAATGCAATCATCGATTGTCATTTGTTTTGTTATTCTATTATTTTATTGTTAGAAAAAACCATTCAAAGTGATATAAATAAACATAAATGTCGTTTCTTAGTTAAAAAAAACTTTGCAACACAAGTGTTTTATTTAGAAATTAATAAAAAGGAATTAAACCTATCAACATATTATATATATATATAGATTAAAATAAAAATATTACCATTTGTTATTTCGGCTAATGGCATTATACCCGTACCTAGCTCTCTCATTCAAAATTTAGGCTTAGTAGATTTGTCAAAGAATTTATATATAAAAATGCAAAAATCAGTCATTTTAAATATATGTAATCCTTACAAAAGATTTTTTAAATATTTATATTGAGGGACCAGTAGGATTATAGGTCCAATTAGGAGTTCCACCGAGCCGCACCCTCTGATATGAAAATATCTGGAGTCGGTGAATTATTTTTCCATTTGGTCCCTTTGACATGTTTATTTATTGAAAAATGAGAAATACATGAAAAAACATAAGCTGTATATCTCACTAGGGCATTCCTGTAACGAGATATGCAGTTTTACAAAGTAATTAAAAAAAACAATACATATTAACTTTAAAAAAATAATTATAAACCTACAAAAGAAGCACCGAGAACAATTATTCAGACATGAATTATTAATAATTTAACTATAGCTGGGCAGTAAGCTCATCGTTGACAACAATAACATTATACTGTAAACAAAAAATATAAGGTACCTATTAGTTGTGGCTTACCAGATGCATTCATAGGGTGACCATACCACAGTAGCATTTAATTATTAACAGAAAATAAAGATTGGTAAATAACAACAGCTAAATAATATCAGGTAAATAATAATAAACAATTATGTATATTAAAAATAATAATAATTAAGTAATAAATTTATATAGTTTATGTAATGATTATAATATATTAAGTAAATAAATATAAATAAATTAAGTAGATAATATATAATATAATTATGAGTAAAAAAAAATAAACAATTTATTAATAATAAGTAATTAAACATAGGTAAATTAAGTACATAATAATTATGAGTAAATACTAATAAACAATTATATAGTACAGTAAGTAAATTATGATACGAAGGAAGTATTATGTTGTTCTTGTATTATTTTATATTATTATACTTATATAGTGCAAGTGCATAACATGGATTGACTAGGTGATCATTTGTGGAAAAGTGCGTGGAAAGGGTTAAGTTTTTAAGCGGGAACGATTTAACCTGGATATAAAATCTGGAGTGTGTAATATTAATACGAAGGGATTAATTTTGAATTCAATGATCATTATTGGCTACTGATTTATACTTGTGTGTTATTCGGATAATAGACGCGTATACACCAGTAGGGATTCTCTGTACCTTGGGTGTGATGGGGGGGAAGTTCTTCATCTGTTTGCTGGAGGGGGTCTGGTAAGGCGGGCGCCCCACGGCCGAGGCGGAGGAGCTGCGGCCCTGCCGGCTGGCCCCCGACCTGTACGAGCTGGACGGGGGCTGCATTATCCCGCTGGACACCGAGCTGCTGTTGGAGGCTGTAGAGAACACCACTATTAAGAACTCCACTCAAATTTTCTTTTTATTATTAACATCCGTTTCTTTAATTTAGTAACTATACATTTATTTTTATTACATTTTTATATCAAACATGTTAGGTATACACATTTATAAAATATATTCGTAGTCCTCCTCACTAGGAGATCCTGTGCTGAGGGGGACTATGCTTTGGATAAGTTTTCAGAACTTCTTTGTCCAAATGAAGAGTTACACTTTGGTATATTAAGATGAATATATACGTGAAATCCTATTAGATACAGACCTAGACTGAGATGGGAGGATGATGTCAGGAAGGATGCAAGAGGATTACTCCATGTTGCAGATTGGAAGACGACGGCCGAGGACAGAGGGCGGTGGAGGCTTATTTTGAAGGAGGCCAAGGCTCGAAATGGGCTGTAGCGCCATTGAAGAAGACTATTAGATACTATTTTGATTAATCTTTATGACGAATCGGCTTGCAGCATGAACATCAAAAAATATGCTACGGATAAATCGAAGCTTTTACTAGCTTTTCTATGTATTGGAATTAAAATAAAATTATTATTTACGTAACAAAAAATATAAGCGTAAACCACCAAAAAAAATGTTTTCTCATGACTTAACTATGAAGTAATACAAGAAACAATTTTTAAAAAATACCCCTTTATGGCTAAGACTATTTTTGAGGTTTTCCATGTTCTAATTTTTTTTCGTTCTTATAAAATTATGCACAAAATAAATAAAAACCACTTTTTCGCTTACTAGCCTCACGCAAAAAGACGCTCGATTTTAAAATTTTGCAGGTATGAGATTCAAAATATTTCTAGCGTTTATATTCCTCTTAACCCCTCAGAAAATCGCCAATTTGCACTTTAAATGTCTTAAACGAAATGACATTTTACGAAAACTTTGTGTTATTACCGTTTCACAATTAATGCTCTATAAATGAAACATTTCTGAACATAGCCGAATAGTAATAACTGTTTTAGACAGGTTACAAAATAAGCTTTCGAATTATTATATTATAAATAAATATTAATATTTGTAAATATTAAAATTTAGAATGCAAACATTAAAAAAATGTCAAAATGACTCACGTGATGTATTTATGTAAAAACGGTACTAAAATCACAGATTATGTAAACAACAATACTTATTCTATTGTATAAATGTGTAATAAACATTTTTGTCACCTCACTTTTCAATCATTTCATATAAAAATGTTTAATTAAAATTAAGAATGTCGGGAGCGGACGACCCGCCCGTGGAAAATTTGGCGGGATAAATTATCTGTCAGACTACGCGTCTGACAGAATGTTCTTTTTAGGTATTTCTATGGACAACTTGAATAGAGATGTGCAGCATGATTCACTATCGACCTTTCACTTTTTATTTTACGGATGTAACTAAAACAATAACGGAGTTATAACGGTTTCTATGGAGACACACGCGTTGACGAGTAAACACGCTTATTGTACTTGACTGCTATCGTTATTTTAACGAGTGTACTTGCTTACGTTGCTGAGGGGTTAAGTATGTCTGTTTGTTTGGCTCTGGTTTTATGAGCATGTGAGTAGGGATTGCAATCCCGCAAAGCGGGATCCGGCAATCCCGCGGGATCCCGCAGCTTTTATTAATCCCGCAATCCCGCACCTTCAAAACGCGGATCCGCGGATCCCGCAAGTTAAAAATTTGGCGCTAAAACTTTCGCGTAAATCAAGAGTAGCACGAGCGCAATTTTACCGTTTAGCACAAGATAGCCCGCCTGCCGCCAACCGCTAGTGGCGCTGGTCGCCGGCCACTAGAGGATTAGTCTTTGATATATTTTTTGTGAATGTCTTTGTAGTTAGTAGTTGCTTCAGTGTGGTGGGCATGTAGTTATATAGTTTGGTTGCGTAGTACTTAAAGTTTCTTTGCCCGTATGAGGTATGAGTTATCGGTATGTTAACTCTTTCCACGCGATCGTAACAACAGTTGATACGGCAAAAAGCCACTCCTCACACGCGTCCGTATCAGCCCTTGTTACGCTAACTTCGACTGCTAATATCACAGCGTTCCTATATCACACTATTTTTTCCCGCTTGCTAGGATATTCGTGTAACTATCACGATGCTGACACCTTCAGGCATATTTCGAAAGTAAAATTGTATTTCGTAAAAAACATCAATAATCAAGTGAATGTATCCTCGTGCATTTGAGTTCATAGTTCTCAATTTACTCCACAGATGCCGCTAGTAAAAATGCCGCTAAGGCGCAAGCGCGTGCTAGACATTCCAGTTGACTATATCGGACACGCGTCGATCGACATTTATTATCAAGTTCGCGTGTATTTTAAACATTTGTGTTGTTTTTGACTTTAAATTACGGAATATTTACTACGGGAATATGCACATGGAAGGTTTTGGGCTTTCTACATGAATTCCCGTGCGGGTAATTGGTGGAGGTCCTGATAAAAGCTATTGAAAGTGTCATCATAATTTTATAACACGTGTATTTAGGTTATAATTAGTGACTAAAGTGTGTGTTTATTTTCGTGTTCTTTTTCGGAAACGTTCACAATAAGTTTTTTGTGTTATCATTTGAGTTTTTAGTGTTTTAAATTTAATAAAAATGGCCCATATTTTGGAAGATGATGAAATTGAAAATATTCTGCAGATGTTGGATTCTGATTATGAAATGTCCGAGGATGAATTTGTACCATCGGAAATTTCAGATGCAGAAACTCAAGCTGATGAGTCTGTACGGGAAGAAGTGCTACACTCCTGGGTCTCAGGACCTCATATTCCAATAGTACACGAATTTGATGATTTTCAATCCGGCATTTCTGTACAATTTAACGAAAACTCAACAGAAAGTGACTTTTTTGAACATTTTTTGAATCGCTCCATTATGAATGAAATTGTAAGGCAAATACACGACTACCATAGTTTTGTTCTCAATACAAAGGAATTTGGTGCGAATTCAAGAATTCATAAATGGAAGGACACAAATATTGAAGAAATGTATTTATTTATTGCAATAACCATGCTAATGACAAGAAACCAACACTTGACTATTGAAGAGTATTGGAGTACAAATATATTTCTTAGTTCGCCTATTTTTGGCCAGATCATGAGTAGAGATCGATATCAACTGTTATTGCAAAATTTACATTTCTGTGACTCAAATTCGCCTTCTACAGATCGTCTTTATAAAATAAGGTTAGTTTTAAATCACACCCGAACACTATTCAAACAGTCTGTAATACCTTATGAAGATCTATGCATAGATGAAAGCATAATTGTTTTCAAGGGTAGGCTTATTTTCAAACAGTATATTCCATCGAAACGACACCGCTTTGGAATCAAAATGTTCGTTTTGTGTGATGTGAAAACTGGATACATTCTTGATTTTATAATTTACTGTGGAGAAGGCACGGAAATAACGGATGAGCAGAACTTGGGAATAACCGGCGCTGTTGTAACAACACTTCTAAATGATTATTTTGGCAAGGGGCACAATTTGTGGTGTGACAATTGGTACACAAGCCCAAAGTTATTCGAGTTTTTGCATTCGGAAAAAACGAATGCCTGTGGGACGGTAAAAAAAACCCGTAAGGAAATGCCCAAATTTAAAAAACTGAAAAAAGGTGAATTTGAGTCAAAAAGCCGCGGTCCCCTTTTAGCATTAAAATGGTGTGATAAAAGGGATGTACACATGCTTACTACCTTGCACGATGACACATTTAAAGAAACAGGGAAAATAAATCACCGTACTAAACAACCCATTCACAAGCCCGCCTGTGTAATCGATTATAATAAATCTATGGGAACGGTTGACAAAGGCGACATGATGCTGAGCAGTTTATCATGTATGCGAAAGACCATAAAATGGTACAAAAAAGTCTTTTTTTACATAATTGACCTGTATTTATTGAATGCACATATTTTGCACACACAAGTGACAGGTATAAAAAAGCCGTTAGCAGATTTTCAATTGGCGGTTATAATACAACTTGTTGAGAAATATAAACCACAGGTTACACAAATACCACAGGTTACACAAATACCACAGCCTACAACATCAGCCCACCTCAGTCCATTTCGGATTCTGCCTAAACATGCCACTAAGCATATGGCAGGATTGATTCCAGCAACCGACAAATCAAATAAACCGCGCAGACGATGTCGTGTATGCCGACTTACAAACAATAAAATGCAATTAACGAGATACATGTGTAAAGAATGCGGTGTGTCGTTATGTATCGAACCCTGTTTTAAAAAATACCATACCTCAAAAAAATTGTGATCGGCATAAACTCTTCAAAAAAAAAAATTTAAAAAAAAATCTTTTAAGTGCTTAGATAATTAAAACAATATTTATTATATGACAAAATCTATTCGTTTCGTGTTTTAAGTGTTGAGTTTTAGAACTTGCTTATACGAATTAATAATAATAAGTGATTGAGGGACCACTTGTGTCTATCAACGCAGTGTCCTGAGTACACGCACGCAGATAAATGGCGCCGCTTTTTAAAATAACATGGGTAAGTTTTTTTATGGAATTTAAAGTTTTTGTTTTTATAAACATCTAGGAGTGTTTACAGACGACGATTTGGTTTCAAATTGTAGATAATAATCTCATCTGTTTATATAGTATGATAAATCATGCCATAATATGCTTTAATTTGACATAAAATTGGATGGATAGGTATTTGAAATATGACATATACATGTACCGCGTATGGGTATTGAAAAAACGGAGTAGTTCAACGCGGGGAAAAGGTTAATGTTTTTTTGTGTGGAGGCCCTGGTTTTACTTTAATTGAGGTTGCATTTGGAATGTGAAGTTTATGTTGGAAAAGGATAGTAGTACAGATTATAGTAATAATAGTAGCATCTAAGAGAAAGTTGTGATTTGATTATTAGTCATTATATGAATAAGACTGAATTAAAAATATAAAACTGTTAGGAGTAAGTGTAAAATTAAACAAAACTATTAAATGATGCCAATTATTTAAAGATGAATCTAAGAAAACAGATTACTAATTATTTAGATAATAGAAAACTTAATTAATACAAAAGAATTAATTTCTGTTGCTTAATGTAAGAAATGTTAAATAAAAGTTGATTTTTACCCAAAAATCTGTAGTTTCAAATTTATCTTATAACTTATAAAATCTGTAGTTTCAATTTGATTTTAAAACTTATAACATTATTTCAAAGATGCGGGATCCCGCGGGATCCGCGCGGGATTGAGCAATCCCGCATATCAATCCCGCGGGATTGAATTAGCTGCGGGATTGCAATCCCTACATGTGAGGTGTCTGCCTCTGAATCATTTTTGTGAAAAGTAAACTCCCTTACATTAAATGTTAATACAACTAAATATCTAACTTTCTCCAAAAACAAAAGAGGACAACCAATGAATGAGCATACCCTCAAACTACATGAATGTCAAAATACTGTTCCACAATGTTCCTGCCCGTCTATAACCCAAACAAAAAGTATTAAATATGTTGGGATTGAAATTGATGAAAAACTACAGTGGAATTCACACATTGATCTTATCTCAAAAAAGCTAACAACACTCATCTACTTCTTCAAACATCTTGTCAATAAGGGATTTAAAGAGAGTGGGTATATTATGCTTTATGCCACTCTCGATTGGAATAGGATGGGGCTCAGCAGCATCTAATCACTTAAAACAACTTAAGGTAACTCAGAATTGCATCATAAAGACCATAAAGTAACACCGTCAGTGAGCTGTAACCGTAACTTGTTACTGTAACCAAAAATCATAGTGCTGAAGCCTATATAACTGCCCTCACGTACTCGCTAGAGCAATGTGCAGCAATGAACAACACATGGTCCAAATTATGGTCCATCAACAAACTTAATTAAAATTAAATTTGATAATGTTACTATCAAGTTCTGCAAGTATTTTAGCATGTATTTTTGTTACAGCTGTTTCGGTTTACAAGACCATTTTCAAACTGTGGTTGAACCACTTTGAGACGACATATTTATACGAATCTAAATGTCAATTTTTGAAGGAGTCTAAATTGATTTATTATCGGTTAACCCGTCAAAAGCCAGGCCATTTCGCGAAAATTCACAAAAAAACACTAAAAAAGCACCATTTTGAACTCTGAATTGAATGTTTTGTTGATTAATTTTGAGCTATTGTATATTTTATTGACTGAAACACGTTCACAACACAATAAACTATCTACCAAAACAACATTACTTGCATTTATTACGTAAATTAATAGGTTTTACGATGTTTTACTCGCGGAACACGCATTTATTGCGACAGTTAAAATCGCTGCAAATTCTGACAGCGGATTGTCATAGACGAAATCGTTTTAATATACCAGGTTTGCAAGGTGAATGAAACTTTTAGCGTCTCCGAGAGTAATGATGGCGCAAGCGAATCTGACACTGTTCTTCATACAAATTCTGTACATAGAAGGGCCAAAATCGCAGACCAAAAGTTTTTTGTCGGAAATATTATTCAAATATTTGAATTATTTTCTCGCGCATGCGCATACGACACGCACGCCGGCGCGTCTCCGGCCTGTCACCGGTTAAACCAATTTGATGAAAAACTAAGTAAAGGCTGAAGTAGACACTCCATTATGTGTGAGTTCTGTTTTCCTGAACTAAGAACTATTAGCACGATAATCACCGGTCTGGTAAGAGACCGTTGGGCATTGAATGACGCAAATCCGCAGTCCCGTACGGCGCCGTACGCAGACCACTGGCCGTCTAAAGGTTAACCTCTAATAAGCCGGAGACGCGAATCCACGCGCGGTTTGTGCGCATGCGCGCGGAAAAAATTTCGAAAAACATATGTTTGTCTGCGATTTTGACCCTTTTATGTACAGAATTTGTATGAAGGACAAGGTCAGAATCGCTGGCGCCTACCCATGAGACAGGCAAAAATTTCATTCACCTGGCGACCCCAGAATATTTTTAAATGATTTTATCTGTGGCATCAAAATGTCAAATTTGCCGCGATTCTTTCTGTCAAAGTCCGATGCGTATTACTTGACGAAAACATTGTAAAACCTATCAATTTACATAATTAACGCAAGTAATGTTGTTTTGGTACATATTGTTCTAGGAATGTGTTTCGGTCAATAAAATATACGATAGCTCAAAATTAATCCACAAAACATTCAATTCAAAATTCAAAGTGGTGCTTTTTTAGGAAATTTCCGTGTTTTTCCTGCCTTTGACAGGTTAATATGTAAAACACAGACACCAATAAAATAATATTTGATATATGGAGAGCATTCGTAAAAGTCTTACGGGGAAGTGAAGGGAATTTAAAAAAAAAGACTCACCTGTGAATGCACGAGATCTAGACAGGCTGCGCGACAGCCTCCTGGAGGGTCTCTTCTTGGCGGCCGAGGCTGGTGCAGGAGCTGAGGGGGCTGGGAGCGCAGGACCGGGCAGCTGCGGCCGTCCTCCGCTGCCGGGCGCCTCTGTAACGTAGCCTGGTGAGAGCGGCCGACACACAGCGGAAGGAGGAGCACCCAAACCAGACAAGACCACCAAGGGTTAGATGGAAAAGATATTGATGGGGGTTAGTAAGCCATTACATGTGATAAGAGGAGAAACAACAAATTGATACATAACTTTGTGGCTTGCATTATAATTAAATTAAATGTAACTTAGTTTAACCACTCGGATATTTTGGCATTGTGCAAGTTTTTTGTCTTAAACAAAACAAACAAACAGATTTATAAAAACTTTGTGTTATTTCCGCTTTGCAATTAAAGCTCTATAAATGAAATATTTCTGAACGTAGCCAAATACTAAAAACTGTTTTTGAAAGGTTATAAAATAAACTTTAAAATTGTAATATTTCAAATAAATATTAACATTTGTACATATTAAAATTTAGGATGCAAACATTAAAAAAAATTTAGAAATGACTTACGTGATGTTCGAAAACGGGGGGGGGGGGGGGAAAAACTTATTCTATCGTATAAATGTGTAATAAACAATTTTGTCACTTCACTTTTTTACCATTTCTTACAAGAATATTTAATAAAAAATTAACAATGACTAATGGCGAGTAGGCGATTTAGCGGGTGAAAACTGTTTCTACAAAATAAGTCTTTTTTACGTATTTCTAAAGACAACTTTGAAAAGAGATGTGAAGCTTGATTTAATATGGATCTTCTACTTTTTGTGTTAGAGTTGTCACTAGAACAATAAAGGAGTTATAACGATTTCTGTGGGAGCACACGCGTTAGTTTGAAAACAAGCTTAATGTACTTGACTGCTGTTGTGTAAACAAGCTTAGGGGTCGGAGTGGTTAAAATCACATATGTAACTAACTATCAGCCATTTCCCAGCAGGTGTAGGCAGAGAGGATAGACTGCCACACACTCCTTGCAGGCCATCCGATGTGCCTTCAGTACAAGTTTGAACTGACTGGTCACTTGCTGGTCCGTAGGTACCGATTGTTTTTGTGAGAAAGATAATAGAAAAAAGGTATTTATAGCGTGGAAGCATGCAGACCGTCGCCGAGCTAGACTGTCAAAGCGGCTGTGCAATGAATGTTATGCATTGGTCTGTAGGTAGAAACAGAGGTGTGGTGCTGTTCTGCATAGATGCCATTTGAGAAGTATGGGTGAAAGAAGTTGGAATCATGCTTTGCGCATGCGGTTTTATACAGGGTGTCCGCCGGCAGATTTTATACTTCAAAAAATAAAATAAAAATATGAATACAACGAAAGTTATTTATTTATTATCTCGCAAAAGAATAATGCGGATTTTAGTTTTTAAAAATATCTCCACTCAAATGGCGTCCTTCTAGCCGCAAACATTCTTGCAATCTTTCCTTCATGTTGGCGAAAACTCGCTTGCAAAATTCTGGACTGATAGCTGCAATCTCTCGTCGGATATTTTCTTGTAGGGCCTCTATTGTTGATGGCCAATTGCTGTATTTGCGAGATTTGAGATATCCCCACAAGAGGTCAGATCGGGTAATCTAGGGGGCCAGGCTATGTCGCCGAAGCGACTAATCAATCTTCCAGGAAAAAGCTCGCTCACTTTAGTCATCGAGTCCCTAGCGGTGTGTGCCGTGGCGCCCGTGGCCCCATCCTACTGAAAATGGGTTCTGATATTGTAACCAACATGACGATGTAGCTCCGGTATAAAAAGCTCGCTCACTTTAGTCATCGAGTCCCTAGCGGTATGTGCCGTGGCCCCATCCTACTGAAAATGGGTTCTGATATTGTAACCAACATGACGATGTAGCTCCGGTATAAAAAGCTCGCTCACTTTCATCGAGTCCCTAGCGGTGTGTGCCGTGGCGCCCGTGGCCCCATCCTACTGAAAATGGGTTCTGATATTGTAACCAACATGACGATGTAGCTCCGGTATAAAAAGCTCGCTCACTTTAGTCATCGAGTCCCTAGCGGTGTGTGCCGTGGCGCGCGTGGCCCCATCCTACTGAAAATGGGTTCTGATATTGTAACCAACATGACGATGTAGCTCCGGTATAAAAAGCTCGCTCACTTTCATCGAGTCCCTAGCGGTGTGTGCCGTGGCGCCCGTGGCCCCATCCTACTGAAAATGGGTTCTGATATTGTAACCAACATGACGATGTAGCTCCGGTATAAAAAGCTCGCTCACTTTAGTCATCGAGTCCCTAGCGGTATGTGCCGTGGCCCCATCCTACTGAAAATGGGTTCTGATATTGTAACCAACATGACGATGTAGCTCCGGTATAAAAAGCTCGCTCACTTTCATCGAGTCCCTAGCGGTGTGTGCCGTGGCGCGCGTGGCCCCATCCTACTGAAAATGGGTTCTGATATTGTAACCAACATGACGATGTAGCTCCGGTATAAAAAGCTCGCTCACTTTAGTCATCGAGTCCCTAGCGGTGTGTGCCGTGGCGCCCGTGGCCCCATCCTACTGAAAATGGGTTCTGTTATTGTAACCAACATGACGATGTAGCTCCGGTATAAAAAAAATTTAACCAGCATCGCGCGGTACCGTTGTGCGTTAACGGTTTAACCTCTACCGAAAAAAAAGTATTTTGAAAAATATCCCTTCTCACAAGTTCTGCATTTCCAGGAGTAGTGACAGTCGTTGAAGGTCCAGGACGAGATTCATTTCAGACTGATTGAGTTTCTCTAAATTTCTGCACTGGTTCGACGGGCCATCCTTCAATCGTCGGATACCAAAGTTAGAAAAAATCCGACGCCTCGCCACATAGATCGAACAATTGTTTGTAAAATACGCCTCAACCGCAAAAGTCCACTGACTCATGGCTACTAAGTAACCCGCAACACTCGCGCGTTGGGTGATACCCTGCTCCCCCCGCTGCCGCCTTCCTACACGCTGTGAGCTCAGTTCAAAGTGTAAAATCTGCTAGCGGACACCCTGTACTAATAATGGTTCACGACCCATCTCCCTTGTTTCTATTATCTATTTTCCTAACTTTCATCAATAAAGTGATTTTAAACTAAGTTATCTTTTATTTGACTAAAATGTCAAGCCCGCAAATACATATATTACTAAGCCAACAAGCATTTATTTTACCCCAATATAATATTATGAGTCTGACAAATAAATGTATATTTTTCCTGTCATTCCGGGGGTTGAGCGTAACCTCACAAATCTGAGTGTACTAAAAGTTACAAGATCAGTGTTACTCGGTGTTGCCAAAGTAATGAAAAAAGTTACATCTACTATTAGTAGTTCTTAATTTTATTGTCCAACTGTACATCCAATATCCATGGTCCAATGTTATGCAATATCCATGTCCCAGTGATGTCCAATATCATGGTTCAATAATATCCGATATCCATGGTCCAATGATATCAATTATTATAACTTAACATTATTATAACATATTATTATTACAATATAGAACATTCTAATAACAGCATTGATCAAGAGACAGACATACATAAATAGTTTACATCTATTTAGGGTAAAACATTTATACTAGTCCCAGGGAGAGAATGTATGTGGTGTCATAGTTCTATCCACCATATTTCTTCTGTGTTGTTTTTATATTTTATTATATGTTAAGGAAGAGAATGATCGTCGATGTCATACATACAACTTCTCTCTGGGACTACTTTGCAGCGAAACACAACATTTATAATGTATAAGGTTCCCACTTAACTACTCGAGCGACAGACCAATTTAAAACATTTTTCTTGGATTGCTTAAGATTTTAAGGTGATCATTTTGAAAATTTTCCACCCACATTAAAAAAAGTCATTTTTGCATAATATAGTATTTTAAGAATGTAATAATAATTAGTTTTAAATAGTTTTAATAATCAAAATTGAACAACACGATGTTGTACCACATAAAAAACAATTTTTCTGCGTTTTCATCCTTCAAAGAATGTCGCCTCATGTTGTATAATTAACCAGCTCTGCTAAAGAGCTGTTCACTTGCTACACTAGTAGGCGGTGCTGATAAAAACTTTCATCACAATCGACAACTCTCTCACGCACTGACACCAAGTGATGAATGTGGACGCGTGCGGTAGATTTGAATCCATTAAAAGAGTAACTTCCGATGAATTTATATCGATGCCACGAGGAGGGTTTTATAGTCGACAACCGAACCGATATTGACAGGGAATAAATAAGAAATCTATATTCGTTGGCAACACTATAATACCGTACCTACTTATACCGGTCTCGGTTATGGCCGAAAATCTCGGCGAAAAATCACCGAGAACCGAGACAGAGTTCTCGGTAGAATTTGCAGCCGAGAATGCCGAGACCGAGACCGAGACCGAGATCTCAGTCGACCCTTAATCCATATACAAACATGTATATGAATTTTGAAGAACGCTAAATTTTGATATGTTGTCAAGTGTTTTGATTTTTCGTTCATAAAAACTTTTGACACAAATTTTGGTCGAGAAATCGTCGCCATTTGCCCAACTGGTTTTCTTTCATATTTCAGTGAAACATAATTATGTGTTTAACCCGGCGGTACTCGCTAGGTATTTACGAACGTGAACACTCGCTACCGGGTAATTAATACCACAGAGTTTAATTGCCGTTATTTTCAAAAATACGCTTGAGTTTCAATGTTAGACAATGTATTTGTGTTATTGGTACTATTGTTCATAAATAAAACTAAAAATGCAAGTTTTAATGTTTATTTATTGGTATTTGAGTTTATCCTAAAAAATAATCAAAAAATCCATTTTTTCTTAGTAATCTTACGAAAATCAACAAAAATATTTTTTTTTTCTTACAAATTTGGCAAAATTGAGATCGGTATCGAAAATAAACTAGATACACTCCTAAAATACTAAAAAATAATGATACCTTTATACTGAGTGAACATTGAGATAATCAACACTAAACAAACTGTTTCAAATATTTTGCTAAAAACGAAACTACTTCACTCTATCATAGCAATCCTCACATATTGGGGTTGTATGCTCGCGGCATATCTTTTTGGAGCACAATTCGCAAACCAACTTCTGAATCTGAAGGTAGACGGTCAAAAACATTTTCTGAATTTGAGGGTGCGCCTGAACTATCAGCTTCCTGTTCAGTTTCACTTTCGCGTTCACTATTCTCATCAAAATCTTCTATTTCTGACACATTTTCTTCTCCGCTGTCTTCTTCTTGAAGCAGCTCTTTTATTGTACTATCAATTTGAGGAATACTCATTTTATTACAGCTCGAAAACAAAAAACATAGTCATAAAAATATCGAAAAATAATGGAACAAGGATCTTCGCTACCGGGTATTTTTTACCCATACTCACTTTACACGTCTGTCATTAACAAGCGCTGTGCGTGAACTGACCCCCCCGTGGGGTGAGGGTGTGTGAACTATCGGTTTGAAGGTACTTAGAATCTTGGGTTGCCAGAACGCGTAGAAAAAAAAATACAACCAACTTTTTGTACTCTGTGGTATTTTTTACCCGGTAGCGAGTATCGCCGGGTTAAGATAAAGCTATTTCCGTAAAGATAAAGATCTCATTGTTTTAAACAATTCTTAGTTAAGTGATTAATTATCATTTTTTATACTTTATTTTTAATTTCAAAGTGGAGATTGAACAAAAACTAAAATGGTCTGTTGGATAAATAAGAACTGGGGCGAAGAAATGTCAGTGTTTCGTTGCAATAAAATTGAGTTTTTAACATACTCACCAAAAATAATTGCAACACGTCAGACAGATACATTCATGATTCAATGTATTTTTAAGTTTCACAGTATTTAAACACGTTAAATACATTGAAAATTCAATCATTATTACACTGGTATACAAATATGTTAGAAAAATCCGCTTAAACATGATCAAACATGACATTTTATAAGCTAGCATTCTGACAGCGACCGCTTTATTTTTATTCTGAGATATTTTTGTTTATTGAGTTTTTAAAACACGAAGATTCCTGTTAAAAAACCAAAGAGCTGTGACACCTATTGATTATTATCAGAAGTAGGCTATTCAGCTTTCTTAAAACGTCAAGTGTGGACTGCGGTAATAAAGGGTGTTTCATATTGTTTTTCGTTTTTTGTTTGACCGTTACGTTACGCGCCAAACACAGATAGCGGGGGGAGTAGAGTGGTCTCAAACGCTTGGCGGGCTTGTTTAGTTTAGTAGTGATGGATCGCTTCACGGGACCGCAGCACGCATTTTGCGTGCGAGCGTTTAATAAAAACAACGATTCGTACACTATTGTTCGACGTCTCTTCTTTGGGCGGGCGCGGCTAATCTCTGAGATGAAGTTATTAGTTTTTATTGTGTGCAGAAGAGGGCATTTGGAGTACCAAGTGGGTGGGGTTAGTAGCTTCCCCCCTCCTCGCCTTCCACACCTTGGGACCTTTGTCATATTTTTAGTAGCCTTCAGGTCTTCGTGGAGGACGCTTTAATCTCGTAGATGAGCTGCGCCCGATCATGTAAGTTTACTAATTATTGGAATTATGGGGTGAAGACGGTTTTGGTGTTGAATATTTTCGTCTCGCAATGAATTTGAAAAGATTCAAATTCCTTATCAGGTGCACTCGCTTTGACGACATAAATACTAGGGACATGAGAAAAAAATACGATAAACTTGCACCAGTCCGTGAAATTGTTGGCTTATTTGTGGCAAACTGTCAGAATAGTTATTCATTGGGAAAAAACGTTACTATAGATGAAAAGTTGGAAGGTTTCCTATGTAGAAAATAGAAAATGTAAAAAAAAATATTGTTCTTGAGAAATATAGTAAATATCTTGATTAAATAAATGGTTTTGTAAGTTTTCCCAAAAATCAACCTCACAGATGAGGCGCGCCTGACCGTGTGAAGATTAGTACCGCGCCCGCCCAAAGGTTAACCCCTTAGAAATGTGCCAAGTGCGAATTTAATCAAGCATTGGGTGCGCAAGTTTGAACAGACTGGGAACACAATGCCGGATAAATCAACTGGGAGCAAAAGGACATCAAGGACGAGCACGAATGCCAACCGCTTTCGCAAGGCAAGGAATTATGCCCTTACTTTTTTGAAGACGACCGTTGTTGCGCTCGGGCAGTTAATTCTGATCGATATTGCCATATGATCAGGACTTTTCTGGTTACAGAAATGAAAAATCAGGGCGGCTACAACTGCAACATACTTTTTCAACAAGATGGAGCCACTTCTCATGTTACAAATGACTCCCTAGCTGCTCTTCACGAATTATTCCCTGAAAGAGTAATAAGTCGCCGAGGAGACATCTACTGGCCACTGAGGAGCCCAAATTTAACGCCTGCTGATTTTTTCCTACGGGGCTACTTAAAAAGTAAAGTTTACAACCCATTGCCACCCAACCCGGATGTTTTAAAGCAAAGAATCACAGATGAAACTAACGCTATACCAAGAGTGATGCTACAGCGAGATATTCAAAATGTTAGTGCCAGGCTAAATGAGTGTGAAGAAGTGGACGGTGCGCACTTACAAAGGTTATTTTCATAAATAAAATTTTAAAACCTGCTCTTTAATTTAACAGAAATTATAAAAACTTTGAAAGAATTCTAGTGTTTTATTTTTAAGTATCAAAAACGAAAATAAATCTGAAACACCCCATATTAAAAAATATTTCAATTTTTTTTTAAAGAATCGATGGAATATTTTCCAAAATTGGCAGCAAAGCAATCCGTAGTCTTTTAAATAGTGCCATATTGTGGCAAGAAGCGCTCCAGTGGTTAAGAGGTTTTTCCGGTCCCTTGGAAAACCTTACTACAAGATAGTTTTACAAAGAAATGGAAATGCGAAAGAATGTCTTCAATGATGATTTTTGTATGGAACAAGATTTGAAACATTCAATGACTATAATAAAATACTCTAAGAGAGGACTTGACATATCGAAAAAACATTCTGTCCAAACGGTTGTACAAAAATGGTGGCCAAGTTTGTCGTCGACATACATGGTTTCCGTGGTTACCAATAGATATTATTCAACGGCTTTGGAAACGGTCCAGCGTTACGGCCATCTTGGCTGCAATTTTTGTATAACCGTTTGAACGGAATGTTCGGAATGTCAATCGTTCAGTTGATTAGTCAGATATCTCCAAAGACTAAGTTAAAAAGCAATATTCGAATGCTTGCCTTAAATCAAATATTATTTACAGGTGTCTGTGTTTTACATATTAAATATGCTATAAAATATCACAGGGAGGCAAAACAATCGCGTACATTAGAGCGAGCAGGTACAATCATCACCTTTTATACTCAGTTCTGCCGTCTCGCTCTTGCATATTCGAAAAGGCAGGCATGCCACTAAAACCATTCTCACAGTATAACATTTTGAAATATCCTCCTAATACCTAACCCAGAAAGCATCGACATTTTGTTTAATTCACCGCAAGTTTTTCTGCATTATAATTGATTTGGCGGTGTTTACGAATAACCTGAGTATTGTACCAGCCATGCAATTCTGTATCTTTTGTGGATATGGAATTGATTCCATACATAATCGCCTGTCACATTTGTGTGATTGTATATGGCTTGCAATTGCTTTTTCTAGATAGACAATCACACAAATTTGACAGGCGATTACGTATGGAATCAATTCTGTATCCACAAAAGATACAAAATCGCTCTTCAAACATAGGGTACATTTTTACATATAACTGCATACTCAACTAAAATTTCGATTTTTCTGAGATGTCTGACTAATCAACTGGACGATCGGTGTACCAATTTGAAAGAAAAATGATTTTGCCTGTTTATTCATGGTAGTCCTGGGTCGATCGATCGTTTTACACGACCCGGGTCGCTCACTACACACTGGCGGCAAAGAGCGGGTCTTCGCGACCCGCTCTTCTCGACACAAAAATGAAACTCAATTACGCTTCACCCAGCTACTTTCTTCTACCTGAGTCAAGAGAGCGGGTGGCGAAACCCGGGTGTTGACAACCCGTTCGCTCTCTCATACATCTATCTATCGTCGCACGCCCTGCCACATCCGCACCCGAAACCCAGGTTGCAGTAGTAGAGCGGTTGCGAGAAGTGGGCCGCAAGACCCGGGTGCTGACGAAAAAATGACCCGCTCGCTATTTGGTGGTCCGTGAGCGGGTTTCAATGAGCGGGTTATTCACAACCGACCCAGGACTGATTCATGGTGTCCGAAAACCCGTAGTACAAGCGGCAAACTTGTGAATCTACATCACACAGAGAACCCAAAAAAAAAAAACTTCTTTTTTTCCTTTTTCACAGCAACTAAGGGGTTAATAAATCTTTGTAGCCGGATCTACTGCGCTTCAACGCATTTTAAAAGATATAGGTTTTATAGGTTCACCAGTTTCCCGCTTGTAATGTGAGTTTCCAGACACCGTGTATAAAACAAGCAAATGAAATTGATAATCTGGTCAAGAAAGAACCTTCATGTTGATTGAAGTGTTAGATCATTTCACCAGAAGTAAGGTAAAATCGAGCTTACTCGGAACCCACGGACACACGGTTCTGGTACATATTTGCAATGAAGCCACAAAATAGGTTAGTCACATAAAAAAAGTGATAGTTTTAGAACGAATTACAACTACAGCATACAATGTGTCCGGGGTTTGTAACGTTTGAGAGGTGATTCTACATGAAAGTACAAGCATAAAAGATAAATAACTTTGTGATGATGAATTTTCAAGTAAACCCCTAAATTTTTCGCTTTTGGGAACAGCTCATATAGGTTTCATATAAATCATTGTCTCCCTTATGCGGTGTTTACATTATTTGGTTTGGCCGTATTCGATTGCAGCCCGTTTCCAGTCACCGACTAGTGTAAACAGTTATTCGGTTGGCCATATTCGGTCACCGCAAATGGGTGCAAATGATTAGTTTAAAGTTGTTTCTGTATTTGGTCATAACCGATTTGCAGACACTGCATTGATTGTTCTTTGTACGCTTTTTTTTTTTAAAGATTTTTATATAATTTAGCAAATAACTAAAACACTATCCCTATAGATCAAGCCACATTTGATCGCATATGATTGACGCATTCGGTCACCGACATATGTAAACAGGCCGATTCGGTTAACAAATCCGGTTAAACCGAATGCGGCTGACGCATTCATTTTTTTAATTGATTTTTTTTTTTTTTACATGAGCTCCACACAGGAGGCCCTGAGGAAAATAATTTCCCTAGGGGCCTATGTCATCTTTGGGGATGCTGTGTGGAGGGTTTTTTTTAAGGAAAGGAAGGAGAGGAGAGATCTGGGAAGGAAAAGGGTTTAAGGGGTGGGTAGGAATCTGGGGTTCAGTGTGTCTTGGTCATCCGCCTCCAAGACCTAGACAAACTTCACCCCATGAACCCGGGCACCCCTGCTAAATCACCAAACGTAGCGAACCTCTTGGGGTGACCTATGGCAGAGGTGTTGGTTATCCAATAAAGGTTCCCGGGGCGGCGGTACCCATTCCCGCCTCCCAAATTATTTTTACTTAATATGACAAAAAAGTGAGACGACGATAACAAAGTTTCATAAATATTTTATAAATTGTGGTCAGAAACTTTAGTTTCATAAACTATTTGACCTAGTTCAATTTGAATTATTTTGGGGTTAACTTTTATTTTATTTAATAATATAAAACGTGGTGTTTTATCTTTCTAGTACCGTTTACATCATATTTCTCACCATAATAGTAAGGGAGACACAACGATTTCTATGAGACCTATACGAGTTGTTTCCAAAAGCAAACAAAATAGCCTGAGGGAATAAGCGTGAAAGCTTTTTAAGCTTGTTTTCAGAATACCTACAACACGGTCAGACATATGTAATGACGTGTGAGGTGTACCTAAGTTATTAAATGGAAAAAAATCAATCAAATTTATGTTTTTTTTACTTGTACTATCGTGTAGGATCACCTACCGAAGTTAATGCACTTTACCCCCTACCCTGTACGTACGTATGAGTGTGAGAATTGATTGAACCCAAACCCTCCAATATTGCTAAGGGGCCGTTCAAGTATTACGTAACGCACTTGGGGGGTGGGGGTCTTGTGAAACGTTACTGTGCGTTACGAGGGGGGTGAGGGGGGGTTCGAACAACGCGTTACGAAACATGTTTTTCTTTATTTAGATAAAAAAAACTAGGCAATTAAAATCTTCCAAGTTGGCAATCCTTTTCGTTCTCGAAATATCTTTGTTTTATCTATTACCGCAAATGCGATTAAAACAAGAAAAAAGGTATTTAATGACTTTCCAGTACTTTGTGCAACTTAATTGTGACTTTTAGGTAAAAATTGTCACTTGAGCGTTACGTAATGCTTAGGGGGGGGAGGGTACAGAAAAACATTACGGCGCGTTACAGGGGGGGGGGAGGGGGGGTCAAAAATCTTCAAAAATTGCGTTACGTAATACTTGAACGCCCCCTAAGAGTAAAATGTGAGTAATGCATAATTGTGATTGTGTAAGCACTTAAATATAAATAATTCTCTATTTATCGGTGTTAATAAGACATATACATACATATATATATAATTGAAAATAAATATTTACCGTCGTCTTTCTGACTGGTGGCGGAGTTTTCTGAACAAGAAGAGAATGCGGAAAGAAACTTGTTTTCTGATCTCTGGAAATAAAAAGAAAGGAGTATAAGAATAATGGTGACCGGACAACTCAGAATGAAATCAACTCAGAACTTCCTTTGAAAAGTCATTAAGAGTGATGTAAAAAATATATTAAAAAAATTGGTTAAATAGGTTACGTTAGGTCAAAGATATTGAAATATAAGAGATGTGCTATCCGCAGTTTTTACTGGGAGGGACTGTGCTTCCTGGTGTACCGATATTGTTTACCAATTCTTCTCCTTCTTTGTGTGACGTATCAGGTCCCCCCGACGTTGGCGATCACTCTTGAAAATGTCTCTCTATCTTGCGCTGCCCGGAATAGCTCCTCCACACTTCTAATGCCAAACCAATTAACGAATGTTTAACTAAATGAACAAATTCTTTCCGTATACAAACTACTCCCATTTCCCATTAGGTAGTAGTCTGCCGACAGTCGTGCGGACATCATAGCATATCTCTTTTGTATTTCAATATCTTTGGGTCAGGTTATGGGTTATTTTTTTTTTCATTTCATAGCTTTTAAGGATTTTTAAAAGAGGTGTTGAATAGAATTGATTCTGAGTTAGCATGGAACCAAGAATAGTATACATATATAAAGTGAACAGTAGTAGAAGAAGTGATAATAGAGGAAGACATAATACCATCAAGTGAAAACCCTTGTCCTTGTTTGATGTATTGTGGCTTAAGAAGTTTGGTTTTTTCGGTCCCTCGGCAAAAATTGGCCCAATTTTTCCCACATACAAGGTTTTCCTGCTTAAGAAGTTTATGCTTTCAGGATTCTTGGAAAACTTAAGAGGGTATAACCAGAGAAAACCAGAAATATGTCATTTTTAAAAAAAATTTTAGACGTATTGACTCTTTTTCACAAAAAATTATAAATTGATTTCGAAAGATTGTTCTTTTATCTAGTACACGCATGTTTTAAATTTTGATAAAAAATGTTTATTTTTAGTATAATAAGGTTACACCATAGGTCCTTGGCAGATTTGTTAAATTTTCAAATGAAAAATCTTATTTTACAAGACATATTTCATATCATGTAATCATACATTATTGTAAATCAATATGTTATCTAGTAAACGCAAGTTTCAAAATTTTAGTTCAAATAAAATCATTAAAAAAAATATCCGAACACTTATCAATTTACAGTCTTACAAATTAATATATTTAAGATTTTTTTTACATTCTTATTTTGCTTAGACATCATTGAAAAATGATAAATACTTATGATCAAAAAATAATTACAAAAAGTACATAATTTTAATAGTTTTATCATCACGCCTATCGGCATTTTTGGATGTAGGTTTAAATTAAAGCAAATTTGGAATGAAATAAAATCGGTATTGAGTTATAATTTTAAAAAGCTGGTACGGAGAATAATTAATTTTTCTCACTGGAACCGCCCTGTATGATCGTAAGAACATCTTTCGACGAAATGTGGATTTTCGGCTGCTGGCTGGTTAAAGGCCCTTGGGGAGCGTATGCGCAGCCCATTTCTGCCTGTTTCATACAAATCTTAGATTTGGGTTTGATGTCAAAATACCCAATCAAACTGAAAAATTATTTTTGTAATCAAAAGGTATATTAAATATCTAGTCAGGATGTGAGCTACTTATTTATTATTGCTTTAAATTATAAGATATAGGCCATTAAAGATTTTAATGTTTCTGGATTTTAGATTGGGCAATTAATTATTTGTGAGTAAAAGAAAAACAATAAAAAATTATTATATTAATCATATAAATACAACGAAATATAAAATAAAAAATATAAATTTATAAAAAAAATCATTTTGATGGGTGTAAATTAAAAATACAAATTTCTCATTTACGGTGGAATAAAAAATAGTCGTTTATACAGGTGTAACAGGACGTACCAGAGGGATTTTGACCATCGATTCCTGACATTATTTGGAGTAAAAAATTTAAATGAAATGTTTTTTTTATTAATTTTTTCTACAAAAACATTAAAAAAATGGTAGGTGTTGGACAGTTGGAGGCGGGGGTTGAGGGTTGAGTCGGTAACTCGGCTGAGTGACCAATGACAACAAGCGGAAGAATTTTTTTTGTTTGAATTTGAAGAAAAATTTAAAAAAAAAAATGTCTTTAAAAAAATCACCGGAGACCAAAATTTCATTAACTTTTTTTACTCCAAATATGCTCAGGAATCGTTTGTTAAAATCTCTCGGGTACTCCTGTTACACCCTGAATATTAAAATTACTACCCAAAAAATTCGTTTTCAAGAATTTATTTTATTTTTCGTTGTATTTTTAAAATAAATATACTAAAAAAAATTTTTTATGTTTTTCTTTTACTCACAAATAATTGCCTAAGTTACCTCCAAAATCATGAAACACTAAAAATTTTAATGGCCTATATCTTATAATTTAAAGCAAAAATAAATAAAGTAGCTCACATCCGTACTAGATATTTGATATACCAAAATACCCAACCAAACTGAATAATTTTTCAGTTTGGTTGGGTATTTTGATCACAAATCCAAATCTGAGATTTGTATGAAACGGGCAGAAATGGGCCGCGCATACATTCCCCTTAAGAGGGTTTCACTGTATTCCCCTATATTAATAAACGGATTGCAATCTTTAGAGCACAGGCGTCAGGTGGGAATGCTGTCCCTGTTCTACCGGTGTTAAAATGGAAGATCCTTCGAGAATCTGTTCCAGAGTGGAAGATACTCTCAGTATCGCCGGGGTCTAAGACCACCATTCGGAATTGAAACGTTGCTTGAAATGGCTTTAGATCTGACGTGACTAAGTACTTCTCCACCTTCTTCTTTTCCATCTCCTTCCCTTCCCCATTACATTCAGTCACACAACTTCGCCCAATTAGGGATGCGATAGTCTCACTGGCTCCAAGCGGTAGAGAGCAGTTTTTTTTTTTTTTTTACAGTGAAGCACAAGAATCTCAACTGCTCCCGTCTGGAGCCAGTGAGACTATGGCATCCCCAATTGGGGTATGTTGTGAGGCTGAAGGTAGCGGGGAGGGGAAGGAGGTGGGGATGAGGAAGGTTGGGAAGTACCTGGCTATTCAGATCTGGTCACTAAACACGGCTAAAGCCATTTTCAAGCAACGTTTCAATTCTGAATGGTGGTCTTACACCAGGGCGATACTGATAGTATCTTCCACTCTGGAACATGCCGCAAATATACTATATATTATTTTAAATGAATTAATTGTGAAATAACACAAATTAATCAAATAAAATTTATTTGCGCATGCCGGGTTCGAAACCGCGACCTCCGGAATGTGAGTCAAGAGTCTTAGCCACTGGACTACGGAGGTCGTCATTTTTGGGCTGTGTCAAGAGTCAGAATAACGAAAAGAGTATTGTATGATTATAAATGAAAAAAAGGGTGTACACCAATACAGAGTTGTGTGGCATTCCATCTTCTCTGCCTACCTTGCAGAGTAAATCAAAAAGATCAATAATAAAAGAGCGCTGAATAATTTGCAAAGAAATAATTGAATATGTTCACCAGCTGGCCAACTGTCTTCTGCAAGTCTTCATCACTGAATCTGGCCAAATAAGCGGTGTGCTGCGCTTCAATCCTCAGCATTGCCGCCTTTGCATAATTGTTGATCATCTGCTTGGCAACGTTAACTGCAAAACAAACATTTGTGCATTGTATTATTTATAATACATTATTTATTGTACTAAGCGCCCTTGACGAGATTTTCTCACCCAAACATTACTATTATTAGTATTATAGTGAGGCGGGTACGGGTACTGCCGCTCCGGGAACCATTTATTGGATAATCTACAGCTCTACCACAGGTCACCCCAAGTGGTTGGCTATGTTTGGTGACCAAGTAGGAGTGCCCGGGGAAATGTGGTGAGAATGGGGTCTTGGCAGCGGATACGTCTGCCCACCAACTGCGCAGCAGGCCGGAACGGGAGAGACTGCTTGAGGGAGACCTTTTGATCTCTCGAGCAGGACTCTCTCAGATCATCGCCTTGCTTCGCAGTGTGAGGGTTCGATTTGAACCGCAGATTCCTACCCACCCCTCATACCTTTTTCCTTCCCAGAACTTCCTCTCCTTCCTTTTCTAAAATGGCCCCCCACACAGCATCCCCAAATATGACATAGGCCCTGAGGGGAACTATTTTCCTCAGAGCCCGCGGGCCGCACGTTGGCCACCCTTGTATTAAACGGATCGCCCGTTTCTGCACAGAGTCGAGGGTATTTTTCAAGTATTTTAGAGCTCCAGACCAGACGTGGCTGCCAAATTCAACCGTGGGGCGCACTTGTGATTTGTACAGGGTTAGCAGTTGTGTACTATTAAAGTATCTGCGGGCCCTGTACAGTACGCCCAGTTTTTGGGAGGCTAACTTTACTTCGATGGAGCCCCCATACCTGATCTGGTCGCTTAGGGTTACACCAAGCATATCAATGGAGGGCCTGTTCGGAAGATTGCTTCCGTTGAAAGAGACTAGATTTTCATTTCGATCCCTTTTAGACGTAATCAGACAAGATTGGGTCTTTGAAACATTAAATTCAACGAGATTATTTTTACCCCAACAGAAAACACTCTCGAGGTAACCGTCCATTCTTTGCTTCAAAGCCTTACGAGCTGTTGGAGTTTGTGAGCCCTTTGGGGGCTTGTCAAACAAAAAGCTATCATGAACTGTACTGTCATCCGCGTAACAATGAATCGGTGCACTTGACAAAAGGTCGTTGATGCGCAACAAAAACAAAGTCGGAGACAGAACCGATCCCTGTGGGACGCCAGCATTTATCGAGTGTGAGGAAGAGGTGAAACCATCGGCTACCATCTGAATCGACCTCTCCCTCAAGAAGTCGGCAATCCACGTACACAACGATGTGGGAAGTCCGTAAGAAGGCAGTTTGTTGACAAGTCCTCGGTGCCAAACCCGGTCAAAGGCCTTGGAAATGTCCAGTGCAACCGTTTGGGTCTCACCGAAACGTTCCAGGCACCGCCCCCAAACATGCGTCACATACGCGAGAAAATCACCGCACGAGCGGTTCCGCCAGAATCCGTATTGACGGTCGTTAATAATTTTGTTCTTCTCGAGGTATGTGAGCAGTTTGTCGTTCACGTTCACGTTACACGTTCCATTACCTTAGACAGAACTGATGTGATCGCTATGGGGCGGTAGTTGGCCGGGTTGGAACGGTCACCCTTCTTTGGAATAGGATGGATAACCGCTTTTTTCCAACCAGAGGGCACAGAGCCAGTCTTCAGGGACATTTTAAAAAGCCTTGTCAAAATTGGAGCTATTTCTGCAGCGCACCTCTGCAGTACCAGGGCAGGTATTCCGTCAGGCCCAATAGCTTTATTAACATCAAGCCCTCGTAAAACATGGAGTACTTCCCGATGCCGGATCCTCAGCTTTTTCATACAAAAACCGCAGTGAGGAACCGACGTCGGGACAGCACCTTGGTCATCAAGGGTTGAGTAATCCTCAAACATTTTACCTAGTAAGTTAGCCTTTTCGGTGGCGGTGTTTGCTAGTGAGCCGTCAGGTCTGGTAAGAGATGACAGACTGGATTTGCAGAAATTGCGACCTATTGAGCCCGCAAGCGACCACAATAGCCTGCTGCCATGCGGGCATGCACCCAGCTTTCTGCCGATCTGCTGGTCGTGCTCGAATTTTGACCTATTTATGATTCTCTTGGTTTCCTTTGCCATTTTGTTGTATGTAAGCTGTTCTGTCTTCGGATGTTCTAGATGTGTTGTAGGCTCGGTAAGCCGCGTTTTTTTGGCACACTGCTTCAGCGCTTGTCGACTGAACCACGGCTTTGAGCCTACACCAGTGTCCTTAACAGTAGATTTGATGAAGCCATCCATCGCGGATGTGATGACTTCACCAATTTCCTGGGCACATCTTAAGGGATCCGAAGTCCGAAAACAGACAGCTGACCACGGGAAAGCATTAAAATGTACCCGCAGACCGAACCAATCTGCTGACATTTATTGCCACACTTTTCTCTTCAGCCTCTCGTTTAGCAGTCTGAAGTTTACAGGGATTGATGTCGACACCAGGCAGTGGTCGGACGATGATGATGTGACTTCAATCTTGTAACCGTGTGGTACAGTAGTTAAAAATAGATCTAACAGATTGGAAGGGTGAGTCTGGACATCAGGAACCCTTGTAGGCTCCTGAACCATTTGCTCCAATCCGTAGCAAAGGGCAAAGGATTCCACTTGTTTTCCAGCCGAGTCTGTTGATCCTGAGAACTTCAACCAAGGTTCGTTTTGAACATTGAAGTCCCACGGGTAGCGGGGCAAGAGGTCATCGATAGTGTCGCTTAAATGTTTGAAGAGCTCGGACGTGTCTGATTCGCTAAGGTTCGGTGAGCGGTACAAACATGCGTAGAATCTTACCGTACTGGCAAGATTGACGCGTACCCACATTACGTCGAATCTGGAGTTTTCCAGATTCAACAGTCGCACACAGTTGATGTCAGCTCGACTATAGAGACAGACACCTCCTTTAGGTCTGAACTTGCTTGCGAGGGTGAAGCCCGGGCAGTCCAGATAGGAGGCGTCTACAGGCTTGGCTATCTGCGTTTCAGACAGGAATAGTAGGTTGGGGCGTTGAGAAAAAAGGTGGTGGTGGACAGAGTTTAAATTGGTATGCAGGCCGCGAATGTTGGTGTAATTCACCAACATTCGCGCAACGTGTTGAAAAATTGTTGGTGTAATTCACCAACAATTTTTGGTCTGCGCCGGGGTCTCCTACTTCTCGCCGCTGTAATGCAGTTAATTTGTGTTGGTTGTGTTGTTATGATTTCATTGTTTGTATTTTTATTTTTATGATAGGATGTGGGGGGAGGGAGGTCTGGGAAGGAAAAGGTATGAGGGGTGGGTAGGAAGCTGGGGATCAGAGTGTCCAAGAGTGATGAACGAATGAATCCAATCCACCCACTGCGGTGCA
Organism: Limnephilus marmoratus; assembly: GCA_917880885.1. Classification (NCBI taxonomy): domain Eukaryota; kingdom Metazoa; phylum Arthropoda; class Insecta; order Trichoptera; family Limnephilidae; genus Limnephilus; species Limnephilus marmoratus. The sequence goes on along the minus strand of OU862928.1, from coordinate 20,463,509 downwards.
AGGCGATGGGCAGGGAGAGTCCGGCTGGAGAGGTCGCCCAATTCGCCCCAAACGCTGCTGCTGGGTCCCCGCCGGTCACGAACCGGCACAACAGCAGCGACAGGGTTTTTACACTCGTTGATGGGGCAGCCCACCCTCAGTCGTGAGCCTGAGGGTCGGGCCCCTGTACTACCGAGCGGCCCGGACAGCGGTAACCGGTTGTAAAGGGTCTCCCTCAACCAGCATCTCCCAATCTGGCCCGCCACGCAGAAGGTGGGCCGACACACCCACCATCAAAACCTGGACAAACATAACCCCAAGAACCCGGGCACCCCTGCTAAGTCACCAAACGTAGCGAACCACTTGGAGTGACCTGTGGCGGAGGTGTTGGTCATCCAATAAATGGTTCCCAGGGCGGCGGTACCCATACCCGCCTACCAAATTGGAATTGTGTGGAGCTAAATTAAAATATATATACAATAGAATTCGGATATAATGAGTTTGCTCATAACGGCTAACCGTTTTTAGCGACGACAATATAAACTTTAGTTAGGTTTTAAATTTAGGTACTAAAAACAATCCGACAACAACTAAAAACAGTACGATTATGTTTTAGGTGACCAACTGCTTAGTGACCTATTTAATGATAAATCGTCCGGTTACAACGACGCGCAATGTTTTGTTTACAAAACCTACGAATCAATACCTCGCCGCCCCGCGTCTCGTCTATTCCCCGCGCCCAGCTACTCCCCGCCCACTAACACCTATCTTTATTAGCAGGCGTAAATCACAGTCGGTGTTTATCATCGGTGAACAGAAAAGCTCAACACAATGAGTTCCGCGAAGCGAAAGTGTTTTTAAATTGAAAAAAAATGTGCTATTTTACACCGTTTAGAAGCTGGTGAATCAAATGTAACCCTCACGAAGGAGTTCTGCATGTCTCATGTAAAAACAAGCTTAGATTATCTGGCCGTTTCGTGCATCGTTCGGTTAATAAGACAAAGTATTGCCGGCCCCTTGGAGGGTCGATATATCCGGATTCTACTGTATCACTCCATTTTTGAAAATGGCAATAATTTCTTAATTCTGTTAAAAATATTGTATTAATTATAGGCTTGTCTGAATTCTCCAGACGAAAAATTTTGAAAATGATACTTCAATTTTTTTTTTCTTCATTTTGCACCAGCTACACTGCCAAAGCAGTTTGTCAGCGGGTCAATTTAATAATATTAATAGACAGCTTCTGGGAGGCTAGCTTGACTGGCTTCTGTGGAGCCCCGCGCCTGAGCTGCTCACTTAGAGTTACACCAAGCGTTGAAGGGCAATAGTTTGTCATTTCGATCCCTTTTAGTCATAATCGGACATGATTGGGTCTTTGAAACATTACATTCAACTAAATTCTTCTTACCCCCAGAGGAAAACTTCCTCGAGGTAACCGTCCATTCCCTGCTTCTAAGCCTTCCGAGCTGTTGGAGTTTTTGTACCCTTTGGGAGCTTGTCAAACAAAAAGCTATCATTGAATGTACAATGAATAGGTGAACACAATAAAAGGTTATTGATGTGCAACAAAAACAGAGGAGACAGAATCGATCCCTGTGGGACGCCAGATATGATAAAATAAGATTTGAGGATACAACCAAACATGACTAAGGATTCTGTATGTTGTGATGGATGATGGTGGCACCACGGGAAAGTCAAACACGATTGATAGCTCCATTGTAACCTCTGCCTCTAGAGTAATGCATAACGGAAAGAGGTTGCAAGGACAGGCCATAAAGCACTGATATTTGATATTTTTGTAAAATTAGCGGTCGCTTACAGTCGGTCTAAACCGTAAATGAGGTTTTGCTATAGTTACGTTAAAATTTCTAGGAATTCAATACATGGACAATCTCCGATAAACAATTATAATAAAAAAACAGCATGTTGTGATATTGGTTTGGGGAGAAATCACTACCTTCTTTCAAGAATTCTTCAGATACATTTTTGGAGTCGACACGGAACAAATGCGGGAATCCTGATTTCTTCACTTTAGAACGAGGCATTGTAGGTTTTATTGGTAGACGACAAAGTCCACAAAACACTGAAACAAGTCCACAAAATACTAGAAAGCAGAACACAGAAAAGTTTTTGTTGTATGCAAAACAAATTTGAATTACGACAATACGACCATAAATATACTAAATACGACTAACTGATTTTTGGCAGTGTTGCCAACAGTTAGCTATACCAAATTGCTAGACATCTTACAAATGTTGCTAGATTGCCAGTTTTTTTTACCCCAAAAAGTTGCTAGAAGTAGCTAAACGTTACAGTAGGTAGATAAGGGAATGTACCCATACTACGTGACCAACTTTTTGCAATTTTTAACCCCCCCCCCCCCCCCGGTGACCAAAAACCTAAGCACTCCGCCGCTCATTTGTACCAAGCGTGGTATTTTGAAGACCCCCCCCCCTAAACGTTTCACGTAGTAAGGGTACGTTCCCTAAGTTACAATAAAATGACAAATTCTGACAATCGTTTTTATTTCCAGGTTTTATATGGATAAAACAAAACAACACAAGGTAGAATAAGAGTACCTAGTGCTTACATTTTGGTTGTATTCTGTCTGTCGTAGCTAGCTAGCGCACAGAACAATATTACAGTGCCACAAAGTTATCTGTTCTGGTGGTGGTGTCGCTAGTTGAGAACAAATATGTCATAGAAATATCAAAGTTTGTGGCTCTGTACTCCAAAAAGGGAGAGCTAGTGCAGCAAGAAACGGGGATTTTCCGGCCAACGCCACTTATACCATAGCGTCTATGACCATAGAGTCGCGTTTGGTTTTTACTTTTTACTGTACGACGTAGCGTTTTATATTCTCTTTGCTCGATAGCCTCACATCTCATGACGAAATCGAAATGTCGAACAATGACGAAAAGTTGCTATAAAAAGTAGCTAAAAAGTTTAGCTACAAGTTTCATTAAAATGTAGCTGTCTGACATCAAATAATAGCTAGATCTAGCTATAAAGTTGCTAAGTTGGCAACACTGATTTTTGGAATAGACAATCGAAAATTTTGTTTTTAATGCCACTACCAAAATATTATTTTCCTCATGCAAACTTCCATAGAATTTTTTTTTTCATTTGAAAAATTTAAGGAGAGGGAATTTATTTTTTCTCTCCTTGCAACTTAGACTGCCGAGTGCAGATGAGCTTCTCCCACACTGTCCCACACGCACACTTCGGAGCGACCGAGTCTCGCGCCACTTCAGGCCGCCGCGCAAAAAAGTAAAGACCCATAGGTTTACAACGCAGTTCACTGTTCGACTTTTCTGCGCGGCGGCCTAAAGTGGCGCGGGACTCGGTAGCTCCAAAGTGTGCGTGTGTGTGGGAGGCGCTATGGACACAGGGTTGCCGATTTGTGGGTGATTCTCCAAATTTCGGGGAATTTTTAAGATTTTTCAAGAATTGGGTATTTTGCGGGGAAAATGCGGGGATTCTGGGCATTTTTTGACTATCCAACCTTCTTGAAAAATATGTATATTCGGTGGAAGATTTCGAAGTTTATTTTATGGCAGCACTGTAACATTTATTTCTAAACAATAATAGTTGGGGGATTCCTAAAGTTCGGGACCCTAACTCGAAGACACATTGAACTTCTACGATAAAAGGATTCCGCTATTCTTGATTTCTCCCATTACGGTCTGAATGTAGATGACGATGCTGAACGTTACTGGGCTTAAGTGTTGTCGTTTTCCAACGCTTCCGTTGTGCAGAAATTTAGTGTTCTTAAATATTTGAAAACAGAAAATAGAAATCGCCTTCATACATAATACTGTGGTAACATTCGTGGCTACACGAGAAGGGTTTAAAAAATGAGGAAGTTTGAATTTTAATCTTTTAAACAAAATGTTAACCAAAAAAAGTATGATGCAGTATTTTATGAAAGGAGGTAACTATTTTACATCACCTGTATGTATGCTTATTTCGTTAATAATCCATTATATGTTGTTAATAAAGTCTTATAATGATGTAAATTGCTTATAAATAAACTTAACTTCAATGTTTAAAATTATTGGTCTCAATATGATATAAAAAATAAATTTTTAAAATAGGTTAAAATTTTATTTTAAGATTAAAATACTATTTTATCTTCTTTTCTTCAACCAAATCTTTTTTGTTTAATTTAAATTACCTGTCTTTTTCAGTTATTGTTTTTCTCCTAGCAGTACCTGGCATACCGTATGTATGATTGATTATATTACCATATTTTTTATGTTTCCTTTTTTTCCTACTAGAAAATTTATCGACACACCGTATTGAATTTTTTTTATATTACATTATTTTTACAATAAAAACACATAAATTTGTCGTAGACCACTTTTATTTTATAAACACTCATTAGTATTTCAGAAGCACCCTTATCTAACGGTCTCTCTTCTCACCCCAGAAACCGGTAGAGTGTTTATAAAATAAAAGTGATCTACAACAAATTTATATGTGTTTTTATTGTAAATTATGGCGAGCCACAAAGTTAATGCTTTTTAAAAATATGACATTATTTTTGTTTCAATATTGGTTATTAGGTCGGCCGGAGCAGACGCTGTCTGTCGCGCTTAATTGTTCCAACGATCGTTTCACGAACATGGCGTCATGGAGTATTGATGAAATGTTTAGGCTAATTGATTATTATCACAATAATAACATATTTAGTTGTGATTTCAGAGTAATGATAATCACACTAATATAATAATGAGGAATGATTTGTATTTTTGTAGTTTGTAACGAATAAACTCAAAACTACTGGATCGATTTCAAAAATATCAATATTCAAAATAATAATTCATATCAATATTGAAGGGTTATTTAAACCTTCTGAAATATTATGGGACTGTTCTTTTTTTACATGAGCTCCACACAGGAGGCCCTGAGGAAAATAATTTCCCCCAGGTCCTATGCCATCTTTGGGGATGCTGTGTGGAGGGTTTTTTAAGGAAAGGAAGGAGAGGAGAGTTCTGGGAAGGAAAATGGTTTAAGTCGGACACATAATGATAATTCATATCAATATTGATGGGTTATTTAAACCTCTTGAAATATTATTGGACTGTTCTATGTGGTAATCTGTAAGTATACCTACCAAAAAAAATTTTTAGTGTAATGATGCTTGGAGTAGAATAGCAGATAATATGAATATTCCACTAACTGAATTTTAAAAAAAGAGTCATTTATGGCTACATACAGAATACATCGCATCGCGCTGTAAAAGTATATTGCAGCGGCTCCGCTGACGTCCATCTCTATCCATCAGAATGAGACACGCCAACGTGTGAACGGTAACCACAAAAATCTGGCCAACACGTTGGCCGAGCGCATTGGGCCAACGTCTACTGGGGCCAAGAGAGTCCAGTACACGTTGGGCCAACGTGTACAGGGCTATTTTGTGTGTTTTTGGCGCTTGCGGCCAACGCTCGCCGACTAGCCGATGGGTGTCGGTTTTTCGTGCACAAATCAAAGGAATTTGTCGCAAGCCACAAACAGCGTTCAGACGTTGGCCGAGCGCTCAGTTACACAGTTACTCACATCAGTTACCCCATATTTATGCATCAGTTCATAAATACGCGTCGGCCGGAGCGGACGCTGTCTGTCGCGCTTAATTGTTCCAACGATCGTTTCACGAACATGGCGTCATGGAGTATAAAAGTTCCTGGGGCGGCGGTACCCATTCCCGCCTCCCAAATTGAAAATATAACAGTATTACAGAATGTGACCTTTGAAAAATTCCAGTTGCCTTTTTGCTAATGACATACATACATTAGCATATAGTAAGGGTGTGTGAGTCTGACCTGAGGGTCGGGATCCCTGGAGCGCACCTCGGCCAGGAACCTCTCCCTCTGCAGGCAGCGAGTGAGCTCGTTGGGCCAACCTTCTTCACCTCCGTTGTTCCCTTCTTCGTCATCTCCGTCTTCTTCAAAATCTGAGTGAACACAATCTTATAAACAACCAACTAATAATCACTTTGGCAAGGATCATTCCAATAAACAATATCTTCCTTTAGCTTCACATCTTCAAGTCCTAACTGCTCCCATCCGTCAGGAGCCAGTGAGACTATAGCATCCCCAATTGGAGTGTGTTGTGAGGCTGAAGGTAGCGGGGAGAGTAAGGAGATGCAGTAGACGTGGATGAGGAAGTACCTGGCTATTCCGATCTGGTCACCAAATAAGACTAAAGCCATTTCAAGCAACGTTTCAATTCCGAATGGTAGTCTTTCACAAGGGCAATACTGAGAGCATCTTCCACTCTTAATAAGTCAAGTATGTCTAATACGTCATACATAGCCAGAAGATGTCGATGGCAGTATATTTCAGTGATTTTGAATATTTTTCAGTGGTACCCATTTTATGCAGTACATCTTTAGGCAAAATACAGTTATATCAGCATTTACCACTTTTCCTGAGAGTCTCTAATGCAGAGGATTGAGTTAAAAGTTTTTTTTATTAAAAGAAATATAATATTTCGCTTTTCGAGTTGTCAAACTCATTCGGTTTCTTTGCTTATTTTTACTAAATTCATCTGAGAGAATGATCTCTCTACCTCTGCAATAGAATGTGGCAGTGAAAGGCAAGTTAAAGCAAGAGTACTTATATCTTGGTATGTGTTGTCACTGGAAGAATTGTTATGGTAAGCCCACACTGCGGCCAACGTTCCAACTTCAAACGTTTGGACGATCGTGTGGAGGGGTGTTCGTGCGTTGGAAGTTCGAGTTGGAAGGTTGGAGTTCGCGTTGGCCCGGGATCGCCTTCGAGGCGATCTCGACGGCCAACTCACACGAACCAGCCTGCCGCAGCTGTCCACAACGTGCCGCGTACTATTAAAATGACTATATTATTACGAAGATTGGTATAACAATTGTTTGAAAACATGTCGTGTATATAAGTATATGATTCTACGTACGTAATAATTGTAGGCAACTGAAAAAGATACAGCGTAGCTACAGCTGTTTCATGTCCGCCATTTTGGAGTACGGAATTCGGGGTTGGAGGGTTGGCCGCAGCGACCACACGATCGGCCAACCTTCCAACTCCGAACTAAGTTCGGAGTTGGAAGGTTGGCTTCAGTCTGGACGTAGCATTATAAAACAATGAAGAAAAGTTGCTATAAAAAGTAGCTAAAAAGTTTAGCTACAAGTTTCATTAAAATGTAGCTGTCTGACAACAAAAATAATAGCTAGATCTAGCTATAAAGTTGCTAAGTTGGCAATACTGCCTCTTGCCCATTTTGCATATGGCGGCCGTCGAAACCGGAAGACCGGCCAATTTACACGACTCATCCATCCAGTTATATTATATACAGTTTGCCAAATAAGAGTAGAAAATATATGAGGGCGCCACTGTTGATCAAATGACAATACTAAACCCATAACTCTTGGTGTTAAAGTAACCTACATTTTTATAAAAAAATAAAAAGGCATAATAGTGGAAAAAATATTTTTTCATTGCAGTATAAATACCCGCCGATCTCAAAATTAGAATTGCATATAGGTATAATATTATTATACCTTTGCAATTTTGTGTTAAGTAACATAATGAACAATAACTATAATGTAATAAAATGTAAAGCACAGTTTAGAAATTGCTCACATTTATTTAATACTAGATAAAGTACCTAGCGTTGCCTGGGTTTTAGATCATGTCTCTAATTTTAGATCTGAATATATTTTACTCATTCAGATCTAAAAGTAGTGTACCATTAGAGATTCTTCCTTTCTATCTGTTGTTAAATTCAAATTTATGTTAAATTAAATTAAAGCAAATCGCTTTATAAATCACCTTTTAATCAAATTTATGTCATGAAGAAAAAATGTTTTTTAAAATGTGGTTTACTGTGTTCTATACATTCAGTGTAATTGTAATTAAAAAAAATATTTGACAGTTAAATTGGTGTTGCCAGTCTACAAATTTAGTAGTTCAAGTTTTTATATTTTCTACTCTTTTTTGACAGACTATACATCTATGTTTATGTATATTTCTATTGACTCCAGATACGAATATCTACAGCCTGTATGTCTGACGAATATCTACAGCGCATATGTTTAACTAATATCTACGAACTTCAGAGTGTTGATTAATATCTACAGAGCGTAGGTTGAACTAATATCTACAGAGCGTAGGTTGGACTAATCAGCTAAATGTGCCCAATAGTCCGATATTAGGGATTTTTACATAAATACTTACATAAATTAAGTTTTTTAAACTGCATACGCAATATTACGTTATTCTAATATGCTATACATAATTGCAAATCCAACCTCTGCCAGTGCTGTAGATATTCGTCAACACTTTGGTTCTCATATAGGTATATTAGTTCGATTTTTTCAGTTTTTGGAATTCCTGTAGATATTAGGGAGGCGTCTACTAATATCTACAGGAATTCCAAAAACTGAAAAAATCGAATTAATATCTATGAGAACCAAAGTGTTGACGAATATCTACAGCTCAAACTGCTGACTAATATCTATGGGAACCAAAGTGTTGACGAATATCTACAGCACTGGCAGAGGTTGGATTTGCAATTATGTATAGCATATTGGAATAACTTAATATTGCGTATGTAGTTTACAAAACTTAATTTATGTATGTATGTATGTAAAAATCCCTAATATCGGACTATTGGACACATTTAGCTGATTAGTCCAACCTAAGCTCTGTAGATATTAGTTCAACCTACGCTCTGTAGATATTAATCAACACTCTGAAGTTCGTAGATATTAGTTCAACATATGAGCTGTAGATATTCGTCAGACATACAGGCTGTAGATATTAGTAAAGCAAGGATCATACTGAGCAGACGCAACGCCACGCAACGTTCCTGTACCGTTCACACTGGCCAGACGTACGTACGCGTCGCTGTGACCACGTGACAAGGGGTCTGTGGTTGTGCGCAGGCGCGTTTGATTTGACACATTTGACATTTATTTTTTAGGTTATGTTTATGTGATTCTCTTAGCAGATGACAGCTTTGCCATATCTTGAAAGTGAATTTGAAGATGATTTGCTACGATTATTATTGTTAAATCAATATTCTCGTAAAAAGAAAAAAAGTGAGAAGTATTTGGGTCCACAACATTAACAAACAAAGACAAATGTTTGGAGAGTTCCATACTTTAGTAAAGGAACTAGAATCTGATGACGGACGATTCTTCATGTACTTCCGTATGAGTAAAGTGGTATTTGAAGAGCTTCACAGCATAATTGAATTATTGAATATGACATAAAAAAAGAAAACACACATCTTCGAAAGTCAATTGGGACCAGAAAAAGATCTAAAGTTTGATTGACATTCATTATAGGGGTATAATATTGAAAATCATGCCATAAATGGCTGAAATTTCTTCCTAAGTTGCACTGCGTATGCAGAATCTCTATAATCCTGTAATTTGATTTTATAAATAACTTCGTGCCGTCTAAAAGCTTCAATAAACTGTTCGTCATCCATTTTTTAATAATATCTGTCAAAAAAACAACCATAGATATAGCGAAACAACGTTAGATGCTCAGATAACACCAAAAAGATGTAAAATCATCTCGTAGTAGGCGTGACCATACCCCCTCCACCTTCCACATGGCCCACGCCGATCTGGCTGCGGCAGGTCCGCGTAGCGTAGGGGGCGTCGGTTTGCATTGCGTGGGGCCACCGCCATCTTTATTTACAGGCCGTGCTGTAGAAAACCAACTGACATTCAAAGAGTCCTGTTTTTGGGACTTCGTGATAGCTTTTTTCTATGCGCCAGTATGGAAATTGTAGGCGCCCGGAGAGTGTGTGCTACTGGTTGAGCAGTTTTTTTTAACATTTTTCATCACGTTTCTGCAATATTTATTCTTCTTTTTGTAAAACAATACGTTGGTGGTGATATACGATCGTTAAGATAAGACATTTTAAATATATTTACGGTTTTAACGTAGTAATAATGAATAATAATGCTTTCAACAATTTTTCATAATGGCGGATGATGGCTTAGCTTTGGAGCTGTATCGATTCTAATTACAAATTGTGTAATTTACTATATAATATAATATAATCTACATAATTATTGTACTATGTAATAACATGTGTAGAGCCTTCTGAGAGAATAATGGAGTAATTAATCCATAAGCCGCCACGTTTATACAGTTTATAGTGGGCACTTGGAAATGACACTTCGTTTCAACTTGATTGTTGATTTGTTTTCAAAGTTAAATTTGATTTTTTTTTTACATGAGCTCCACACAGGAGGCCCTGAAGAAAATAATTTCCCTCAGGGCCTATGTCATCTTTGGGGATGCTGTGTGGAGGGTTTGTTAAGGAAAGGAAGGAGAGGAGAGTTCTGGGAAGGAAAAGAGTTTAAGGCGTGGGTAGGAATCTGGGGTTCAGTGAGTCCTGGTCATCTGCCTCCAAGACCTAGACAAATCTAAATCACCAAACGTAGCGAACCACTTGGGGTGACCTATGGCAGAGGTGTTGGTTATCCAATAAAGGTTCCCTGGGCGGCGGTACCCATTTCCGCCTCCCAAATTTATTGTATTTGTTTTGAAAATACGTAATATATTTATTAGTGAATATTACAATCGTATTTCTTCAAATAAAAAAAGTAATACAAGAAAACTTAAAACATATTTGTAGTTAGTTTGTACCTGAGGACCTCAGATATTTGTGTGGTGGGTCCCCTTCAATGTTCCTACTTCCTACCCATATACATATAATGTATTGAAAATAATTGTTTTGTTTATATTGTAATAAAACATATACTTCCACAAATAATTCTTTTACTATTTATCCATGAAATTCTAAAATTAATTAAATATGAAATATAATAATAATAATATCATTATTTGGAAAACAAACACCATGACTTCACTTCAATTGAAATCAACATTTTCTATTAGAACCTTTAAAATCAGAGCTGGAATGATGTTTTGCTTCTTGGGGAAATAGGCCTCTTTACTTTGAAATTTGATTTCCCGCCAAGTCTACAGCACGGCTTGTAAAATAAAGATGGCGGTGGTGGGGCTAGTATGTTTCTAAAGCACCCGTTTCCATAGAAAATGTGTGGATGGTAAGCAGTCCAGATATGGAGACGTCTACCCACTAGCGATGTGTCAGTTCAGCTGGAATGGGCTCATGTGATCCGCTCCTTTGCGGGAAGCGGTTCCTACTCCCACTCCTTTTTCAAATCGACTACTCCCAGAGAACCCGGCCCAGTCCCAGTACTCTCCGCATCCAAATAAATCCGGCGGTAATCCGGCGGTCCGAGCAACTCAACGCCGAAGCGCGAAAACCGCACTCGAATACAAGTCCCGGGTTCCTTTAAACCCAAGCGCCTTGTTCCAAGCTACGTGAATCGCGACACAATCCATTCATTCCGCCCACTCCCGGACTCGCGCGAACGCCGCGAACATACATTCCTGACTCACCCCGTGGCCGCCGGCTTGCTCCGCGATCCACGGTCCGGCGTCACTCACCATTCCACTCATGAGTCGCGGGTCTCGGTGAGTTCCCGACACTCCCCGCTACCCGCGGCCGGCCAACTATGACACTGCTGGGCGCTGGGCGTTCATTCGATCGCTGTTCGTTGATCGACACACGTGCGTGACCGCTTCGGCTAGACACGGAATAGTTTTTAATTAGAGCGTCTTATCTGCAGAGCGATTTCCTAATTATTGTGATACGAGATCGATCTCGTACGAGATGTGCTGTCAGATTTGTGCATAGATTTCTGCAATTTTGTGTAATTTTCTATGGTTGTCGAAATGTCAATTGCCTTTTCAATGCTAATTTCGCCGGTTTTCAGTAGTTTAAAACACGAAATACTGTAAGAATGCACGATTATTTATCCACTAATGTATGTTTAAAGTTGTATACCGAGGATTTGAGGTTTGCAAAATTTCGTTTCAATTCAAATTCGCATGAATTAGGTAGTTTGTCAAAATTAACCTAAAAACCTATTTTTTGTACGTAAATAGTTGTTTCTTGTACTAATTTTTAAAATGAAGTGTAATTTCCATAATCTTCGCCTAAAAGTGCGGCGGTTAGCGGTTTTTTCGTCCCCAAATATTCAATTGTTCTACAGATGTAGATTTGCCATCGAAATATGTATTAAGCTCCTATTTCTTCAACAGATGTCTAGTAGGAGCCGTGCGACGAGCGGGAAGCTGGAGATGATGATTAGTCGACTGGAAGAGAGACCGACAATGACTTCGGGGCGGTAGCAGGGAAACGATGGCCGCATCAATAACGAATCGGCGTGGTCTTCCCTGGCATTCGACCTGAATGCTATGGAGCTGGGGTGCAGAGTGGCGACAAGTGGCAATAGGTATGCACTCATTATATTATTACCACTGTTATATTTCTATTATTGCAACGAGGTACGGACTTCAATTGGATTACGGATTGAAATAAAAAAAATTATATTTACATTTTTTATTGATATAATTTGAATTTTATTATATTTTCTGTAGTACAAAAATGTCTCTTTATTTCAGACGTGGAGGGATCAGAAAAATGGCATAAAAAAAAAGCATCTGGCTTGCGATCGGTGATGATGAAGAGCGGAGGTGGCCCCAGCCAGGCACAGCCCTTGACTCCGTTGGAGAAAAGGGTCCTAGACATCATTGCGGCCGAGGCAGTATATGGACGTACTGCCATGGAGTCCGTACCTGTAAGTTAACTAATTATTACTGTCATATGGAAGTATTTCACCATCCTCTTGATAGCTTACCCATAGGCCATAGGAATATGTATATTTTCGAATTCCAATTTAAGATTTATTTCCTTATAAAGTCGGAGCTTACTATTCTATACCTACTCGAACTTGAGAACGGTGACTACAAATCGAATAAGTTAGCCAAGTTTTCTACCTATAGCGAAGTATTTATTCATTATTTATTAGTATATATTATCTTACTGATAAGCTATCAAGAGGATGATGAAATACCCCCTAAGTAAGTTATTATGAAATGACTTGATGGTTAGACAGTTAGTAAAGTATCAATGGTTCCTGCTTTTAGTTGCAAATTGTTTAGAACTTCATTGTTGATATCATTCATCGACGTGCAATATAAAAATACTATGTGACCCGGTCACGCAATGCTGTGGCTAACGAAACACAACGCCATTACCCAACCTTTATAACCAACGCCATCTGTTAATTTGGATACATATCAAATCCACACCGCCCGCTTGCCAGCCTGCTCCCTTTATATATTATATTATTACAGCACCCTTGAGGTGATTTTTCACAAAAACAGCGCTATACAAATCATTCAATTATTATTGTATCAACCAATTTACACAAAACCTTGATGCCTAAACCTACCTCATGAATCACTCTATCTATTGGTGAAAACCTCATGAAAATCCATTGCGTAGTTTAAAAGATCTAAGCGTACTGAGAGCGGGAGCGACTTTGCTTTATACTGTGTAATAGATAACTGCTTGTGGTATATTTGGTGCAGCTTTCAAAGAGAATACAAGGGTGTGCATTGCTCAGATACAAGATAAGCTAATACCTTTCGACTGTTGTTGAAGATTGATTTCATAGTGGAAACAAGTACACCACCATCATCACCACTACCGGAGGTGGAACACTTACTACAACTGGAAGTGGAGTACGTGGCACATGTCTCGTAGAGGCAGTCCCGCTTGCAAGTAACCGTAAGTACTAAAGCACTGAAATACTAAGTAGTGGAGAGTGTTTGGAAATACTTTAAAATGGTATGTGACAAATAACAAACGTTAAAATATTTATTGACTATTTTGTTTCAGCGAATAGAAAGGCGCTCTCCGTAGAAGAGCGTTTGATATTGTTAGAGGAATAAAGAGAGGCGAGAGAGGTGAGGTGCGAGGCAAGAGAGGAGAAGCGGCTCCGCCTGGAAGAGAGGAGGGAGAAGAGAGAGGAGAGGCAAGAAGAGAGGCGAGAGAGAGAGAGAAGAGAGGAAGCTCAGCCTAATGGAGAGTTGGCTGATAATGCAGGTAATTTTAAATGAATGTTTGCAACCTTTGAAAGATGATTAGATAATAAAGATGATAAATTTATAAAAATGCGCTTATACATTTTTATATAAATTGGTGACAATCCTACACCTAGCAATTTGACCTTGTTATCATCAAGGTTGTTGTCATCTGCATGGAGTCCTTCAGCAATTCGCCTCAAATTATCTTCGACACCCAAGTCTGCTGATTCTGGCATTTATAATTTTAATAGTCATCAGGGGAGTATAATGAAGTACCCGATGCTTGAGTATACAGCTTCTTAGGAGTGTCCCGAGTGTTAGCGTGGTTCCGAGGTAAGATTCTTGACTCACAATCCGAAGGTCACAGGTTTGAACTCGGCGTGCGCAAATAATTTTATTTTTATTTTTTTTTACATGACCTTCAGGGTCTGTGTCATCTTTGGGGATGCTGTGTATAGGGTTTTTTTAAGGAAAGGAAGGAGAGGAAAATTCTGGGAAGGAAAAGGGTTTAAGGGGTGGGTAGGAATCTGAGGTTCAGTGTGTCCTGGTCATCCGCCTCCAAGACATAGACAAACCTCACCCCATGAACTCGGGCACCTCTGCTAAATCATCAAACGTAGCGAACCACATAGATTTGTGGTGTTTCACAATTAATTAACCTTTAACTATGGACGTCGGGTCTCAGAGGCCCAACCCCTTCTTCAATTTCTCGGAATAAACACCTTCCCCGCGCGTGCCATCCCCGCGCGTCTCAGTAGCTTCAGTTTTAGTTGTGTTATGACCAAGGAGGGAGAAGGTCGCGTCATCCGGCACTTATTACGTGAGTAATAATCATTTAAAATTTGATCAGGGCCTGGGAGACCCGTTGACTATAATTTCAAAATTTCAAAAAGTCAAGAAAAAAAGTCAAAATTTCAAAAAGTCATAAGTTTTTTTTATGACTTTTTGTTACTGTTTCTTTTATAAGCTAGGAAAAATTATTGGTTTTGATTTTTGTAATACCTACTATAATTAAGGAGCCTTAATATGATCTCAAGTCAATTAAGACTGAAAACTGACTAGGTTTGTTAAATTTGGAGATAATTATTAAAATATGAATAAAAGTTGATTATTTTTATTACTCGATCTTTTATTTATAAATACTTTATACATATAAACTCCTTGCTAAAGTCAGATTGGTCCAGGTTTGAAAATTAGAAGAATTTTATGAAAGGGTCTGTGTGACCCGACGTCCATGGGAGTGTGATTTTTTTTTCACGTCCATAGTTAAAGGTTAATTACAAATAATATATAGTATTTGAGGCATGTTCCAGAGTGGAAGATACTCTCAGTATCGCCCTGGTGTAAGACCACCATTCAGAATTGAAACGTTACTTGAAATGGCTTTAGCTGTGTTTGGTGACCAGATCTGAATAGCCAGGTACTTGCCCACTTTCCTCTTCCCCATCTTCTTCCCCTCCCCGCTACCTTCAGCTTCACAACATACCCCAATTGGGGATGCCATAGTCTCACTGGCTCCAGACGGGAGCTGTTCGGGATTATTGTGCGGTATTCATATAAAAAAAAGACCAAAGTAATGCTCAATGCATTTCCAGGCCTTGCAATGTATATTCTGTATATGTGGATTTTTGCATACCGGGAACTGCATTTAAAAGTGGCATTATCATGTACGGACGCAGTAGAAATGCCTTCGATGCATCCTACCACTCCTGGGGTCCTAGCATGGTTGATCGATATAGGTTTTATCGAAAATGTCGGTAACTTGCCGTCGCTCCCGAGCACGACTGCAGGCCGCTAACGAACAAATGACACTTCACAACGACTAGGGGTTTCTATTTTATTTCACTTGAACTATTATTTATTCGTTAGCGGCCTGCAGTCGTGCTCGAGAGCGATGACAAGTTACCGACATTTTCGATAAAACTTATATCGATCGACCATGCTAGGTACCCTGGAAATTGAAATTTTTCATTAAGTCTAAAATAAATAACAATACATAATATATTATACAACTAATGAGGTATATTTTATTTGTTTCAGAATCACACACCGTACACCATTTTTGGGATTTGCAACAAAATATATTTTTTACTAAAACATACCCTTTCTTTAACTTTATTTTGTTGTATGTTTACATACTCTCTATGTACTCTGCCAATAAACTATCCAATAGGGATGCAATAAGGACACAACTGGACTGATATGACGACTAACAGCCATTTGCTATACACAGCTGTGTGTAGCATAATTACATGAATCTACAAATTCTTTAAAGGATAAGCAAACACTTCTTTAAAATTACTACTCTCCTCCAGGCAGAGGTCCTTTTCCTCTCTCTTCTCCCACCTCTCTTCTAGACGAAGCCATCTTTCCTCTCTTGCCTCTCCCCTCACCTCGCTCGCCACTCTACTTTCCTCAACCAACAGGAAACACTCTTCTGTGGAGAACTTTTCTATTAGCTGAAACAAAATAATCAATAATTAATTATTTTAATATTTGTTATTTGTCTCAATCCATTTTTTTAATATTAATTCCAAACTCTCATTATTATTTCAGTGCTAAAGTACTTTCTTTTTACATTAACTCCACACAGGAGATCCTGAGGAAAATTATTTCCCTCAGGGCCTATGTCATCTTTAAAGATGCTGTGTGGAGGATCTTTTTGAGGAAATGAAGGGTTTGAAGAGACCCATGTTGTAGGAGGGGGGAAACACAGAAGCCGGCAAATCGTTCCACAGCCGAGCCGTTGAACTCAAAAACGAGTCATAGAAACGACCCGTTCTCATGTGACTAATGTAAACCGTGTACAAATGTGGGGCGCGTGTTTCCCGACTATGCACTGGTGCCGAGGGGATCAATGACGCTAGTTCATTTTCTTCCATTGTAATACTGATAGAACAAGGACAGCTTTCCCACCTGACGCCTGTGCTCTAAAGATTGCAGTCCGTCTGTTAAGACGGGAGAATCTATCAAACAGACCGCCCGTTTCTGCAAGAGTCAAGGGTTTTTTTTAGGTATTTTGGAGCTCCAGACCAGAGGTGGCTGCCTAATTCAACTGTGGGGCGCACTTGCGATTTGTACAGGGTTAGCAGTTGTGTACTATTAAAGTATCTGCGGGCCCTGTACAGTATGCCCAGTTTCTGAGAGGCCAATTCTGGTTTCGATGGAGCCCCCGTATTTCAAATACCCTTACGGGCATTTGAAAGAGGGACTGCCTCATCGGTGCTTGGAACATGGGACGTTAACTTGCTCCATTTCCAGTGATGATGATGATGGCGGAGTCCTCGATTCCAATAGGAAACGAAACTACAACAACTTTCAGGGAATAAGGGCATACTGTACAGGGCCCGCAGATACTTTAATAGTTCACAACTGCTAACCCTGTACAAATCGCAAGTGCGCCCCACGGTTGAATTTGGCAGCCACCTCTGGTCTGGAGCTCCAAAATACCTAAAAAAAAACCCTTGACTCTTGCAGAAACGGGCGGTCTGTTTGATAGATTCTCCCATCTTAACAGACGGACTGCAATCTTTAGAGCACAGGCATCAGGTGGGAAAGCTGTCCTTGTTCTATCGGTATTACAATGGAAGAGGAACTAGCGTCATTGATCCCCTCGGCACCGGTGATAGTCAGGAAACACGCGCCCAACATTTGTACTATGTTTGTACTACACACGCCCAAAGTTTGTTATTTGTCACATACCATTTTATAGTATTTCAGTGCTTTAGTACTTACGGTTACTTGCAAGCGGGACTGCCTCTACGAGACATGTGCCACGTACTCCACTTCCAGTTGTAGTAAGTGTTCCACCTCCGGTAGTGGTGATGATGGTGGTGTACTTGTTTCCACTATGAAATCAATCTGCAACAACAGTCGAAAGGTATTAGCTTATCTTGTATCTGAGCAATGCACACCCTTGTATTCTCTTTGAAAGCTGCACCAAATATACCACAAGCAGTTATCTATTACACAGTATAAAGCAAAGTCGCTCCCGCTCTCAGTACGCTTAGATCTTTTAAACTACGCAATGGATTTTCATGAGGTTTTCAC
The DNA here is from genome assembly GCA_917880885.1 of Limnephilus marmoratus. Taxonomy (NCBI): domain Eukaryota; kingdom Metazoa; phylum Arthropoda; class Insecta; order Trichoptera; family Limnephilidae; genus Limnephilus; species Limnephilus marmoratus. The sequence goes on along the minus strand of OU862928.1, from coordinate 20,445,513 downwards.
CAATAGATAGAGTGATTCATGAGGTAGGTTTAGGCATCAAGGTTTTGTGTAAATTGGTTGATACAATAATAATTGAATGATTTGTATAGCGCTGTTTTTGTGAAAAATCACCTCAAGGGTGCTGTAATAATATAATATATAAAGGGGGCAGGCTGGCAAGCGGGCGGTGTGGATTTGATATGTATCCAAATTAACAGATGGCGTTTGTTATAAAGGTTGGGTAATGGCGTTGTGTTTCGTTAGCCACAGCATTGCGTGACCGGGTCACATAGTATTTTTATATTGCACGTCGATGAATGATATCAACAATGAAGTTCTAAACAATTTGCAACTAAAAGCAGGAACCATTGATACTTTACTAACTGTCTAACCATCAAGTCATTTCATAATAACTTACTTAGGGGGTATTTCATCATCCTCTTGATAGCTTATCAGTAAGATAATATATACTAATAAATAATGAATAAATACTTCGCTATAGGTAGAAAACTTGGCTAACTTATTCGATTTGTAGTCACCGTTCTCAAGTTCGAGTAGGTATAGAATAGTAAGCTCCGACTTTATAAGGAAATAAATCTTAAATTGGAATTCGAAAATATACATATTCCTATGGCCTATGGGTAAGCTATCAAGAGGATGGTGAAATACTTCCATATGACAGTAATAATTAGTTAACTTACAGGTACGGACTCCATGGCAGTACGTCCATATACTGCCTCGGCCGCAATGATGTCTAGGACCCTTTTCTCCAACGGAGTCAAGGGCTGTGCCTGGCTGGGGCCACCTCCGCTCTTCATCATCACCGATCGCAAGCCAGATGCTTTTTTTTTATGCCATTTTTCTGATCCCTCCACGTCTGAAATAAAGAGACATTTTTGTACTACAGAAAATATAATAAAATTCAAATTATATCAATAAAAAATGTAAATATAATTTTTTTTATTTCAATCCGTAATCCAATTGAAGTCCGTACCTCGTTGCAATAATAGAAATATAACAGTGGTAATAATATAATGAGTGCATACCTATTGCCACTTGTCGCCACTCTGCATCCCAGCTCCATAGCATTCAGGTCGAATGCCAGGGAAGACCACGCCGATTCGTTATTGATGCGGCCATCGTTTCCCTGCTACCGCCCCGAAGTCATTGTCGGTCTCTCTTCCAGTCGACTAATCATCATCTCCAGCTTCCCGCTCGTCGCACGGCTCCTACTAGACATCTGTTGAAGAAATAGGAGCTTAATACATATTTCGATGGCAAATCTACATCTGTAGAACAATTGAATATTTGGGGACGAAAAAACCGCTAACCGCCGCACTTTTAGGCGAAGAATATGGAAATTACACTTCATTTCAAAAATTAGTACAAGAAACAACTATTTATGTACAAAAAAATAGGTTTTTAGGTTAATTTTGACAAACTACCTAATTCATGCGAATTTGAATTGAAACGAAATTTTGCAAACCTCGAATCCTTGGTATACAACTGTAAACATACATTAGTGGATAAATAATCGTGCATTCTTACAGTATTTCGTGTTTTAAACTACTGAAAACCGACGAAATTAGCATTGAAAAGGCAATTGACATTTCGACAACCATAGAAAATTACACAAAATTGCAGAAATCTATGCACAAACCTGACAGCACATCTCGTACGAGATCGATCTCGTATCACAATAATTAGGAAATCGCTCTTCTGGTATCGTTAATCAACGGGTGACGTGCATTATAAAATAATAGTTTATAGTAAAGCATTACAGCTTATTAATTTACTTATTTAAATTCTCAATAAAAGACCGTGCAGTGTAGATACATTGAATGTACCTACATTGCACGGGTGACGGGTCCTTGTTCTCGTACGGGTCTTGTCCGACTCCGGGGTTCTGAGTTCTCGTGTGGGTTCTACGAGTAGGTCCTGGTTCCGAGTTCTTTGAACCCGTGCGTCCCGTTTCGGTGCGCCGCAACAATACCCAGTGCCCAGTCCGCACCTAAGAACTCGGACCCGGGACCTGCTCCTAGAACTCGTGTACTTTTAAAAGGAAGCAAGTCTCGGAGGCTTCCGGAAAAATGCAGAACTTACCCACCTCTACTACCCACGCGGCGTGGCGTTGCGTGGGCTCAGTGTGGCCTTACCTTAACTGGAGTCGATATTAGTAGACGCCTCCTTTCTATTCATGATTGGTTTGTTTATGATTTATGCTCTATTCTCTATGGGCTGCGAGCCCGGCTGTTAGTGACTGAGTGACAGCAGCTGTCACTGTCAGTTCTCGTATTAATATATTTCAAACGTCACTTCAAACAAATTCCTCATCGTCCTCATCGAACCCACTTCTAAATAGAACCTCGCGAGGTTGGACCGTATCCAATTTCGACTATCGGAGCAATGCGTTCTTCCCCAATTAACGTTTTACAAGTGCAAGCTCCTCTTCATTTCAGAAGACAGTTCATGGCTGACAAGTTTTTATTTAAATGCATATGACTAATCACCCACTGATAGACAAAATTAGTACACTCACTGCTCAAGTGGAATCACTTCCATATTGGAGGAACAAATCAACCCCTCTTCTTGTTAAAAGCCTCCACACCAGGGGCGCAAATCTTGGCTTTAACCTTGAAACTGACAGTAGTGGACGAAATTCTTATAGATAAAGTCAGATTTTATTATAGATATTTCATTTAAAAATCGTTTACAGGAATTCCAGAGGTGGAAAAATGATTAATTTTATACAAAACCGGGACCAGCTCATTTTACACTAAAAAAAAAAAATTTTTACCCCAGTAGATAGGTAATAATTAGATGTAATCAATTCCGTGAGCGGAAATTGAAAAAAAGGGAGGAATGCAGATCCGGGCACAGTTTGGAAATTTAATAAAAAGGCACTTTGTAGATGAGAAAAGTGTGGAAAAGCAGAATAAAACAAAAATTAAGGCGCGCTCGGCAAAATTGAGGGAGATACAACCGTTCATAGTATTTAAAATTTCACTTTACAAACTGATATTGACAGTTCGCCCGCGTCCGCCCGCCATTTTTTTTATAACCTAATACGCTAAACATGGTTTGTGATAGAAAAGAAAGTGCCCCCTTCGTAGCGCCTGCTCGCGTCACGGCAAAAAAACATCCCAGTTTTCAAGTGGTTTAGCGGCTACGCTAGGTTTGTGTAATATGGTTTGTGATTTTGGCGTACTATTAATTCTGTATTAGGTCTGGGATCCAACATAAGCAATGAAAACATGGCGAACGAACTGTCAATATCAGTTCGCGAAGTGAATTTTTAAATACTTTGAACGGTTGTATCTCCTTCAATTTTGCCGAGCGCGCCTTAATTTATTTTTTATTCATCTTCTCCACACTTTTCTCATCTAGAAAGTGCCTTTTTATTAAATTTCCAAACTGTGCCCGGATCTGCATTTCACCCGAAAAAAATGTATATTATCGTTAATTTCTTAAATTTAAGAATACGAAAATGTCATTTTTCAAAGTGCAAAAGCGGTAATATGCACTTTTTCACGAAAAAACACTTTGCAGAAGTTGAATAATTGTTAGAATTACGTATTTCGGAAACTTTTTGCATTGGGGGGAGGCGGAAAATGATGCATTTTAAATTTCAATTGCGTAAAATCAAAATTCACTTCGCGTCCTCGAAACTGACATGGCGCGGCCGATCTGTCACACAAGCCCGCTAGACAAACCCTGCGTAGCCAGACAAACCATTTAAAAACGTAGGCTGTTTTTTAAAGTAAAGATAACAACATGGAAGTCATTGAAAAATGACATTTTTAAATTTAAGAAATTGACGATAATATACATTATTTTCAATTTCCGCTCACGGAATTAATTACATCTAATTATTACCTATCTACTGGGGTATATATTTATTTATTTTTGTCCAAAATGAGCTTGTCCCGGCTTTGTATAAATTTACCTTAAAATCAAAATTCACTTCGCATCTTCGGGAACTGACATGGCGCGGCCAATCTGTCACACAAGCCCGCTAGACATACCCTCCGTAGCCAGACAAACCATTTAAAAATGTAGGCTGTTTTTTAAAATAAAGATAATATTCACAAGCCCACTAGACAAACCCTGCGTAGCCAGACAAACCATTTAAAAACGTAGGCTGTTTTTTAAAATAAAGATAACAACATGGAGGTCATTGAAAAATGACATTTTCGTATTTTTAAATTTAAGAAATTGACGATAATATACATTATTTTCAATTTCCGCTCACGGAATTAATTACATCTAATTATTACCTATCTACTGGGGTAGGTATATATTTTTTTTTGTCCAAAATGAGCTGGTCCCGGCTTTGTATAAATTTACCCGTTAATCTTTAATGTCACAGCTGTATGACGCTTTAGCCATGTTTCCTTTCCAGTGTCGATATTCTTTTTCAAACCATTTTTCAATTCATCGAATTCACCGAACCAGTGCTTTTGTGTGCTATTATTGATTGTCTTTCTGAAAATAAAAATAATTTAAACATGTACCCCCGAGTTATCATTTTTCAAGCAGAAAAATGTAAATTTGTTGTAGAAAACCATAATCATTATTTGAAAATGTTTTCCTTTTATAAGGAGTTCATATTTCAAGCATTTTAGGTTTTTTACTAACGCTTAAATTTTTGATTTCCTCAGGATAACAGGTTTCCATCTGACAAAGCTCCCTGCTGAGAAAATGAGCTGTAAAAATTATATAAAGCTCATTCCCTCAGGCTACGAACGCACAGGCAGGTGGCTGGCTTAGCGCCTAGAGCCTGGTGGCTTGCACTCTGGCTACTTGCTAGGATACATGGTGGCCGCACTGAAGGTGGTTTGTGTGGTGGGTCGCTAGGTGCCTTGGTCATTTGCTTGTCGGCACGTTGACGAGATGTCACTTTCAAAAATAGTTCTAAAACTGCTACTTACAGAAAATTCATATTTTAAAATATTCCATTTCACGGTCTTATCCATCATGCTGGGTTCATGACATAAATAAGTCACGGTCAAGCCATGGGGAGTTAAATGTTCTGTATAAACGATGTAGATTTTTAAACAGTGCATTACAAACCAGAGAAATTTTGTTGAATTATTTCAACGGAATTGGATTGATTACCTGGCAGAACAACTCATTGCCTGAAAACATAATCCAACGCCATAACCATAATATACATTCATAACCATGTATGTTTTTGGATTTTCACGGCCAAAAGTATTTTCGTTATTTGTTTTTGGGGTGTTATGCCGTGTTACGCCATCTCCTTCTTTAGTCAACTTTTCGGGCAGCGTTACAGTGTCCATCATCAGGGCAGATGAGCTGCAACACGGCATAACACCCCAAAAAACAAATAACGAAAATTCATAACCATAATTAACTTCTCAATGTAAAAAAAAATCTCATCATAAATAAATTACTTTACAAATCATCTTTTTCTACTTCGATTGCTACCTCTTCCTATAGTTTGCATTTATATGGAGCTTTTTTATTAGCTGGATTCAACATCATAGACAAGGTTCTCTTTTTAAAACTGATGCAATTAATATTTCATACATTTTTACTTCTAAAATGCCTCGCGCCTAGTGGCAAAAAACCAACACGTTGGTTTACTTCGATAGACGCTAGGCGAGTGTCTAGGCACCAAGCGCGCAGTGCGGCCGGTCGCGATAATTCTAGAACGTCCGTTTTCCTAAGCTACTCGCTAGGTGACTCGCTAGGCTCTAGGCGCTAAGCAAGCCGCCTGCCTATGCGGACATAGCCTCAGGCTTTGTCAGATGGAACGTTGTTTTCTTGGGGAAACTAAAACATTTTTCTGCTTTCAAGCATTTTTATTTTTAAACTAGCTGATCCGGCGAACTTCGTACCGCCTCAGAATCAAAAACTGTTGTCAACTTATCAGCCGAATTGATCTAAATTGTTTCTCCCTGCGTATCCTTTCCCCTCTCGCGTTCCCTCTCCCTCTCCTCATTCCACTTCTCCCCTTCCCCCGTCCCGCTAACCCCCCTTCCTGAGTTCCTTTCCCCCCCCCCCCTCCCCACTCCTCCCTCGACATTTGACGTTTTTGAATGTTTGGAATTCACGCACAGTTCAATATTATACCCCTTACAATATTGCTGCAGTTCTTTCAAAATAGGAGAATTCGTTCCATACAAAATGTATGGGGAAAATAATTTTCTTCGGAGTGGAACACCCTTTACTTTTAGGGGTATGAAAAATAGATGTTGGTCGATTCTCAGACCTACCAGATAAGCACACAAAATTTCATCAAAATTGGTCCAGCCGTTTCGGAGGAGTATGGTAACAAACACCGTGACACGAGAATTTTATATATTAGATAATTTATTTGGCTAATGAATCAATAAAGTAGGTTGAATGAAATTATATTGTCTATGGTGGCAAATGGCCTTGAACTTCCTCTATGTTATTGTCTTTGGTGGACCATTTTATTTTTGGTTAAGTTGGTGACAGTGATGACAAAACGTCTAGTATGGAGAAGGCCCGAAGATATCGATATAGGGATTGGTTTATTTATGCTCCACATGTACAGTGCGTATAAACCCCTCTTAAATCCATCTGATAGACTTACTTTATATGCTAACTCCTTTCGTATTCATTTGCGTAAACCAAATATTCTTCTAATACAGTAAAAATTATAAAGTGAAAATTTACTTTGTGTACTGATTTCGCCGCCATTTTGTTCTGTTAACAGAAATAAATGAGCGAAACCTACCCCACCATTCAGCTCGAAATGTATCTTTTAAGAGAAACTTTGTGGTAAGGGTCGACCGAGACAGGTTTTTCATTCTCGGCCGAGAATAAATTAAAATCTCAGCCGAGACCGAGAATAGATAAATTGAGAAAAAAAATGAAAGTGTGGTATTTTTGCATAATATAGTATATTTAAGAATGTAATAATAATTTGTTTAAAATAGTTTTAATAATCAAAATTGAACAACATGATGTTGTAGCACATAAAAAGCAATTTTCCTGCGTTTTCACCCTTCAAAGAGTGTCGCCTCATGTCGTATAATTGACCAGCTCTGCTAAAGACCTGAACACTTGCTACACTGGTAGGCGGTGCTGATAAAAATTTTTTTGCTGCAGGCCTAAGTACTTGATATGGTGACGAATACCAATACTCAAAAATATTTGCATTTCTTTGCAGTCTTGGCTCTCTAAGAATTTAATTAATATTAATTTAATTTAATTAATTTAATTTTAATCAAGCGCTATTTCTATCGCAGCACTTGAACTGCTTTCGTCACTGGTCATTGGCTCATCTCTTATGTCTATGAAATCATAAGCTGCCCTAAATTGGATTTATCTGTTGCAGCCATGTTTGATGAGTTAGCTGACGATGCAGTGAAGCACATGTCGTCACATGAGAATTTGATACTACATTTCCATTGAGAACCATTCCACCAAGCGACGAATGTGTACGCGTGCGGTAGATTTGAATCCCATTATTCTATACCGTAACTACTTACAACGGTCTCGGTTATGGCCCAGTTTCGAGAACCGAGACAGTTCTCGGTAGAATTTGTAGCCGAGATCTTGGTCGACCCTTACTTTGTGGATCCGACATCTGTGTATGGGACTTTCGATGGATCGGTGACAGGACAACTCCGAATGAAATCAACTTAAGACCTCCTTTAAAAGTCATTAAAAGTGATGAAAAAAATAGGTTACATTAGGTTAGGGTTATGGGCGTTTTCCAATATTTTTTCATAGTTTTTAATGACTTTTCAAAGAGGTGTTAGTTGACTTGATTCTGAGTTGGCATGGAACCAAACAGATCACATGTGCGACATGACGAGTAGATGACGATAATGGGGATGGTCATAGTTCTACTAGCTCTGGGTTGTTGGAGCTCTTGTGCAGTATCTTACCAGAAATGAAAACAAGTTTTGTCAAAAAATATGGACCCTTTATTAATGAACTAGAACACTCACATATTACTATAATATTTAACATCCTTAGGCCTAAATTGTATACATAAATCCATTGGCATTGTGGCAAACGTGTTGCAGTAAATCGGTCAGATAATAGAAAGCTGACAAACTTTATATTTTGTAAACATTAAGAAAGCTCTAAATGTGAAACGATAACAGGTGTAACAATAAAAACCCAAAATTCAAAAGAGCAATATGTAAAATAAAATATTTTAAATTCTTTTAGTTTTGGTGCTTTTAACATTGATACTTTATAATATTTTGCTTTTCCTGTAGCATTAGATAAATTGAATAATTGTTCAATCAATTAATTAATTCAACAAATTAATTGTTCAGTCAATTAATTAATTCAACAGATTAATTGTTGAATCATTAATTAATTCAACAGATTAATTGTTCAATTAATTAATCAATTAAAAAAAAATTATTCAATCAACTAATTAATTAAATCAACCAATAGATTACTTGCTCAATCAATTAATTAATTCAACAAATTAATTTTTCAAGCAATTAATTACTTCAACAAATTAATTGTTCAAATAAATAAATTAATTAATTATTCAATTAATTCAACAAATTGATTATTCAATCAATTAATTAATTCAACCAATTAATTGTTCAAAAAATTGATTAATTCAACTAATTAATTGTTCAATCATTTCATTAGTTAAATAAGTGGTTTTTCTAGTTTGTTAGTTAGAAGTAGAGTTTGTCAATTAAGAGTAGAAAATAATAAAAATGGAACTACTAAATTTGTAGGCTGGCAACACCAATTTAACTGTCAAATATTTTTTCAAATCGCAATAACTCTGAATGTATAAAACACTGTAAGCAACATTTAAAAAAACACTTTTTTGTTCTTAAAGAAAAAAATTTAATTCGAAGAAGCACTGATGTTAAGGTACTTCATAAATTTGATTAAATGGTGTTTTATAAAGTGATTTGCTTTCATTTAATATAACATAAATTTGAATTTAACATTTGGTAACAAGGAAGAATCACTAAAATGGTGAGTTTAGTTACACTACTTTTAGGCCTGAATGAGTTAAATATATTCAGGTCTAAAATTAGAGACATGATGTACTTAAGCTAGTATTAAATAAATGTGAGCAATTACTAACTGAGCTTTTTATTTTACTATAATATCGTTATTTCTCTTTGTATTGAGATTAGGTATCGAAATTGCAAAAAAAAAAATTTTTCCCACTTTTATGTGTTTTTGATTTTTTACAAAAAATGTAGGTTATACAGCTTTAGATTGCCACCATGTGTTGTATTTTTAATATTGCCATTTGATCAACAGTGGCGCCCTCCTATGTTTTCTACTCTTATTTGACAGACTGTAAGATTGTAGAAATGTATTATAAGTTTGTACAGCGCCCTTGAGGTGATTTTTCACAAAAACGGTGCTATACAAGTCGTCCAAATATTATTATTAAGTCAACAAATTTATTGTTCAATCAATTAATTATTTCAACAAATAAAGTGTTCAATCAATAAATAGTGAAATAGTCAAATCAATTAGTTGTTCGTTCAATTAATTGTGCAATGAATTAATTATTGTTGATTAATTAATTGTTCAATCAATTGTTAAGATAGATTAAAGTGCATAATATGACTTTAAGTATAATACTGATTCAATAATACATAAATCAACCGGTAAAAACAGTTTTGAGCAATTCCAGACAACCATAATATTGGCTTGGTATCTGGTTACATTACTTTGGCTTATGGTTTTTGGTACGCGCGTAATACTTAAATGTACAATCCAGTCATAATAAATCTATGGTCTGTTCATTTAGAAGAAATCATATTGAAAAAAAGAAAAAAACAAACAAAAGATACGCATTTTACCGCCTAGTAATTTCTAATATTAATGGCGGTTGACAGGCAATCGACCAAGGCAGAGGACATAACTTTTTCAGGCAAAACTCAAATTATTTCTCAACATTGTCTCTTTTAGCCCTATACACATTGTGTAACAATTCTACAGTTTTTCAATTCCGTACTTTTAATTTTCCTGTAAGTTTTGGCAGAAATGTAGATTTCAAGATGGCAACACTGCCATTGAGCCATTTCTTAAAGTATGGAGATAAATAATAGTCACAGAGAGACCAAATCTGAAGAATACTGCAAAAGTTGTTCACTTTCAATAGCTGAATACAAACTAAATTATGCAGCTGGCTGAAAATTTGACAGTAGTTATTTGAAGGTTAGGCTTTACGAAAAATAAAATTGATTTATCTGATACTGGTGGCGCCATCTCTTGCCTCAACTGATTACTTTTCAACTGCCCCAGGTATATTATAACATAGCAATACACTATCTTTTTTTCACTGGCAAAGCAATGTTAGCTCATGAACATCTCTATGCGGAATTTATTGTTTTAATATCTTTAGCAAGAAAGAGACAGACATGTAAATACATGTGTTGATATTCATCAAATCAAAATGAGAAAGGAATTTGCCTTGCTTGTTGAAAAAACACTATTGATCACACCAAAATGACCCAACGAAATTCTTTCCTAGGTACAGTCTCTCAAATAAGAGTAGAAAATATAGGAGGGCGCCACTGAAGTTCAAATGGCAACACTAAAAATATAATCATGGTGTTAACCGCTTCTGTGCCAAGAGCGAGATTTCTCGCATTCTTGGCCGTGCCCAGCAGGCCGGCCATAGAAAAATAGCGAGTTATCTTGCTATTCTTTGAGCAAGAGTTTATTTTAAAAAAATTTTTTTTCAAGATTTTTGCTAAGTCATTTAAATATCCTTTCAAGATGTAATGTTTTTAATTTATAAAAATAAGATTTAAAAATGATTTATTTTGATTAAAAATTCATGGGCTGCTGTTCACAGCTACACTCCTACATACTGGCATTTTAAAGGTTAATCCAAAGCTGTGTAATCTACATTTTAATTAAAAAGGCATAAAAGTGAAAAAAAATTTTTTTCATTCCACTGATCTCAAATTTGAATTGCATTTAGGTATATTATTACTATATGTTTACATAATAAAGGATAACGATATTGTAATAAAATATGAAGCACACTTTAGAAATTGCTCACATTTATTTAATATTAGCTTAAGTACCTACTGGCGTTGTCCAGGCTTTAGATCATGTCTCTAATTTTAGATCTGAATATATTTAACTCATTCAGATCTAAAAGCAGTGTAACTAAACTCACCATTAATTATTCTTCCTTTCTACCTACTGTTAAATTCAAATTTATGTAAATTAAATGGAAGCCAATCACTTTGAAGAACGCAATTTAATCACATTTATGTCATTGAGTAGGTACCTTAACAACAGTGTTTCATAGATTTAATTTTTTTTTTTAGGAACAAAAATGTGTATTTTTAAATGTGTATACGGTGTTCTGCATTTTTAGTGTGATTGCAGGTTAAAAGAATATTTGACAGGTAAATTGGTGTTGCCAGCCTACAAATTTTGTAGTTCAATTTTTTATATTTTCTACTCTTTTTTGACAGACTCTAATGATAATTTGATTCTATGATAATTAATTCCCTGACAGATGGCTCCCTACCTGGCCCACTGCTATACAATATGCAGTCGGTTTCAACATATTATTAACCTTCCTATACTCGCGCGTTGGTGTCTCAGACTGACAAATCAATTCGTTGTTTTCTCAAAAATTAACAACGGGACCTTGAGGTATTTAGTAGCTTCTTAATTTGTAGTTAGGCATTGTTTAGTGCGGCGTGCGCATCGGTGCTGAGTGCACGTGTGACACTTATTTACTCTTATCTTTCTTTCAGGTAAGTAACAATTACTACCCAAAAATCCTAACAATTATTAATTCTTATTTTTATAATATTTTATTATTCTTCATACTTTTTTTTATTAAATTGCAAAGTTTTTTTTTAATTAACCCATTGGCCACAAACTCCGGCAGCCTGCCGGGTGTGCAACTCAGGTACTTAATCACAAACCCCGGCACGCTGACGGGCTAGAGTAGGTCCGCCAAAAAACGGAAAACGAGCATGATAGTGTCATTTTTTAATAAAATTTTAATTGCCGAACGCTCCGTAGGTAATTAATCATTAATTTCACAGAATTGACAATAATATGTTTCTTATGTTTTTTTCCCTGATATTTGCATTCCAAGTTTTGTATGCAACCAGCCGCCATTTAATTTCTTCAAAATTGCGAGTGGTTCTAGGCTTTTGGTAGTGACCCTGAACGTCCCTGATTGTTTTGAGTACTATCATACCAAATTATTTTATTAGTTATTAGTTTATATGTATATAAAAAACAAAAAATATTATTTTTCGATTTATCAATATTATGTTTTTTTGTAACTTTTTGAATAAAAATGTGGAAAAAAACTTACGAAAAAGAGAAGGTTATATTTGTATCCTTATTTATACATATTTTAATATTTTTTAAATTTTTATTTTTATGTTTTTCTTTACCTTAATCTAATATGTAAACAAATTTAAAGAAATTAATTCATTTGAATATACGGTTTTGGTTTTCAATTTTTGGTACAAAATTAATTCAGTGGTGAAGGCCAATTTTTTAGCACATTAATTCTGTGGCCAATGGTCAACACATAAAAAAGTTTATTTTTGTTATTAAAGTTAGAGCACAAAAAATTATGTTCTTTTTAACCCGTTGTTTGCCGGGGTAGTTGGGGTTGGTTGTCCACCAATTAGCGTTCGCAAAAAGCGGCATCCATGACACCCAATGACATTTCGTGTCCAGCGATTCTGACACTGACCTTGAGAAATTTTGTACATAGAAAGGTCAAAGTCGTAGATAAAGGAATTGTTCCCGCGCATGCGCAAGAATTGCGCACATTCCCGCGCTCCGGTAAATTATTTGGAGTGACCAGGCGCATTGCGGTTTTCTCTATGGTAAAGGGCGATAATAGAGCAAGCGATTCTGACCGTGTTCTTCATACACTTTCTTATACATAAGGGTCAAAATCGCGTGTAAAATCTCAAACACACCGGTGCACGATCGGCATTCTACGAGTTAAGAGGCTGAGTTAAAAGTCTGTTTCTACCAAATAAAGTAAAAGTTTTAACATTTTTTATTTATTTTTTATTAAATTATACCCCCTTCTATGTAATAAACACCAATAATGCAAAAAGTATACAGGTGTCCGGGGGTAAAGTGCATTAACTTCGGGAGGTGATCCTACATGATAGTACAAGTAAAAAAGATAAATAACTTTTTTCGAAATTCCAACTTTTAGGGGTAGTTTTCTGGTAAAAAGATAAAATTAGACCGGCGTGTGCGGGCGGCTTTATTATTTTCCGCTGTTGCCGAATCCCCGCTCCAAGCGCTCGGTGTCAGAGTTGAATTCGAATGTAACAATTTTATTCGCGTAGTAGTGTTTCACTTTATAAACTTTATTGTTGTTAGTCAAAACTTGTTGATTTAATGTATCTAGTGTGTATGTATTAAGACTGACTGAAAGGAACAACTTCATTCAGTGCGTGTTTTTTTCAGACTTACTTTTGTTTACTTAGTTGTAGATATGCCTAACCTGCCTAGCTGTAAAAAGGAGGTGTCTACTAATATCTACAGGAATTCCAAAAACTGAAAAAATCGAACTAATATCTATGAGAACCAAAGTGTTAACGAATATCTACAGCTCAAACTGCTGACCAATATCTATGAGAACCAAAGTGTTGACGAATATCTACAGCTTAAACTGTTGACTAATATCTATGAGAACCAAAGTGTTGACGAATATCTACAGCTCAAACTGCTGACTAATATCTATGAGAACCAAAGTGTTGACGAATATCTACAGCTCAAACTGTTGACTAATATCTATGAGAACCAAAGTGTTGACGAATATCTACAGCTCAAACTGCTGACTAATATCTATGAGAACCAAAGTGTTGACGAATATCTACAGCACTGGCAGAGGTTGGATTTGCAATTATGTATAGCATATTGGAATATCGTAATATTGCGTATGCAGTTTAAAAAACTTAATTTATATAAGTATGTATGTAAAAATCCCTAATATCGGACTATTGGACACATTTAGCTGACTAGTCCAATCTACGCTCTGAAGATATTAGTTCAACCTACGCTCTGTAGATATTAGTCAACACTGGGACCGTCATAGATATTCGTCCGACCTTAGCTCTGTAGATATTAGTCAACACTAAGTTCGTAGATATTAGTTCAACATGAGCTGTAGATATTCGTCCGACATACAGGCTGTAGATATTAGTATCTGGAGTCCTGTAAAAATGGTGTTTTTTGTGCCTAATTTTATCATTGAATTATTGTGCTAATACCGCGTAATTTTGTTATTGAATTATTCGGTCAATTCCTTACTTTACCAACAAAGAACGGGCAGACATTCATTAATGAAATACGCCACAACCTACGAATTGATAATAATGTTACTTTACGTTTACATGCTTGCTTACAAGCTGAAGGTGGACATTTTGAAAATTTGTTAAACTAGTTGAAAGCGATGATATTAGTTAAGTGTTCAATTAGTTTATAACAATTTAATCGTTAAAAGCGTGCCTTCAATTGTTATTTAAATGCAGTTATCTTTTTACATTTGGTTTAAAACATACGATCTGTATAAACGTCAAATTATCAGTCTTGTTATTGTTTACAAACGGTTTCCATGGATACAGGCCAAATCACACCAAGCAACGTTGCAACAATTGCGCCTGGCAACAACTTTATTGGTTAAGTGCTACCTTACACTAAGGATTTTTAGTAGGTGTATCTCTTTTTGTATGGGAAAAAAAAAAGTTGGAATTTTAGAAAAAGTTATTAATCTTTTTTACTCGTACACTTTATCCCCGGACACCCTGTATAATTAAAATAGTACATACGAGATGAAATCTTGGTCTGAGACATTGTGCGCGAGTATATATGTGTTATGCCTTTGGGTGCGAGTATACGAAGGTTAAAAGTATTTTTAAAGTCAATTTTATGTTTAAAATTGATTAATAATGCACAAAAAATTATAATTTTGTCATGTAAAATTAGACTTGAGTCACTAGTTAGGAAATTACTATGTAAATCTGTTGTGATTTGATTTTAAATTTTCACGGCCACAAGTATTTACGCTAACTGTTTTTGAGGTGTCATTACAGTGTCCATCATCAGGGCAGATCTATCTACTGCATCTGCCCCGATGATGGACACTGTAAAGCTGTCCGAAACGTTGAAACCAGATGCAATGCCGCCTCATGGAGCCTCGTGAATGAGTTTTTCTTTTGCTCTGTTTAATTTATCTTGTCTTAATATTTTTTTTTTACATTTCGTTTTTCCTTTAAGCACTTGCATACTGCTTACTAACAACGTATGCAAGGACACTGGAGGTCTAGATTCGTTCAAAATAAATAAATGTAGCTTCGTTTAACAAAAAAATTAGAATCTTGCGAGAGCCTTGAAGTGGTAACATCTGTTACTTATACCAGGGCGGGTAAGAGGTGGATAACCTCCACTGCTCCAATAACCTCCACTGTCCGAAACGTTGGCTAAAGAAGGAGGTAGCGTAACACGACGTAACACCCCAAAACAACTAAAGTAAATCTGCTGATTCACTTGAATTTATTTAGATTTACAAATAATATATTTTTGAGACTTCCGTATTTGTTCAAAAGATTCAATTTGTAAAGTGCAGTAGATAGAAGAATATAAAAATGATAATATAACATTTCATTTAATATGTATCTAGATATCTACCCCCTTACCAATAAACATATTTTAAATTTTACACAACTGATATACAACCAATTTTTTTAATAAGAAAAATTCTCTTTTTATAACTTTTGAAGGTTATTCCCATCAATGTAATATATCAATATAAGGGCAACGAGCGGGCTGACGAACTAGCAAGGAAAGGGGCGAAAGCACCACTTGCGGGATCTGAGCCGGCCGTAGGAGTAGCAGCTTGCCACACCAAATTACATATCGAGAGGTGGGTCAAATCCCAGCACTGGAAGGAATGGGAGAGGGCACCCGGAATGAGACAATCCAAAGTACTCATAAACGGACCCGACCCCAGACGGACCAGGAAACTACTCGATATGGACAGAAACTCGCTGAGGGAACTGGTAGGCCTACTAACGGGACACTGCCATCTCAGGAAACACATGCAGCTATTGGGAGTGGAAAGCACCAGTAGATGTAGAAAATGTGAAGAGGATGAAGAGACTCCAATTCACTTATGGTGCCAATGTCCTGCCCTGGTGGGAATTAGGCTCAGATACCTGGGGAGACATGTTGTAGAACCAGAAGACCTAGCCACATATCCGATAACAACTCTGGTGAACTTTATTAAAGGGACTGGGTTATTGTTAAAGGATTGAGGTAAAATGGGAGAAAGTACAATGGGCCCATGGCCTAAGTACTCACGGGAACCAATGGTAAACCGTCTCCGCTTTTATAAAAAAAAAAATATATATATATATCAATGAAGAAGATAACAATAATAATCTAATCGAAAATATGAAAGAGAACAAGACACAGAAAAATAGAAAAGATAATGGTTGCAAATGGGAGTCAAACCCGGAACCTATCATCTAACCGGGGCGTGTGCGTTTACCCATTCCGCCATTGCCACCTTCTGTCAAATAGTTGAAGATAATATTGTTAATTCTAAAATTTTAAATATGAGATTGACTAATATATAATGGTTTTTTTTTCTATTTTTCTGTGCCTTGTTCTCTTTCATATTTTCGTTTAGATTATTTATTATTGTTATCTTCTTCTTCAATGCTATTCAACCATTTATGTATAGTGAACAGTTGTTGTTTATCAGATGGGTACAATTTAAAACATGTTTATTAGTAAGGCCACTAATAATTAATTGACTACAACATCCATAATTCCTAAGTTTGTAAACATTATGCAGTTCTGTTATCATAATATAATCTTAAATATCTTTGATTTAACTAGTCACTGACTATACTAATAAAACACACAAATATAATAAATGGTAAACTTTAAAAATCGCTGGACATGCATAAAACGAGAACCTAAAAAACTTTTTTCAATTTTATTTTATTTCCTGAATTCCTCCCAAACTAGTGCATCCACTGGACGACCTCCGTAGTCCAGTGGATAAGACTCTTGACTCACAGTCCGGAGGTCGCGGGTTCAAACCCGGCATGCGCAAATAAATTTTATTTGATTAATTTGTGTTATTTCACAATTAATTAATTTAAAATAATATATAGTATATTTGCGGCATGTTCCAGAGTGGAAGATACTATCAGTATCGCCCTGGTGTAAGACCACCATTCAGAATTGAAACGTTGCTTGAAAATGGCTTTAGCCGTGTTTGGTGACCAGATCTGAATAGCCAGGTACTTCCCAACCTTCCTCTTCCCACCTCCTTCCCCTCCCCACTACCTTCAGCCTCACAACATACCCCAATTGGGGATGCCATAGTCTCACTGGCTCCAGACGGGAGCAGTTGAGATTCTTGTGCGGTTATTCACTGTAAAAAAAAAAAAAAAAAATACCTGATGGGGTGTTTACAATAGGTCGGTGACCGAATGCGTCGACCACATCGGTTTAACCGAATTGGCGTGTTTGCATTAGATCGGTGACCGATTGCATCGACCGCAATCAGTTTAACAGGATTTGTTAACCGAATTGGCCTGTTTACATAGGTCGGTGACCGAATTCATCGATCGTATGCCATCAAATGTGGATTGAATTTCATACAATCACGTTGCAAACATCGATAGGGACAATCTTGCACTACGAAAAGCAAAGCCGCCCCCGCTTTCCCTGACCGAACACGCAATGCGTTTCAAGTCGGTTTTGTCAACCGAATCAACTTTTATACTAGTCGGTCTGCAGTCGAATGCGGCCAAACGATACGCATAGGTTAAATAGTCTCTTCTAGCCCTTCGTTATGTTAAAGTATCATGAATACCAACATAACAAAATGACAGAAATTATTGCAAATGGCCATCATTTCGTGTGATGAAAGCAAAATTAAGTCGAATCAAGAGGTTTTTTCTAAAAAATATTCGAATTAAGCGTGCCCAGTGAATTGGAAAGTTTACCTAATAAAGATTAATCTACACATTTACACTTCACAAAACTTTAATATCGCAAATAGTTTGACAATAGTATTTTATCACTTCCGTGCTAATATTAAATTAATACTACAATTACTTTTAAATTCATCTGTGAGGTGTTCAAAATAGGAATTAACAAAAAAACTATTTTCGTAAATCCATAAATATTTTTGAATTTACAATTTCCACACTAGCGATGCCCTCGCCTATATAGATAAGCATGTTGATCTGTACTAGATTGGGAATGTGTCTAAGCATATCAAAATTTTATTATCTTCTAAAATCACCTTTTCAAATAATCTAAATTAAAAGGTTTTTTGTTCAATGAACCCTCTATTTTAAATATTTAATTGGTATAACAATTTTCTTTTATTCATTTCCACAATAAATATGCTAATTAGAGATGGTTGATACTTAAAATGGGTTATCACTGCTGTTTCAGTTACCGGAGACCGCTGTGGAACTGGTTCTTTATCTGGTTACTTTTGGAACCGGCTCCACAAAAAGAAAAAGGCATTGGTTGAGAAAAAGAAACATTCCACAAAAATAATTATAAAAATAAAATATTTTATCCAAAAATTATAAGTCCAAAAGACCCAGTTCCAAAAATAACCGTTTCCTCAAAAAAATAATATTGACAGTTCTATTGACACTAAAGGAACTGATTTCTTGTAACCGGGACAGAAATATCGACCATCTCTAATGCTAACTTTGGACATGGCAACATTCAGAATGGTATTATTAAATAACATTAATTATTTAGACTATAAAATAAAAAAAACCCTTGGATTTCTCTCCCCCATTCTTACAAATACATTATGTACACATTTTAATTCCTCATTCAGGAATAAATACAGCTAGAGACTATCACAAAACTATCACAATACAAATATTAATATTCTGACTGTACAAAGAAACATCCAAAGATGAATCTTGTTAAAAATCTTTACTGGAATTTTACAGAAAAACATTTAAAAAAAGAACTGATAGGTAATTGTAGGTAGGTTCTGTTAAACTTAGACTACATCTCTTGGAATATTAACGATTCTCTGGTAAAGTTAATTGCGTAATTTGTTCTAAAGTAAATAATGATGAGGTTTGACAATGCCCTTATTGTTGTGGAGGAACTAGAATTAGTTGAATAGTATCTTGCATAAATATAAACATTTTAATGTGCGACATCTATTGACTTTAGACAAGGATGAATATTTTTTATAGTTTTGAATAACTTAACCTCTGACTCGCCGGAAACGGGCAGATGCGCGCGGAAAAAATTTTTTGAATTCGATTTTGACCCTTCTGTGTACAGAATTTGTATGAAGGACAAGGTCAGAATCGCTTGCGCCAACATCATTGATGATATTGCCACTAGTTTCATTCACCTGGCGACACCAGAATATTTTTAAATGATTTTATATGTGGAATCCAAATGCCAAATTTGCCGCGATTAAATCTGTCAAAGTCCGATGCGTGATACTTGACGAAAGCATCGTAAAACCTATCAATTTATCAAATTAACGCAAGTAATGTTGTTTTGGTACATAGTTTATTGTTCTAGAAATGTGTTTCAGTCAATAAAATATACGATAGCTCAAAATTAATCCACAAAACATTCAATTCAAAATTCAAAGTGGTGCTTTGTTAGGAAATTTCCGTGTTTTGACGGGTTAAACAAAAATATGAAATAGAAAAACCCTAGATGCGACTGAAACAAATAAAAATTATGCATATATACACTCTTCGTCTTTTTAAATATATGCCCTTGAAGTGATTTTTCACAAAATAGGCGCTATACAAATTATCCAATTATTAATACTGTGTTCATTTGAGCTAATTTAGGTACGAACGCCTTTCCATACATACAAATTGTTACCTTACAAGACAAACTAATCGCAGACTGCCGTATATATAAATATGTGCATATTTTATGCATGCTCATTGTACATTTGGGCCAAACTTTGAAGTTTTGCATCTTGTCATGTACAATGAATATACGTATGTAAATAATAACATGAATTAAGTTTTTTAACAGGTACATACATATAATATTACATAGGTATATACCAGCTTGATCAAAAAGTGTTAGGACCGTCCACCGTGTGACTCCGTCAGTCAACCGATTGGAATTCTTTTTTTGTTAGGTCATTTTAACCCTGCTAAGTATTTTGCTAATACAACTACTATAATAAATTACTATACATAATATCATTAACTTTATACAGAAACACTTGTTTCACCACTAGGCCTAATCAACTCTAAAGTAGATTTAATATTAAAGGAGCTATGGCATTAAGAAATTTGTACAGATTCTGGAATTTCTAGGTCATGAGAATAATTCATCTTCACAAAATATTTATCTAACTGTTAAAAATGACACAAGAAGCTTTGTTTTTTGTTCAAAATTTTTCATTAAATTGTTCAGTAAGAAAAAAAGAATGTTGAAATTCAGATAAATAAATACTAATTAACTATTTTTAAAATGACGTAATTTGTTTTTACTGATATTCAGGTATTAAATAGAAGTATTTGGTAGTACAGAGATGTTGTCACATAATTTAAAATAATTATTGTGTAAATTGTAAAAATAAAATATATGTACAAGTAAACATCAAGATAAATAATTTAAACTAGAATAAACTTTTTGGTTTTTTGGCTTTGTTGGTTGTTTGTTCTTTGGTTAATTCTGAATTACAATAACCTAATGACTTGTTACATATTTGGTATTTCACATATATTTAATTAGGTATAAGCCCTCATTTTATCTGGTTTTTTCGAGAGGGTCTGCTGTTATTGACAATATAATTTGGTTCATGTTTTTGATCAATAATGATGTTATCGGACAAAGCTGATCATTGTTAGTAATTGAACATAGTTCACTATGAAGGATTTTTTTTGAGCTGATTATGAACAAAGTTGTAATTAGACATAGTCAAACATGAAAATAGTTGTAATCAGACATACACAATTACGGATAAGGATTTAATCAAACATGAAAAAGGTTGTAATTGAACATAGTAGATCATGAACAAGGTTTAAATCGACATCCAATCATGAATAATATTGTATTTACATAGTTGGATTGCGAACAAGGTTGTAATCGTCGAACTTAGCCGATCATGAACAAGGTGGTAATTGATATACCCAATCATGAACAATGTCGATAGTTGAGATTACGAACAAAGTCGATTACGAACAAGGACGATTACGAACGAGGTCGATTAGGAACAAGGTTGGTTATGAATAAGTTCGATTACAAACAAAGTTGATGGCAAACAAGTTCTATTACGAACATAGTTGATTACAAACATGGTTGATTACGAACAAAGTCGATTATGAACAAGGTCGATTACGAACAAGTTCGATTACCAAGCAAAGTTGATTATGAACAAAGTCGATTACAAACAAGGTTGATTACGAACAAAGTCGATCGCGAACAATGTTGTCATCGGATTATGAACGAATTTGCAATCATCGGACTGAGCCGATCACTTCCAAGGTAGTGACCGGACTTAGCCGATAATGAACAAGGATCAGGTGTCCGTGTTGTGGGCGCATGTGGCGCAGGCGGCCATGGCCTCCTCGCTGTAGCGCTCCACCTGGATGGTGGCCAGGTCTATCCGGAACTTGGTCCTGATGATGTGCAGGGCCTGCTTCAGGGTGCTGTCAGAGTCCGTGTACTGATCTGGAATCATGCAGATTCAGATTTAAAATAACATTTAAATACATATAAACAGTTTGGTAGAGAAGTAAGCTCTTTGTCTCTGGATAATGTAATGGGTTCAAGTAAAATATAATTTGTGAGTTACTTTACATATAAATTAGGTATTACGTAAAGAGTACATTAGTTCGCACACAGTACCAGAATGGAAGATGCTCTGCATAAAACCCTGAAATGTCACCTTTCAGAATCAAAATGCTACTCAAAATGGCTGTAGCCATGTTCAGGTCTAAATAGGTGGATAATTCCCAACCGCCCTCTTACAGTATCCACTTTTTTTCGACTTTACAATAAACCCCAAATTGGGGATGCTATACTAAAGTCACAAGTAAAAAAAATTTCAATGGTCACATTCTGATGTATTTTTTTTTTACATAAGCTCCCCAAAGGAGGCCTTGAAGAAAGAAATTCCCCGCAGGTCCAATGTCATCTTTGGGGAAGTTGTGTAGAGGGTCTTTTTTAGGAAAGGAAAGAGACGAGATACTGGGAAGGAAAAGTGTACGAGGGGTGGATAAGAATCTGGGGGTCAGTGTGTCCAGGAGTGAGGGACGAATGAATCCATCACACCCACTGTAGTGCGAGGCAATTTTTCAAGAGAACCTTACTGGATAGATCAAACCTCACCCCATGATCCGCAGTGAGAGGGATGGATACGTCCATCACTCCTGGACAGACACATAGTCTCCCAGATTCCTACCCACCCCTCATGTCTTTTTCCTTCCCAGAACTTACTTACTAACTTTTCATAAAAAGACCCTCCACACAGCATCCCCAAAGATGACACAGGCCCTGAGGGAGGGAGCAAATGTTAAAAGAAAAAATGACAGGACACTGAAAATTATGACCCTGTGGGTCAGCTTGTGTCGCTCTTCATAGAGAGAAAAAATGGCCTTATTTTTAAACGCCCGGGGTCTCAAAAGTTTCTTACGATCTGTAGCTATTCGAAAACGTAAAAATAAATAAAATTATTGTTCACTATTAGCCTGCTAAAATGGCCGGAAATTTTGAAAAAACAAATAGATTTCATGATAAAACAAAGTGTCCATATTTTATATTTTGTACCAAACTTAATTTTTATTCCATAACTGCACTACAAAGAACGCAAAAAATATATATTTTTAAACATATGTGATGTGTTTGTTAAAAATATAAAAGGGGAAAATAACACTTTTTCTGGATAAAATCAGTATTCTTGTTGACTTACTTGTATTCATAAACTTAATTTTTTTTTTTTAATTTTTGTCACCTATACATACACCTTTTTGAATAACAAACTAACGTTAAAAGGTAAAATTAATGAAAATTTTTTTTTTTAAAAGTTTAAGGTTTGTTTTCTGATTTTCAATGCATTTCAGCAGGCTAATAACGATTTTTTTTTAAATAAATTTAAATGCAGTTCTCATTTTCTTTGTAAGACGCAACTTTTGAGACCCCGGGAGTTTCTGAATTCAAAAGTTGAAATAATTGACACACCCTACTGTGGGAGACCCAGAGGCAGACCGAGAAAGAGGTGGATAAACAGTGTGGAAGAGAAGGAGTGGAAGTTGGAATTGAAGAGAAGGCCTGAGGCCTTCTCTTCTGAAGGCCTAAAAAATATTTCGAAAAAAATATATTTGTCTGCGATTTTGACCCTTCTATTTACAGAATTTGTTTGAAGGACAAGGTCAGAATCACTTGTGCCAACATTTATCCATAAGATGGGCAAACATTTCATTCACCTGGCAACCCCAGAATATTTTTAAATGATTTTATCTGTGGCATCAAAATGTCAAATTTGCCGCGATTCTTTCTGTCAAAGTCAATGCGTGTTACTTGACGAAAACATTGTAAAACCTATCAATTTACTTGTTTTGGTACATAGTTTATTGTTCTAGGAATGTGTTTCGGTCAATAAAATATACGGTAGCTCAAAATTAATCTACAAAACATTCAATTCAAAATTCAAAGTGGTGCTTTGTCAGGAAATTTCTGTGTTTTTTATGGCCTTTGACGGGTTAATGTATAGTGATGTAATGTAAGTATTTACCGATGGCCAGATGAGCGCTGAGCATGTTCTGCTGGTTGGTGATGGACCAGATGTGGAGACTGTGGACGGTGCGCACTCCCGCCAACCCTCTCAGCGCCGCCAGAACACTCTCGTACCTAAACAACAAATATTATATCACTTTATTAATAATTTTGTAACATAATTAAATACATTTATGTAGATTTGTCTCAAATTGTGAATGTGTATTGTGTGACAATCTGTGATAATAAAATATAAGGTAGAATTTTGAAATGAAATGCCATCCGTCAGCTTTTAAATCAACAATACATTTATTTAACTTAACCCCTCAGAAAATCGCCAATTTGCACTTTAAATGTCTTAAACGAAATGACATTTTACGAAAACTTTGTGTTATTACCGCTTCACAATTAATGCTCTATAAATGAAACATTTCTGAACATAGCCGAATAGTAATAACTGTTTTAGACAGGTTACAAAATAAGCTTTCGAATTATTATATTATAAATAAATATTAATATTTGTAAATATTAAAATTTAGAATGCAAACATTAAAAAAATGTTAAAATGACACACGTGATGTATTTATGTAAAAACGGTACTAAAATCACAGATTATGTAAACAACAATACTTATTCTATTGTATAAATGTGTAATAAACATTTTTGTCACCTCACTTTTCAATCATTTCATATAAAAATGTTTAATAAAAACTAACAATGTCGGGAGCGGGCGACCCGCGAAATTTGGCAGGATAAATTATGTGTCAGACTGCGCGTCTGACAGAATGTTCTTTTTAGGTATTTCTATGGACAACTTGAATAGAGATGTGCAGCATGATTCACTATCGACCTTTCACTTTATATTTTACGGATGTAACTAAAACAATAACGGAGTTATAACGGTTTCTATGGAGACACATGCGCTGACGTGTAAACACGCTTATTGTACTTGACTGCTGTCGTATTTTTAACGTATATATCTGCTTACGTTGCTGAGGGGTTAAGATAACTCAGAATTGCATCATAAAGACCATACTAAAGGTCCCCATAAGGATGTCAACAACAGAAATTTTTAAACAGTTTGATGTTCCAAGCATACAGAAAATCTATGCCAAAAACATTCTAGTACATCACCACAAAAATAATTCAGAGTCAGACACCTCACATGCTCATAAAACCAGAGCCAAACAAACAGACATACTTAATATACCAAAGTATAACTCTTCATTTGGTCAAAGAAGTTCTGAATTTTTAGCAGTGAAGTTATATAACAAACTCCCACTTAGTATCAAACAAATTAAAACAAAAAATAGCTACATTAAGGACATTAAATATTGGCTGAAGAAACTGTCGGAAAATGAACTTACTAGTATATTTAAAACATCATAGAAGTTTCTGGAAAACCTTAACCAAAAAATGAAGTTAAACCATAGACGTCGCTGAAAAACTTATCCAAAGCATAGTCCCCCTCAGCACAGGATCTCCTAGTGAGGAGGACTACGAATATATTTTCTATTTTATACATCTAACTAACATGTTTCATATAAAAATGTAAAAAATAATATATATATATATATTATTTTTTACATTATTATTTGACATTTGGGAGGCGGGAATGGGTACCGCCGCCCCGGGAACCTTTATTGGATAACCAACACCTCTGCCATAGGTCACCCCAAGTGGTTCGCTACGTTTGGTGACTTAGCAGGGGTGCCCGGGTTCATGGGGTGAGTTTTGTCTAGGTCTTGGGGGCGGATGACCTGGACATACTGAACCCCAGATTCCTACCCACCCCTTAAACCCTTTTCCTTCCCAGAACTCTCCTCTCCTTCCTTTCCTTAAAAAAACCCTCCATACAGCATCCTCAAAGATGACATAGGCCCTGAGGGAAATAATTTTCCTCAGGGCCTCCTGTGTGGAGCTCATGTAAAAAAAAAAAATATATATATATATATATATAGTTACTAAATAAAAAATTTTAAAAAATAATTTGAGATAGCTACAATTTAATAAATTACGTATTTAATAATAGCAAAAGACTTTCACGATTATGGAAAGTCAGGGGTGTAAGAATGATCATGTGATTATGAATGTCATCCTTATGGTTAGCTAAAAGCCCATGTCTAATCTATCATATAAAGAATATTCATCAGTATTCATTCAGAATTGTTACTTGAAATGGCTTTAGCCGTGTTTGATTACTATATCTGAATAGCCAGGTACATTTTCCACACCTCATTCCCCTCCCCACTACCTTCAGCATCACACCATACCAAAATTGGGGATGCCATAGTCTCACTGGCTCGAGACGGTTGGGAGCAGTTGAGACTCTTGGGTTATATTCAGATATAAAAGTTATATTATATGCGAGCAGTGGCGGCTAGTTCATGAGAGCTCCCGAGCACCGCACAACCCACAAAAATTGAAGATCATAATACGAAACGCGGTTCGGTTATAAATTATTATAATATTTTCTCAAGATCTCATACAGCAGGTAGGTAGGTACGGTAGGTACCTATTATACGCGTATCTTTCAGAGCGACGAGAGCTGGCCCTTGCGCCCATCTTCATAGCAGTTCGTTTACGATAGCGTTCCAGAATCTTAATACTTACGGTACGTACGGTTCTTTGAAATTTTTACGAAAGCGCGAACGCCGTTCCGAATTTTACCCCCACATCGAAAGGAGCGGTTCGTACAGTGGCGTGTTAAACAAGAACGCTTATATGTAATGTTTTTGTCCACATTTTGTCTTCAATTTAACAGCAGAGCTACTATTTTCTTGGTTTGTTTATGGTCCCCAGCTACTACGTCCACCAATAGGAATTTTTCATTTTTTGTTGCATTTCTGTGGTTTATTTTCGTTTGACATTTACATTTCCGAAGCAATAACTACGAATACGAATTTTGGGAATTCGCATTCGAATGAAAATTGGGAAAACAGGACCCGTAATTGGAACAAAAGTAGAGGCGAGAAACTTCCTTTGCTTGTTATTTCAGTGTTCCTAAAGTATTTTTTTAAATGTATTGTTTAAATTGTATTTTAAATTGTGTTGTACGTATATGTTTCCGTTTTAACGGAACGGAGAATAGAACTTCTAAGTACCTAGGTACGTACCTTTCCTAAATTTATTGTCTAACTTAATGACTCTGGTGAACCCCCACATATTTTGACCACCGGCCGCCACTGTATGCGAGTAGGAATCTTTAGCATTTTTTTGCTAAGCCGACTGCACATATAGGTATGTCGTTTTTTTGTGATTGCCGCATGCTACTTCGGAGAGTGGAAATTATTAGTAAAAATATTTTTACAGCGGATTTTCTCTCAAGATGCCTTCAGATATAAATATATCGACTTTGGTTGTATGGCCATACATCCTCTTTGCATACTTACTTGAAGAAAACATCTTCTAAACTTTTGGCCGGACCAATTGTCGCTGGACCAATTGTCGCCGGACCAATTGTCGTAGGACCAAATGTCGGCCGGTCCAACTGTCGCCAGACCAACTGTTGCCGGACCAACTGTCGCCGGACCAATTGTCGGGTCACCGCCAGTGATACACCTCATCACGTGCAATATACCCTGGAGTATGAAATGTATGTGTTTAGAGACTGACCTGACTTGAGTGGGGACCCCCTCCATCAGCACATTGGTGGCCTCGCGGAGGATCTTCACAGTGGTGCACATCACGATGATGGAGAACACAAATGTGCACAGCGGGTCCACTATCTTGGCTTCCGGCTAAACACACAGATAAAACAACATCATTAGATACAAAGTGTAACGCATAGGTTCTCAACGTGGGCGATAATGCCCCCATGTGGGCATTTGAGATTTTCAGGTGGGCAGTAGAAGACCCAGAGAAAATTCGGGGGCGTTAAGATGGCACAGTGACAGTGTGGGCAGGTTTTAAAAAAATATGGTCTAAAAAATACAAAAAAACACGCTAATCGCGTACTAATAAAGCAAAGCAAACTTTCAAATTTATTAATTTTTGTTATTGTATGTATTGTATCATTTTTATCACGTGTGTGCAAATTCACATATTTCAGTAGTTCGGGAAGTGGATGAAAATTAAACTGAAAGATCATCCCCCCTTAACCTCTAATTTGCCGGAGACGCGCCGGCGCGCGTGTCATGCGCGAGAAAATAATTCGAATATTTGAATAAAATTTTCGACCAAAACTTTTTGTCTGCGATTTTGGCCCTTCTGTGTACAGAATTTGTATGAAGAACACGGTCAGAATCGCTTGCGCTAACATCATAGATGATATGGCCACTAGTTTCATTCACCTTGCAACCCCAGAATATTTTTAAAACGATTTCGTCTGTGACATTGACCTGTCAGATTTTGCCGCAAATTTAACCGTCGCAATTATTGCGTGTTCCGCGACTAAAACATCGTAAAACCTATTAATTTACGTAATTAATGCAAGTAATGTTGTTCTGGTACATAGTTTATTGTTCTAGGAACATGTTTCAGTCAATAAAATATACAATAGCTCAAAATTAATCAACAAAACATTCAATTCAAAATTCTAGTGAATTTTCGTGAAATGGCCTGGTCTTTGACAGGTTAACCAGTTGTGGTTAATATAATCGTGATAAATAGCTGTTTTAGATTCGCGGCATTTCAATACAGTTGAAAAGTCATTAAAAGTGATGATTTTTTTTTTTTAAATAATAGCCCATAACCTAAGCGAACACAACTTATTTAACCAAAAAATTAACTTTTCAAAGGAGTGATGAAGTTGCACAATGTTGAGTTGTCCGGTCACCGATTGATTTATACTAACAATAGGTACATAAAATTACATAAACATACTCAGTCTAAACATACGCAATATTTTTAAAAATATACAATTGTACAAAATTACTTACAAACTCACTCAAACGATAAATAATATAGAGAGAGGCAAGAGACACTGACGTAAAAAAAAAACTTAAATATCGCACAAAACTCTCGTTTGAGGGATATGTGTAACCCCCCTCCTATAGTGAGAAGGCAGGAGGAGATTATTGCTGGTGCTGGTCGAGGGGCAGTCAGGCTCTACAGGTGAATTAATTGATCTCACAATATTACACCATAAGTTCTGACTATCACGCGAAGGGTTCGGAGCTCTTAGATAAATTACACCAAACTGGGAAATAATTGTTATAATAGGCCACTTGCATCACATTTAAAAAAAAAAATCCGGTTTAGGCAAATATTCTAAGACATTCTGTTTTTTTTATCGTATTTTTGAAACCCTGGGGATTTTTTGAAAATTTCAAATCGAAAAATCAGACCATTTTTTATAAACCGGAAAGACAGGAAAAAAAAATAATTACATAGCCGAAAATCATTTAAAAAAAGAACGTTTTCCACACGAATGGCACAGGAGAATAACGAGGCATACCAAAAATATTACATCTCATAAATATTTTTTTCCTTGATCCATCTTATTGATCAAAAATAATTATAATGTACAATGTCTATATTACTAAATCCAATGTAATATACTTGTACTTGTAAATTAAATCAAAATAAGTTGGGGGGCCCCGTATCAATGATACGGGGCCCCCCAACTTATTTTGATACAGGGCCCCCCCAAGGCACGCTACTCCACTGGGTTAATTAGTCTTTTTAAGTATCGCCCTGGTGTAAGACCACCATTCAGAATTGAAACGTTGCTTGAAA
Organism: Limnephilus marmoratus; assembly: GCA_917880885.1. Taxonomy (NCBI): domain Eukaryota; kingdom Metazoa; phylum Arthropoda; class Insecta; order Trichoptera; family Limnephilidae; genus Limnephilus; species Limnephilus marmoratus. The sequence goes on along the minus strand of OU862928.1, from coordinate 20,416,125 downwards.
ATGGCTTTAGCCGTGTTTAGTGACCAGATCTGAATAGCCAGGTACTTCCCAACCTTCCTCTTCCCCACCTCCTTCCCCTCCCCACTACCTTCAGCCTCACAACATACCCAGTTGGGGATGCCATAGTCTCACTGGCTCCAGACGGGAGCAGTTGAGATTCATGTGAGGTATTCACTGTAAAATAAATAAAAAAATAAAATAAATAAATAAAAAAAAAAATAAAAAAATAAATAAATATAAAATTATTCCGCCATCTAAACAAAACAAAAAAATGGACTGCAAAGACCGACCTAAAAGGTATAATAAAGAGAGTGAATATAATAAGGAACTCCAGTGAAAAATATTATGGCTTTAAAAAAATATGTTCATGTAGACCAATAAACACTGATTCTGAATATATAAGTTTTATTTCATAATAAAACACACTGTAAAGTTGGTATTACTGAATGGTTAGTGCTGACGTCACGCGTCACCAGTCATTGTATTGAAATCTTTGATTATGTAGGTATGACATAAGCCATCAGTATTAACAACATTTCATGTTATTCGTTATTTCATACTGCTTATCGAGATTTAGTTGTTGTGTTTATTGAAACAATATTTAAGCCTAAATAAGTCAGTATCAAAAATAGAGGTATCTCTATTAGTTTATCTCTATTATTTAAAATATTGAAAAACTACTGCACAAAAAAATAGTAATGCTACTTCTAGGAAGAATGCTTTGAATAACAGTATTCAAAATGGCGGCAGTTGATCAGCTGATTGCCCAATCCTGTAGTAATTTTTCAGGAGTGATGACGTCACACAATTCACCGTACATACGGTGGTCTTAGGGGGATCTTGAAAAATTAAAACTCTGACAATTATTTTAACTGTTAAAACTAACTCTAAAAATAAAAATACAGTTATTTAAGTTAGAAGGTCATTATTCATAAAAAAAATTTAAAAAATTGGACTGGAGTTCTCTATTGAATAGAATGCAACTGACAAGGCCGGGTGGTACAGACAGTTAGTTCAGCAAGTGTGATCTTTCAGCCTTGGGTCCCCTAATGTGTTCATTTGGTGGTTGCAATACAACGACTATGTTAAGTCATTAGCAAGTAAAGGTAGGTGATAGTGACTGACGTAGATCTTGATGATGACAGAGGCCAGGAAGACTCCGGCGCTCTGGATGAGGTCCCCAAGCACGTGGATGGCCGCCGCACGCACGTTGATGCTCTGCTCCGCCTCCGCCATAAACTCCGTCTGATTGCTCGCCAGCCCCAACAGCTCCACATCTTCCAAACCTGCCATCAATACATTAGTCAACATATAATCCTTTGTCAGGGAAGAAGTAACACTAATATTACTTCTTCACACAACAAACAAACGTTTTCTGGGCTTATGGCAACATTCAAACATACATTTATTTATGTATACTGGGTTTTTACTGATGTTCTCACTCATATGAAAACAATCCAGTTATAAAAACTCAGTTATTACACAAATAGGTTAACAATTACATAAATCTAATCAGACAAATTATACATTTGTAAATCTTGAAATTGTTTCTAAATAAAGATTAACCCCTCCAAATTTTCGCGAATATTCACTTATAATGTCTCAAACGAAATGACATTTTACGAAAACTTTGTGTTATTACCGCTTCACAATTAAAGCTCAGTAAATGAAACATTTCTGAACGTAGCCGAATACTAAAAACTGTTTTAGAAAGGTTACAAAATAAGTTTTCAAATTGTTATATTACAAATAAATATTAACATTTGTAAATATTAAAATTTAGAATGCAAAAATTAAAAAAATGTCAAAATGACTCTGGTGATGTTTTTATGTGAAAACGGTACTAAAATCACAGATTATGTAAACAACAATACTTATTCTATTGTATAAATGTATAATAAACACTTTTGTCACCTCACTTTTTTATCATTTCATATAAAAATATTTAATAAAAATTAACAACGTCGAGCGGCCCGTAGGCAATTTGGCGGGTAAAAATTTTTTGTCACTATTTTCAAAACTGAATGCCTGGAAATATCTATCGCTCGCGCGGTTAAGTATGTTAAATTGATGGTCAGTAAAAAAGAACCAACAACAAATAATATAATAAATTTAAAATAATCACCTGTATGAACCCGGGTGTATCCGTTGCTCGAGCCATTAGCGCTCTGGTGAGAATTTCCATCCTTCAACGTATATTCTCCGTTCATAGAACCAAACACATTCTTCTTTGGCACCTGGATGATCCCCAGCAGACCGGCGGAATTCTCTTGGACGTTGCCACCTGAAGAGATGGCTCCATTCTCAGCTGCGTCCATACCGAGGTTTCTGTAGCCGTTCTTGGCTTTGGATGCATAGGACGTGTTCGTGTGGGCATTGTGGGAGTGCGTGTGAGAGTGAGAACTGGACGCGCCACCGTGACTGTGAGAGTGCGAACTGGACGCGCCGCCGTGACTGTGTGCGTGCGCCACTCCTGGACATGCACCGTGGAGGATCGCCGCCATGCTGAAATGACGCAAATACAAATTAACAATTTATTTAAGCCTCGAAAGAGGTCTTTAAGAAAGCACCTTGCAAATTATTTTTTTTCATGGGGCATTCTGTAAAAAATACACTTAGATCCTATTTGGGAGGCGTGTATGGGTGCCACCACCCGGGAATAATTTATTGCATAACCAACACCCCTACGGGTATTACGTTCGGTGATTTAGCAGGCCCATGTGGTGTAATGACAGCCACCGCGGTCGAGGGGCAAGGTTCTTGACTCACAATCCGAAGGAAGCTGGATCGAATTCCGGCATACGCAAATCAATTTTATTTGATTAATTCGTGCCATTTCACAATTAATTCATTTAAAAAAAATATATGGTATATTTGCGGCACGTTCCAGAGTGGAAGATACTCTCAGTATTACTCTGGTATAAGACCACCATTCAGAATTGAAAGATTGCTTAAAATGGCTTTAGCCGTATTTGGTGAACAGATCTGAATAGCCAGCTACTTCCCCACCTTCCTCTTCCCCATCTCATTCCTCTCCCCACTATACCCTAAACACCACAAATTAATCAAATTAAATTTATTTGTGCACACAGGGTTCAAACCCACAACCTTCGGATTGTGAGTCAAGAGTCCTGCCACTCGACCACGGAGGCCGTCTGCAATTTCAAGCCATGTTTGGAGTCTGAACAATGGTCTTCCACCAGGGCGCTACCACTACCATTTAGGGCAGGGGTGGGGAACCTGCGGCCCGCGGGCCGCGCGAGGCCTTTTGGTGCGGCCCGCGGGCGCTTTTGGTGCGCCCTGCTAAAAGAACCACAAAAAATTACAAAGAAGGGGATAGTTTTTTTCACGGTGTTTCAGATGCATTTGTAAGTAATCGTTACTAGCAAGTAGTTTAGATACAAATAAAAACGTGATATAATATCCCCTTTACTTTTATTTTAATTTGTTATTGTGAAACGATAGTGAAATTCCATTGGAACTTTTAACTTTCTTGTACGAGACAGTCCTGATATTTCAGGATTGTTGGCAACTCTATTTGGAGAATCTTAGGCAGTCTGTCATAAACATTATTTTCTAGTCATCGTTTCTGAAGTAAAGCGGATAGTACGGCAACTACGAAGAAAAAGTTGAAGCTGGGTGAAACGTGAAATCATTTTAAACTAAATTAAGACTGTGGAAAGTGCAACTCGAAATGAATAACACGATGCATTTTTAAACACTGCAAGGACAAACACCTTCTACATCGTTTGAATACGCTGGTGAGTGCGCGAAAATAAGTGAGACATTGAAAGAACAATTTAAGGACGTAAAAAGCAAGCAAACGGATTTGAACATATTTGCCACACCGTTCAACGTGGAACCATCGAATGTGCCTGATTATGAGTTTCCAAATTTAAGGAGGCATGCCCTTAAATATGCATCTATTTTCGGAACAACTTACGGCTGTGAGCAGTTCTATTCAAAACTATGCATCACAAAGAATCATCTGCGCTCCAGACTAACCGATGCAAATCTGGAAAATCAGTTGCGAGTAGTAGCATCATCAATGCCCGCTAATATCGCACGCCTTGCCAAAGAGAAGCTGTTCCAGCCATCACATTAGGGGTGACCTACATACTATATTGTCCATCCGATATTATTTTACCGTTTGAGTATTTTTCTGTTATTGCTCTGATTTGAGTAGATTTGTAAAAACTCATACCGTGGTAAACACGAAGGAAAAAGTGCGTAGTGTTATCTAAGTTTTTAATATATTCCCAATATTCTGTGTATATGCTACAAAATGCAGAAAACCATTCACGTAATCTGTGTACAATTTAATTTAAGCCAGTGGACTAGTGGACTCCTACGCAGATTTATTCTCAAGGTAAAGCCAATCTTGTGTTCACAATGCAAATTCCTATTGCAGATTCATGTGCTAACGATTTCGAGGGAAACCATTCTTGCGTTCCGACTGCAAAACCATTTTGATGTTCTAGGTGCAATATTAATTAAAGCTGGAGACTTACAATCCAATTCGCTCTAAAAAACTACTTTGTAGCGGTAGGAACCGCCGCGGCACTGGAATGCTCTATGGATTCGACCGGTGTGGTTGGCGCCGGTTTTATTCCCGAGGTTGGTGGCCATGTTTCGCAAAAGTTCGAGAGCGTTGTGTGGACATAGGTACTTCAGTTTGGTTCCAGGCGACTTGTGAGACGGGCGACGACATGTTATTCACGGAAATTCACGGAATCTCACAGATTCACAAGTAAATCACAGAAGATCTCATCATGTAGCAATCACGTATCGTTATTATATTTTATTGGTTTTTCTCATACAAAATTTAACAGACTATTTGTCGTTTAATAGTTCTAGGGCAATTTAATAAACGACTGGCGCCTTTCATCTTTCAAACTTAGAAGCAATTTATGATAGAATGTAACTGTTATCTTAGAGCAGTCACTGCACCCTGAGTATAATCATTTTATTAATTTAGAGTCTCTTTTTGATGTTTAACCCTGTAATTATGATTTAAATTGTATTACCTATAATAGCCTTTAATTTCATTTAGTATTGATTACCATATTCACATGTCTTACCTACCCTGAGCTTAGCATTTCTTTATTACAAGATTTAACATTCATAACCTCAAATCACACACTGACAGTTTAGATATGTTTAGTGCAATCGCACAATAATATGATAATTTAAGCAAACCTTGCATTACGTTATATTTTGGCACCAACGCGTCTTATAACGTTACAACTTTTGTGTTCAAAATGCAATGAAAAATTTCCAAGTGTGGTTTCGTCTGCTTACGCATTTCGTAGAAACCCGTTTCCGTGGTTGAAGTGCATGTGTCTAGAATGCAACGGAAAAATTCCAGGTGGGGTTTCATTTTTTGATGCATTCCTCGTGTTAGAAGTGGATTTATAAAAATCTAATTGCGTACTTTGTGCTGCCAGAATTGGAGGAAAGCCATTTTCATGTTTTGAGTGTAGTTTTAATTCCCCACGTACAAATTCACTTTATAATTAAAACCAGTTCTGTGTTTAGAATGCAACGAAAAACTTCCAGGTGGGGTTTAATCTAGCTAACGCGTTTCGTAAGAAACCATTCTCGTGTTTGAAGTGCAGTTAGAAATTTGTAGTTGCATTTGTGATGCCAGAATTGGAGGAAAGCAATTTCACGTTTCAGTTCCCGTTCCAGTTTCAATTCCCCGCGTACAGTTTCACCGTGTAAATAAAACCAGATCTGTGTTAAGAATTCATCGAAAACACGTCAGGTGTGATTTCATTTGCTGACGCATTTCTTGTGTTGGAAGTGCATGTTTAAAATTCAAGTTTCATAGTTTGTGCTGCCAGAATTAGAGGAAAGCCATTTTCATGTTCTGAATGTAGTTTTAATTCCCCGCATGCAAATTCAATCTAAATTAAAACTAGTTTGTTTTGTGTTCAGAATGCAACGAAACCATTCTCGTGTTCGAAGTACAGTTATTTTATACATAAATTCTGGTTTCAGACTATGTGCAATTCAGAATTTTAGGAAAACCATTTGCTTGTTCTGAGTGTAGCTATAAATGAAGAGTGTGGGCAGTTATATTACTGTTTTTTTATTAGTTTTAGTGAAACCAGTACTTTGGTTCGATGTGGTTCGCTCCCCCCCTCCCCCAAGACGGAAATCAGAGTGCGGCCCGCGGGTTAAAGTATGAACATCCAAATGGCCCGCGAAGCTAAAAAGGTTCCCCACCCCTGATTTAGGGGGATGAAATTACAAAGACTTTCTCATCACTTGAGCGAAGAGGGCTCATGTTCAGATAGAAAATTCTGATGAGTAGGTTATTAGCTGAGTGGACAAATGCTTTAGGTTTCCACCCTGGTATCATGGGTTCAAACCTCTGCTAACTAAGTCCTCCTGAATTGCACAAGCAACATTGGAGGATTTCAAATATTTTAAGGTTGTTATTGTCATCATCTATAATATAAAAATAAATCGCTGAATGAGTTGCTAAGCGCATAACTTCCGGAACGACTGCACCAAATTGGATAATTCTTTTTTGTGTGTTCCTTATTGTCATGACAAGGTTTTTATATAACTACTGGTGAGCTCTGGCATTATGAAATTTGTATTAAAAAATTGCAATTTGTGGTAAGCGAGCTGTTTGCAAACTGAATGTATGGAATGCGGGAGGGGAGAGGGGAACTCGGGTAAGGGGTTCGCTGTAGGGGGGAAGAGAAACTGGGAGGACGGTTCGTGGGAGGGGGGAAGGGGGGAGTGAAGTGGGCGAGGGAAGGTGGGAAGGTGAAGAGGGAAGGTGGAGGAGGCGGAGTGGGAAAGCAAGAGGGGAAGGGGACGCAGGAGAGGAAGGGGAGGCAGAAGGGGAATGGGACAAATGGGAAAGGACACGCAGGGAGAAACAATTTCTTTATTAAAAATGGCGTAGCAAAGCATGCCGGGAACCAGCTTGTTTAAAAATAATAATAATTTGATTTAAAATTTATATATAGTATTATTTTGAAAAACAAATCGTAAATAGGAAGCACTTATTTAGGACTTTATACCTAACATTACTGAAGCTACTAGTTTGGCAATAAATCATCTTAATTTGTGGCTTAATGCGGGTTTAGTACTGTATATTTTATTTTTAAAAGATAAGAGAAAGAGTTCATAAAAATTATGTTACAATTCACTTGGCATTACGACAGCAGTGGTGGCAGAAACAGTTAGACCAAGGGTTCCCAACCCTCGGTCTAACTATTTCAAAATAATAATAATAATAAAACGTTTATTTGTTATAGAGAATACATCAGTACAAAGAAGCTTTGACTGTCCAACTAGGAAGGTCTCCCGTTCTAGGACAGTCAAATGACAAACATTTTGATAGGCGTAAATTTAATTTAAAAATTACCAATTTGGGACACAAATCAACAAATCATCGCCAAAAAACTTTATCTTATTTACTAAAGTTCAGGCAAAAATATTTAATTATTTATAATGTATGCATAATTTAATTATTTACTAATTTAGTTATTATTAATTATTTATAATTATGCACAAGTGTCCTTTACGTACATGTTTTTTTTTCAATATAGAAAAAAGAAAGAAATGTAAAATTATAAGTTTACTTGTAAATAAACCAAAAGAAAAATAATACATATTACCAAAATAAAAATAATACATTCTACCAAAAGAAAAATAATACATAAGAAAAATAATACCTATTAATTATAAATAAACCAAAAGATCAAAGGTTCCCAAGGGATAGGGAGAGGGCACCCGGAGTGAGACAATCTAAAGTTCATACTCATAAACGGACCAGACCCTGGATGAACCAGGCATTTTTTATGTGAATACCTCACAAAAGCCCCAGCTGCTTCCGTGTGGAGCCAGTGAGACTATGGCATCCCCAATTGGTGTAACCTTGTGAGGCTGAAGATAGTGGGTAGGGGATGGAGATGGGAAAGAGGAGGGTGGGGAAGTACCTGGATATTCAGATCTCGTCACCAAACACGGATAAAGCCATTTCAAGCAACATTTCAATTCTGAATGGTGGATTTACACCAGGGCGATACTGAGAGTACCTTTCACTTTGGAATGTGCTGCAAATGCACTAAATATATATTTTTTAATTAATTAAATGTAAAATAACACAAATTAATCGAATATCATTTATTTGCGCATGTCTGGATTCGATCCCGCTTCCTTCGGATTGTGAGTGTTGGAGAGGAAAGAAAATCTCCCTCAACCAGTCTCTCCAAATCCGCCCTGCAACACAGAGGGCAGACGCTTCCGCCGCCAAGACCTGGACAATAAGTCCACCGTAGCACAAGTAATCCACGCAAGCAACCTACAAGTAGCGAAACACCCAGGGTGACCTATGACAGAGGTGTTGGTTATCCAATAAATGGTTCCCGGGGCGGCCTAAATTGAACATGCAGCTGTTGGGTGTGGAAAACACCAATAGATGCAGGAAATGTGAAGAGTATGAAGATACCCCCACCTGTGGTTCCAATGTCCCGATCTGATGGAAACCAAGCTCAGATACCTGGGAAGATACCCTATGAAACTAAAAAAAAAAAAAAATAAATAAATAATGACAGCCCTGTGGAACTTTATCAAAGCAACTGGGATAATGTTAACCTTTAGAATGCCAAATTTTTGTGTTAATTTAACCCTTCGAATAATATCCATTAACTTTTACGAGTCAAGGATGGCACGCAAAATTCCCGATTCTTCCCACATTTTGTAAATTTTTTTATATTTTTTATTTAACCCCTCCGCAACGTAAGCAGATATATGCGTTAAAAATACGACAGCAGTCAAGTACAATAAGCGTGTTTACACGTCAGCGCATGTGTCTCCATAGAAACCGTTATAACTCCGTTATTGTTTTAATTACATCCGTGAAATAAAAAGTGAAAGGTCGATAGTGAATTATGCTGCACATCTCTATTCAAGTTGTCCATAGAAATAGATAAAAAGAACATTCTGTCAGACGCGCAGTCTGACACATAATTTATCCCGCCAAATTTCCTACGGACGCCCGACATTGTTAATTTTTATTAAATATTTTTATATGAAATGATAAAAAAGTGAGGTGACAAAAGTGTTAATTATACATTTATACAATAGAATAAGTATTGTTGTTTACATAATCTGTAATTTTAGTACCGTTTTCACCTAAAAACATCACGTGAGTTATTTTCACATTTTTTAATGTTTGCATTCTAAATTTTAATATTTACAAATATTAATATTTATTTGTAATATAATAATTCGAAAGCTTATTTTGTAACCTGTCTAAAACAGTTTTTACTATTCGGCTACGTTCAGAAATGTTTCATTTATAGAGCTTTAATTGTGAAGCGGTAATAATACAAAGTTTTCGAAAAAGTCATTTCGTTAAAGACATTAAAAGTGCATATTGGCGATTTTCTGAGGGGTTAAGCAACAATATAAAATAATTTTATAAGTATACAAAGTAAAACTTAAAGATATCATATTTCTTAGTCCTTCTCACTAGGGGTTCCTGTGCCGAGGCAAACTAAAATTGTTTAATTATAGTTTATTTGTCTTCTATGTCATTTTTAGTGTCTTCATTAGGGTGTTTTTTTCTTTGACCTCTTTCAGCCATGTTTTTATTCTTGATTTGTACTCATTAAATTTTTTTATTAGTTTTATGTCTCGGGGAAGAATATTATGGAGTTTAGTTGCAAAATAAGTGTAGTTTCTTTGTCCGAATGTGGTTTTATAACTTGCTATGTTTTTTATGTCATTTTTATTCGATTTAATGTAACTTTATATTAGTTATTTTTTATACCTTTGAAATTTTTTTTTATTAAAATAGATAAAATAATCTTTCCGATGTGCATATTAGAAATGAATAATTTTGTTTCTAAATATTTAAATTATGATATTAAAAATGTAAATCAGCTTAAAAAATACATATCTGCGGATTACCTGAAAAAGTATGTAAAATAAAAGAAACTTATAATTTTATTTTAAAATTAAGGGTGGGTTTCTTCATTCGCACTCTACTTTAGCTTAGCAGTTTACAGTTCCTTTCGCAGTGCATTTGACATTTACGGCAAAATGGGTTTTTTCACAATGCCAACTGCTTAGGTAAAAGTAAATAGGGATGACAGCATAAAAACTAACCTAATTCCCACATTTTCGTATTGGGAACTGTGTATATATTTTTTTCATGTGGCAACCCACACAATAAATGTCAAAAATTTGTGTACGAATTGCTTCATCTACGGTTGCGTTGTTGTTTGTTTCACGTTTTAACTAACCTAACTAACCATCACGCCGTTTCCCCGCAGGGGTAGGCAGAGAGGACGGTCCGCCAAACAACTCGGTCTTGGCACACACTGTTTGCCTCACTCACATTCGTACATCGTCTCATACATTCTCTTCTATTATTCTGACTGATCTGATTCACTTGATCGTGCCATGTCTTCCTCGGACGTCCCCGACTTCTTCTACCATTCACATTCGCGTCGTATATTCTTCTTACACTACTTTCTTCGTTCATTAGCTCTACATGCCCAAACCATCTGAGTGTCCCTTTCTTAATCTTATGCATTATGCTTACATCAACCTTACATTCTTTTCGGATATCCACATTTCTCACACGATCGTACATTGTTTTACCACACATACGTCTCAGGGATCACGTTTTAAATTGTAATAAAATTATTAGCAATTAGTACCTAATTCTTTCGAATAACATATTATATCTGCAATAAATATAGTCAAAAGTCGAGCAGTTTCTTTATTAATGCCAAATTGGTAATACGAAATCTAGGTCTTCCATTAGATAGAAATTCCTGCGTATATTATGTCGCTTTACACGTCGTGTCTTATAATTAATTATCAGTTCATGTCAGAACCTGATGAACTGTCACTTGTTGCGATCATAATGATAAAATACTAGCAAATACCGTAAAATAGATAGCAAGAAAATCTCTGAACTGTCACCAAAGTGACATTTAGACAACGGCCGCCATTTTGGTTACCTTTACTTTCGCATTTGCAGCACCATTCTGGGCCTGTAAGATGTAAGGTGAAAGTAAACGGTAAATGTCAAATGAAAAAACCCATTTCTATGTTTTTGACCGTTTACTTTTACAATTAGCATTGCATTTAGCATTCTCGGTAAATGAAGAAACCCACCCTAAATGTTAAACTTTGTTGTTTAGAGTGGGGGTACAAAAGATTTTTTCTTCTAATTTTAAGATAATCGGGTTTGTAAAATATTTGAACAACATAGCTCATATATTCCTAAGATAATGAGAAGCATTATTTCTTTCGCTTTCTAACATAAAAGAAATCACAAATGTTCGCATCACAGGAAGAGAGATATCTAACTTTTAATAATGCACGATCGCTCTGGGACAATTTGGGTCTCCTGTTATTATAATGGCATATGATATTTTGGGACAAGTTGGGTCTCCTGTGATTAAATGGGTTAATTAAAAATTTTAATGCCAATTTGATCGACCAAAATTTGCTCCACAAACCAAGCGGTTAGGAACCCTTGATTTAAGACAGTTTAATGATGTTTAAAATTAATCGATCTGATAAAAATATTTTATGGCACAAAACAACAATCTTTTCCACACGTGTTTCTACAGTTGGAGTGTTTTGCAGAAATTCAAATGTAACATTGTCATAAAATGCCAATCAGCGCCATTTTGTTTTATTTTATCTTGCAAGGTCACTATTAAATGCCGATAATAATAAAAAGATAATAATAAATAAAATAAAAAATTCTACATTTCAGTCATTTTAAATACATGTAGGATTACAAAAGATTTTTTAAATATTTATATTGAGAGATCAGTAGGATTTATAGGTCCAATTAGGAGTTCCACAGAGCCGAACCCTCTGATACGAAAATATCTGGAGTCGGTGAATTATTTTCCCATTTGGTCTCTGGTAGGTTGACATGTTGTTCTTGTATTTATAATACTTATATAGTGCAATTGCATAGCGTGGATTGACTAGATGATCATTTGAGGAAGTGTGTGAAAGGGTTTAGTTTTTCCTGTGGGGAAAATTTAACCCGGACATTTAAATCTGGGGCGTTAAATAATAACTATGTGATCCTAACCTAGTTCACATATTTATTTTAATTTTAACTTAACCTGTAATCGGCCGGAGACACGTGGATGCGCGCAGTTTGTGCGCATGCGCGCGGAAAAAAATTCGAAAAAAAAATGTTTGTCTGCGATTTTGATCCTTCTATGTACAGAATTTGTATGAAGGACGAGGTCAGAATTGCTTGCGCCAACATTTCCCCATAAGATAGGTAAAAATTTCATTCACCTTGTAACCCCAGAATATTTTTAAAAGATTTTATCTGTGGCATCAAAATGTCAAATTTGCCGCGATTCTTTCTGTCAAAGTCGATGCATGTTATTTGACGAAAACATCGTAAAACCTATCAATTTACGTAATTAACGCAAGTAATGAAAATTGCTACTTGGAACGCAAGGACGCTGTATAGAAGTGGAGCCCTAGGAGAGATCACTAGGGAGATGACGAAATACAAAATTGACATAATGGCGGTGCAAGAAACAAGATGGATAGGATCTGAGCCATTTGACACAAGAACACACACGATACTGCATAGTGGAAATGAAAGACACCATAAATTCGGAGTGGCCTTCATTGTAGACCGGAAAATGGAAAAATGCATATTAGACTTTAAACCCATTAATGAAAGAATGTGCAGCTTACGTATAAAAACGAAATTTTTCAATGTAACATTGATCAATGTACATGCTGAAACGGAAGATAAAGAGGACATAATGAAAGATACATACTATCAGAAACTCGAACAGGTCTACGACACATTACCATCTAACGACATTAAGATGGTAATTGGGGACTTTAACGCCAAGATAGGACAGGATCCTCTGCTCCAACACATTACAGGAATGAACAGTCTACACAAGGACGCTAATAATAATGGAACCCGAGTGATTGATTTCGCAGAATCAAGAAACCTAATTGTGGCCTCGACTCAATTTCCAAGAAAAGACATACACAAACGGACCTGGACATCGCCAGATGGTAGACACCATAACCAAATTGATCATGTCCTGATAGAAAGAAGGGGGGCAACGAGCATCACAAACGTAAGGTCGTATAGGGGTGCCAACTGTGATTCAGACCACTACATGGTGGTGGCCACCTATAGGAGCCGAATCGCAAACAATAGGACACGGAAACCACCAACTATTCCAAAAATCAATACGGAGGCTCTAAAAACACCAGAAGGCATAGAGCAGTATCACAACGCCCTTGCAAATAGCCTACCAGGTCAGATCTCTGAGCAGAACTCCCAAGAATCACTAGAAAAAGACTGGAATGATATAAAAGAAGCAATTGTAAGAGCAGTGGAATCAAGTGTCGGAAACATGCCCAGACAGCCCAGGAACCCTTGGTTTGATGAAGAGTGTGAAAGAAAGATAGTTGAAAAGAATACACTCAGAAAGAAGTACTTGGAAAGGCCAACAAGAAACAAAAGACAGGCGTACGAACAAGCGAGAAAAGAAACAAATAAACTGATAAGGGGAAAGAAAAGAAAATTCCTGAATGATATTCTGCTGAAAATGGAACAGGACTTTGTTAATAATAATAGCAGAGAAGCATATAGGGGAGTAAACTTCTTCAAGAAGGGTTTCAAACCGAATACAACACTATGCAAAGACGTTGATGGTTCAATTATATCCGATAACGAACGAATTAAAACCGTGTGGAAAAATTACTTCTATAAACTTCTCAACCCTAATAGCGACCTGAGAAGCCACCCTACTAACATCCCCACTGAATCAAGTAATGAAGAATCAGCGAATCCACCAACAATGCCAGAAATAAATGCTGCACTAAAGAAACTTAAAAACAACAAATCACCTGGGAAAGACAACCTGCCGGCAGAGTTGTTCAAATATGGAAATGAGCACCTGAGAAATCTGCTACATAAGTTAATAACAAAAATATGGACCTTGGAAAAAATCCCAGAGGAATGGCAAATAAGCATAATATGTCCAATTCATAAAAAAGGTGACAAGCTAAAATGCGAAAATCATAGAGGCATATCACTTCTATGCACAGCATATAAGATCTACACCATGATACTGAAACAAAGAATTGATAAGTACGCAGAAAACCTACTGGGAGAGTATCAGGCAGGCTTCCGCACCGGTAGATCCACAACAGACCAACTGTTCACCGTCAGGCAGATCTTGGCAAAGTGCTGGGAGTTTGATATAGACATACACCAACTATTCATAGATTTCAAGCAAGCATATGATAGCATAGATCGGGAGTGTCTATATGACATACTACTTCAATTCCAGATTCCACCTAAATTGGTTAGGCTCATCAAAGCCACAATGTCAGACTCAAGATGTCAGGTCAAAATAGATGGGGAACTGTCGGAAGAATTCACAGTATCGCAGGGACTAAAACAGGGGGACGGTCTGGCTCCCACTCTCTTCAACATTGTGCTCGAACATGTAATAAGAAAAACGCTAATAGACACTGGCTCCAATATTTGTTTCAAGAGCAGTCAGGTTGTCGGATATGCGGATGACATTAACATTGTCGGAAGATCAATTTCAGCCATTAAGGAGATCTTCGATCCTTTAGAAACAGCGGCACGGGAAGTAGGACTGCAGGTTAATGTCAACAAAACGAAAATGATGATACAGAGCAGGAACCCTTCACACAGAAGAAGAAGTAGTGCACAATTCAAAGACAACTACTTATACGAAGTGGTCGACCAATTTGCCTACCTGGGCTCCAGTCTGACAGAGAATAATGAGGATCCAGCAGAAATCAGAAGGAGAATCACAGCAGCCAACAAAACATACTTCTCTTTGCTGCCAGTGTTTAAGTCACGTAGTGTTCACAGAAAAACCAAAATAACCATATATAAGACCATTGTCAGAACTGTATTGGCATATGGATGTGAGGCGCTGACACTGACGGTAAAGATGGCTGAAACGCTGGATACTTTTGAAAGAAAAGTGCTGAGAAGAATATGTGGACCCGTGAAAGAGGGTGAACAGTGGCGCATCCGGCACAATACAGAATTGTATAATATATATAAGGCACCTAGCATCTCAACACATATGAGACTCCTCAGGCTGAGATGGGCTGGGCATGTACAAAGAATGCCGGATACACGCGTCCCAAAAAGAATTTTGACTGGACACCCAGGTGGAAAGAGAAAAGTGGGAAGACCCAGACTGAGGTGGGAAGACGAAGTAAGAGGGGATGCAGCACAGCTTCTCCAGGTACCAAATTGGAAGTCAGCCGCTGAGGACAGGAGGAGTTGGAGGCGACTGTTGCAGGAGGCCAAAGCTCGATATGGGCTGTAGCGCCATCGAAGAAGAAGAAGAATGTTGTTTTGGTACATAGTTTATTGTTCTAGGAATGTGTTTCGGTCAATAAAATATACGATAACTCAAAATAAATCCACTAAACATTCAATTCAAAATTCAAAGTCGTGCTTTGTTAGGGAATTTCTGTGTTTTTCCTGGCTTGTCAGGTTAAAGAGTGAAAAAAACTCTCAAACAAAAATTTGAAATGGAAAAATCAGAAAAAGATAGTCACATCTAGGAATCTTTATGAGTTAAGAAAACGAATATAATGTTGGTAGTTCTTAGTCGAAGGAGATAAGCACCTATCCGGCAAGGCTAAGGTTCTGGGTTTGAATCCTAGATGTGACCGAGTTTTTCTAATTTTTCTGTTTAAAACTTTTGTTTGAGAGTCCTTAATATTGTCTTTATTAATTAAATAATTCACATATTATTGTCGTTTCAATAATTGCAATAATTAATGTAATGGAGAGTAAATCTTAAAAAGGTAATAAAGGAAAGGTGTAAAAACTCACAGTATGTTGACACACATGCCCAGACCAGACACTATCATCATAGCGTTGACCTGAATGTCATAGCTGCCTTCCCACAGGCGCAGTATGGCCAGGTACACGAAGATGCCCGTCACCAGCCAGATCAGCATTATGGACATCAGCGCCCCGAGCACTTCTGCAACCAGACCCACCAGTTACTATCCTCACCACCACTTGCGCCTTTCTTTAACATTCCTCTTACCATAGAAGTGTTCCCATGATGTAACGCAGCATTACCTTATGAGTTTTCCATCTTATTGCACACTAACAAATTAACAACTAACGATGCAGAGATTCAGTCGGAATGGGTTCTTGACGGGAAGCGGATCCCATTCCCTTTTCCTCAGCAACACTTGCGCTTTTTTTTTAACATTCCTCTAACCATGCAAGGGTTCCCATTTTTTTTAACATTAGCTCCATACAGGAGGCCCTGAGAAAAATATTTTTTTAAGTGATGCTGTGTGGAGGGTTTTTTAAGGAAAGGAGAGGAATTTTTGGGAAGGAAATAGGTATGAGAGGTGGGTAGGAATCTAGGGGTCAGTGTATCCAGACATAACGGTCGTATGAATCCATCCCTCCAACCACGGTGCAAGGCGAGAGATTCCGGCTGGAGAGGATAAAAGACCTCCCTCAACCAGTCTCTTTCGATCCTGCACACCACGCGGCAAGCAGGCAGACGTATTGGCCGCCAAGACCTAGACAAACTTCACCCCATGAACCCGGATACTCCTGCTAAGTCAACAAACGTAGCGAACCACTCGGGGTGACCTACGGCAGAGGTGTTGGTTATCCAATAAATGGTTCCCGGTGCGGAGGTACCCATACCTGCCTCGCAAATTTAATCTCCCATGGTGTAACGCAGCGTTACTGTATGAGTTTTTAATCATATTACACATTTCTACGTTAAGGCGATCCACTAGTTCACTACTGTGCCGTGGACAGTAGTTCCTCGGTGGACGCCATAGGGGTCACTTTGAATAACCGAATTCGTCGACTAGCGGCCGTATTGCAAAATATCAACGCGAAAATGCATATTTTATTTTATTTTGGGAAGATTGGGTGTAAATATCAACTTTTTTTGCGATTATTATAAAATAAACTGAATTTGCCACATTACACAATAAAACCATATCCGAAAAGGGGTTTATAAATAGGAGAGTTTTGACTTGAAAGTGTGTTTTTTAGACCTCATACTTTATTTTTTTATAGGCTTATTAAAAAACTTATAAAAAAAATGACCGATATTTTTAAGGGCCAAGGTATGTTCTACACGCAGTATTTAATTGAAGCATCTACAATACTTCTAAGCGATCAAATTTTCAAAACAAAAACGTATGATTTTGCATTATTTACTATGACTTCATCTTAAAATATTATTCTGAATAAATTTACAGTAATATTTATTGCATAAACCCAAGTGGTTCGCTACGTTTGGTGATTTAGCAGGGGTGCCCGGGTTCATGGGGTGAGGTTTGTCTAGGTCTTGGAGGCGGATGACCAAGACACATTGAACCCCAAATTCCTACCCACCCCTTAAACCCGTTTCCTTCCCAGATCACTCTCCTTCCTTTCCTTAAAAAAACTCTCCACACAGCATCCCCAAAGATGACATAGGCCCTGAGGGAAATTATTTTCCTCAGGGCCTCCTGTGTGGAGCTCATATAAAAAAAATTAAAATAAACAAAATATTACTTTGGATTAGTTTGTGAAGTCTTGGGAAGACTCAAGACGCATCCAGCACGCCCAATTCCCAAATCCCTCCACACAGCATCTTCAAAGATGACATAGGCCCTGAGGGAAATTATTTTCCTGAGGGCCTCCTGTGTGGAGTTAATGTAAAAAAAAAGAAAAAAATTACGGTGGCAATTAAAATCCACAAAATATTATAATATCCAGTCAAGTCAGCCATTGTCATCTGAATCTAATTGAATGTAGAATGTGTAATTTAATCTGGCCTCCATTATAACAATACATAATAGTCTACAAGCAAATTTAGATCAATCATATTTATACATAAATTTTTGGTTTGAGCTTTGAATAAACTACGACATAAGTTGTTCATTGACTGCTGAAGAGCGCACATTGAAATAACCAGACCCTGCATAGAAAAGTAAATTAAAAGTAGGGCAGAGGGTTGCAGCATAATCCAATGTTGCTCCACATTTGGACTACTGCTCTACGATGTTATATTTGGCCAATGAAGGAAATTTGAATAAACTAGAAGTTATACAAAACAAAGCTATGAGATGTATACTGGGGAAAGGCAAATATGCAAGGATTAATCAAATGAAAGAGGAGCTAAATTGGATTCCAATAAAAAAGAGACTACTATTTAATGTGTTAATTTTTGTGCATAAAATTATGAAAAACCAAATGCCAAAATACTTTAAGGATGAAATTGTTTTTAATAGAGACATTCATAATTACGAAACAAGAAATATAAACAGAGTTCGATTGCCACAAATGAAGAAATCAAAATCACAGAACTGCCTAATGTACAGAGGACTAAAGATGTATGATGAATTGCCTGAAAGTATGAAGAATGAAGAAAGAATGAATTATTTAAAAAGAAATATTACGCTTACTGTAAAAATATTAAAATTTATCAAATTAAATGTTATATTGTGCTTATTAGTTTATATTCATGTAGTATAAACTAACTCAATAAATAATTTTAAAAAAAAAACAACAAAAAGTGGGACTATCTGCACAGGATCTGAATTTTCGTTTTTAAATGAACAGCCTAGCACGTAGCGACGCTAAAAATGAGCGGGGTGGGTAAATTAAAACACACTAATAAAAGCGTCTTACTAAATATTCAATTTTGGAAACTAGCACAAACTTTTGTTTAACCGATTTGGAATATGTAGTAAATTTTTTTACATAGTATTTATGTATTTGTCAGAGAGTATTCCTGTCCCTTTCCTAATTCATGCCCACACCTAGTCCCCCTACCTATATACGTGAAATCACAAGGTCAGTGCATTGACAATCTTCACCATGACAGCAGTGTTTCTATGCTCAATATCTTTACTGCAAATGATAAAATTATGAGTTACGTACAAAACCTTCAAAATTATCATTGGTGATGAAAATTATAATCGGTGCAAAGTGGAAAGTGTTATTGGAGAAGGGACATCATTATCCTGCCTTCAGTGAGTTTTTATGATTTCTTATTTCCTACCCTTTCACAAAGTTCTAACACGCCATTGTGAAAGGTACCAGTAATTCGTAAGCAGATTTTATTTTTAAGGACTGAATACTATAGTAATATTACAATACGAGTTGTCTGTGTATTATCAGATTCATTTATTGACAAATAAAGACACAGAAAGGGAGGCAGTCACTCTGTGCGGCGTGGTTTGCTGCCCTTTCTCTGATTGGTTGGTCTATCAATTTGTTTGTCTATGACTAATAATAATTAGTTATCCTGGCTATATATATAATAATCAGTACGTACCGGCTCTCCTGTAGCCAAAGGACATGCGGGGGCCTGGGGGGCGCCGAGCGAGCCACAGGGCGCTGAGGGCCAGCAGGAAACCGGCGCAGTCGCTGAGCAGGTGGGCCGCGTCGCACATGATGGCCAGGCTGCCCGCCAGATAGCCCCCGATCAGCTCCCCAACCTGCACAACACACCACACATCATATTATACTAGCATACAGGATAAGTGGGCATAGTACTGTACGATTTTTGGTCTTATTACACATTGCTTAAACATTCTCTCTGTTAATCTCAAATGACCTCCCAGGTAAGTATGGTCCTGTATATTTTCTCCCTGTACAGAATACAAATAAATAATAATGAATGCACATTTTAACACAGCATCACATTTGTTGGTCAATTGCAGTGTCCATATAGTTTTGTATCAGTGATTGACGAACCGGTGGATGCAATCTGTTTAAGGGGCTAAGTTACTGTTACGGGAATAAGGTAAATATGAAGATGAAGAAATTAACAAATATGGAGATGAGATAATCAACAAATATGAAGATGAGGTAATCAAGAAACATTAAGATGAGGAAATTATAAAGATTACGATTTAATACCGACACAATAATACACAGTCCGCCTCGGAACAGGAATGCCTGTTAATTTTTTTGAATCTTTAATAATCATAAATAAAATATAAATAAAAGGACTATGATAAAAATGGGTCTATGGTAAAAGCCATTAATAAATAGTCAGCGACAAGATCATAAGAAGACTTATGCGTAAAAATGCATATTTTTTTACTACATCTCTACATATTATAAATTAAAGTCCCCCGCGTCGTCTGTCTGTCTGTTCGCGATAAACTCGAAAACTACTGAACGGATTATCATCTGGTTTTCACCAATAGATAGAGTGTTTCGTGAGGAAGGTTTAGGTATGTAATTTGTCAAGGATTTGTGTAAATTAGTTGAAACATAACGATAATTGTTAGAAGTGTCGGAAAAAGTCAAGCCGCCTGGTAGCTTTCATCGAAAACGCTGCCTAATCCTTTTGGGATGTAACAAAAAAATGCATGGTTGGTTATTTCTCTTTTATAGATCTACAAAAAAGTCCGCGAAGGCATATATCTATCTTTTACGGATAGCTTACTATACCCATTCGATAGTCTAAACAAATGGTCACGTACATTGCGGTAATTGAAAAGTTATTTAGACGGATACAGTATTAATCCTTATTAACTTAAATACGTTAGTTACCCCAAGCATTTCATGCAAATTATTATAATCTTTCACACCATCTCTACGTATTATAAATTAAAGTCCTCCGCGGCATCTGTCCGTCTCTTCGCGATACTCAAAGACGGCGGTGGTTATAAAGGTTGAATAACCATCCAGTAGATGACGTTGTGTTTTATTAGCCACAGCAATGCGTGGCCGGGTCAACTAGTAAACATATAAATTTGTTTGACACCACTTTATTTTAATCATTATTATTGATCTCTTTCGGAAGGGACCTTCCTTCATCAGGAGAATATTAAAACAGTAGGGCCTCGCTAATCTGGATAGGGAAAAACAAGACCCCTTCCGAATTATCGAGTTTAACTTGGGTTTCATTTATTAAAGTAAAAATTTAAAGTCAATTTAGAAAATAATAAGTATGTACGTACAAATGTGCTTACGAAAAGTTTAAATATGTAATAAAAACTAAACACTTAACATGAAATAAAAAACTTAAAGTTAACTAACTAACTAACTAACCATCACGCCGTTTCCCCGCAGGGGTAGGTAGAGAGGACGGACCGCCAAACAACTCGGTCTTGGCACACACTCTTTGCCTCACTCACATTCATACATCGTCTCATACATACTCTTCTATTATTCTGACTTTTGACATGGCCCGTCTCAAGTATCTGATTCACTTGATCGTGCCATGTCTTCCTCAGGCGTCCCCGACTTCTTCTACCATTCACATTTGCATCATATATTCTTTTAACACTACTTTCTTCGTTCATTCGCTCTACGTGCCCAAACCATCTGAGGGTCCCTTTCTTAATTTTGCTCATTATACTTACATCAGCCTTACATTCTTTGCGGATATCCACATTTCTAACACGATCATACATGGTTTTACCACACATACGTCTCAGGGATCTCATTTCAACAGCATTCAGTTTACTTTCATCCTTCCTCTGCCAGTTCCATGCCTCACTGCCATACATCAGGGTAGGTACCACCACTCCATTGTGGACTGCTAGCTTCGCTTTTATTGAAAGTTTTTTATTAGCTCCAACGGCATTCAGTCCTCCATTAATGGAGTTACCGGCATTTACCCTCCTTTCAATATCTCTATCAGCCTTCCCATCTCTCGTAAACATACTACCCAGATAAACAAACTCATCCACCTGCTCCAAGTATTCATCATTCACTACTATATCGCACACTGTTTTCGTACTCTCTCTTTCAAACACCATGACTTTAGACTTACTTACATTCATCATTAACTCATTCTTCATACATACTTCGTTCATCCTAGATACTAGAGACTGTAGATCTTCCATAGTGTTAGAAATCAGCACCGCGTCATCAGCATACAGCAGGCAACATACTTTCAGACTATTCAATTTCGCGCCCAATCCCACATCTTTCAATTCTTGTATACAATTATCCATGTATAGATTGAATAACCATGGTGACATTACGCAGCCTTGCTTAACACCTTTTGTGATGTCAAACCACCCCGTAAAATCACCGTTCACCCTAACACATGCAACGCTTCCCTCGTACAGAGACGCAATTGCCTGTATGAGATTTGTATTCACTCCATACTTGGACAACACCTTCCATAGCTTTTTAAAGTTAATTCTTCTTGAAAAGTCTGTAATATACTTCTGCTTATAATTTTCGCACAAAAATGGGTTCTAATTCTTCTCTCGCCTGCCCGGATTACAGCGTGCACCAGAACGGGGGTCCGGAATAGCGAGGCCCTACTGTATTCTGAAACCAGTAGAGCAGCAATAATTATTAAAATAAAGCGGTTTCAAACAAACTTAAGTGTTTATACTGTAATTATGAAAAGCCACAAAATAAATGCTTTCTTAGAATATGCTATTTTTTAGTTCAAGATAATTTATAATCAGATTAAAGTGTTTAGTTTTCCCATGAGTAAACAAGTTGAAAGAGTCCAATAACTGTTGACTTTAAACCAAATATGCATTATAATAAGAATTCTTTGGAGATTACACTAATCTTATCTTAAAGGCTATCTACGCAGGAAGCGTGTGAGTAATTTGGTGGCTAGACTAAATATTTGTAACTTCAACGATTTTGGAAATATGCACGTAAAAAGTCTATTTGTCTCAGCAAAAACTCTCAAACAATGAGCGTTGTTAAATTTATACAGATTTTTCTCTTGAATTTCTCGGTGAACGTAGCTATTTTCAGCTCGCAGAGTCATTTTTTTTTTTTTTTTTTTAAAAGCGGAGACGGTTTACCATTGGTTCCCGTGAGTACTTAGGCTATGGGCCATTGTACTTTCTCCCATTTTACCTCAATCCTTTAACAATAACCCAGTCCCTTTAATAAAGTTCACCAGAGTTGTTATCGGATATGTGGCTAGGTCTTCTGGTTCTACAACATGTCTCCCCAGGTATCTGAGCCTAATTCCCACCAGGGCAGGACATTGGCACCATAAGTGAATTGGAGTCTCTTCATCCTCTTCACATTTTCTACATCTACTGGTGCTTTCCACTCCCAATAGCTGCATGTGTTTCCTGAGATGGCAGTGTCCCGTTAGTAGGCCTACCAGTTCCCTCAGCGAGTTTCTGTCCATATCGAGTAGTTTCCTGCAGAGTCATTACTTTCTGAGCCATAGAATAGAGAATATAACACTAGAAGTGCCTTCCATAGAAATTTGAATGGATACTGACCATATAGCACGCAGTCTGTCTCTCTTACGCTTGTCTGAAATTGTATATCGCCATCCCACTTGGTTTGAACCGCAATCCCATTTGAATGGTGAAACACAGTTTTAGGCCTGAATTGAGCCTAAATTGGGCCTCAAGGCGCTTCTTACGTTAACATTTATTTCGTGATCTCAGCTATGAAATCTTAAACAAATTGTCAAAAATAAGAAAACGCCATATTGTTTGTTATTTTTAAGAGAAACTATTTTGAACTAAGCTGGGATCCCACCCAATCTATTTTATATAACCAGAACCATTTGAAAACGGTAAAAAAATTGTTACACATTCATAATTGCTCTATTCTATTTCGTTCAAACTTGCTCTATTCTTTATATAGAATAGAATGAAAATTGAAGTTGATTCAACATTGGATTTCTAACAGGTGTTCTACGGCATAGAAAGTCTGCTTTATTATATGGTTAATTCTCTATAAAATAGAATGAAATCTGAAGTTTATTCAACATTGAGTTTCTATTTCTATTGGCCATTCCACGGCACAGAAAGCCTGCTATTTTATATGATTGATTCTACATAGAACGAGTAAAAGTTGAATTTGAATTAACATTGTGTTTCTATTTCTATGGTCGATAAGAAAGCCTGCTCTAATCTATGGTTGATTCTACATAGAATAGAATGAAAGTTGAAGTTGATTCAACATTGTGTTTCTATTTCTATCGGACATTCTATGGCATGGAAAACCTGCTCTTTTCTATGGTCGATTCTACATAGAATGGAATGAAAGTTGAAGTTTATTCATCATTGGGTTTCTATTTCTATCAGACATTATATGGCATAGAAAGGCTGCTCTATTATATGGCCGATTCTATTAGAATAGGATGAAAGTTAAAGTTGATTCTACATTGGGTTTCTATGGAGCGTTTTACAGAGTAGAAAGCCTGTTCTATTCTACAGACGATTCTACATAGAATAGAACGAACGTTGAAGTTGATTCAATATTATGTTTCTATGGGGCGTTTTATGGAATAGAAAGCCTACTTTATTCCATGGTTAATTCTATATAGAATAGAATGAAAGATGAAGTTGATTCAATATTGGGTTTATATTTCTATCGGGCATTCTATGGCATAGACAGCCTGTTCTTTTCTATGGTCGATTCTACATAGAATGGAATGAAAGTTGAAGTTGATTCAACATTGGGATTCTATTTCTATCGGGTATTCTATGGCATAGACAGCCTGTTCTCATCGATCTATTTCACAGATTCTATGAAGTAGGATGAGGTGGGGAATCAGTCATTATATAAAATTTTGAAAGTTTGGGTTAATCCTTTCTGTACAAACTCTAAATACTTTGGCAGAGGATAGAGTGCCGGTTTACGTTGGATATTCCAGTTAATACAACAGATTAAGAGTTGAATTGAAATAATAATATTAATCCGTTTATTGAAGCTCATAAAGATTAGGAAATTCAAACAATCAAAACATTTTGAAATTATATAAACATTATAATAAAAAAAGAGTTAAGTTAGGTTCAAATCCACGATAATTTAATAAACGCTTGAGTGATGGCTACCTAAATTTAAATAAGTGATTTAAATTTAAAAAAAAAAAAATTATAGTTAGTTTAATTATAGTACTGTTAATGTGTGGAAGGTCTTTTAAGGAAAGGAAGGAGTAAACGAATGAAGTGATAAGGTCGGCAAATCGTTACACAGCCGAGCTGTTGAACGCAACAGCGAGACATGGAACACCTGTTATCACAAGACAAAAAATATGAATTGCTTACATGTTAGGTACATCTGTGGCGGCCACTTGTGCCGAATTAATTGCGCCGCCACTGTCGCTGTACGATCATACGAGAATTACTACGGTATACCTACCTTTGCCGACCACGCCGCCTCGATAATAAATAATTCCGCCACTTACGCGAAAGGCCTAGAACGTGTGGCTGTGCTATACAAATGCCCGCAGAACGTTCGAGCGATATCTCAGCTTTGCGTGAATTCACGCATTATTACCTGGCGCGCTAGCAAGCTACTCACCCGGTCGCGCATATAAAAGCAAGCGACCAAGTCACTGCGCTCAGTCTAGTCTCCATTCAGGGTTCGACAAATACACATCGGGAAGTGAATACGATAAGTGCAGTACTGCTATTTTATTAGATTAATATGCGGCATTTCACAATAGGCCACTTGCATGGACTTCATAACGACCTGGAAAAAATCGTGTTGATAGAGTTTTTTACTAAGATTACGAAAATGTTAGTAAAAATTTTTAGAAATGTACAGTTTTTTTTTATTTTTAAATAAATAAATCCATTATTTGGGCTCGTGACGTCACTACATGAAAATGTCCCGTCGCCGAAAATGTTCCTATTAATTTTATAAAATTCCACACTGATTTATTTTTTTATATGGCATCACTTTGATTTCAGGCGAATTTTTGAATTCGTTCACTAGATTTATTGTTTGTTCTCTGCGAACTTATCATTTGGTTTGATTTTTTGACAGATGTTCTGAAGAGAACCCCGTACAATTATGGGTACGGGGTTCTCTTCAGAACGTGAAGATGATGTCGGTACATGTTTTAGAGGTATAATGATTATGGTGCCGATTTTAACAAAATAAAATTTTATAATATTCTTATTATTATTACAATTTACAAGTTCAAGTATATTACATTGAATTTAGTAATATAGACGCTGTACATTATAATGATTTATGATCAATAAGATGGATCAAGGAATATAATATTTATGAGATGTAATATTTTTGGTATGCCTCATTATTCTCCTGTGCCATTCGTGTGGAAAACATTCTTTTTTTTTTAAATGATTTTCGGCTATGTAATTATCGTTTTTTCACACCTATAAAATTATGTCCCGTCTTTCCGGTTTATAAAAGATGGTCTGATTTTTCAGTTTGAAATTTTCAAAAAATCCCCAGGGTTTCAAAAATACAATTAAAAAAAAAAAAAATACCGAATGTCTTAGAACATTTGCCTAAACCGGATTTTTTTTTTTAAAATGTGATGCAAGTGGCCTATTAATTAATTAAAGTTCCAGAGTGGAAGATACTCTCAGTATCGCCCTGGTATAAGACCACCATTCAGAATTGAAACGTTGCTTGAAATGGCTTTAGCCGTGTTTGGTGACCAGATCTTAATAGCCAGATATTTCCCCACCTTCCTCTTCCCATCTCCTTAGTCTTACCCTCCCCACTACCTTCAGTCTCCCAACACACCCCAATTGGGGATGCCATAGTCTCACTGGCTCCAGACAGGAGCAGTTAGGGACTCTTGTGCGGTATTCATATAAAAAAATAAAAAAATAAACTAAAAAGTTATTAATAATCTACGTGTAGATGTCTATGGATATTGTTGATTAAACAATTAGTTAATTTGATAACTTGTTAATTAAACACAATGTTTTACATTATCCATTATTAGAATTAACATTATTACATAAATAGTTAACTTATCTGATATCACTTTGTGGAGATAAACAAGTAGCAAAGCGAGCTAATAATAAATCTTCAATAAAATAGATTAAGTGATCGTAAACCCACCAAATCTTTGAGATATGAAACATCAAGTGGTGGATGTTTTAAATAGAGATGCCACGAATATTCGGCTACTATTCGGTATTCTTATTCGGTATTTTTTTACTTTTTTTTTTTTTTTTACATGAATACCGCACAACAGTCCCGACTGTTCCCGTCTGGAGACAGTGAGACTATGGCACCCCAATTGGGGTATGTTGTGAGCAAGGACGGCTGGTTGCACAGTGTGTACGTGTGCAGCACTGGTAAATTATATTGCCTAAAAATTATTTTATAATATCTTGCTGAAAAACATAAAATCTATGAATCTCATTAAAAATGTCACCTACCAATATAATGCCTGATGAATGTTTATCAGGGAGAGCAAATTCTCAAAGTTCCGCGCGAAATTGCCCGTTCCCGTTTTTATCTCGAAAGAAGTGTGTGCCAATTGTAAAGTGTAATTGAGGGATAAGTTACGGGATAAAAATGAGATTGAGGGTAATGTATGCGGGTAATGTGTGATTGTATCTGTTAGCTTTTTAAAGGGCGCCACTGGTTGTTAAACCAGGCTAACAGACGGTAGAACAAAATTCCCTATCAGGGCCTTGGGGATTAAATACTTTATGATCAATAAAGATTTTTAATAATGAAAAGAAAGACAGTATTCGTATAACAGATCACATATTATATTTCAAAACAAATAAAAAACAGTTAACCAATAAAGAGAATTTAAAAATATTATTATGAGAGACTCACCCAAGGATCGACCAAAATCTATTCTAGCTAAAAATTATTACTCAAGACCGATAGCAACGAGGATTGATGTATGATGCCCTCCGCTGATGCTGCTGTACATCATTCGTCTTACAGTGATGAGCCAGTCTCAGATCAGGACCAGTGCAGTGCCATGGTCAGGTTAGCCGCATTCCATGCGTAATGTTGATGGATCTCCAAGTTTGTAATATTTTTCTCCAAATCAGTCCGAAAGACGGTTACGTCGAGGAAATTCCGAGTTTGTAAAAATATTATAATTTCTAGTCGCTGCAGGAAAATACAGTTGAGTCAGTATCCCAGTCAGTTAAATTCTTTTACGGTTTCTCATGGTTTCATGCCATTTTAAATAAGAAGGTAGCGGAACACGCGGGATAATACTTTACATTACGTAAGTTTTCAAAAAAAATTCAAATGATTGTTTAAAAGAAACTACATTTTATATAAAATCGGAAAATACACGATGACCCTCGAAAAGCAGTCTACCTCTCCAGGCTTCTTTCCAATGAGTGTCGAGCTCTAAGAAAAAAATGACTTTTATAACATCTGTTTTCAAAAATAATTGAATGGCTCAAAATTCTATATTTAAAGAAAAATCAACTGGCGTTTCAAACCAAACAAATATTGATAAATTAGGAGACTAGACTTAATAATGATGAAATGGAATTAAATATTTCATAACATTGTGTGCAGACTGATTGCAAGCGAAACGAATTATGTTTTTGTATCGAATATCCCAAAAATCGCTAAAAGCGTAAAAAGCGCAACGCCTGCAATGTGTATGAAAAATTGAGCTATCGGCATGTGCCACACGGGTGACTGGGCGGCCTTTATCATACAAAACTTAAATTTGGATTTGAGGCAAAAATACTTAATCAAACTGAAAAAATTCTTTTTTTTTAATCAAAAGGTATAGCAAATACCTAAATATCACATATTTTTTTTTATTGATTTGTGTTTTAAATTATAAAACACAGATCATTAAAGAATTCAATTTTTTTATAGATAATAAACCTTCACAATTTTGCCCACGTACTGTTTATACATTGTTTATAAATACTGTTTGTGTACTGTTTATAATGAAATATAAAATAAAATAAATTAAACATTGTAAAAAAAAGCGAGTCAAGAGCCTTGACTAGTCAGTACTATTCGGTATACGGCCCATTCAGCTACTTTTTTACTATTCGGTATTCGGCCGAATATTGCAAACCATTTGGCCGAATACCGAACACCAAATAATGAAAAAATGCATATAAATTTAATATTCAATATTTAATGTCTTCACTAAAAATTTCATAATATTCCCAAATAGGTGATTTTGTTTATTAAATGGTTTCATTTCGTAAAGCTTTTCGCGAACAAACACACTATAAGTAACACAATTTGCTGTAATAATCAACAAATAACGCGTGTTGTGATACGACCTATTCGCAAATGAAACTAATACGTAGTTACCACACGCACTTCAATGATGCAGGTCGGAACTTCTCACCCGCAAAATGAACAAAGTGTCTCCGAATATTCGGCGCTTCGGCCGAGAGCCTAGCCGAATATTCGGTAAACTGCAAAATCACTATTCGTGGCATCTCTAATTTTAAAACCCCTCAGCCGTATTCTGTCAGTAGTTCAGAATATTTCCGCTTTGCAATAATAAATAAATGGAATATTTCTGAACATATCCGAAACATCCGAAAAAGGTGATGAAATACGCATAAATTTTTTTTATTAGAAATAAAAATGTAATTTTTTTCAATATATAAAATTCAACGTTATTAAAAGATACTACGAAGGTCACCCGTAAAGCAGTACCCGTTTAAATCGTATGGAGCGCTGGCGAATAGAGCAGCCGCCGGACAAGTACTAACACGTTCAGTTGTATTACAGGCATTACAGCTGTCTGTGTGCAATGTTACATTTGGCTGGTATTGATTGTGTTGTTTCTGCGAGTGTTTATAATGTTCAAGAAAATAGAGAACACCGCCAGTTGTGAAGTTAAGAACTGTGATAAAATTTCTCAACGCAAGAAATAAAAATAGCTTTTCCTTCCCAGAACTTCCACTTCTTCCTTTCCCTAAAAAGACCCTCCACACAGAATACCCAAAAATGACATAGGCCCTGAGGAAAATTGGTTTCCTCAGTGCATCCTGTGTGGAACTAATATAAAAAAAAAAATAAAACATACCAGAATCCTTGACAAAGCAGAAATTACAGCACATATTAAAAATTTTAAAAATAAGAAGATGGCTCACCATGAATATTGCACACATAATGGTGGCAGCCAGTAGTTGGGGCCCGGCCGCCTTGTGCATCACCTTAGGGCTCCAGTGGCAGTGCTCCGGGATCCCCTCCTGGATGGGGATCTCCGTATACGTCTCCTAAAACAGATTAAACCTTTTTAAAATAGTCTGGGACTTTCCGTCATGCAAGACAGGCAGGAAGAATGGAAGAAAGATGCTCCCTTTCTTCAGTTTACTGCAACAAGTCAGGCCTCAAGCCTGTTTTGTCCAAAGGTTCAAATATTTCAACTTTGCAATAAAATCTAAATAAATAGAATATTTCTAAACGCTTTTGAAAACTAAACACTGTTTTTAACCAGTTGAGAAAATTTGACACATTTATGGGTCAAACAGCCGATTATCGTTAGAGTAAATTTGGCCATTCTAGGAGTCAGCTCGTCAGGTCTCATAAAAATCGTTATGTCTCCCTCACTATCATGACGAGAAATGTGATCTAAGCAGTGTTAGAAAGAGAAAACACTACACTACGATTTGAGTTCCATAGATATCCGCCAAAAAAATCTTTCAATGACGCCAGAACAATGAAAGGTGAAAATTTTTAATGCTTGCATTCAAAATGTTAATAATTCAAAAATAACATGGTTACTCTAATAATACAATTTGAAAGCGTATTTAATCGCCTTTCAAAAACAGTTTTCAGTTTTTGGATACATTCAGAAATATTCAAATTATTTTGATTTTATTGGAATGCGGAAATACTCAAGAATTCGCCGGCCATAGACATCTTTTTTATGAGCGGTATCAGTAATTTAATCTCAAATCTACAGGGGTTAAAAGTAGACATGGGTAGATTCATTCCCAGGAGTGAATCGATTCAGTCTGATTCCCTCAGCCTTTTGAATTGATTCCTTTTATTCATTCCTTTAATTCAATTAATTCAAAAAAAAAAAAAACTCCGTGTTTAAATGTATGCATACATATATTACACGGTTGAAGTGAAACCTTCAGAAAACTAGAGTAGACCTAAGTGGGGAGGCTACGAAGCATCGCAAAAAGAGGAGACCGTAAGGCTACGAAAAACCGCACAAAGAGGCTGATAATACTATAATAATACAAGCGTCGTTATTTTTTGTTTCATCATGTTTAAAATCACAACGGTGCTAAAGAAGTTTTCACTACGTAAAGCACTCTTCTTAGGGTGAATTATGTCGACGGGGTTAACCTGTGGATTGCCCGAGGAACAACACGGAAATTTCACGACCTTCAATTTGAATTAAATGTTTTGTCGATTAATTTTTACCTATCGTATATTTTATTGACCGAAACACAATCCTAGAACGATAAACTATTCACCAAAACAACATTATTTGCGTTAATTACGTAAATTGATAGGTTTTACGATGTTTTAGTTGAGGAACACTCATAAATTGAGACGTGGCACCCGGCGGCAGAAATGACATTTCTTGTCCACAGATAAAAATTATTTTTAAATATTCTGAGGTTACAAGGTGAATGAAAACTTTACCCATCCCGTAGGGAATGTTGGCGCAAGCGATTCTGACACTTCCTTTACAAATTTTGTACATAGAAAGGTCAAAATAGTAGAAAATACGTATTTTTTTTCCCGCGCATGCGCAGAAACTGCCTTCATTCCCGAACTACGGCAAATTAAATATAAATTATTACTTAAATATAAATAATTAAATATAAATTATTGACTAGACGCATTGAGGGTTTCGCTATGGTAAAGGACAATAATAGATCAAGCGTTTCTGACCTTGTTCTTCATACACTTTGTTTATAGATAAGGGTCAAAATTGCATTTCAAAGTGCTGCGGCCACCTCGCGGCCACCGGGTGACAAGCGGCAAGCAACGAGTTAATGAATTATTTAATGTGTAGATATTATTTTGACAAAAAAAACAAATTTTTGTCAAGAAAAATGTATGTTCCACTTCACGTGATTTAATATTAGGTCCTTACATATGAAATTGGCATTTTGTATGGGAGGAACATAAAGTCGATTTTTTTAAATATAATATATTTATTTAATCAAAGTATGTACCATTGTTATCTACGCACTTTTGCCATCTCATGGGTAGTTCATCGATCCCTTTACTAAAAAAACCATTCGGACGGGAATCATAAAATCTTTGAAGGCGGTTTGGACTGCCCCATCGGAGTTGAATTTTTTCCCTTGCAAGAAGTTATCCAAATTTCGAAAAAAATAGTAATCTGTTGGGGAAAGGTCCGGAGAGTACGGTGGATGTCTTAGACATTCCAATTGAAGCTCCTCTAATTTTGTAGCTGTCTGTTGTGCAGTGTGTGGTCTAGCGGTCAACGCGCGTTTGTTGATTTGCTTCACTCAATTCGTGAGGTACCCACATTTTCAAGCTTTTTCACCTTCCCAATTTACTTCAAGTGGATTAAAACAGTTTTATCACTAACACCGCAGCCTGCAGCTAACTCAGACGTGGTTTGCGATGGATCCGCTTCCACAATAGCCTTCAATTCTTCATTATCAACTTTGGTCTCCGGCCGTCCACGGGGCTTGTTCTGCAGAACGAAAAAAGTTGGAACCAAAAACGCACTGTGTTTTCTTTTGCGGCACCGTCGCCATACACATCATTAATCCTTCGAGCCGTTTCTGCAGCACTGGTGCCACGGTGGAACTCGTACTCGTAAATAAATAATAATGACGAAAAGAAAAAAAATAATTAAGGAAAAAACAAATGAATTATAATTTTCGAAACACAAATACATGAGTAAATAGCTGTATAAATTTGAATTTTGAATTCCTAACCAAAGACAAGATATTTGAGATCAAAGTTGCCAATACGGCAAAACGCGAATTTAATATGTAAGGACCTAATATAAACAAACTTTTATTTATTTACGAGTATTTTACGATAGCTGATCTCCGCCGATTGGCTTTATAATATCTGCAAATTCACATGTATTATATCTACCCAAGGTCTGCGTCTAAAAGAAGGTAGGTACTTGAATTCGAATAACTTAGGTACGTACCAAAAAAATAACCAACTAACCAACCATGTAATGAAGTTCACGGCTTGGCAGAGAGGAGAGGAATGAATGAACCGCGCGGGCGGATTCGCGGCGGGCATTGGGGAATGAATTAGTAACTTTTGACTAGTGTCTGCAGTGACTCGCGAACTCCGGACCTAGTAAAGTTAACGTTTCGGACAGCCCGGGATCTGAGATCGACTCGTTTGAACTGGACTTTGTCTCAACTGAAAAAGACGTGAATGTTAATTCCCGTATGGAGCGCTTCGGACTACAGTCCGCGTGCCCAGTCTGTCAATAGCGACAGACTAGGCACGCGGACCCGGGACATTTGGGACCTCAGATTGACGGGAACAATACTGAATAGCATTGGTCGAAACTCGGAATTGAATCGGCTGACTCGCTGCCGTATTTTACTTGGGCTGGGGACTACAATGATGTATCTAGACATGCTTTTATGAATGGCGGTGCGGGAGTGGGATAGGTACTTTACTTTAGGCAACTTCGCGTCGCGCCGCCCATAGAATAATATTTAAATACCTACTAAACATTATAATATGAAAATTGTTTATGGTACACATAATTCATTGAAATAATTTAACATTAAAATAAATGGAAAATAAATATTTATGGTGCCGTTAAAAATCGTAGGATGCAAAAACAAAGATAAGGAATGAAGAATCAATTCCTTTTGAAATTGAGAATAAGATCGAGTGTGTCACAAGATTGAATTTATTCATTTAATTCAGTCATTCAATTTTGGCCATGTCTAGTTAAAAGGTGATGAAATACGCTTTCAATTTTTTTTATACCGAATAAACATATAATTTTTGAAATACCAAAATTTTAAATGCAAACCTAAAAAAGTTTTAAAAATGGCTATCCTTAGGTTTTTCTTGCTAGAATTACTAATAACTAAGAGGCGGCAAAGTGGTGGCTTTTACAGAGCCGAACTCTAGGGAAGATAGCTTAATTTTTAAACACGCAAAAAACGCGTAGGTACCTATTAAATAGTTGTTTTAAATTACTTCACAGTTTTAGCAAGTTGAGTACGTTGTCGGAAATAAAAGTTTATTGACTTATAGATACATGAAGTTTAAAGTTTTCTCGGTACGGTTTGTTTTGGAGATATACTTTAACTGCTGACCCTGTATAAAATACAAGGGCGGCCAACTGTTTAATTTGGTAGCCACCTCTGGTCTGGAGTCCCAAAATAATTAAAAAAAAAAACCATTCTGACTCTGCGCAAAAACGGGCGGTCCGTTTGATAGCTTCCCCGATTACAACTGGATCGCAATCTTTAGAGCGCTGGCATCAGTTAGGAACGCTGTCCGTGTTCTACCGGTATTTCAATGGAAGGTGCTCGAAGGAACTAGCGTCTGTGATCCCTTCGGCACCGTTGCATAATTGGGGAACACACCAATCGGGCACCCAACATTTGTGCATGGTTGACTTTTATATCGCATGAGAATAGGTCATTTCTACGGCTTGTTCAAGTTCTCGAGTTCTTGAGCTCAGCTGTCGAATGATTGCTGGCTTCTGTGTTTCCTACCTAATTCAACATAGATCTCTTCAAGACCCCTTTTCTCCCTAAAAAAAACCATCCACACAACATCTCCATAGATGACATAGACTCTGAAGAAAAATTATTTTCCTCGGGGCCTTCTGTGTGGAGTGAAAGTACAACAATAAAAAATTAAAAACATTTTTTATGTGAATACCGCACCAGAATCCCAATTGCTGGGGCTGGAAGTTGGAAGAGGAAGGTTGGGAATTACATGGCCATTCAGATCAGGTCACCAAACACGGCCAAAGTCATTTCAAGCAATGCTTGAATTCTGAATGGTTGTCTCACACCAGGGTGATGCTGAGAGTCTCTTCCACTCTGAAACGCGCCGCAAATATATCATATATATTATTTAAAATAATTTTAAAATTTACGCGCCCGACATTTGTCGAGTGAGAACGAGTTATGAGAACGAGTCGAGTCACATGAGAACGGTTCGTTCCTACGACTCGTTCTTGAGTTCAACAGCTCGGCTATGGAATGATTTGCTGGCCTCTTTGTCTCCTCCCCCTTTGTTTCCATGGGTCTCTTTAAAAAAAAAAAAAACCTCCACACAGCAACCCCAAAGACTTAGTGTTGGGTAGGACACGACATCAGGATGAGTTTGTAGTTGAGGTGTTACAAAATATTTTCGCTTACGGGGGGGGGGGGGGGTGGTGGGGGGACGTGGGGGGGGGGGGGGACGTTGGCTAGATAATTTCAGCTCTACACAGGGGGCCCTGAGGAAAATTCCCGTCAGACCCTATGTCATCAGCTGTGGACGTATAAGTCAAAAGGACTCCCTCAACCACTCTCTCCGGATCCGGCCTGGACAAACTTCACCCCATGAGCCCAGGTACCCCTGCTAAGTCACCAAACGTAGCGAACCACTTGGGGTGACCTATGGCAGATGTGTTGGTTATCTAATAATGGTTCCTGGGGCGGCGGTACCCATACCCGCCTCCCGTGTTTGTTAGTTTTGTAATACGAAAAATGGATATGAAAAGAGCTACCCTCCCACCCCCCTTCCACCTCCTCCCCCCACCACCACCACTGATCCACCCCCCCCTGCACCCACCCTCTGATCCCCCCCTCAGCAACCCCCTCCACCTCATCTCAACACTCCCTCAACCTCCCTCCCTTGGGAGCTGTTGGGACTCTTGTGCGGTATTCACATAATAATAATTTACAATAAAAATATATATATTTTTTTAATTTTAAAAACATTTTGGAGCAGTTGGGACGCTTGTGCGGTAATTTACAATAAATTTTAAAAAAATATATTTTGGAGCAGCTGGTACTCTTGTGCGGTATTTACTTAACAATACATAATTTACAATAAAAAATATTTAGAAAAAAAAAATTTTGAGCAATTGGGACTCTTGTGCGGTATTCACATAACAATAATTTACAATAAAAAATATTAAAAAAAAAAAAAATTGGAGCAGTTGGTACTCTTGTGCGGTATTATTATATCACCCCAACACCACCTCCTGGTTCTTGTACAAAAATCTCATTCAAACTCCTCACGCCTCACCACCTCATGGATTTGACCCATACGATACGTGACATGACATGTAGCCCAATACACCAACCACCTCACACCGACAAACCTCATCCCATGACCCCGAGCACCTCTGCTAAGTCACCAAACGTAGCGAACCACTTGGAGTGACCTATGGCAGAGGTGTTATCCAATAAATGGTTCCCGGGGCTGCGGTACCCATACCCGCCTCCCAAATTGACTATACCTAAATAAAAACAAATCTGTTCACATCTTATTTCAAGTGGATTTCTAAAAAATACTGTCGAAATATTACAATAGTAAAATGATATTGTCAATACTGTTTCGTAATATTCAAAGTATTCAAAACATTTCACGTCCTGCTGTAGATTAGGAAAGATTGTTTTCTTAGAAAACAAGCCGATAATATATCTCTTTTCTTTTCCTTATATTTTCTATTGAAGAGAAAGAGACGAAAATAATATTATATACATATGTTTATAATATTCCAAATAAAGGTATCATATTTCATTTTGCCCGACTCGCCGCTGAGGGGAACCGCAGCTAGCAAGTCAAGTAAAGTGATTTTTATCACAAAAAGGACAAAGAGAAATATAAGATGTAATGTTATTTTATTGAAATCAATTTATCCCTTTCCATTTGAACTCAACCTTTTGCATGTCGTAATATTTTGTCGGCTATATCACAGTAGTTCGCTCTGCACCTGCATGCTAATGCCAGCGACAAAACTGGAATATCATTATTATTAAATTTTCTATTTATTTCCTACAAACTTGGTATAATCATCATCATCTGTGGCTCTACAACCCAGGTCGGGTCTTGGCCTCCAGCAGAGCCTGCCTCCATGACTGTCGGTGTTGTGCTGCGTTGCGCCAGTTTCGGATGCCGATGGTGCTTGCATCCTTCACCACTCCATCCAGCCATCGAAGCTTTGGTCTTCCAACTCTTCTCCGACCCCCAGGTGCACCATCCATAATTCGCTTTGGAATATCTCCTTCGCTCATTCTCTGGATATGTCCAGCCCACCTGAGTCTTCCAGTTTTGATTTCCTTGGAGATATTAGGGTCCTCGTAAAGATCGTATAGCTCCTGGTTGTATCTGATACGCCATTCTCCATTATCACAGACTGGGCCGTAAATCCTTCGCAGCACCTTCCTTTCAAAACTTTCTAGGGCTCCTTCATCACCCTTACTGATTGTCCAGCATTCCGAACCATACATAAGAACAGGTCGTATAAGGGTCTTGTAAAGCAGGACTTTAGTTCTTCTGGTAAGGTGGCGAGATTTCATATGCTTCTGTAGCCCAAAGTAGTATCGATTTGCAGCTACTATTCTTCTTTTGATTTCGCTGGATACATTGTTGTCATTTGTCACCATAGTACCGAGATATACAAACTCGTTGACAGTTTCAAATGTATAATTATCTATCTGTATACTTGGAGGTTTCTGGCGTCCATGTACGGGCATATATTTTGTCTTCCCCTCGTTGATGACCAATCCCATGTTCCTTGCCGACGTAGCTAAGCTTTTAAACGCCGATTTTAGTTCATATTCTGAGCGTGCAATGATATCTATATCGTCAGCATAAGCAAGGAGCTGAACAGACTTGTTAAAAATATGGCCTGTGGTTTGTATACCTGCATTTCGGATGGCCTTTTCCAGCGCTAAATTGAATAAAATGCAGGCAAGTGCATCTCCTTGTCTTAGTCTGAGGGGAACCGCAGCTAGCAAGTCAAGTAAAGTGATTTTTATCACAAAAAGGACAAAGAGAAATATAAGATGTAATGTTATTTTATTGAAATCAATTTATCCCTTTCCATTTGAACTCAACCTTTTGCATGTCGTAATATTTTGTCGGCTATATCACAGTAGTTCGCTCTGCACCTGCATGCTAATGCCAGCGACAAAACTGGAATATCATTATTATTAAAT
Source organism: Limnephilus marmoratus (assembly GCA_917880885.1). Classification (NCBI taxonomy): domain Eukaryota; kingdom Metazoa; phylum Arthropoda; class Insecta; order Trichoptera; family Limnephilidae; genus Limnephilus; species Limnephilus marmoratus. The sequence goes on along the minus strand of OU862928.1, from coordinate 20,378,280 downwards.
TTTCTATTTATTTCCTACAAACTTGGTATAATATTTCATTAAAATAACACAATTGATATCACACAACCTCCAAACTGAAAATCCAATATATTTGTATGTGCAAAAGTGTTGTTTGTACGAATTCACTGTTTGAAAATCTATTTCGTAAAAAATAATACAAAATTGAGAATTTGTTCACACCAAACCTCTCGTGGTATTCGCTAGCCACGTGCATAAGCTACACTCTGTTTAAAACAAATTTGACCGGTTAAATAACGATAATTTAATTGTTTTGCCTTTAATAATGAGCGGCTCTGGAATTTTACGTTTTGCCTCCACTATCCGCCTCATACTAATAACGAAAAAAAGCAAACATATTTTATTAGGAAAATGTATTATAAACGTTGTTGTCAACTCACTTTTTCACTCACTGTTTCACGTGTAAATAATTAATAAAAAAATTCACAAATCCTCATTTTTTTTTTTCAATTTGTGGCGGGTAACTTTGGATTTAGAAAGGTCCACATAATTAAATTAATTAATTTGTGATTGACAGGGAGGGGGACGGGGGGGGTGGGGAGGTGGAGGAGGCGGAGTGGGAAACCCCCTAATACCATGCGAGTGAAGATGCGGGGGGAAAAGCTAGTCTATACTAATATTATAACAGAATCCTAATATTATTTATTATAATAGAATAACTTATAACTCAGATTCCTAGTGATACTCCATTCTTCAAATAAGTTAAATTTTGTTTTGTTTTTAACAACTAATTACAATAATTCTAGATACATTATCCTAATAGTAAAATTGTTTATTAGTAGATAAATACTTATAATTACATATCACTGAACTTACAACTTATTGTTTTTTACATTCACATTGTAATTTAAGAACTTATGATATAATATAGCATTAAAAAATGTACACTACTCTTCCAGACACAAGCTAATGCTTCCATGGAAGAGTGGCATTAACATATTTGAACATGAACATGTAAGCAAATTATTACATCATCTAAATGTACATTATATTTTATATGCTAAAATAAAAAATAAATAAAAAAATAAATAAATAAAAATAAATTATGGGGGTACATCAAATATTCTACTATGTAATTAATTACTGTATAAAAATTATTTGTAATTTATGTACCTTCTATTACTAATAAAAAAATTAAAAAAATAAATAAAAAAATAAAATAAAATAAATGCGAAAGTGAGTGCGTTTGTTTTGTTAGGCTTTCACGCCTAAACCACTAAACCGATTTTAAAATTTCATTCACCAATAGAAAGCTACATTATCAGTGAGTAACATAGGCTGTGTATAATGGTAAGCTCTGGCATTATTAAATTTGAAAAAATGAAAATGCGTGTATTTCATACATTTTAATGGCAGGGAGAAGGTGGGGTTCGCGACGAGGGAGGGGGAAGGCCGGGAAGGTGGAAGGGAATGGGGATGCATGGGAAAGGACATGCAGGGAGAATCAATTTATGGGATTGCAACGCATGCCGGGTACTAGCTGGTAAATAGTAACTGTAAATATTTCAATAAATCAACTTTCAAAACAGAAATATTTCTGCAATGTAATACAATATGCAAATAAACCAAACCACATTGAATGTTAAAAATAATTTCACCATTGTTTATACCAAAAATGGCTCTTTATGTAAATTATTAAAGGTCAATTTCTTTGTCACGGCGCACGGGTGCCTCAGGCGAAACTCTCACTAAATATGGATAGATTTCTTTAGAGTTAATGTAAAAAAACAATAATCAAAAGCATGACAGAAAATAACTGCACACATTGCACTATTCCAGCGTTGCTAAGCAACCGACAGTTGTTTACTTAGAGTATGTACTTAATATTATTATCTATGGCGAAACTGTCACATAGCTTTATCGGTTTCTTGCAACGAAGCTCTCACACACATACATTGGCATGTATCGGCACGCAATACATTGATTTTATTTGAAATACAAATTACAATGATTTTAAATATGCATTACCAAACACTCCTTTTTATTACAAAAAAAGGACAATTATTCCCATATCTGCCGTACTTTTAGGCACAGATTATGGAAATTACACGTTTCAAACAATTATCACAAGAAACAAGTATTTACATTCACAAAATAGGTTTTTAGGTTCTCAGTTTGGGTTAACTAAGTCATTCATGCATTTATAGATTGAAACAAAACTCATGTAAATGTCAATCCATACAACAACAAAAAAGAGGCGGCAAAGCGATTTTTTTTTTATGAAATTTCATTATAAAAACCATACTAAAATTAACCATCAGAACCACCTCAAAAGATATTTTTAAGTGTTTTGACATTCTAAATTTAAAACAAATATATCCCAAGAATATTCTTATACATCATTTTAAAAACAGAAAATCTCCTAATGAAACTCGGATACATGACACAAGAGCCTCAAAAAAGGATATACGAGATGTTCCAAAATTCAAGACAAGTTTTGGCCAAAGAAACCGCATATATCTGGCAACCAAACTTTACAACATCCTTCCTCCAAGTTTGAAAGAGATAGAAAAGATAAATAAGTTTAAGGAAAAAATCAAAACATGGGTGAAAGAAATTAATGCAGACATACTAGAGAATGTATTAAAAACATCATAGAAACTAAATAACGGAAAATCAAAGAAATCTACCAGTCCGCCTCAGCACAGGACCACCTAGTGAGGAGGAGTAAGAACAAACAGATGAAATATTTATATACATTATCATATCTTGTAATTCTCATCAAACCTGTAAATAAATAGTCACTAATAAATTTTTTTTTTTTTAAATACCTCACAAAGAGTCCCAGCTGCTCCCGTCTGGAGCCAGTGAGACTATGGCAACCCCAATTGGGGTATGTTGTGAGTCTAAAGGTAGTGGGGAAGGGAAGGAGATGGGGAAGAAGAAGTAGGGAAGAACCTGGCTATTCAGATCTAGTCATCAAACAAGGCTAACGCCATTTCAAGCAACGTTTCATTTCTGAATGGTGGTCTTACACCAGGGCGACACCGAGAGTATCTTCAACTCTGGAACGTGCCGCAAATATACTATACTTTATTTTAAATACATTAATTGTGAAATAACACAAATTATTCAAATAAAAATTTATTTGCCCACACCGGGATTCAATCCCGCGACCTTCGGATTGCGGGTCAAGAGCCTTACCCCTAGACCACGCTGACCGACAACGTCAAGTTGTTTTGTATGGGAAATTTTGAATTTCGCTGGAATAAAAATGGTATTTTAAGAGGGAATAACTAGACACAACCAGAAATATGTCATTTTTAAATCAAATTCTAGACTTTTCGACTCTTTTCTGCAAAAAATATAAAATGATTTTGAAAGATTGTTATTTCATATAGTAAATTTATGCTTTAATTTTTTTTTAAATATGTTTATATTTATTATAAAAATATTATACTGTTGGTTGCTGGCATATTTGATAATTTTTTAAACCAGTTGTACAACATACAACACACATATATTTATTATACAAAACACATTTCAAATCATTTACAGAAAAATAAATTAATACCTTTTCTAGGAAAGCTACTTTTTAGATTTTAGCTAGAATTTTAATTTTACTTCAATAAAATCAAATAAATCAAATAAAATCATTAAAAAAATCCGCACACGTGTTTTGCAACGAAAATATTTCAGTTTGTCTATTTATTTACAGTTTTACAAACTAATAGATTTCATTTTCATGTTTTTAAGTAATTAATCACCTCTCCCTTTAATATTTTGTCTATAGTTCTTATTTGTCTATACTTGTTTGTCTTTTGTTATTTAAAATATTAATCTTATCCTGACGAAGAAAGCTTAGTTTTTGAAACATGTTGATAATATTGATTACATAGTGGTGTTTTACAAAGTTATTTGTTTTCATTTAATATATTTCAAATATTTTTAACCACTTATTTGCTTAGACATTATTAAAAAAAAGTACATGATTTTATTATCACATATTTGAACATTTTATGAGTTAGGTGTCCGGGGGTAAAGTGCATTAATTTCGGGAGGTGATTCTACATGATAGTATAAGTGAAAAAGATAAGTAACTTTTTTAGAAATTCCAACTTTTAGAGGTAGTTTTATGGAAAAAAGATAAAATTAGTCCGGCGTGTACGGCCAGTTTTATTATTTTCCGCTGTTTAAGATACGGGCCGATCACAACCATACAATGTTGCCACAATCGTGCATGGCAGGCTCCCAGCAAGTAATATCGTACCTCACACTAAGGATTTTTAGTAGGTACGTCTTTTTGTATGAGAAAAAAAATGTTGGAATTCGGAACAAGTTGTTATCTTTTCTACTCCTACCATCATGTAGAATCACCTCCCGAAGATGCACTTTACCCCCGGACACCCTTTATAAATCTTTCAAAAAGCTGACGTAGATATGCATTAAAGAAAATTTTGAAAGAAATAAAATCGATATTGAATTACTAGATAAAAATGCTGGTACAGAGAATAATCAATCTTTCTCATCCGAACCGCCCTGTACAGTTGCAAGTGGTGTTGAGTATCTCATACAAGAGGCACCTCAAATGTCCCATACAAAAATGTAAAATGCCCCCCACCCCACAAAATGTATTTGTACCAACTCTTTTTCTTTGTATTACTACAAATGTATGAGGCCTGAGGTGATTGGTGTAGTGCACTACATGTCATGTCACGTATGGGACAAATGTATGAGGTGGTGAGGTGTGAGATGGTTCGTGTATTGTATGACATTTTTGTATTAGAACTAGGGATGTTACGAATGTGATATTTTTCACATTCGCGAATGCGAATGTTAAGGAATCACATAAAAAAAACTTTAGTCAACATTAATCATCGTTTTAATAAAAATAAATAAATCAATTCTTATACAGTAAGTTATAATCGTAATTAAGCAATCTAATAATCGAAGTTCAAAAGAGGCATATTATATTTCAGAAAAGCAATTTTGCAGCCTTTTCTCCCATGAGCCGATTTCTAAGGGGCTCATATATAAGGCCGGCTGCACTGAACAATTGTTCACTCGGAACGCTGGCAGGTGGAGCGCTCAGATATTTAGGAGCCAGATCTCTCAATTTGTCGTATTTTAATTTAGTCTTCTACCAGCCCAAAGGGTTTTCATCAAGAGAGGCTCGTTTTTCTTTAAGATATGCCTTCAATTGAGCTATGATTTCACAGCTTAAAGTGTCTCCAGATTCGGAGTTTTCGCTATCACTTATGAATGAATCTAGGATTCCTGCCAGATTGCTTCCAAGAGTTTTAGCAGAACTTGTCAAAGGCTCATTAATGTTGCTTGTTGAAGTGTTTGCTTGCGCGAAAAACCAAAGACACGTTGACAGTGGGCGAGTCACGACATGATCTGCACACATTCGCATTCGCTAAACATTCGCATCGATTGTTGCGAATGTGAATGTCGGTGCGAATGTTTAAAATGCGAATGTTCGTAACATCCCTAATTAGAACTGTGATGTGGTGATGGAGTGAGCCATTCATCATGGAGATTTATAATATATGGAACATCAAATACCTCATACAAATGCATTGTTGTCATACCGCGGTGTGCGGTCCTAAACAGTTCAAATCCACAGCGACGTAGCTATACCAATCACAAGGGGTGTGGAGGGCTAGTGAGGGTATGGTGATTAAAGGGAAGGGGGTTCATTTAAATTTTTTTATTTTTTATTATTGTTATGTGAATACCGCACAAGAGTCCCAACATTCCAAATTTTATTTTTTTTAATATTTTTTATTGTAAATTATTGTTATGTGAGTCCCAACTGCCCCAAATAATTTTTAATATTTTTTTTTAAAATTATTATGTGAATACCGCGCATAAGAGTCCCAACTGCTCCAAATTTTAAATTATTGTTAGGTGAATACCGTACAAGAGTCCCAACTGCTTAAATTTTTTTTTTTTTTTTAAATAATATTTTGTTGTAAATTATTGTTATGTGAATACCACAAAAGAGTCTCAACTGCTCCCAAGGGAGGGAGGTTGAGGGAGAGTTGAGATGAGGTGGAGGGGGTGGCTGAGGAGGTGGATCAGGGGGAGGGGCATTATGTAGCACTGAACATTTACTTATCATTTCTTCTAATCTCGATGTGTAGAGCCCTTTATCATAAACTTTCGCGTCTATGCCACCTCTTACTAAAATATCGCAATAAAATGTCTGTCTAAAATCTCTTTTGTCTGTGGCCGCATCAAACTTTCTCTTTGTGTCTATAAAACAGCGTGTTTTGATTTCGCTTGTCATTCTTATTAACATTCTCTCTTGTTATTCTTCTCGATTGTCTAAACTCTGCTTGTTTAGCATTAAACCAAACCACTCTGTAAATTTATTCATCAGAATAAACAGTTACAAGTATCCAGTACCAAACACAAGTGTTTTTTACTACACAAAGGATAACCTCAAACCAACTACCTCTCTCTATCATCTCATTGTACGGTTCCTCGGTGTGGAACAGCAGGAAGTTAACAAAGGCAGCTCAGCCGGGTGAAATGCAGATCCGGGCACAGTTTGGAAATTTAATAAAAAGGCACTTTCTAGATGAGAAAAGTGTGGAGAAGATGAATAAAAAATAAATTAAGGCGCGCTCGGCAAAATTGAGGGAGATACAACCGTTCAAAGTATTTAAAAATTCACTTCGCGAACTGATATTGACAGTTCGTTGTTCGTTCGCCATGTTTTCACCGCTTAGGTATGTTGGATACCAGACCTAATACAGAATTAATAGTACGCCAGAATCACAAACCATGTTACACAAACCTAGCGTAGCCGCTAAACCACTTGAAAACTGGGATGTTTTTCTTGCCTTGACGTGAGCAGGCGGTATAAAGGGGCACTTTTTTTTTATCTTAAACCATGTTTAGCGTATAAGGTTATAAAAAAAATGGCGGGCGAACGCGGGCGAACTGTCAATATCAGTTTGTAAAGTGAAATTTTAAATACTTTGAACGTTATTGGATAACAGACGTTATCTCCTGTCGGATTTGTGTGATTTTTACACATTTACTGTCAGATATTTTAGTTTAGACCGATCTGAACACGAATTCCTGCAAGTATGCACGATTATTTTGGTCGATCAATTCACCTACCCGGGCTCCAGTCTGACAGAGAACAATTAGGATCCAGCAGAAATCAGAAGGAGAATCTCAGCAGCCAACAAAACATATTTCTCTTTGCTGCCAGTGTTTAAGTCACGTAGTGTCCACAGAAAAACCAAAATAACCATATATAAGACCATTGTTAGAACTGTATTGGCATATGGATGTGAGGCGCTGACACTGACGGTAAAGATGGCTGAAATGCTGGATACTTTTGAAAGAAAAGTGCTGAGAAGAATATGTGGACCCGTGAAAGAGGGGGCACAATACAGAATTGTATGATATATATAAGGCCCCTAGCATCTCAGCACATATGAGACTCCTCAGGCTGAGATGGGCTGGGCATGTACAGAGAATGCCGGATACACGCGTCCCAAAAAGTATTTTGACTGGACACCCAGGTGGAAAGAGAAAAGTGGGAAGACCCAGACTGAGGTGGGAAGACGAAGTAAGAGGGGATGCAGCACAGCTTCTCCAGGTACCAAATTGGAAGTCAGCCGCTGAGGACAGGAGGAGTTGGAGGCGACTGTTGCAGGAGGCCAAAGCTCGATATGGGCTGTAGCGCCATCGAAGAAGAAGAAGAAGATGCATGATTATTTATTCATTTAATGTACGTTGTACATAGAAAAAGCAAATAACAGCCATAAAAATCACAAAAATCTGACAGGAGATTATGTCCGCTGTCTAATAACGATCCCACAAAAAATACGGAATCGCTCGGCTGATGTCGTGTCCTACACTAGTTGCAAGAGTTTTGCAATTTGAATTTTCAGCCACTGGTTAATGCATCTTTTACCATCTATCCTAGTAGTCATCATCATCACTATTGGCTATACAACCCCTGGTGGGTCTTGGCCTCCTCAAGAGTCTTCCTCCACTCATCTCGGTTTTGTTCCAGCTCTCTGCAGTTCCAAGATAGATATGTCTTTGAGGACGTTGTCGCTCCATCTTAGTCTTGGTCTTCCCAGGCTCCTTCGCCCTATTGGTCTTTGAGTTCAGCAGGGACTTTGGTGCTTGATGCTCGGTCATTCTCTCCACATGACCCAGCCACCGAAGTCTTCCCAATTTTATAAATTTTGCGACGTTTAGCTCCTTAAACAAAGTATAGAGCTCATTGTTATAACGTCTGCGCCAAAATCCATTTTCTAGAACCAGTCCGAAGAAGCGCCTCAAAATTTTTCTTTCAAAAACGTCCAGTGCTCGCTCATTCCTCTTAGTTAGTACCCAAGTCTCAGCTGCATACGTAAGTACTGGTCTGATAAGTGTTTTTTACACTAATATCTTCGTGTTTCTGGACAGCAGTCTGGACTTTAATTGGTTTTGTAGGCGGAAATAAGAGCGATTTGCGTTCACTACGCGCTTCTGGATCTCCTCTGTGGTATTATTGTCGTTTGTTATCAGGGAGCCTAGGTATGTGAATCTTGGTACCGTTTCGAAATTAGTGTAATAGTAGTATAATTCCTAAAAGCCGTGCCTAATAAAAGTGCGGCAGTTATATTCACCCAAAAAAGATGTTGAATTACGTCTCTTCATTATTATTTAATAATAATGTATTCATTTGGTATTCTGACAACTCAGTCATGATTATATCAACAATATTTTATATTCTGAATAGTTCCTTGACGGCTTTCAAAAATACAATGCTGTGATTATTATTTAAACTGTGGCAGGGGCAAGGGTGCATGTTATGTACGCAGTAATTTTTTTATTTGTTGCGTGATGGTACAATACGTTTAAAACATGCATTTTACAAAATAATTCTAATTTAGCTGAAGGATTGATTGTGCAAGCAAATGTACTAAAAAGGTGAACATTATATTATATACTATTTAGATTGCATTGAAACCGCAAATAGGATAACACCAAAGAAAAGATTTAAAATTTGGTAAACATTCCACTTTTATTAGGCAAAGAGTTTGTACTTTGCACTTTTATTAGGCACAGAGTTTGTAAATAACACTATGTTTCAACTTCATTAATTAAATAGTTGGTAAGGCCGGTTACAGTGCACGACCGACGGTCGGTCCTGATGATACGCGTGCGCAGTCAGTCTTGACGATCGCATACCACCGACCGACCGTCGGTGCGTACCGTCAGTTCACGCTTGACCAACAAGCTGACCGGACGTCGTACGCGAAATGGATGCGTTTACGAATAGTTTAATTGCTGCTTATTATCTTCGTAGACGTATTAGGAACAGAAGACGTAGATATCACATACACTCGATCGTCGCCCAAAGAGCATTTTAAGCTCGTCGGTCGACCGACGGTCCGCATGCGCACGCGCTCGACCGACGGATCTCGAACGCACTGCGTAGCGATATACGCATGCGTACAGTCGGTCCTGCACTGAACGATTTATGAATATTCACACAAATGACAAGCGCGACCGACGTACCCACCGACCGTCGGTCGTGCACTGTAACCGGCCTAAATGATTTGTGACGATGCATGGGGGTTTAAAATAACCTTGCGGCTACTCCTTGCTAAATAAAACGCCTATGGACTTCGATACGAATTATGCCAGATCATCAAACAAGATCCGGTATACACAATTAAGTAATACTCACTACTGTTGTCTCGTGGCTTGATCTCCATTCAGTGACAGTCACAGGTGTATCCAAAAGCGTACGATACAGATTGTTCTGGGCGGTTATTAAAACCACGATAAAGTTGAGTCATGAGACGAATAAGCGGTTCACATAAAGCATTCGATGAACGACGGCGATATAATGCTTCATATTACACACTTTCGATTGATAAATAACATTTCAACGTAGAGCGAAATGTCACGTTACGATTTGTTACGATGGTTGTTGACTGACTGGCGATATTGCGGTACTTGACTAATGTCCACCGTGTAGGTAGGTACACTTAATGTGCGGAAGTCGAAAATCTGGATTCCTCCGATCTGCTAGGCTGATTGGAACACAAAAATACGAATGAAATCCATCAGCGTTATGAAACAGTAAAAGATACATTAAAATTCCTTTTTTATTCAATCAAAGTTATAAATTTCCCAAATAATATGATCTCTTTGCTGTAATTTTGTTTTTTTTTTGTGTGACCGACATTTGCGTATATTTAAATATGCATGAATTACTAAATTAACCCAAACTAAGAACTTAATAACCCATTTTGCGCATGTAAATAGTTGTTTCTTTTAGTAATTGTTGAATCGAATTCTGATTTCCATAATTTCCTAATTGCTTAAAAATGCGGCGGTTAGATTTTCCCATCTATCTCGACTGAAACCAATGGTTCTTGTGGTACTTAAGTTTAAAAGTAGTTTAATTAATTTTTGGGGATCGCTGGCAAAGGTTAATATGCACTTTTTTTAAAAAAAACCTTTTGATTCACCTTAATTACATTAAAAGGCAACTCTTTGCATTGGGGGAAGTGGAAAATATTTCATTCTAAATTTCATTACGTAAAATTAAAATTAGCTTTCGTCTTGTGAGATTGTACGCCAGAATCACAAAGCATGTTACACATACCTAGCGTAGCCGCTAAACTACTTGAAAACTGGGATGTTTTTCTTGCCTTGACGCGAGTAGGCGTTATAAAGGGGCACTTTCTTTTGTATCACAAACCATGTTACACAAAAATATTTTCCACTTCCCCCAATGCAAATAGTTGTCTTTTAATGTAATTAAGGTGAATCAAAAGATTTTTTCAAAAAAAAGTGCGTATTAACCGTTGCCAGCGATCCCCAAAATTTACCGTAGTTTAATTTTCAAATTGTATGCCTATTTAAATTGTAGCGGCATGCGGCGGTTTGTCGATAATTTACCAAAATTTCAAATGCCAAGAGATATAAACTAATCAGGAATTAGTAACTAAATTAAATGCAAAAAAAATAATCTCAAAGAAAATTGCGTCAGTTAAACATAGATAGCTATGTAGCATTTTGAATATTAAAATATGTTCTTACGTCTCGCAGGAGAGGGGCATCTAATCCTTCAGAATTTTCAAAAGCAGAAGATCCGTAGGCATTACTTCTCGGTGTTCCTTGTTCAAATAACTTGGCCGGTCTCAGCAGCGAATCGTCGGAACGAATCTCGTCCCAGTTGATGTCTTCGTTCATTTTGACTTAAATTACAACTTGCAATACACAAAGCGGACACATGTATCGAAGACTGACAGACAAACTGACCGCTTATCAGCCAAGACGTTATCTCCCATCTCCCAATAAACAAACAAGGAGATTGGCGACTAGCGCAATAGACAACAGCTCGAATTTGCGGCTAAATAGCGGAAAGACATTATTTTTTAAATATTGCACAAGCGCGGTGGTGCAGTGTGGAATGAGAACTAGCCGCCGTGAAAAGAGATTTGTTTACGGAAATAATCCATTTTCCGCACCAGTACGTCGGTTTCCACTATTGTTCAGCGTCGGCGACAAGAAAATTCGCGCAATGACAAACGTCAGAGACTCAGAGAAGGCAGAAATCAGTGATGCCATGTCCTAAAAATAAATATTAAAAAAAAACAAATTCAGGGGTAAAAAAAACATTTTTCCCAATGTTTTGAAACAAAATTTCAAAACAAAATAAAATTTTGTAAACTTTTCATTGAGATTTAATGTAATAAAACAACGGTTTCGTATATTATCTATCTGCTTTATTGAAAATACCATTTTTAAAAATGAAAATAATATTTTTTTGAAGTGAAACTTCTATAGCCCCGCTATGATTTGGATTTCGGATGAAACGGAAATGATGATTACTGCACCTGCGACGCATCAACTGCGCTCTTTGACCGCTTTGATTATGATGTTATTTTTAAAGGCTCTTATTGGTTGAGATATGGTTCGCTACGTTTGGTGACTTAGCAGGCCGGATCGGGAAAGAATGATTGAGGGAGTCTCCTTGACTTCTCCAGCCGTACTTTCTCGGAACATCACCTTGCACCGCAGTGGGAGGGATGGATTCATACGTCCGTCACTCCTGGACATACTAACCCCCAGAATCCCAATACCCTTACCCACCCCTAATACCCTTTTTCTTCTCAGAACTTCCTATCCTTCTTTTCCTAAAAAGACCCTCCACATTGCATCCTCAAAGATGACTGTGTGAAGCTAATGTAAAAAAACTACTTCCTTTTTATACTAAACAGGGATAAAAAAATATTTTATGGAACCCTCGAGTTGGCAACACTGATGCTCTACCAAGCAAGTACTAGGAGGATTAGTATATTTATGGTACAAAGTAGTCTATTGTTATGATATACAATGGCGGCCGTCAGAACTGTGCGATTTTTAATTATACTATTTATTATAAAATCATGTCAAGGTATTAAATAACAATCTTACACCTGAAATAAAACGTAGTCTTTAATAAGACTAAACTACAAAAATAACAATATATATTTCCGCCGCGCTTATATCGATATTTAATTCAATGCAGCTACTAATAGACAGTTGTTTTGTTAATCAACAAATATGTCATTTATTGTCTTCGTAAATTGACTTTTTCATAAGTGTTCGGTTTATTATAAAGTGATTCGTGTTTAATATATTGAATTGAAGATATTTAGAGTTATTCCGTTGAGTATTACGTTATTAGTGTTGATTGCAGTTTTGACATGTTGAATGTTTTTTAGGAGGCTACCCAACTGGCAGTTTTATCGAAGATTCAGATGATGATAACTCAGCCAACCCCCTGGATTCTTCGCCGAAGGATCTCAGCCATTTGGCGGACCATCAGATGTTTTTAGATTCCCAAAAGAGCGCTGCAAACTTCATAGTTCACCATCAAACTACAAGGTACATTCTAAGCCAACTGTCAATATTTATACCCATTTTCGGTCATGATTTCATGAATAATTCCCCAGTGTTTGATTTAACAACACTTTATTCGTAGTTCCAAACAAAGCAATAAATTACAAATGATTTAAATTACATATTATTAGCAATCCTCATCGGCTTTCATGTTTGATTATCAGACCTTTTCTAGAAAATTAAAAAAATGGTAAATTTTGGGGATCGCTGGCAACGGTTAATATGCACTTTTTTTTGAAAAAATCTTTGGTAAATATCGGTTCGGACTGGCCACGCTTATTACAAATAATTTTTAGAAAAAAACTTTAGATTCGCCTTAATTACTATAAAAGGAAACTTTTTGGCTTTGGGGCGGCGGAAAATAATGCATTTTAATTTTCAATTGCTTAAAACCAAAATTCACTTCGCGAACCGACCCAGCGAAAATCCGCGGCCGTAACTGTCACTGTTATGTTGGTATCCTTGATAAATTAACAAGAGCTAATACGACGATGCGTAATTATGAAATTTGTCTAGCGGGCTTGTTTGTGTAACATGGTTTGTGATACAAAAGAAAGTTCCCCTTTATAACGCCTGCTCGCGTCAACGCAAGAAAAACATCCCAGTTTTCAAGTGGTTTAGCGGCTACGCTAGGTTTGTGCAACATGGTTTGTGATTCGCGGTATTTCATGTAGGTATCCCACGAAGTCGGCTACAGTCCATAACAGTGACAGCTACGGCCGCGGATTTTCGCTGCGTCGGTTCGCGAAGTGAATTTTGGTTTTATGCAATTGAAAATTAAAATGCATTATTTTCCGCCGCCCCAAAGCCAAAAAGTTTCCTTTTATAGTAATTAAGGCGAATCTAAAGTTTTTTTCTAAAAATTATTCGTAATAAGCGTGGCCAGTCCGAACCGATAATTACCAAATCTTTTGATTCACCTTAATTACATTAAAAGACAACTATTTGCATTGGGAGAAGTGGAAAATATTTTTGTGTAACATGGTTTGTGATACAAAAGAAAGTGCCCCTTTATAACGCCTACTCGCGTCAAGGCAAGAAAAACATCCCAGTTTTCAAGTAGTTTAGCGGCTACGCTAGGTTTGTGTAACATGGTTTGTGATTCTGGCGTACAATCTCACAAGACGAAAGCTAATTTTAATTTTACGTAATGAAATTTAGAATGAAATATTTTCCACTTCCCCCAATGCAAATAGTTGCCATTTAATGTAATTAAGGTGAATCCAAAGGTTTTTAAAAAAAAAGTGCATATTAACCGTTGCCAGCGATCCCCAAAAATTAATAAAAAAATATATACCTACATAGAGTAGAATTCGGATATAACGACCCTCAAGGGACCGGCGATTCTTAGTCGCACTAACCGGACGACACACAAAACAGTCAGATAATTTAAGCTGGTTTTTATTATGATACATATTAATGTTATTTAATTATTGTTATGAAATATATAATAATATAATTAGATAATTTTGTTTTTGTTTATATACACAAACGTTATATATAAAACGTTTAATACAAATTATAACTTTCATGGTACTTTAAACATTCCACATAACAAACATGTAATGTAATCCAAAAAGATACAATGTAGCTACATTCTATGCAAGTAAATATGGTAATTGTTCGGAACAAACGTCAACGGTTAATACGCACTTTTTTTTATAAAACTTTTAGATTCTTCTTAATTACCATAAAAGACAACTATTTGCGTTGGGGGAGGTTGAAAATGTTACATTTTTAATTTTATTTACGTAAATTGAAAATTTGCTTTCACACTGTCAAATCACTCTGTTTGCAGTTCGGAACAAACGTCAACGGTTAATACGCACTTTTTTTTGATAAAACTTTTAAAATTAAGATAATATACACAAGCCCGCTACACAAACCCTGCGTAGCCAAACAAACCATTCAAAAACATAGGCTGTTTTTTAAAGTAAAGATAACATACACAATCCCGTTATATAACCGTTGACGTTTGTTCCGAATATTTACCGTAAATATGTAGTTGCTAACATAGAAAAATGTAATTTGAGTTGGTTTTTGGCCAATTTTTGTTCGATAGTAAGAACTTCACACAGCATTGTGTATACCTACACTGTAACAATGCATGATCTATTTATTCTTGAGTTAATGTCCTGACACATTTACATTTCAAAACATTGGCATTAAATGGGGATTCTATCTTATTTTTATTTTTCTTTATGGTGGATATTGTAGAATGAGACAACCTGAACTCCCTCGCGAGGGTTACATTTGGTTCACCGGCTTCTAAACCAGGGTTTCCCAACCAGTGGTCCGCAAGAGGCTAGAAGATAGTCCGCCGGTCAATAAACGCGCCAGCGTGCGGGCGGTCCCTGGTCGAGAAGACTGAATAAAAAAAATCGGGACAATATTCAGTTTATCATTATTGTACCTTGTGGTCTGTGGCCATTATGTTATTCCGTTTCGCACCATCCCGTCCTATCCCGTTCTACCCTCTCTGTTGTGGTAAATATTCTGCTAGAACCCGTCCCACCCTATCCCATTCCGCCCCCTCCGTTGTGGTAAATATTCTGCTAGAACCCGTCCTATCCTATTCCATTATGCCTCTCCCGTTGTGTTAGGGCTGATAACTTGGGGGTCCCCCCCCCCATTAAAGTTGACAAAACAGAAATTTCGACTTCATAAAAAATTTGGGGAAACCCGGGACGCCGCCCCCCCTCGCTACGCCACTGCTTGTGGTCCCTGTCGAAAAAATAAACGTACAAGTGGTCCCGGGTCAGAAAAAGGTTGGGAACCACTGTTCTGAACGGTGTAAAATAGCACTTTTTTCTTTTCATTGAAAAACACTTTCGCTTCACAAAACTCATTGTGTCGAGCTTTTAACCTTGCCACAACAGATGATAAACACTGACTGTGATTTACGCGTGCTAATAAGGATAGATGTTAGCGCGCTGGGAGTAGCCGGGCTTGGGGAGTAGGCGAGGTATGGGGCGGCAAGGTATTGGTGCATAGGTTTTGTAAACAAAACACTGCGCGTCATTCTAATTGGACGAATTATCATTAAAATAGATCACTCTAAGCAGTTGGTCGCTTTAAACAGAGTCGTATTAAAAAGTGTTATGTTTTCCAAGTGTTTTAATTTTACAAAGAGGTTAATTTTTATGTAATAAAAAGAATATAGGTAAGTACCTACCTACTGTAAAACTTGGAATATTCAAGTGTGAACTACAGTTTGGCAAGAAAGTGTAGAAAATAAATGATGGCGCTGCGATCGTTTTCTAGTTTTAAATGGCAACACCAAGATGGCTCATAAGACAAAGAACGTATGTTTTAAAAAACACTTCTGGCAAAATGCATATTTCATAGCGTATTTGTATTTTCAAAAAATTTGCACAAAAAACTGTAATTTAATAGAAGCAAAATAAAACAAAACAGGTTTTAAGTGGGCGTTTATTCCGATATAAAAACGTGGGTACTTAAAAATTTAAGTCTATTAATTCAACACCCGACATGTAATTATTGTCTTCGTCCTCGTGTGATTCTTCTTCTTCCGTATCTTTATCTTCATCTAAACGCAGTTCATCGATATCATCATATTATATTACTGCCTCATGCATAATATTCTGCATCAATTTTCATCACGTGTTTGCAACAATTTTTCCAATCATCAGCACTTATGCTATTACATAATGCCCATTTTCCGTTTTCCCAGTGTTTCAAATTTTCCATCTGCCTTTTCCCCTTCCTTGACAATTCGTCTTACCGTTGATTCAGATTTACCTGTGTGTGAAAAATCATTAAAATTATTATTATAGAAGGGAGTTTTAAAAACACACACTAGATAATATTCACTTGGAAAGAAAGAAAGAGAAAACGTGAAAAAAGTAACTTTTCTACGAGTTTAATATTATTTTTTTTATTGAGTTATTCCCTTTTTCCTGTGGCCGCACATTAACTGTCAAAATGAAGTGTCAAAATCAGATTTTTTTACCATAACCTCAAATCAGATTGTAATGGTTATTATCACTCGAAAATTGGCATAAATCTTGTAATACTAATGAAATTTATTAAACAAACTATACTACGTACCAGTCATTTCTGCAGTTCGTTTGCAAACATCTTCTAAATTAAAAAGAAGCTTCTTCGCGTGACACTCGGCTAGGCAGCGTTGAAAAACGCAGAATATAACCCCTCTTGTATCACTATGTAATAATTTATTCATTTTAATTAAATTCAGGCAAACAATGAATAAAAATATTATCAAATCAGCGATATTCTACTCAGATTTAAGACAATAAATCAACCGTAACACGCGCTAATATGACAGCCATAGGCGGCCATAGGAAACGTCATATAATTCGGTGTTGCCATAGTAATGAACACGTTTAGTTCCAATTGAATTAATTTCTACACTTTCTTGCCAAACTATACGTATACACTTATGTTATCCTTTATTTGTTAAAAATGGTAAACATAAGCCAAACAAAAAACTGTTTTGCATTTGCACCAATACATAATGCCGAGTGTGAGCGATCTTTATTATCTTTATATACATAAAAATCTCGCGTCACGATGTTTGTTCGAGATAAACTCCGAAATTACTTAACAGATTTTAATGAAATTTTGCTTATTATTTTGGTCGATATTATTGACCCAATATTATTATTGCGAATTAAATGTTTGTTATAAGACAATGCTTTGTAATTATTTGTAAGTTCCATAAATTTCTAAAAGATGGCGGTGTGAGTTAATTTATCGACACAGCACTTGGTTATCTTGGTTGGGTAACCATCAAGTTGATGGTGTTGTTTTTCGTTAGCCACAGCAATGCATGTCCGGGTCAGCTAGTAGTTATACAAAGTATCTACGGACGGCCCCAGTCACAACATAACAGTACTTATCTTAAAACGGTAAATTTTTGGGATTAGTGTCCATGGCTATTATGAATAATTTTTAGAAAAAAACTTTAGATTCGCCTTAATCACTATAAAAGGAAACTTTTTGCATCACGGCTGGCGGAAAATATTTAATTTTCAATGTCGTTAAATAAAATTTCACTTCGCGAACCGATACTACGACAGCCCGACCACTGCCGCCCGCCATTTTGTCACTGTTATGTTGGTATCCCTGACCTCACACAAACAAGAGCTAGATACGATTGTAGCCAACTTCGTGGAATACATGATGGGCGCGTAATGGTTTGTCTAGCGGGATTGTGTATGTTATCTTTACTTTAAAAACAGCCTACATTTTTGAATGGTTTGTTTGGCTATGCAGGGTTTGTGTAGCGGGCTTGTGTATGTTATCTTTACTTTAAAAAACAGCCTACGTTTTTGAATGGTTTGTTTGGCTACGCAGGATTTGTGTAGCGGGCTTGTGTATGTTATCTTTACTTTAAAAAACAGCCTACGTTTTTGAATGGTTTGTTTGGCTACGCATGGTTTGTGTAGCGGGCTTGTGTATATTATCTTTATTTTAAAAAACATCCCAGGATTTAAATGGTTTGTCTCCATTCCAGTGCCTGATTAGATGAATTTTGTTTTTCATAATTACGCGCCCATCATGTATCCCACGGCTACGGCTACAATCGTATCTAGTTCTTGTTTGTATCAGATCAGGGATACCAACATAACAGTGACAAAAAAGGGCGGCAGCGGGCGGGCTGTCGTAGTATCGGTTCGCGAAGTGAAATTTTATTTAACGACATTGAAAATTAAAATGCGTTATTTTCCGCTGGCCGTGATGCAAAAAGTTTCCTTTTATAGTGATTAAGGCGAATCTAAAGTTTTTTTCTAAAAATTATTCATAATAGCCATGGACACTAATCCCGAAAAATTACCCTTAAAACTTTTAAAAGTTGTTTGAAGGTTGATTGTGTTTTAATGGAGACTGCACTGCGTATCTCCTTCCACCTCTAATTTATTTACTATAACCATTTATTTCATTTCTTGCTTCATGTTAAAGGCGGAGAAGGATGAGAAAAAGGTAAGCATGTTAATTTATATTTTAATTCAAAGTATGAAAAACACAAAAATGTAACTACAAAAAATTATTTTGTGTGTTAAGTATGGAGAAATTCTCTTTACAATCGATTCTATCAGTAACACAAACAACGACGAACTAAACCATTCTGTAAGTTACTCCTTCCAACTAGTATATGCAACTGACCTGATTTTAACAAGTGGAGGGTAAGTGCAAAGCACACACATGGCCGCATATCATTTTTTTCCTTCTAGCATTGAAGATTGTGGTTTAACAATAATTGCATTTTTGGACACCGAATTACCGCTAAAAATTAACAGTAATATTTGGCGTTTACCCCCTCTCCCCATGAATGGTCCACCTAAGCTCAGTAATATTTTTTGGCCCACCAAACGATTCGGGTTGGGCACCCCTGATCTAAACGGTGTTAGAAAGAGAGAACACCATGCTGTTGTTGTCCACCATTGGACAATTCCAGAGTGGTAGATACTACGTGAAACAGAGTGTAGATACTACGGAAAATAATTTCCCTCAGGGCCTATGTCATCTTAGAGGATGCTGTGTGGAGGGTCTTTTTAGGGGAAGGAAGGAAAGTAAGTTCTGGGAAGAAAAAGGGTATGAGGAATGGGTAGGAATCTGGGAGTCAGTATATCCAGGAGTGCCAGATGTATGAATCCATCCCTCCACTCACGATGTAAGGCGATGGGTCGAGAGATTCCGGCTGGATAGGATTAAAGACCTCCTTCGACCAGTCAGAAGATCCACAAAGAATGCAAGGCTGATGTAAGCATAATGAGTAAGATTGAGAAAGGGACGCTCAGATGGTTTGGGCATGTAGAGCGAATGAACGAGGAAAGGAGTGTAAGGAGAATAGACGTCCGAGGAATACATGGCAAAGTGAATCAGAGCATGTATGAGACGATGTATGAATGTGAACAAGGCTAGGAGTTTGTTTGAGTCTTCGAGTTGTTTGACATCGTCTCTGCATACCCCTGCGGAAAAAAGGGCGTGATGGTTAGTTAGTTAGTTTTCAACAGTCTCTCGATCCTGCCCGCCACAAGGCAGGGGGTCAGACGCATCGGGCGCCATGATGTGGACGAACCTCACCCCATGAACCCGGGCACCCCTGCTAAGTCACCAAACGTAGCGAGCAACTTAAGGTGACCTATGGCAGAGGTGTTGGTTATCCAATAAATGGTACCCATACCCGCCTCCCGAATTGCAGATGTCTGACTAATCAACTGGACTATTGATGTATGCATAATACATAATTTGTAACCATGTCCAATTGTTTGTTATTTGTTCTTCCTCTTGGTTATTACAGTTAATCTCAGGAGGGGAGAGATTGAAAGCACAATCTTCTTTATGAGATAATAGATTGCAAATTGGCCTTGTTTGAATCTGCATTGGTTAAAAGAGCCGCAGGCCTGACAAACATTTATTACACAAAAATATGTGAGAGATTATGCATGAATGCGAGTGAAGCAAGCACGGTTGTGTGGCAGTCCATCATATTAGCCTACCCATTCAGGGAAACGTTTAAACGGATTATTTAGTGTAGTAGTAGTATTTAGTGTACAAGACAGTACCTTGCTGTATCCCAAAATCACTTGTAAGTGGTAGACTTGATGTGTGATTAATTTTTACAATTTGTGTTCTTTTGTGAAGATAACTTTTTAGCCAATTTAGTGCTCTGTCATTAAAACCCACAACCTTTAATTTTTGTATTAATTTGACATGTGATATACTGTCGAAAGCTTTTTGGAGATCTACAAAAATACCAACACATTTTAATGATTTGTTTAAAGCGTCTTCTATAGTACTAGATAATTTAGCAATGGCGTCTTTTGTGCTTTTGTTGTCCATAAATCCAAACTAAATTTAACTTCCAAATTCCTCTATTTTCAACACAACAAATGCACAACAATTATATTTACAAAGGCATAAAATATTTTAATAGTCTTCTCGAAGAAATTAAAAAAATAACAGATTTCGTATCATTCAAGAAAAAGGTCAAATTAATCTTAAAAAAAATCAACAACCATAACAACACCAATCAAAATGTTATAACTTCAATTCATAGCATATCAAAAATTAACATCACAACATAGTTTATATTTATTGTATACACTAAGTAAAATGTATGTTATAAAAGTGAAAAATAGTAGTTTATATATTATATTTATATATAGTTTATTGGAAACTGTAAGTAAAATGTATGTTATAAAAATGAACTAGCTGTAAAATAACTCCTACGCCAAGCTCAAGAGCTAGTACTCTTTATTGGCGTAGAATTTCATAAAATCATCTATCTTTTCAAAATAAAAATATTTAAAAAAAAAAGTGTCACATACACATATGTATATACACAAACGCTTTTTAAATAGATTAGAAGGGTAGTACATACACATACATAAATGTTTTTTTAAAAAGATTAGTTAGTGTAGTGTTACATGCACATACATATACACAAATGTTTTTTAAACAGATTAGTTAGTGTAGTGTTACATGCACATACATATACACAAATGTTTTTTAAACAGATTAGTTAGTGTAGTGTTACATGCACATACATATACACAAATGTTTTTTAAACAAATTAGTTAGTGTTACGAGAGATGGGAAGGCTGAAAGAGATATTGAAAGAAGGGTGAATGCAGGTAACTCTATTAATGGAGGACTGAACGCCGTTGGCACCAACAAAAAACTGTCCAAAGACGCGAAACTAGCCGTCTATAATGGAGTACTGGTACCTACCCTGTTGTATGGCAGTGAGGCATAGAACTGGCAGAGGAAGGATGAAAGTAGACTGAACGCTGTAGAAATGAGATTCCTGAGGCGTATGTGTGGTAAAAACATGTATGATCGTGTGAGAAATGAGGAAATCTGCAAAGAATGCAAGGCTGATGTAAGTGTAATGAGTAAGGTTAAGAAAGGAACGCTCCGATGGTTTGGGCATGTGGAGCGAATGAAAGAGGAAAGGATTGTAAGGAGAATATATGACGCAAATGTGAATGGTAAAAGAAGTCGAGGACGCCCAAGAAAGACATGGCACGACCAAGTGAATCAGATACTTGAGTCGGGCCATGTGAAGAGTCGGAATAATAGAAGAGCATGTGTGAGATGTTGTATGAATGTAAACGAGGCAAGGAATGTGTGCCAAGACCGGGATGTTTGGCGGTCCGTCCTCTCTGCCTACCCCTGCAGGAACGGCGTGATGGTTAGTTAGTTAGTTTAGTTAGTGTAGTGTTACATGCACATACACATACACAAACGTTTTTTAGTAGTGTATTAACAGATTAGTAGTGTAGTACATACATGTACATACTCCAAACACATTTACATAAACATGTACATATACATACACATACACAAACGTTTTTAAAATGGATTAGTAGTGTAGTACATACACACCAACATACACATACACAAATGTTTTTCAATAGTATTAGTAGTGTAGTACATACACATACACAAATGTTTTTTAATAGGATTAGTTTATTGTAACGTAATTTGCAATCAATTAAAAAATCACAGTTTCATGTAAAACAGAACGTTTAACCCCTCTGACCTCAGGCACTTTTTTGTCAGAAGGTCAAAATATTTTCGCTTTGCAGTAAAAATCACTTAAATAGAATATTTCCAAGTATGTCCGTAAACTAAAAACTGTTTTTGAAAGGTGATAAAATACCCTTTCAAATTTCATAATTCGAAATAAACATAATTTTTTAAATATGAAATATTTGAATGAAAACATAATAAAGTTTTTAAAATGACTCACCTTACATTTTCTCTGACTAAAATTACTGTTAAAGAAAAAAAAATTTTTTTTAGACAAATGTATTACAAACGTTATCGTCATCTGTCTTTTTTGTCGTTTCATACAAATTTTATTTTTTTTTTTTCAAATTGCAGTCGGAAATTTTGGTTTCATAAAGCTGTACATTTTAAGTATTTTGTGGTTAACTTTTAGATGTGAATATGGAGCGTGGTCGACTCCAGATACTAATATCTACAGCCTGTATGTAGGACGAATATCTACAGCTCATATGTTGGACTAATATCTACGAACTTCAAAGTGTGGACTAATATCTACAGAGCTAAGGTCGGACGAATATCTATGGCGGTCCCAGTGGTGACTAATATCTACGGAGCGTAGGTTGGACTAATGTCTACAGAGGGCAGCTGAGCAAGAGGTTGTACGGAAAAGCATAAATTACTTCAATTACGTAAAGGCTTAAACGTTTAAAGTACGTACATGAAGTTTTTGCAAATATTACATATTTTGCTGTTTACATGGACAATTATTTATTGAACAAACATGGTCATCATACAAAGATATTTATTTATTTCGAAATACACAGCACCACAACCTAACCTAACCTAACCTAACTGACATAGAAATGGTCATGGTAACAGACTAAATAATTTAGAAGAAGGTAACAGACTAAATAAGTTAAAACAAAAACCCAAATCCTTAATAATCAGCTAAATGTGTCCAATAGTCTGATGTTAGGGATTTTTACATACATACATATATAAATTAAGTTTTTTAAACTGCATATGCAATATTACGTTATTCCAATATGCTATGCATAATTGCAAATCCAACCTCTGACAGTGCTGTAGATATTCGTCCACACTTTGGTTCTCATAGATATTAGTCAGCAGTTTGAGCTGTAGATATTCGTACGCACTTTGGTTCTCATAGATATTAGTCCGATTTGTTCAGTTTTTGGAATACCTGTAGATATTAGTAGACCCCTCCACGTGGTCTAACACCTTTTAGATAATATTTCTCACCATGATAGTAAGGGAGACCTACGTGAGTTGTTCCCAAAAGCAAACAAATTAGTCTGAGGGCTTAACGGGAACCATTTAAATGTCAAAAATACAAAAAGGGGCTGATTGACAATTCGGTGGACATCGAATTTGACAGCACTTTGAAACAATTCAATTTAGTTTTGAACCCCTGTCTGAAGATTGTAGTCTTATGATCAAATTGGTTCTTCAGTTGTCATTTGTCCTTTAGAAAGGACATACCAGACATATAAAAAAATATTAAAAAAGTCAATCACAACCAGCATAAAATTGTGAAAGTTTCATGTTGCTTTTTTAAAGTTTGTTTCAACACCAATCACCCAAATGACACAAAGACAGAAAAAAACTAAAAAGAAGAGGTATTTAATATTATTTAAATTTTCAACAATTTTGCAGCAATATTGTTACTATAACTTGAGCACCCTTGAAGGGATGCCCATTGGTCAGGTAGAAGTTTGAAGATTATAGGAGCTAGGGGGATGGATTTTCCTTGGGCTATAGTCATGGCTGTATTAGTTTGTAGTTTAGGTACATTGTAGTGCCGGTCGGTTATATTTCTGGCAGTGTAATTGTGTTTTATGAGTGTTTTTTTTTGTATTTGTACAAAAAAAAACAATACAACCCTATCCCCATACGGGGGTGTGCTGGACCTCATCCCTGCTTCATCTTTAGTTACATTACTAATTTTGCAGATCCTTCTCAAATCTATCTGCGCCTCCCCCAATGACATGTGCAGGCTTGAGGCTTGATCAGACGACCTTGACTATCCTTTGTCCTGCCTCTGACTACCCAACGCTGAATTTTCTTTTAGTCTTCGGGTATTTTACCCCAAATATTCAGTTAACATTCTTTGAGGCTTCACTGAGTGGTTGGCTAAGGGACACGGAAGCTAAGTGTAGTTTATGATCAGACCGAAAGCCATTCACATTTTTTGTTGGTACTTGCCAATTGATTTGAGATTTATTGTATTACTTATGTTCTCTATTTTATGCAGGTGCTTGCGGGTTTTTACAGATGCAATGCCGCCTCATTAAGCCTCATGAATGAGTTTTTCTTTTGCCCTGTTTAATTTATCTTTGTCTTACTAACCTATTTTTTGCATTTTGTTTTGCCTGTTAAGCACTTGCATACTGCTTACTAACAACGTATGCATGGACACTGGAGGTCTAGATTCGTTCAAAATAAATAAATGTAGCTTCGTTTAACAAAAAAAATTAGAATCTTGCGAGAGCTTTGAAGGAGTAACCATCAGTTACTTATACCAGGGCGGGTAAGAGGTGGATTACCTCCACTGTATTTGTACAAAAAATGTTAGGTGGATTTGATGTATCATCATCACTCTTGGCTCTACAACCCCCTGGTGGGTCTTGGCCTCCTCAAGAGTCTTCCTCCACTCATCACGGTTTTGTGCCAGCTCTCTCCAGTTTACAATCTCCAAGGTGGATATATTTTTAAGGACGTTGTCGCTCCATCTTAAACTTGGTCTTCCCAGGCTCCTTCATCCTGTCGGTCATGAGTTCAGCGGGGACTTTGGTGCTTGATGCTCGGTCATTTTCTCTACATGACTCTCAGCCATCGAAGTCTTCCCAGTTTTATACATTTTGTGAAGTTTAGATCCTTAAACAGAGTATATAGCTCATTGTTATAACGTCTGCGCCAAAATCCATTTTCTGAAACCAGTCCGAAGATACGCCTCAAAATTTTCCTTTCAAAACATCCAGTGCTCGCTCATTCTTCTTAGTTAGTACCCAAGTCTCAGCTGCGTATGTGAGTGCTGGTCTGATAAGTGTTTTGTACACTAATATCTCGGTGTTTCTGGACAGCAGTCTGGATTTTATTTGGATTTGATATATATTTAAGATGTTGTATTTGAGTTTATATTTTCAACTTTCAGATACAAATGTCATCTTTGCGATCCGCCAGATTGCGTAGGGGAGACGGAAACCTGTAAGAATGCCATACACGTAAGTATAACTACTGTTGTATAATATAATGGAAGTGGGTTTTTTTCTTAATTCTTTTTTGGATTTCATCACTTCAAAAGCCAAAGGGTGGGTTTCCACAAATGGGGTGGGTTTCCACATATGAAGTGGGTTTCCACAAATAGGGTGGATTTCCATAAATTGGGGGGATTTTTACAAATGAAATGGGTTTCCACAAATGGGGTGGGTTTCCACAATGGAGTGGGTTTCCAAAATTTAGGTGGGTTTCCACAATTGAGGTGGGTTTCCACAATTAAGGTGGATTTCCATAAATTGGGTGGGTTTCCACAAATGGGTTTTACAAATGGGGTGGGTTTCCACAAATGGGGTAGGTTTCCACAAATGGGGTGGGTTTCCACAAATGGGATGGGTTTCCACAAATGGGTTGGGTCCACAAATCCCCCTCTAAAAAAAGCTGTGTGTAACCAAAATTACAATAATAATTCTTATAACCACTCTACTTAGATTTAATTATGAAATTATCAATAATTATTATTGAATATATGTACCCCTTTCCTTCTCCTTCTTTTCCTGAAAAAACCCTCCACACAGCATCCCCCAAAGATGATGATGAGAAATTAACAATTTCTTCCTCGGGGCCTCCTAGGTATGTAGAGTTATTGTAAAAAAACACTTTTTACCAACTCAGCAAATACAATACTTTCATTGGCTCTACCGATTTGATTGCAATTTAGTCGTAGATAGGCGACAGTCGGCTGTCTTCCACGCCACATCTACCTTTGTTTCTATAGTCTACGACGGGCCTAATACTGGGAAATTAAGCCTTCAGAACGTGCTCCGTTAACGGCATTGTGTTTTATGTCCCCAGTGCTGGAAGTCGCACGTGCGCGACTCCAACGGCGAGGAGCGCTACTCCCGCGGCTGCACCACCAGCGTGGACCAGCTGGACATCAACTGCCATCCCCCGGGCAACAATGTGTATGTTGACACCTCCATATTTACGCTTGGATCTAATTTCATAATAAGTTTAAAAGTAATTGAGTTAAAGAAAATAAAAATAAAGTCAATCCTTTCTTCCCTCCAAATGTGAATCCAATTGAGCTTTAAATTAATGAATATTTTGTAGTATCGATGATATACAGGGTGTCCGGGGGTAAAGTGCATTAACTTCGGGAGGCGATCCTACATGATAGTACAAGTAAAAAAGAAAAATAACTTTTTTCGAAATTCCAACTTTTAGGGGTAGTTTTCTGGCAAAAAGATAAAATTCGACCGGCGTGTGCGGGCGGCATTATTATTTTCCGCTATTACCGAATCCCCGCTCCAAGCGCCTCAGTGCCAATGTTGAATTCGAATGTAACAATTTGTGTGTTTCACTTTAAAACTTTATTGTTGTTAGTCAAAACTTGTTGGTTAAATGTGCCTTTAACTAGTGTGTATTTATTCATTAAAAGATTCGCAAAAGACGTAATATTTCTATCGATAATCGTATTGTAGTAATAATTACCCATTCTGCCAAAGCTGCAAGTAATTTGAAGGAACAACTACATTCAGTGCGTGTTTTTTTTTCAGACTTACTTTTGTTTATTTAGTTGTAGACTTGCCTAACTGTAAAAATTGTGTTTATTTGTGTGTAATTTTGTCATAGAATTATTGTGCCCATACCACGTAATTTTGTTACTGAATAATTCGGTCAAAGCCTTACTTTACCAACAAAGAACGGGCAGACATTCATTAATGAGATACGCCACAACGTACGAATTGATAATAATATTACTTTATGTTTACATGCTTTCTTACAAGCTGAAGGTGGACATTTTGAAAATTTGTTAAACTAGTTGAAAGCGATGACATTAGTTAAGTGTTCAATTAGTTTATAACAATTTAATCTTTAAAAATGTTGACGCAACTATGTATACCTATCTATATACCTTGTTCCATTTATCTACCCATCCTTTGTTTACCACAATTACCTGTCCCTACTGACAATATTACCTACCGTTCAACAATAAAATCAATATGTCAGTCAGTCTGTTAAAATAAGCTGTGCAACGAACATCATTATTCTCTCAGTTTTATATAACATCGACCAGTTTATGGAAGCTTGTGCAGTGAGTGATTTAGTGCTCCCTCAGATCCATAATATTGAGCAGAACATCAACCATAAGGGGTAAGTCAGTTTCCTTCTCCATTCATCTGTCTACCATTCCCCATAGTTGTGTCAAAGTATTCACAAACATAACATTTTTTTAATATATTGATACAGTCCACTCCACGTGTCGCCTTTGCGATACCAAAAGCGTGCCTTCAATTGTTATTTAAGTGCATTTATCTTTTTAAATTTGGTTTAAAACATACGATCTGTATAAACGTCAAATTCTCGGTCTTGTTATTGTTTACAAACCGTTTCCATGGATATGGGCCAAATCACACCGAGCAACGTTGCAACAATTGTGCCCAGCAAGCTAACAGCAACTTTGTTGGGTAAGTACCTTACAGTAAGGATTTTTAGTAGGTATGTCTTTTTGTATGGAAAAAAAAAGTTGGAATTTCAGAAAAAGTTATTAATCTTTTTTACTCCTACCATAATGTTGAATCACCTCCCGAAGTTAATGCACTTTACCCCCGGACAGCCTGTATAATAATAAGAGAGTATTTCACCAATGTCTTTTGATTTGCGATTTACAATTTATTTATTTATAAAGTCTGCGGATGAAGAACTTTTACACAGGAGTATTTCCACTTAATTAAAGTTTTACGTTTACTTGTTTCATTGTATTAAAAGTATATGATGTGCTATGGATGAATTTAATCACAGAGTGTAGGAATGTAATGTTGTTAAGGGGTCACCGCAAGAGGCACACGGCGGGGCAGTTCAACATCACCTGCTGCACGGGCGACATGTGCAACGACGGGGCGTTCCCTCTGCTGCCGCCCCTCATCTACAGAGGTGAGTGCTCTCAAATCTCAACTGTCAACTGACTGATACTAGGTATATCAGGTGAACTGAACAGGTAATATCTACAAGTCATTTGACAGAAAACTGTTGTCGTCAATTTGCACCTGTTTTTATTTACCCAATAAAAAAAACATCGCCAAAAGCGTGTTTTCTTTTATTTTGCAAAGTTCAAGTAAATATTAAAGCGATCGTATTTTCAAACCAAAAGCACATGATTTTGCATTACTATTTCAATCTTATCGCCGTCTACATTAGACCTGTGTGATTTTGCCCGAATCTGAATGTTGATGCATCTCCTTAATGTTGAAATTACTGCTTTATTACTCATTCTAACTGTTTGCATTTGCCAATTATTTACACTTGTATCGCTGTAATAAGCAGGACAATAATCTTAAGATTTTGGTTACCCCTTTTTTTTACATTAACTCCACACAGGAGGCTCTGTGGAAAATAATTTCCCTCAGGGCCTATGTCATCTGAGATGCTGTGTGGAGGGTCTTTTTGAGGAGGAAGGAATGAACATTGGTCTTGAAGAGACCCATGTTGTAGGAAGGAGGAAATACAGAGGCCTGCAAATCGTTCATATGTTGGTCACGCGTTTGGCGTGTTTCCCGACTATGCACCGGTGCCGAAGGGATGAATGACTCTAGTTCGTCGGAGCATTATCCATTGAAATACCGTTAGAACAAGGATAGCATTCCCGCCTGATGCCTGTGCTCTAAAGATTGCAATCCGTTTCTTAAGATAAATTGCAATCCCCTGTTGGGGCAACGGGGAGATTGTAAAGGTTGTGCAACACTGATCAATATGATCTGGCTGTCTGTTTGCAGATTCGGTGTCGTCCATTCCGTGGGCGGGCTACGCATACTCGTGGAAGCTGTGGCTGGTCATCGTGGCGCCTGTTCTGATCATCGTGGCACTGGTGGCCCTCATCGTGATGCTCCTCATGAGGAGGTCCAATCGGTGAGCCAATCTCTTTAATCTATTTTAAAAGCTTCTCTGATTGACATATTCCGTGGCTAAGAAATTTAAGTTGGGATGTTTCACATAAATTCAAATGTATCTTTGTCATCAAATGGCCAATCGGTCTAATTTTGTTATTTTTTTCATATTTGAAATATAGACTTTGGTCGATCCGATCACTTTAACTCGATCACGAAGCACGAATGATCGATCGGGTTACCTTTTCAAGAAAGATTCTTGATCATTTGGTTGATGAGCTGTCAGCTTATTTAGCATCTGCGGCAAACAACCAAAGATGTATAAATTTTATAGACCAGCCCACAATGCATTTTATTGACCATCTCGAAAGTAAAAAAATATCGTTTTGTTCATATGTGGTTGTGGCTATAATTACCTCGAGGTATCGAGGTGGAACTATACACCAGATTGATCAAAAAGTTTTAGGACTGGCCGCCATATGGCGCTCTCAGTCACACGATTGGAATTCTTTTTTTTGTTAGGTTACCACATCTGTCATTGAAAATTTTTCATCGTAGCTTGACATTTGTGAAAGTTACGCTGTACTGAGTACATATATCTGTGATATATGTTTTGATTTTTTACTACTCATGCATTTTGCACCAGTATAACGCTCCGTCTCACAATGCGAGCATTATCCGTGAGTTTTTTTCAGAATAGGTAACGAAATTGCGATAAAAAAATATTTTTCCCATTTCAAATCAAAATTTTTTTTTTTTTTAAATATTTTCAAAATAATGTTTTTGATTTTTTTACAAAAAATGTAGGTTACATAGCTTTACATTGCCACCATGTGTTGTATTTTTAGTATTGCCATTTGATCAACAGTGGCGCCCTCCTATGTTTTCTACTCTTATTTGACAGACTTTAATAACTAGTAAATTCTTTTTTAGATTTGTTTTTGTACTAAACTGGTGTAACAATACGATTTTAGAAGAGAAAACTTCTTTAGTTCCAAAAATTCCCAAAAACCGAAGTCGGTATCCATCACAGTTACGCTGCGCTAGTTGCAATATGTCGCATTCCGTGTGGCTCTTAACCTGTCAAAGGCCGGCAAATTCCAGGAAAAAATACGGAAATTTTGTAACAAAACACGATTTTGAATTTTGAATTGAATGTTTTGTGGATTAATTTTGAGTTATCGTATATTTTATTGACCGAAACACATTCCTAGAACAATAAACTATGTACCAAAACAACATTACTTGTATTAATTACGTAAATTAATAGGTTTTACGATGTTTTAGTCGAGGAACATGCATCAACTTTGACAGCTAAAATTTGCGGCAAATCTGACATTCTTATACCACAGATAAAATCGTTTAAAAATATTCTGGGGTTGCAAGGTGAATGAAATCTTATGGGGTAATGTTGGCGCAAGCGATTCTGACCGTGTTCTTCATACAAATTCTGTACATAGAAGGGTCAAAATCGCAGACAAACACATTTATTTCGAAATATTTTTTTCGCGCATGCGCGCATATGAGCAGCTCCGGCCGATTAGAGGTTAAAGGCCATCCTTTCATTTATTGAAGTGAAAAAACACATACATCTATAGGATCTAGCCTGCGAGAGAATGAGGTAGATTAATTGGTCTCTTCTTTGTGCGGTGCGTCGATGCCTCCCCACTCTTGTCTATTTTAGTTTTCTGAAGATTTCGCTTCTACAGCGTTTGAATTGCGCAATCTGTTTTTTTTTTTAAATTTTATTTCATTGTTTGTCTATCTTGGATTTTTATCTAAGCAAGTTTATCAGTTTTCTGGATTTATCTGAAGATGGCTCGAAAAAAGTCTTCGAAATAAATTTTGAAGTCGAAGGCCTAGAAATAACTATTTATTAAACATTAATTATTATATTATGTAGGTCCAAGATGTCACGCGCCGCCCTGCGCAAGCTCTCCCTGCAGCGCTCGGCCACCGATGAACCGTCCGGCGCAAACTCGGCCCAGCAGCAGCAGCTATTGCGCGCCACGGCGGCGGGCGACTCCACGCTGCGCCGCTACCTCGAGTCCTCGCTAACCTCGGGCAGCGGGAGTGGTCTGCCTCTGCTGGTGCAGCGCACGCTGGCCAGGCAGATCGCGCTGGCCGAGTGCGTCGGCAAGGTAACAAACATGGCTAAAGCTAGCTTAATCTAACTAATTTGCTCTTTGCTATCTCCTCTCTCCCGAATCGACCCGGCAGCAGTAACTGTTGTGAACGACAGCGAAAATTTCTTGAAAAATCAATAAAATTATTCTTGAAGAAGATAACTTTAATAATCTGGGTTTGACTCCCAGTTGCAACCATTATTTTTTATTTTTCTATGTCTTGTTCTCTTTCATATTTTCGTTTAGATTATGAGTGTTATTTTCTTCTTCAATGATGTATTACATTGACGGGAATAAACTTCAAAAGTTATTATAAAAATAAAGTTATTCTAATAGAAAAACAACAAAAAATTATATTATTCATTTTCAAGAAATACATTTTATTCAATTTTTATTGAATGCTTAAATTTGGCACTTAAATTCAAAGCAAATTTGAGTTCACTGAACCGGTGTTACGCAGGATGCACGGATAACCGAAATTGGCAGTTTTTATTAGTTCCACACCTATGTCATTTTTGGGGATGTTATGTGGAGGGTCTTTTAAGGGAAAGGAAGGAGAGGAAGTTTTGGGAAGGAAAAGGCATGAGGGGTGGGTAGGAATCTAGGGGTCAATATATCCAAGAGTGACGCACGTATTCCTCCACAAGGCAATGGAATGGAGAGGTCAAAAGGTCTCCCTCAACCAGTCTCTCCCGATCCAGCTCGTCACACAGTAGGTGGGAAAACGCATTGGCCGCCAAGACCTAAACAAGGCTTCACCCCATGAACCCGGGCACCTCTGCTAAGTCACCAAACGTAATGAACCATTTAGGGTGACCTATGGCAGGGATGTTGCAGGGGTACCAATAAATGGTACCCGTAACTCCATTCCCAATTGTTTCTTTTATAAATAAAGCAGATGTTTGACTGTGTGTTTTGTGACGTGTTTAGGGGCGGTACGGCGAGGTGTGGCGAGGGCAGTGGCACGCCGACAGCGTGGCGGTGAAGATTTTCTTCTCGCGTGACGAGGCTTCGTGGCGGCGCGAGACGGAGATCTACAGTACGGTGCTGCTGCGCCACGAGTCCATCCTCGGATATATCGGCAGCGACATGACGAGCCGAAACAGCTGCACGCAGGTACAAACAATATTCTTTCTGATTGTCTGAAGTCTTGACAAATCAATTCTAATTTTGAAAATGTCTCGATTAAAATAATTTTCTATTCAAACTAATATATTATTATATTTATCCTGTGAAAAATCATGGGATATTATAATTTTTGTAGGATTTGTGTAGCTGAATGTATGTATTTATAAAATTTTTGGCTCAGAATCCTGCCTTTCAAAAATAGCATGTTCAGAAAGTAATTGTGACCATAATGTGCGGTTTATTTTTAGTTTTTTGAGGGTTGGCAATACTGAGTGGTAGAGGGGGATCTCCTGACCAGAGCGAGCATCGCAGGAACATTGTAATACGTAAAATCACGTTGCCTTGTCCAGTTGCATGAAAGACCTCAGATTATTAAAGAATTCAATTTTGCTTGATTTTGGAGGCTACTTTGGATTTTTTTTGTGAGTTAATTAAATTAAAAAAATATTGTTTGCCCTATTTACTGTGTTAACAATGAAAAAAAAAAAACAAAACATTGTAAAAAAGGCGTTTTTTTGATTAGTAATTTGAATTTACGCCTATCAAAAAGCTTTTTTAATTACTTGTTTTATTTCATTGCATTTTTATGATAGAGTAAAATTTTTTTTTTAAATATGTATCATTAACTCACAAATAATTGCCCACGACTTTGAATTTTGAATTGAATGTTTTGTGGATTAATTTTGAGTTATCGTATATTTTATTGACCGAAACACATTCCTAGAACAATAAACTATGTACCAAAACAACATTACTTGCGTTAATTACGTAAATTGATAGGTTTTACAATGTTTTCGTCAAGGAACACGCATCGACTTTGACAGAAAGAATCGTGGAAAATTTGACATTTTGATGCCACAGATAAAATCATTTAAAAATATTCTGGGGTTGCAAGGTGAATGAAATTTTTACCCATCCTATGGGGAAATGTTGGCGCAAGCGATTCTGACCTTGTCCTTCATACAAATTTTGTACATAGAAGGGTCAAAATTGCAGACAAACATATTTTTTCCGAAATTCCGCGCGTCTCCGGCCGATTACAGGTTAAAACACAAATAAATAAAATTCCACATATTCGTACTAGATATTTGATATACCTTTTGATTACAAAAATAATTTCTCAGTTTGGTTGGATATTTTGGCCTCAAATCCAAAATTAAGATTTGTATGAATCGGGCCGCATATTAATGGGCTAGAATCTAAAGGTAACAATTGAGTGGTGGCGTTGGTTTCCATTCAAATTTACAAGAAAGGCATTTGTAGTGTGTTTTGTTTATTCATTTGTTGAGAGTTACAGTATAGTTTATGACTGTATGTAATGTTGTTTCCAGCTGTGGCTGATAACCCACTACCACGCCCTGGGCTCGCTGTACGACCACCTGAACCGCACCACCCTCAGCCACCACCAGATGATGGCCATCTGCCTCTCCACGGCCAACGGCCTGGTGCACCTTCACACCGAGATCTTCGGCACTCAGGTACGCATCACGCTCTCCCACCGTTCTAATCATTCCGCTAGATCAATGATACTCAACCTTTTTTTTCTTCGGGCCACATACATATATTTGTAAAGTTACGCTGGGCGTAACACTATACTGGTATGATGGAAAAAAAACATCAACCCCCCCCCCAACAAAGAAATATTCTTCTTTCCATTTGTCTTGAAGCACTCTCTTTTCGTCGGACATTTTTCGATTGCATTTTGAAGACACTCCCGCAATTAATAATAATAATTGGATAATTTGTGAAAAAATCACCTCATTATGCATATTTAAATTATAACAAAACAATACTTTATACGACAGCAAGAAATACTGTTAAAATTAGTAGGTACCTGACTAACCAGTGACATTAACAAGTTTTTATGTATTATAATTGATGCGGCGGTTTCTAGAAGTGGCACTTTTATTTATAAATTATTTGCGCGCGTACTTATGTGTCAAATAATTGTTTTTTGGGAATAAATCTAGAGTGTGCAAATAGCAACACTCTTACACGTCTGACCTGATGATGGACTCTGTAACGCTGTCTGAAACGTTGGCTAAAGAGGGAGGTAGCGCAGCATGGCATAATACCCCAAAAACAAAAAACAAAAATATTTTGGCTGTAAAAATCTAAACAATGTATTTCACTCTTGTACCAGATCATGTGGACCATAATGACAATCCTTTTCGGGTGCCACTATCTGTGCGTCAAAGTCTAAACGAATCTTAAGATATACGAAATTTAGAATGATAGTTTTTTTTAAATCAAGTTCCTGATGATAAAGTGTTTAGGGCCGAACACAAAAGCTTGGCGGGCCGCAGGTTGAGTGTGGTTGCGCTAGATGGTCAACACTACCAACCTGACTAGGCCTGTCAGGCAGGGAGAGTCTCTGATCGGACGATTATTCCTTCCCACCATACTCGGCGCACCATCGGTCATAATCATTTTTTTTTATGTCTAATTCTTGTGAAGAAAACTTAAAAGTAAGTTTTTAAGAATGAGCAATTTCCGAGCGGGATTCAATAACTGTATACATCACTACTAACGGGTTGGGCTGATATTTCAAAACATGTAATGACCACTCAAAAAAAATTTTGCCTTCGCCACTTTTTCTGTATGTGCCATCATACTTATATATACAAATAATCTCATTGTTGAAAATCCACCCACTTTCATCATTATAAGTGGAAAATATGGCTTCCGCAATGATGGAGGACTAACTAGTAGAGGATCGAGCCAGCACGCCCGAGTGGGAACCGGTCGGTCGTGATATTCCAAAACATGTAATTTTCACTTATTTTTTTTTCACTTTTCTGAGTTTTCTGTCTTACTTTTATTTTAACTAGAGAGGAGGGGAGCGTTGAAAAATATATACTTCGTATAAGGTTGGGGACCTTTGCGCTGTACTCTAGGGGGCAGGGGGGGGGTATTGTGAAACGTTACTGTGCGTTACCAGGGGGGGGGGGGGGGGGGGTTCGAACAACGCGTTATGTAACATGTTTTTCTTTATTTAGATTAAAAAAACTAGGGAATTAAATTTTTCCAAGTTGGCAACCCGTTTCGTTCTCGAAATCTCTTGTTCTATTTATTACCGCAAACGCGATTAAAACAAGAAAAAAAGGTATTTAAGCCACTTTCCAGTACTTTGCGCAACTTAATTGTGTTTTTAAGGTAAAACTTATCACTTGGGAGTTACGCAACGTTTAGGGGGGGGTACAGAAAAACGTTACGGCGCGTTACATGGGGGGGAGGGGGGGTTATAAATCTCAAAAAATTGCGTTACGTAATACTTGAACGCCCCCCTAGCTGCTAGGCACGACACGAAGCACGATGACGACGGGCATCAGAAGGGCACTAATTGGGCAGGCTCCCATGCGCACGAGTGACGTCAACGGTCGCATGATCCCCCCAAAAAAAAATATTTGTGTGGCTCACCACTAAAACTAATTGCCGACTGTCGATCTAGGATCTTACTACTAATTGCATCATTTCGGGTGCCCTTTCCCATCCAGTGCTAGGACCTCTAACAATCATTATATATAATCTGACTTATCTATTTGGGTAGCCCCTTACCCTATTTGGGTCGGGAATTGAACGCTTCAACGAGGCAACTTTGAAATTTGATGAATTGTTCAAATTCTGTGGAAGTAATGAATTAATGATTTATCTATCTCTTTTTGTTGGCAGGGTAAGCCGGCGATAGCTCATCGTGACATAAAGACGAAGAACATATTGGTGAAGGTAAACGGCGAGTGTGTGATTGCGGACTTTGGATTGGCAGTTACGCACGTGCAGGCCACGGGCAAACTGGACGTGGCCGCCAACTCCCGAGTGGGCACAAAGCGTTACATGAGCCCCGAACTGCTGGAGGAGAGGTATGTTCTGCCTTTTTTATATGAATACTGCAGAAGAGTATCAACTGCCCAGTGCCAGTATGTAAATTCGGAGTTCAGTGGGATTATTGCATCATACATTAGATTCAAAAGAACACTCCAAAAGAAGCATTAAGTTATGGATTATGGACATGGAAAGGAAAAATATAGATTCAATTTTGTAACCTAACAAAGTTTAATGCTTGTATTGGGTTTTCGTCTAATGAAACTTTATATTAATTTTTTTTTTAATTATCAGTAATTTTCTGTGGTCCCGAGGTAAGACTCTTGACTAACATCTCGAAGGTCGCTGGTTCGAACCCAGCATGCGCAAATAAATTTAATTTGATTAATTTGTGGTTTTTCGAAATTAATGAATTAAAAATAATATGAGTCGTTCAATTTCTATATCCGCTATATCAACTTTCACTGATTCGGAGAAAACCGCAAAAAACTGTCACATCTCTAACGTAAATAAAAAATTGCATTTTTTTATTTTATGTAATGAATTGGAGTAATATACAATCGAAAAGTGTTCATTTTTCAATGTATGTCTAGAAATATTTAAGTAATTTGGATAAATAAAATGGTTATAGCAGATTTTGATACTCACTTTGTGATTTATATGGAAAATGGAGGCTTTTGAAACTCAACTGATCTGAGGGGTGTGTTTCTACACCCGCCATCTCGGCAAAATAACTGCTCATTATTGGATGAATTCCAATATAGCTTCTTCTCAACTTCTTGATTGATATAGCGGGTTTGAAAATGACAAATCAACTGGCAAATAACTAGAGACCACTGGTTCCTAAGAAAGTAGTATTGCGGGTATCAATGTGTGTACCTTAACAGTTGTGTCATGTGGTCTCCTTATATTGTTATCTGTTCCAGCATCAACATGGAGTGCTTTGAGTCCTTCAAGCGTTGCGATGTGTACGCCCTGGGTCTCGTCATGTGGGAAGTTTGCCGGAGAACCATGTGGAACGGTGAGTTGCCCCCAATCAGTTCATCTATACATATCTCCCTCTCCTTCGATGGAAGCAATCTTCCCATCAGGTGACCCTCCATTGATCTGCTTGGTGTAACTCTAAGCTCAGGTACGGGCCAAAGTTAAGTTAGCCTCTCAGAAGCAGATACTGCAGATAGTACACAACTGCTAACCCTGTACAAATCACAAGTGCGCCCCACGGTTGAATTTGGTCTAGATCTCCAAAATACCTAAAAAAAAAACTTGAAACAAGCGGCGTATTTATATTAACTATATATAAAATCACAGATTTCAGCATTCACTTCAGAAATTACATAATACACTTTTGTATCGCCAATTTTTACCCAGATTTTGCATTAGAGGCGTGCCTATCTCTTCCGATGTCAGTGATGAACTTGTAGTAACTAAAGTTGTTGTTTTATGTCTTCCAGGAATAGCGGAGGAGTACAAGCCGCCGTTCTTCGATGTAGTCCCTTCGGACCCATCCTTCGAGGACATGAGGAAGGTAGTTTCGGTGGACGCCAACCGGCCAAACTTGTCGAATCGCTGGTCAAGCGATGTGGTAAGACAGTATTTTTAAACTTTCCTTATGGAGTAAGAAAGACAAACATTCCCGGGTTATGACTGACCTGACAATATTTTGAAAATCTCCTGCTACCACTGCAGTGGTTTTTCAATTTGAGAGGCAAACTGAAGTATTTTCTTTAGTGTCCGACCGAAACAACACTTCGGTGTCTGTCTCAGTTTCGGCCGAAACCGAAACCAAAACTTTTTTAGACATATTAAAAATCAATTGTTAAGTGTTATTTTGCTTATTTTTTACACTTATTCAGTTAACATGTGTTAAATCAAATAAATAAACAAAACGAGTGTGCTTCAGACCACATGACTGAAGTAAAACTTCACTAACTTATATCTCCCTCTTATCCTTACCCCCCTTATCCTCATCCTTATCCCTTAGGGGTCGTCCATTAATCATGTGATGTTTTTTAGCAACTTTTTAACCCCCCCCCCCCCCGTGGTGATGTTTAGTGAGGTTTTAGACTAACCCCCTCCCCCCCAAAATCACGTGTATTTTTTTTTAGTACAAAGTATTTTCAAATTTTCAGAATATTATCACGAAAAATAAATACACTTGATATCTCATTATACCCCCCCCTGGTGATATTTCGTGATTTTTTCCGAACCCCCCCCCCCCCCTTTCGAGCCTCACGTGATTAATGGACGACCCCTTACCTTATCCAGCTTACTCCCCAAGTCAAGCGTGCGTAAAGGCCCGACCGTTCGCCTCGCCCAATCACCGTTCGCATCGATCACCGTTCGCATCGATTACCGTTCGCATCACACTTTTTCCTAACGCATTCACCATCTTAATTGAAGAATTATTGTTTGACTTGAGGGGTATGTGAAAAAAATTGTCAATAAATCAACACTTACATTATAAAGGAATGACCTCATAAACACATTTTTTTCAATATTTTAAATGTAACGTCGTTAGATAAAATAACAATCTTTCGAAATCAATTTGTATTTTTTTGTAGAAAAGTGGCGATAAGTCTAGAATTTCGGCGGCTGGCTACATTTGCGAATGTTCCCCGGAAACGGCGTGAATTTTCAGTTTTGTTACTTATATATTAAAATTCTTATAACTCTGCAATCTGACGATTTTAAGTTTTAAAAAAAATTGTGTAATACGATCAATTGTTTAATGTGCAGTTAAAAATAATAACAATAAAATGTTGAGTAGAGATCAACTAATAAATAAATAAACTTGTAATTACCACAAATAATTTAGCCTTCCCGCAAATAATCAGTCATAGAATAGTAATGGGATAGTTTATCGTAAAACTTAATTAGTATATGTCATAAATGTACTTTTCCACATAATGTTATAACAAATTAAAACCTTTTTTTTTCAACGAATATACGTAAACAAATGATTTTTTCAGTCACTATAAGAAATTGCCCTTCTCACTCACACTCATTCAAGTTACTCTGCGTCGGCATTGAAGACAGTGACCACGCGTTAGTTTTGTGGGACTGGGCGTGTTTTATCAATTAAAAGTTTTGTAGTGTGTGATATATTTTAAAACATTTTGTAGGGCATAAGCAACTTTACAGTCACTACACCAATGATGAGTCTGAACTCGTTTTTTTGGCTCTCGCATAGTGTTTTTACAAACATAACATCGCCGGGATGATGTTTGTCGCTTTGAGTAGACTAAACTGTAACCATTTCTCCACGCAGGCAAAAAACTCTGTCCATCTTTTTTTGCCGGGGGATTAATTTCTAATAAATCAGAATCCTCAATTTCACTGTCACTTATTTCTGGAGGATCATATGGATCCTCTAAATTGTCCACTCTATACTCCTCGTCACTCATAGAAAAATCTGAATCAATGTTTAAAACATATCGTTCTACTCTTCCTCTTCCATTGTTGAAACAGTAAAATTGAAATCAAAAACAATAACATAAATATTAAAATTCACGTAACAAAACATGACGAACTCCACCAAATCTTAATGTTTATAATATAACACCAAGAAGTCATAAGCAATCTCCAGTTACCGGCGCCTCGAAACGATCAAAACTAATGGATACCCTACAATCTACAATATAAACAAACACACTACAAACGCGTGTACCGACAGGCGATCACGGCGCGACCAGTACACAGGCATGCTGTAACGTAACTGTGTGAGTGGCATAATTTCCGATAGGAGATTTCTGTGAGATGAGATGTTACAAAAACAGCTCGGAAATTAAAAACTCTCAAGTAAAAGTGTTAATATATTTTTTATGAGGTAGATAAATCATCAGGCTAATGAAAAATCCCTTTTCTTTCGTCTTTGATCAGTAAATAAGCGTTACAAATAATAATTAAAGTGACTCACGCTCCGTGGCTACGAATGTAGCCAGCCGTCAGCTAGGACCGAATTATCCGGGCTGCAAATGTAGCCAGCCGCCCAATAAGGGTTAAAGATGTTGTGTTTTTGGTTGTGACTAATTATACTTTAATGTTTCTGCCAGCTGTAATGTTTTGTTGTTTATTTCAGACGCTGTCCGGCATGGGCAAGCTGATGCGCGAGTGTTGGCACCAGAACCCATCCGTCCGCCTGCCCATTCTCCGAGTGCGAAAGACCCTCGTCAAACTGGCGGCGGCCGACAATTCAGTGCATTTCAATTCCGACGCCGAGGTGTGCGTATGATGCCCGCCCGATGGCGTCCCGTTCATAGACAAACCTAATCTAGAATTAGTTCCAAAGACAATTATTATATTTGTAATTGCTCGTCTTAATCAAGTGTGCAAACAAACAATGATGTCGAGTGCGAAATTGTTTCATCAAACAAGATCGTTTTGTGAATTTTTAATTCGATGGTGAAAAGTTTTTTTATTTTTAGGATTGAGGTATATATAACAGTTGGATTTGAAGAGGTTTACGGCACGAGGCGGCTAGATTTTGACCGAAACGATTTATTTTGCACGTTAAAATTGGGCTTAACCTGTCAAAGGCCATCAAATTCCAGAAAAAATACGGAAATTTCCTAAAAAAATCACCATTTTGGATTATGAATTGAATGTTTTGTGGATTAATTTTGAGATATCGTATATTTTACTGACCGAAACACATTCCTAGAACAATAAACTATGTACCAAAGCAACATTACTTGCGTTAATTACGTAAATTAATAGGTTTTACGATGTTTTAATCGAGGAACACGCATCAACCTTGACAGATTAAATTCGCGGCAAATTTGACATTTTCATGCCACAGATAAAATCGTTTAAAAATATTCTGGGGTTGCAAGGTGAATGAAATTTTTACCCGTCTTATGGGGAAATGAGGGCGCAAGAGATTCTGACCTTGTCCTTCATACAAATTCTGTACATAGAAAGGTCAAAATTGCAGACAAACATAATTTATTTGAATTTTTTTTTAATTTTTTTCCCGCGCATGCGCCCAATACGCGCGCGCCCGCGCATCTCCGGCCGATTACAGGATGCATTGGTTGGTAAGAAATGTTATGACTTTGCAGAATCTCTCAGTTGCAACACTTAAACCATTTAATCCATTGATTGCGAATAATTTTTATTTTGTTATTAAAGATGTATAAGTGCATCGCTGATTATTATAGTATTTTTTCTTAACATATTTACGGAAACAAGATTATTGTAGAGGAGATGTGATACGACTATTGATGCATACCTAATCTCACCAAAAGTAACACTACCTATGAGTAACTTCATAATACAAATCCCCATTGAATTTCCTGCTTTTCTTGCGTGGCATAGTTGTTTTATTGCCCATACCTAAAATATTTCTAACTACCTCAATTTTGTGTTTTTAAAATGATTTAGTGATTCCGTTGCCGCAAACTTGCTGGAAAACAAATTAGCTCATTTGCAAACCAACAAAAGGGAAAAGCCAAAGCTTCTTACAATATTTTGACTATGAGATAATGCACTTTCTTTTGATAAATGATTTCGTAAATCAATATTTTTGGTTCCCGTGTCATTTTTAAGAATCACATGCCTTGTGTAGATAAACTAGGTCGAAGGATATGACTTAACCTGTTAAAGGCTAGGCCCTTTCACGAAAATTCCCTAACAATGCACCACTTTGAATTTTGAATTGAATGTTTTGCGGATTAATTTTGAGCTATCGTATATTTTATCGAACGAAACACATTCCTACAACAATAAACTATGTACCAAAACAACATTACCTGCGTTAATTACGTAAATTGATACGTTTTACAATGTTTTCGTCAAGTAACATGCATCGGACTTTGACAGAAAGAATCGTTTCATTGCAATCGGATGAACGGTATGGTAGCGCATAAAATATGAACAAACCAACAATAATTCTAAAATTTAAATAAATCTTATAATTTTTATACATAAGATTTTCACTGACTTCACAAAGGACATGTGACAGCATGTGTCGTATCACGAACCTCTGTTTTCTGACATTTTCCCGAAATTTTTCATAAATGTGCTAAATTTGATTTAATGACATAAAAAAAATCAGCAAAGATAATCATATTCCACGACCAAAGGGTTACAGGCATTTTGATTCACAAATTTATTAAAACTCTTGAAGTTTTTTGTTTGTTTTATTTTGTGGCTAGCGAATGTGACCAATAATGCCGGGTGAATTAAGAGTCGTTTACCGTGCACGTAAATTAGCTTCGAGTCGCTCTCTAGCCGTCTTCCAAACATGTGAGATTGATTAAAAATATTATAAGCTAAGAGTATTATATTTTTGTAAGGGTAAATGTGTTACGATGGTGTTATACGTTAGGCAGAGTCCCGGACGGTTCGTACAAAGGCTGTAAAATCCAAAACTAATCTCATTACCTAGGAAAAAATAATTTTGTGCAATTTTCTTCAATTTATAAACTGCGGTGTTTTATAAAAATTCTAATGTATCATTGTCTTCAAATGGGCAATCAGTACCATTTTGTTTATTTTTTGAAATTTGAAAGGTCCTCGTTAAACCCACAGATTCTAGGTCCGTTTCAGCTTTTGAACGAATTGTATTCGGCAGATGTCATGTTGTGAAGCTTGTCAGATGATCAAGCTAAAAATCAAGATAAAAAGATGAAACGGACTGAGATTCGGCATTCTGGTTGCCATATGATTCTGATTGTCGATTTGATGGTCATCAAAAAATATTACGACCGCCTTACTCATAATCGCAGAATAAGATAATACCATGATAATACGAACGGGTTAGGTGAAATTTGTAAGACAATTTCACCTAACCCGTTCGTATTATCATGGTATTATCTTATTCTGCGATTATGAGTAAGGCGGCAAGAGTTTAAAACAATCCAACCTAAGTTCAAATTGAAGGATTGGTTCAAAAAATTATAAACAAGTTTTAAAAAGTATTTTTAATCTTTTAGGTTATTGAGTTTTAGAGGTTATGTCTTTGGGGAACTGACCGGAGCTGATCGATAGTGGTTGAAAACTTAATTATTTTAAGATAATTGTAATTATTACAGAAAGTATTCTCAAATAAGTGACAAAAGGATATTATTTTGTTGATAGAATAATAATATAATAGATATATTATAATGATTTTATTACTTTTGTAGAATGTGAATGCGGAAAATTTATCAGAAGTTATGTTATGATTTTATTGGACCACAGTGACTTTTACATGTTAAAAAAACTTGCTTTAAATCGCAGATTTTTAAACCTTTTTGTCCTGAATTAAGCATATATCACAGTGATAACTGATAACAATTTTTTTGTTAAATCTGTAAACTGACCCCGGATGCCTGTGCTGCTTGGATCAGTCCAACGCTTCGGTGATCTCCCTCAAACACTTTGCCAGTGACCATGAGTTTCCAGGTTCGACTTCTCGGTTTCAGTATCTTACGATTACGATATGCTGTAGACAGACAGTTGATAGCCTATTGCGAATGTCTAATTCTTCCGCAATGGATTGGTTAAGGCGCCTGACTGTCCAACTGGAATATTAATTAACATCTTACACATCCCTTAGAAAAGGGTTGTAAGTTGTAAGCCAAAATGTTCTGTTTTATAAAATTTTATTTTTGTCACTAAAAAGTGATTGTGGTGATCTTATGCCCCATGAAAACTGTATTTAAGTTAGATCACTTTATTTCTGCGAGATGTCGCTAGTGTCTCTTTTTGACAGGACCGCTTGTTTCATCAGTCATCATTTGCTTGCGCTCTCCTCTAAAATTAACTTTTTTGACTTGCGACCCTTTTCTACGAGATGTGCGATGTATTAATTGTACATTCGTTACCAACATTTAAATTGCAATTTTTATTATGAGTGTATAGTTATCAACGAATTGAAAAGTGCTTTTGAATAAAAAAATAGGACTCGAAGGTTACTGCATAATATGTTTTTATTAATTAAATCTTTGTTTTGGCAATTGTAT
Source organism: Limnephilus marmoratus (assembly GCA_917880885.1). Classification (NCBI taxonomy): domain Eukaryota; kingdom Metazoa; phylum Arthropoda; class Insecta; order Trichoptera; family Limnephilidae; genus Limnephilus; species Limnephilus marmoratus. The sequence continues at coordinate 20,333,742 of OU862928.1, read as the reverse complement.
ACACGGTGACTTGAAAATCGTGGTACAAGGGGGAAACAGATGAATCTACAACGCTTTTAGAGTTGATTTTTTTTGATTTGAGCTTTCGTTTTTGGGCTCGAAGTGGGAATTTTTTTATTTGAAAAAAATCTGTCGCAGATTGAACGAAAAGAGGTTTTTTAAGTTCTCTACGTGATGTATTAAATTAACCTGTTTTCTGTTTGTACTACGAGTTTTCAAACACCGTGTATATTTTCTTGAATACAACCAGTTTTAGATGTGTGATTATCTTTTAACGTGTTTTGATGACGGATAAATGTGTGGGAAATGTCAAGACTGCTATATGTGGCCTCCTGTTTAACTGCCTTTCCCTTCAGGGACATGGTTTGAGTGTATGTGTGCTTGAGACTTCTGACGTATTAGTCATTTGATTTACGTACAGTAAACTCTTAAGGTTTTCAAGGGTAAGTACCTGAAGAAAACTCTCAAGCTGGGATCCCACCTAATCTAATCTATGATCTATTTCATGGAACGAACCGTTGAAAATGGAAAGGAATTGTTCACATTTACACTTACTCTATTCTATTTCTTTCTAACTTTCTCTATTCTATGGTCGATTCTATAAATAATAGAATGAATCTTGAAAAAACTTTCTCTATTCTAAGGTCGATTCTGTGTACAATAGAACAAATGTCAATTTTTTTCTCTATTCTATGGTCGATTTTATATATAATAGAACGAATGTTGAAATTTTTTTTCTATTCTATGGTAGATTCTATATATAATAGAACGAATGTTGAAAAACTTTTAAGCTTTCTCTGTTCTGTATATAATTGAATGAATGTTGAAAATTGCTTCTCTGTTCTATGGTCGATTTTACATATATACATATAATAAAATGATGTTGAAGTTGATTCAAGATTAGATTTCTATTTCTATCGGGCGTTAACAGGCATAGATAGCTTATTCTCACTGAAATAGATTATAGAATAGATGAAATGGGATCCTGCCATTATTGGCCGTTACGGTGAGAAAGCCTTTTATTTCGTGCTTCGCTTCAAAGGAACAAAAAACAAAACTTTTTTTCCCGGAATTGGTGAGTTTACTGTAGCTTACTGTAGTAATAATGTATGTAACGTTAAAAGATATTTTCTGTGAGGAATTTTCAGAAATAAAAAGCACCAATTATTTATTTTGAATAATCACTTTCAATTGTATTTTTTAAAAAGTGTTGAAAATATGAATATTTATTGAGAAAAATTGCTAAATGATGTTAATATGTTTTTTTATAAAAAACGTCAGTTATCATTTAAATTATTATTGTCATCACCTACTGAAGAGATAAATGAATAGAAGTTTGTGGTGGACGTGTCGTGTGCACGAAGTAAGCTCAATTTTCCCTTAGTTCTGCTGAACAAACATTTTTAAATACCTATTGAAATGCTTTCATAATATAAACAATTTTATTGGCCTTGGCGGCTACATCCGCTTTACTTTAAAATCGGTATGAATCAATCACACTTCTAAAGATTAGCTATTCAGTGGAATACGTTTTTGGCTGTACGCTGACGATTTATATGTTTTAATGCAATGTAAAATGATCTGTATTTTTTTTGTTTATAAATTTTGTGACAAGAGGATTTTTTTTCTTTTTATAATATGATTATTTTCTCGATTCAACAAATGTTTTATGGTAGAATATTTTGAATAAGTATCTATGGTTAATATTACTGTAATATAAAGTAATTTCGTAAAGCCCACCTTGTTTAAATAGCCATGTAATATAATACAAGTAAGTCTGATATTTATCCCAAAGGGTGGGGGTATGCTTATAAAATACTGTTTTTAAACAACCCAACGTAATAATGTATCCCAGATTTCAAATTTTGCTCTTTTTCATAGTAATTTAAAAAAAATTATGTATTTTCTTATTTTTTATGTTTAACCTGTCAAAGGCCCGCAAATTCCAGGAAAAATACGGAAATTTCGTAACAAAACACGATTTTGAATTTTGAATTGAATGTTTTGTTGATTAATTTTGAGCTATCGTATATTTCATTGACTGAAACACGTTCCTAGAACAATAAACTATGCACCAAAACAACATTACTTGCGTTAATTACGTAAATTAATAGGTTTTACGATGTTTTAGTCAAGGAATATTGACAGTCAATATTGACAGCTTCAATTTGCACCAAAAATGACATTTCGATTCCACAGATAAAAATCATTTAAAAATAATCTGGTGTTGCCAGGTGAATGAAACTAGTGGCTATATCATCAATGATGTTGGCGCAAGCGATTCTGACCTTGTTTTCATACAAATTCTGTACATAGAAGGGTCAAAATCGCAAACAAACACTTTTATTTCGAAATATTTTTTTCGCGCATGCGCCTAAGCTGCACGCAAATGAGCATTTCTGGCCGTTTACAGGTTAATTGTAAATTCCAAAAAGAAACTTTCAAATTTCATAATGCCAGATCTCACTGTTTAGTATGTTCTTTTTGACACTGATTTTCTCCGCGCATTTATCTATAAATTCGCGATAGAAAACGTTAAGCAAAATTCATGATGCCAGAGCTCACCATTGGACAGATTTTGCCGCTCATTATCTTAGTGGAAGACCGTCATTCAGGATCACAATGATGCTTGAAACGATAACATTGGTTAACCCCTCAGGCCTCAACCGTATGATGTCAGAGGGTCAAAATATTTTCATTTTGCAATAAAATTCTACAACTAACATTACTGATAATGAAAAAACACGTTAATAATTTATTAGTCAAATGTATTATAAACGTTATCGTCAACTCACTTTTTTTTCATTTCATGTAAAAATAATTATTAAAAAATTCTTAAAGTTTCATAATGTAAAAGCCCCGAAAAAGGGCATTAATAAATAAAGAAATAAAAAAAGTTTACATTGCGGTTGGAATCTTTGGATTTATAAAGGTGTACATTTTTATTATTTTGTTATTAAATTTTAGATTTTAATATAAAGCGTGGTATTTTGATACGACACTGCTATATTGATGGCCTTGTCTAGCAAGATAATTGATCGGCAATAATAGGCAATTTATATTGTTCGTTTACCAGCACCTTGAAATTATTTAACAATTTTAATTTTTTAATTTTCCGTAATTTGTAAAAAAGTTGCTCATATTTATGTGTACCCCCACCACTGCGCCCTGTAAATATTGTATAAAGATATTTGTATTAAATATGCATTACATTTATCATTGAAATATCATTTTATAGACAAAGAGAAATAAATGAAAAACAGATTGTTGTGATTTGATGTTTATTTATGACATAACATATCTCAGAGAAGATTCTTATCAAATAATAATTACAAAAATGTTACATTATCATTGACATGTCAGCCTATCCAAAGGTTTCATAGGTTTACAAAACGGTGGCAATATTTTATTTTGTCAATTTGATGTTTTCATATCATTAGTCTGTGGGTTAACAACACAAAAAAATAAATTCAGCAATATTTTTTTCATACTATGGCAACATTTTCAAGGAAAAAACGTTAGCTAAAGTAGGTACCGTTTCAAATTATGGCAACATTTAATGGTACGTTTCCACGCTTGCCAAGGCTTGGCAAGCCTCCACAAGCTCCAAGCGTCCACAAATCTCGCTTGGCATTTGGAAGTCGTTTACATGCTTGTGAATGCGTCAGTGCGCTACCTACACCCGAACATGGCGGACGCCGAACTTGTGTCGGCTATTGCGTTTGGTTTATCAAACTTTTATTTGAAATACAAGCAAAGTGTAACAAAAACAAGGAAAGCTCGACGACCACGAAGATGATGGATGATACAGATTCATAAAAATCGTCCCAGGTCACTTCGCACAAAGAGGAGTCATTATCTCACAGGCTAAATCCTATAGATTTTTGTCTCTTTTTGTACCACTTTTTCGTTTCATCGAGTTTCAAATCTCAACGGTGCTAAAGAAGTTTTCGCTTCAAAAATAATGATCGCAATTGGGACCCGAACTCGAGGATCACTTGTCTTACGTAAAATTATTTTGTAATATAAAAAAAGTTATTCTAACAAAAATCATATATTTTTTTACTATAATAAACAGTAAATCATCAATAAAATATTGTTTATTTATTTTGACTTTTTAGGTAAATCCAGTCGCAATAAATTACATAACATAAGTGCATTAAAATTATGTACTTATACATTTTAATAAGTCTGGCACGCCTCATACGTCATACATATGTCTCGTAATGATTTTTATCATAGACCGCATGGAGCAAAAACGGCGTGCATTCGCCGTCAGTTCGAAAGTTCCACTGAGCGTTTGCCGAAGCTTGCCGTTGGATCCGACCCCGACTGGATCGGCGGCAAGCTCTCGCAAGCTCTTGCAAGCCTACGCAAGCCAAGCCAAACGACCTGTTTACACGTTTGCGCTTGTGGACGCTTGCCGAGGCTTGGCAAGCGTGGAAACGTAGCATTAAATGTGGAATTTTCTTTTGAAAAAAAAAGAATTTCGTACCCAAATGTCATTTCGCAAATCATGTAAATTATACCAATTTATAGTTTGACATATTTGCAGTTGCTGGTGTAGATTATTAGATACCTTCAGTATTGCCCCGGTGAGAAAGGCCGCCATTCAGAATTCTCATAAAATACCCCAATTGTGGAAGTGATAGTTCCAATGACCGGACATGTAAATTTTGTTTTAACCCACGGACATTATCGCTTTTCAAGTATATTTATCTACGAGACATACATATTTTAAAACAATCATTTTAGTCTTAAGTTATATTATATTTGTACTCCATTGTAATATTGCGCTAGGTTTAATTATTGATTGCCATTGATGTTTTTTTGATATCGCCAATTAAAAAAATAAATGTATTTTGACGATTCGTTGCCCACCACCTAACATGTTCAGTAAACAACTTATTTAGTGAGAATATTATGTTATTGTTATTTTAAAGGATTAAAGGAAGCTAGATTTGTTTAACCTAATCTATGCGACTGTCGCATATGCAATCTATCGACGACTATCCCCGTACGCAGATTTCGCATTAAGTGATACATGAAGTTACATTGAAAAACGTACATTTTGTCAAAACATGCCTGCGTTGAAAAGGTCAGCGTTGTAAGGGTTAAACAACATCGTCCAGTTGATTAGTCAGACATCTCCAAATATCATGTTTTGAGATAATGAGGAAAGCAATATTCAAATGCTTACCATAAATCAAATATTATTTACATGTGTCTGTTTTACATATTAAATATGCTGTAAAATAACACCGAGAAGTATAACAATCCGGTACACTAGTATGAATTTTTAAATGTCCTACTATTGACTCATTAAACATCAAAATTGTGTTTAATTCGCTACATGTTTTTCTTCATTATAATTGATTTGGTGGTGTTTATGAGTAATCTGAGTATTGTACCAGATAGAGGGTACACTTTTACATATAACTGCATGCTCAACTCAAATTTCGATTTTTCGGAGATGTCTGACTAAACAACTGGATGATCGATATGAACTTCTTACCGCGGTTTAAAGCCAATGAATCCACTGTTTTCACCGTTTATCTCATAAAATAAAAAAAATCGATTGAATAAATTTTAATAAAAATCACCTACCCAATTTTGGGTAGTAGTTGCTCGATTGATTGGTTTATTTAACTCAAGTTTTTACCTGCTGTTTTGCTCGCATGGTATTAGGGAGAAGAAAATTACTGTAATAAGCATTTTCCCACGAGAATGAAATCTTTTTTCTGGAATGAAAAGTAGTCTATGTCACTTCCCAGTCCTCCCAACTATCCCTGTGTAAAAACAATCACGTCAATCGGTCGCTCCATTGCGACGTGGAACAAAGACAAACAAACAAACAAACCCACTTTCGCATTTATAATGTTCGTTAGAATTATTCTCACTTAATTTCACATTGTTTGAAGTGTGTAATATCATGTAAAAAATTAAATTAATATAAAATCTTTATTATTATAATGGATATATTCTGAGAAATTCTATTTTTCATCGCAGCTGCAATTACGATTTAAAAAATCATATTAAGTAACCGTAAAAAATCTTGAATTTTTATACAGCTTCTTCATAACCTTGTACATTGTATTATTTATTGTTCAGTTCAACGCTTGTATGAAAAAACTACATTTAATTTTATATAGACCGATTTACAAGGCGACTGGTATGTGATGGCAAATATGAAATAATGATTTCAGCATCCCACAGTGAAAGATACTGTCAGTAACGCCTTGGTGGGGAGACTCTCATTCAGAATCGAAAGGTTGCTTGCTATGATTTCAACTATTAATCTGAACAGCCGGGTTCTTCTCAGTCTTTTACTTCCCTCCTCGACTTCTTTCAGTCTTACCACATATCTCAAATCATTGATGCCACAGTTCCACTGGCTCCGTGCTGTTGGAATTCTTGTGCGGTATCACATTGAAAATCACCATTAATGCCAGTCACCTTGAATAGACTCACCTCAATTATTTAAAGCCAAATATTTAACTTAGACCACTTTTCTAATGCTTAACCCGTCAGCTGCTTATATTTTTCTTAAATTAATGTGTAAAAACCAAATTTCAATTGAAGGACATTGTAGCTACATTTTTGGTGAAGATGAGTCTTAAAGTAAAGTAATGCTGTTAAAGTTAAAGCCTTAAACACTTATACTACCACACGGTACAGGCTGTTATGAATTCAACCCTGCTAAGAGAACACATTTACCACACATCCTGTAGAAAAGTGTCATAAGTCAAAAAAGTTAATTTTACAGGAAAGCGAAAACAAATTAATGAATCGAAAATCGGTCCCGTTGAAAAGGGATAGTAACGACATCTTGCAGAGATGGAGTGATCTAACTTAAAGACGGTTTTTGTGGGACATAGATAATCATAATCACTTTACTTTTCAGAGATAAAGTGGAAAATAGAAATTTTTGACTTATGACACTTTTCTATGAGATGTGCGATATGTGTTAAAATATTTCATCTCTAACCTTCACCATTCCAAAGATAATTTACGTAGTTCATATTTCAACTCGTTAATATCAAATTTTTTGATTTGTATCTCGTATTATATTTAGACACAATATTTTGAATTTAAGCCATCAATATATCGTCGCAGGAAAGCAATACTGCTGTAACCGCCACTACCTAGGAAAATGCTTTTGAGGTGTGTACGTCAGTTACAAAACGTATTGTTGACAAAACGGCTAGTGTTTCCAACTTCGTACAGTTCTTATTTATCGTCGTAGAGTCACGAGACCCAGATAGATCGACGCAGAAAAAAAAACCCTGCAAAATGGTGTTTATAAAGTATTATCGTAGGTAGTGGCAGTTACAGCAGTATTGCTTTCTTGCGACGATATGAAGTGAATGGTGTATTTCTAAAAATCCACATTGATTTATTGGGTGACTTTTCAGAGTTTCATCAATAAAAAGTTGATTAAAAAAAACATTTTTTTGATAATCATGATGTTCAGGAAAATAATCAGATATGGAATCACTGAGCAGCTTGCGGGTAAAAATAATATTTTCTTTGTATTTCTTTTGTACATATCAAGCCATCCATTGGATGAAACCATACATATTATTATTCTATTATCTATCCTTGTGAATTATTATCAAACGAATAGTTACATATTTTTGTGTCCTTTTCTCTATCCTATTCTTGTTTGTAACATTTTTGACGAGGAAGAAACATTTCCACTTCTATTTTCACTATTCAATAAATTTTAGATTTTTAAATATGGGTAATATCAATGACATTACAATACATCTAGACCCGTTACTGTCTCAAAGAATTAAAAGAAAATTAGCAAGTAACAAACACTCTTTATTTTTTCAGTAAATTCTTAATTTAAATGTTGTTCATGTTTGAAAGAGATAGACATTGAAAGAGTAGGTATGTGTGTATAAACGAAATACATAATATAGGATCGAGCGGCATTTTCATATTTTAAAGTTGAGGCAAACACTATAGTCTGTCAAATAAGAGTAGAAAATATATGAGGGCGCCACTGTTGATCAAATGGCAATACTAAACACATAACTCATGGTGTTAAAGTAAAGCTGTGTAACCTACATTTTTATAAAAAATTAAAAAGGCATAATAGTGGAAAAAATATTTTTTCATTGCAGTATAGATACCCGCCGATCTCAAAATTAGAATTGCATATAGGTATATTATTATTATACTTTTGCAATTTTGTGTTAACATAATGAAGAATAACTATAATGTAATAAAATATAAAGCACAGTTTAGAAATTGCTCACATTATTTAATACTAGATAAAGTACTTAGCGTTGCCTGGGCTTAAGATCATGTCTTTAATTTTAGATCTGAATATATTTAACTCATTCAGATCTAAAAGTAGTGTAACTAAACTGACCATTAGTGATTCTTCCTTTCTATCTTTTGTTAAACTCAAATGTATGTTAAATTAAATTAAAGCAAATCGCTTTATAAGTCACCTTTTAATCAAATTTATGTCATGAAGAAAAATTGATTTTCAAAATGTGATGTACTGTGTTCTGTACATTCAGTGTCATTGCACTTCAAAAAAAATTTTGACAGTTAAATTGGTGTTGCCAGTCTACAAATTTACTAGTTCCAGTTTTTATATTTTCTACACTTTTTTGACAGACTATAAATTCTACATCACAGGTGTGATAGAGATGACAAGATTTGCTTACTCACTTACAATAAAACGCATTCAGATTTCTGTATGAGATAACTGAGCAGTACATAGGTGTAAGTCTTTCTTACACTTATATGCTGCTACGATCGCTATATCGCTTTCTCGAATGACGTTTAAAATCTTCATAAAACTATCGAAATAATTGTATTATTGACATTCAAAGAGTATGTGTGTATGAACGAAATACATAATATAGGATTGAGCGGCATTTTTGTATTTTAAAGTTGAGGCAAACATTACATTCTACATCACAGGTGTGATTGAGATGACAAGATACGCTTACTCACTTACAATAAAATGCATTCAGAACTGCTCAGTTATCTTGTATGAGATAACGTAGCAGCACATAAGTGAGAGTCCTTCTTACACTTATGTGCTGCTACGTTCGGCATCTCGCTTTCTCTAATGGCGTTTAAAATCTTCATAAAACTATTGAGATAATTGTATTATTTATAATAATAAGTCATTTACGTGTATTTACGAATGAACTGAATGAATTCCTTGACTTTTACTAGTGTTTGCCGTGTAATTGAAACACTTTTTCGTCACATACCAGGGCATTTTGGCACTCATTTACGCAATTTGATTAGTTGTAGCACACGGATCTCACGCAAAGCTTGACAGTTTAGTATTAAAACCACTTAATCGAAAGTAGGACAGGCAACAGCTGTGTCTTTCGCTTGCCACTTTTGAGATCTCTACAGCATATCGATACTTTGTAATGTCATTGGGTAATTAATATATAAAAATCCTTGTATATTTCGGAAACACTAACGTATCATCTTGGGATCGGAGGAAAGTTTTCGAGCTTGGTTAACTGAAGGTTAAATTTTTGTTTTCAAATTTAGAATAATGTTGCCATATTTTTTTTTTTTTTATTATTAATAAATGAATATATCTGAATTTGTAAGTTTTGTCACCAAGTCATTATTGTTACAGTCAGAATAAGGCAATTTATCAGTCTTCATTGTTATCATTGAATATTGACTAACCTATTGTATTTATCATTAAGTTAGCTGTCTGTAATAATATCATATGTTTAATAATAATATTATAAATAACATGTTTGACAATATTTTGTAAATACTACATTCATCATTCTCATTGTACAATACAATATCATGAATTTCATTTAATTTACCGCTTATTTTTTAAGTTCTAATATGTATAATAATTCTTAGATTTTTCTCAAATCTAAATATTATGTGCTGTTGTGTTGTAATGTAAAAAATTTTTTGAACTTGAATATTTTGATCTAAGAATAAAACAATAACTTTGTTTTATATCACTTTTATTTTTATAGTAATGCCAACCAGGTTTCACTACGATACAACGGTAACTTCATCAGAGCATTACTAGACTAGGTCATACAATGAGGATTACAGTGCGACAATGGAAAGAATTCGCACCTGGGAAATAACAATGGCACAACTCAAAAAACTTATTTGTTCAGGAGAGCAGTTTGAATATTTCGTTTGAGTGTATGAAATCAGTTTACCAATAAAAAAACAGTGTTTTACAAAGGTTGGAAAGCCGTTATGTAATTTCGTTACGTATCTTCATAGTTCAGCTCAAAAGATCATTGAACCACTTTTTTTACTTGAATTCGATTAAAATGTTATATGTAATATAACAAAGACATTTTCGCTTTTAAGGCCTTAATAATATTTTTAAGAATTGTGCCGTTTTTATCGAAGGTAGAACAGATATCCAGGAACATTTCTGCATACTTAACTCAAAAATGCAATTTTTTGACTTGTGCCACTATCATCGCTCTGGTGCAAATTATTGTAATTGCTATACACAACTAGTTAGTAGTCATCAGTTGCGCTTTTCTCTAAAGTACGTTTGTGTAGTGTACTCTCATGAAAAAATAAGAAAATAATACTAACTTGTATTTTAATTTTACCGTACTTTATAAAGCGTAATTCAAATTCCGTGCTAAACAATCCACTCGTCCGAATGATAGTGCTCAAGAGCAGCGCCGGATCTGCCATACGTTCAAAAACGTGCAAAAAACCTGGCGCCAACTCCGAAGGGGCGCCGTGAGAAAATAAATATTGTATTAAAAATTTGTTATAATATTCCCTGAATCGTTTAAAAATTACCCATAGTACGAAATAATTATTACGCTCTAGCAACACTTTCCAAAGATACAGACCGCGCACGCATCTGGTTTTAATTCAACGAAATTCAACGATTTACGAATTTATAGTCAGTTATAGAATTTTTTTACAAATTCCATATATTTAGTTTAAACGTAAGATCTATTTTTCCATATATCTTTTACCGTCTTTTACGACGAATGAGTGCGATCCAAATTCATTAACCAATCACAGCGCCGTACTTTTATTCAAGAGAACAAACAAACAGACGGCGCCTTTCAAAATGCTTTTGTACGATTTAAATCTCTAGGAGAAGGGACTTAAAGACCATTTTCTTATGAAATCTTCAGTAAATTCAAAATTTCATTAGCATAAACATCGCACGGTTTGCAAGGTTGCAAACTTGTTAACAGTTTCATCATTGATTTGACAGTTGAAGTTCGTTAAATGTACCTATAATTAATTTCTATTAGATTTGTTATTTTACAGTCAGTAATAATCAGTGTAAGCATCTTTCGTAAGCCGTTGATACCATAGATACGTTCGTGTTTGTTCGCTCAACACAGAACACAGGGGAAATGGAAATGCAAGGTACAAATTTGAGGTTATATTAGATTTTTTAATTAATAACTAAATTTCTATTGGTTGTTAGAGGTTGTGGATTGTGGATTACAATGAATAGAACAATAATTAAAAAAAACTTTCAGGCTCGCAGAATCTAAAACTTAGAATTAAAGAGCATAATGACATAAAAAAACTCGTTTCAAAACTCAAAATTTTATTAGTTTATTAGTTCAGGAAGGTCCTGTACAATTGAAAGGTTTTGATTTTCCTATTACGAACAAGCGTAAATTTAATACTGAGTATTATTACAAGAAACTGCCTAATGGAGAAGAATTACATAGATCGTGGCTTATTTATTCTAAAACTTTAGATAGGGTTACACCCTTTATATGTCTTGATTTTATTTGATAAATTAGTGTAAAAAAAAAAATTAAATAATAAAAAAAAAAATTGGGGTAAACGAATTTTTAATCAAAATAAAAATGTAGGGGGGGGGGGCGCCATCGGTACCTACTGCACAGGGCGCTAGATTTCGTAGATCCGGCCCTGCTCAAGAGTGAGTCATATCACATGCGTATATGTGCTTTATGAATTCAGCGACTATCAAACTTTTACCTGAGAGATAGCTCATGCAAAACATAGTAGTGGCGCTTCAGCCATTAACTGTACGAGCGTGCAAACTTTGGGAATCTACTAGTTGCTCGACCAGGAGATATTATATTAATGCCAAATTTGACACTAGAATTTTTTTATTATCGTTTTTTAAGTTATTTAAATAAGAACTAATTCCATTTTTATATCGCACATCCCATAGAAAAGAGTCGTAAGTCAAAATTTTCTATTTTATATATTTTTTTTCTCTGAATTATCTATGCCCCACAAAAATCGTATTTAAGTTAGATCAATCTATCTCAGCGAGATTTCGCTAGTATCTCTTTTCGATGGGACCGCTTATTTCATCAATCATTTGTTTTCACTCTCCTTTAAAATTTACTTTTTTGAATTATGATCCTTTTCTATGGAATGGGCGATATGTAAAAAAAGCAAACAGTTTCTTGCATAAATTATGATTTTCATATTCTAAACGATGTTTTAATGAATCGTTGAATGGGGTATATTCACAAACTGAATACTTTTTAAAATGCGTGCAAGATTTAAAGTTTATTTTTCAGATTCTGATAACAGTACCAAAAATGTTTAATTTTTCATTCATAATTATTGTTTTAAAAAACCGCACATTCCGAAACGGTTCCAACCGTCAATGTCATTAAAACAGATAACGCCACTGGCTGGTAAAACAGCTGTGACGAACATTGCACGTGACTTCAACACCACCGAATTCACAAATAAAAACGAATGTGGTGTATGGGCGGCAAATCAAAAATGTCACATTTTAAATCGTTACAGAAAATTTATCCGTCAACACAAAAATAAAATTAAAAACATTCCTAATTGCAATTTTTTACGTAAATAAAAAAAAACCAGGGAAAATACTCTATTATATTTTATGTGATCTCTGGTGCAGGTGATGTGGTGAAATTCCTTTAGATCTGAAAATAAATGTATAACATATGAGAAGAAAAACATGCGATTTTTCATGTACATGTGAGGGATTTTTTCTCACTTTTTTAATATCCAAACGAACTGCACTGGTTGGCATTATAATACATTTAAAAAAAATTGTAATGAAGTGAATAAAACAAAGTTATTTTGTGATTTCCAATAAGAAGAATAATCTCAAAGAAAATTATCAATAAATTCATTTCACTTTAATAATAAAGTGATGAATTCGATAGGTACCTAAACATTAATTATGTTTAAATGCATTTTGGCAACACAACGGCATTTCAACAAAACAGCTAAGAGTATTGAAGTGAAATATTATTAGAGTTATTGTAGAAAGCAACAACTTTGTGGTTTGACATATTTAATAAAATAAAATACTTTTTTGTTTAAAACCACGAGATGTATTAATTTATGAACCGACCGGTTTCGCTTTACTCAAGCATCTTCAGGGTACAAATTAATACTAATTTGTACCCTGAAGATTAATTATTAAGTAATTATTATACCCAGTATTAATTTGTACCCTGAAGATGCTTGAGTAAAGCGAAACCGGTCGGTTCATAAATTAATAAATCTCGTGGTTTTAAACAAAAAGTATTTTATTTTATTTTGTTAGAGTTTTGTAATATTATTTCTATAAAATTAATTATTTAGCAATTTTGCAGTCAGAGTAATGATTTTTTAATAATAAATTATTGAATGATTTTTGTATAATTTGCCATTATTTATGCATTTGTAACATTATAGTTTGTTGGGTAACACAGAATTAAGCTACTCTTGTACAAAAATAAATATTATAATATGTAATAATTTATCGTATGTCTGTATTAAAAAGAAGTGTTTATTTAACTTGTACGTAAGTAGAATTAGTCTATAGGAATATGTATCTAATGGTTCTATTAGCGTAAAGTGCCCATTTTTGTTTTACTTATAACGTATTTGATATGAAATAACAAATTAGTTTATACATGAAAATAAAGAAATGTTCAATTAATTAGTGTTTTTTATTTTTATTTAATTGTTTGCCAATCCCAGCCCAATGAAGTCGGAATAAATGTATATATATATATATATATATATATATATATTTATGTCATACCACATTTTGTGGCTCATCTTAGAAGAAGCCACTTAAGTTGCTCATTCTTTCGCATGTAATATATACTTACGTAGATGAAGTACCAACATGCTGTCTTTTAAATTTTGTTTAAAATATGGTCAGCTATAATATGTAATCAAAAATTATGTTTATTTATTAAAAAAATGTATCTTAAAATAACGTGCATTCCTTGATCTATTTTAAGAACACACTTACCGCATCACGCTACGTTGCCAAGTTTAATGCTACATATACATACCAATATAGTTCATATGAAGGTAGGTTGACAGAACAGGTCGGATGTTGCTTATTCACACATTTATTATTTCAAGCGGCCGTTTTTGATTATTGGCGCGTTTTTTTAAAATTGGAGTATGATTTGCTAATTAATATTGTTATTTATTTGGTGTTTACGGTTGTTTTGTGTTAAGGTTTATTTTATTATTATCACAAATAAAATTAGGTATTTAAATACATATTGGTGTAGTTTCTTTTATTTGCTACATAATTATTTTATCTTAGTTTTATTAGTGTTTTCGAAAAATTATGAATAAACTTATTAGAAATATATTACAAAATTTACTTTGTTCATTGATTCGTACGCTTCTTTAAGTTGTAGGTTGGTTTGCAAATTATAATTTTTAATATGTTTATTAATTTCATGTTTACATACAGTTTTATTAAAATGTGTGTAAAATGTAATTTTTATATAATGTTTTATATTATCATGTTATACCTACTTATCTTACCCTATAATTATTTTTACACGTGTAAGCATTGTCTCCAGTTGTATGACACATAGGTAGGTACCTATCTTCCACCAATTTTATACACGTATTCTAATTTTATTATTTTCTATAGTATACATTGTACAACCAACGTCTCTACAATAGGCCGCCCCAAATGGTTTGACTAGGTGTCGCATCTGGAAGAGGGTGGTTGAGGGAGACCTTTTAACCTCTTCAGCCTGGCTCTCTCGACTCATCACCTTGCACCGCAGTAGAAGGGATAGACCCATATGCCCGTTACCGACACACTAATCCCAAGATTAGTGTCGGTGTGTATTAGAGCACAGGCGTCTGGTTTGAAAGCTGTCATTGTTCTACTGGTATTTCAATGGAAGATGCTCCGAGGAACTAGCGTCATTGATCCCTTTGGCACCGGTCCCTTTAGTCGGGTAACACGTCAAACGTGTGCCCAACATTTGTCACATGAGAACGGGTCATTTCTACGACTCATTTTTGCCTGCCTCTGTGTGTCCTCCCTCCTACAATACGGGTCTCAAACGTACCTTTCAACATTTCAAGGGTGATAAAATAAAAACGATCATTTTGAAAAAAAACTATTTAATTTGAATTTTTAAAAACAAAAAATATTACTATACATACTAAAAAAAGTGTGTAATCATTTGAAAAATAACATAACACAATAAAAAAATAATTATAGCCTAATAACTTTATATTCACAATCATTATAAAAACAGCATAATATAATAAAAAATTAAATCATAATTAAAACCAAATAACTTTTTATTATACATCGTTCACGAAACATTTAGCGTTGTACATTACAGAAGAATCTTTCGTTTTTTTTTTATTTAACAAGGGATATCAAATTATACCTTGCACATAAATTTAACAAAAACTAAAATAAATTATAACCCTCCACAACCAATATCATGATGAAAGATAAAGGGGCCTTATTCGCCCGGTACTCTGTATGCCAGTATTACAAAAGATAAAATATATGGAACTGCTATAACGACTGCCAATGATCAAACTATGGAACAAGCCAACAGCTACTTTACGATTGCTTCACGCTTTATATCAGCTGTAGTGGAATCGGAGTCGATACCTTTGGATCGTTCAATCGTTGAAGCCGGTATAGCGGTCTCTTAATCAATACAATTCATTTGAATTCAAGTTAAGCATCCTGGAGGTAGAATTCTCTTTTTCTCTGCAAATCCTTAGGTAAGGGCAATTTCTTGACACGGTGATTATTAATAAATGTATTAATTTGCTTCCATGACCTCATTGACAATATTCCTGTTTGTTTTTTTATTTCGTTTATTTTCGTAGCGCCAGGATCAATCCCTTCGATGAAATAATTTGCAAAGTTTTTATAAAGTTCATCTTTTTCTTGATTAAGCCACCTCCTTCTAACTATAATTTTTTTTGCCATATTCCCATCAAGTAAATTACTTGGTAAAGACTCTTGGTCATTTTCTAAGCTATTATCCAACGTAACATGATCCACATTTTCTTTATGTGATTCTTCAGGTTGAGGGACGGAATCTATTTCATTTTGAAAAGTTGTTGTAATGTTCGTTCCATTATCAGACTGTGATCGGCAAGATATTTTTCCCTCAGCTAATTGCAGTAAATTCAAGCCAACTTTACCTTTCTCAAGAGCTAGTTGTGGTATCATGTAATTCCCTTTATGTGTACCTGGTGTATGCCCTAAGAAATGAGACAAAGCGTTTACATAAGCATTATTCTTTCCAGCTACTTGGCTCATGGTTGCAACATGGTGTCGCAGCCCAGTTGAAGTTATATGATCTGAATTCACAAAGGAAAACTTGTGTCTTAGTTCCCTTAAAATTTGCGTGCCACAAAAATAAGGTTCACCTCCTAGTTTTGGGAATAAAAATTTGTTTTCATTTGGAATTCCAACTAAATTTCTGTACGCAAATATAGTGTCTACATTTTTTTTCATCTGATTTCGAAGAAGTATTGGAACTGTTCTCCCCCTTTTTCCTGGGATATGGAAGCAATATAATGTATGTATAGCATTTTGCTCCTCAGAACTCATGATTTCCAATATTTCTTCAGGAATGTCTTGTTTTTCACTTTGGCTGGCTATATAATTTTCTAATGGAGCTCTTGCAACTTCTCCTGCCCTCCTCCTATTAAAAATTATAATATGAGCAATTGTTATTTTACATAGCTCCTCATAGGCGATATAAGACTTTTCACATTCAAATCGTTGAGCTATATTCACTTCTAGTTTCATAACTTCCGTGCATATTTTTTTTATATCAGTAGTTAAAGGCATGACATCAGTTTTCAGCATTTTTTGAGTTTTCCTTGATTTTTCAGCGTTAGTAGAAATTTCAAATTTCCAAGCGTGACCAAAGATTATTTTAAATTCAGACAACTTGTTTTTTATAACATCTTTGGATGAAGTGGTCAGCACAGGATTCTGTATTGTTTTACGCATCAAAATATCAGCACAATCTTTTATAGCTGTACAAAGTCGTTGAGGGATGCTAGAAATTTTTACAGAACCTGTACTTTCATCGTAACCACTATTTATTTTGACAGCGTCCATAAAAACATTAAAATGTATAGGGTCAAATGCAAGGTCAAATGAGGATATTGCAGGATTTTTTTCTTTGATGACCATGAACAGTCTAGCGAGATCTCTCATCTTGGATGTAATGTGTGTTTTCAAATGATGTTCTTTATGATTGCTTAATAGTAGGGAACCATATGCACAAATTAATGGCTCAGACTTTGCAATTTTTGCAATAGGATCATTTTTGAACACAGGAAATATCTGAGATCTTAAAGATTCAGTGATCTCAGAATTGTCTGGGGATAATAAAATAGCGGATGATTTTAACACTCTGCAGCGTTTTAGTGGATTTCCTTCATGTGATTGTTTTCTATTTGAACATTTTTTCAGGTGTCTATAGAGTAAACTTCTTTTGAATGTGCCACAGCATTCTATACAAACCGCATAATCTTTAGCTGTCGCAGTCGTTCTTGGGCGGCGATTCGGTAGTATTATTCCATCAACTCTATTTATCGCGTCCTGCTTATATAGATAATTGCCTCTATTTCTTATTTTCTTCGAAATTAATTCACACTTTTTTTTTCGTTCGCGCAGATCGGGATCTAAAATTTTATTATATTCAATCACTTCTGCCTCTAAGGGATGTTGGATTGTGATGTGGCGTACAAAGTTGGTTATCAGCTTGAAGCAGTATGGACAGAAGTTTTTACGGTCATAAACTCTTGGTTTTTTACTAGCTAAATCAGATGTACATTGTTTTGAAGTTGATGACACATAGCAGTCCGTTTTCTCCTGCTTCCCTGGATGATCGCTGGTATATGAATCTAAAATTTAAAAATGCAATAACATTTTATAACATATTTAATAAATTAAATTTGTGTGGAAAATTATACAGAGTGAATTATACAAAGTTACCACACAAACTTAAACCAGCGATTCCTGAGCATATGTGGTGTGTCAGTCATTTTATTATGGGATGACTTCTTTGTTCGATAAACTTAAACTGTATTCACGCAAGCTGTCCCGCTACAGCAGGGTTTCCCGACCCCGTGAACGGTTCGTATGTTCCCACCACTATTCGACAGAGACAGAATTCTTTCATAAACATTAATTAAAAATGTGAATTATTTTTATTTATTTGTTAGAGTTTTAAGTTTTTAAGTGCGTAGGTTTATTAAATACGTTTGTATGTTTGCGATATTGTTTGTATGAGTGGTTCCTTTGCTGACAGTACTTCGCAACTTGTCTAGCGGCCGCGGCGTGCCAGACTGTACTCTTCACGCTAGCCTGGAACGGGAAGTGCTATTCACTATTGCACATCACGCATTGTACTGCAGATTTTGTTCAAGGTAAGATAGAAGAACTAGAGTTAGAAATTTTGGACCTTAAGAATGATATTTAGCTAAAATCCTTAATATCAGAGGACTTTTGGAATACAGTGGACAGAGAAAAGTTCCCATTTTTGAAAAAAGCCGCATAAAAAATTGAATCATTTTTCAGTTCGACATATTTATGCGAATCCTTGTTTTCAAACATGAACTTAATAAAATCAAGATATAGATCTCGACTCACCGATGAGCATCCTTATGATTGTTTGCTAACAGGATTATCGTCATACCCTCCTAATTATGAGGCAGTGACCAATGATATGCATTGCCTCAGATCATATTGACATATTGATATTATATTTTTTTATAATTGAAACGTTGCTTGAAAATGGCTTTATCCGTGTTTGGTGACTAGATCTGAATCGCCGGGTATGCTTGAAAATGGCTTTATCCGTGTTTGGTGACCAGATCTGAATCGCCAGGTACTTCCCAACCTTCCTATTCGCCACCTCCTTCCCCTCCCCACTACCTTCAGCCTCACAACATACCCCGATTGGGGATTCCATGGTGTCACTGGCTCCAGACGGGAGCAGTTGAGATTTTTGTGCGGTATACCCGGTAAAAAAAAACTCCACACAGGAGGCCCTTAAGAAAACGATTTCCCTCAAGGCCTATGTCATCTAAGATGCTGTGTGGAGGGTCTTTTTGAGGAGAAGAGGGAGTTAACATTGGTCTTGAAGAGACCCATGTTGTAGGAAGGGGAAACAGAAGTCGGCAAATCGTTCCATAGCCGAGCTGTTGAGCACAAGAACGAGTCGAAGAAGCGACCAGTTCTCATGTGACAAATGTCAACCGTGTACATATGTTGGGCACGGGTTTGGCGTGTTTCCCGACTATGCACCGGTGCCGAAGGGATCAATGATGCTAGTTTCTTGGAGCATCTTCCATTGAAATACCGGTAGAACAAGGATAGCATTCCTACCTGACGCCTGTGCCCTAAAGATTGCAATCCATCTGTTAAAATGGGAGAATTTATCAATCAAACGGATCGCCCGCTTCTGCACAGAATCGAGGTTATTTTTCAGATATTTTGGAGCTCCAGACCAGAGGTGGCTGCCAAATTCAACTGTGGGGCGGACTTGCGATTTGTACAAGGCTAGCAGTTGTGTACTATTAAAGTATCTGCGGGCCTTGTACAGTACGCCCAGTTTTTGAGAGGCTAGCTTTACTCTGGCTTCGATAGAGCCCCCAAATCTGAGCTGGTCACTTAGAGTTACATCGAGCATATCAATGGAGGGCCTGTTCGGAAGGTTGCTTCCGTTGAAGGAGACGAGATTTTCATTGCGATTGCGAGACGTAATAATACATTAAATACATTTCTCTGTGTGTATGCAATTTGAATAATAATTTTATTATTTTGAAACATTTTTGTTTATTATTTATTAATAAATTATGGGAAAATGAGAAGTTATGGGAGGAGTTTGTCGATTAAAAATATGTGGTGCCCGCCACCCTACCGATATTTTAGAATGTGCTCTAGAGTACAAAAAGGTTGGGAACCCCTGCGCTACAGCATAGCGTTTACATTACCAAGTTGGAAATTTGAAACGAGCGCTTACCATGCGCTTATCACATATATGATCAGGAATCATTGGTTAACGTTTGTCAGATAAAGGGGTTTGTTTTACCTACCAGAATCAGACGAAATTCTCGAGGGTAACTTGAATAAGTCATCACTGCCGGACGTCACACTTGCTTCTAAAATAAAGCATAATAATGTAATATTCGAAATAAAACAATTCATATTACGTAACGTAATATTCCGCATCACTATCGTTAATTGCTAAAACATTTCACAATAATAAGTAACGTAATGTTGGTATGTAATGAAAAATACCTAAGATTATTGTATATTATCAGTAATTATTATGTACATAGCTACCTGAATCTGAAGAGTTTGCAAATAGATCATCCAGTTTTTCCTCCATTTCATTAATTACGGCTCTTTTATCCTCTGAAATTGGCGAACTTTCACTTGTACTACATATATTTTTATCTATAAAATAACAAAACACATTAAAAATCATAAACATAATAAAACAATAAGCATAATTATCATACTTATGTGAAAATCAACAAGAATTATTATTAAAATATCAGTGAAAAGCGTTTTTATAGAAATCATAACCTAAAATGTAATTTTACCTAAAAAAACATTTGGTAAATATCGGTTCGGACTGGCCACGATTATTACGAATAATTTTTAGAAAAACACTTTAGATTCGCCTTAATTACTTAAAAAGGAAACTTTTTATTATATAATAAAAATTATTCGTAATAAGCGTGGCCAGTCCGAACCGATAATCACCAAACATTTTTGGTATGTCATTGATTGTAATAATTCATTATGCAACACAATATTTAAGGTTACATGATAAAATCTTACCGTTAATTGAAGAATCCATTGATATTGCAATAATGGTACCTTCGCCAGCGCGACATTTTATAAAATGCGAAAGGAAAGAATTCATATGATCCACATCCACACACGAATCGGCGGCGCCATAAATATACCAAATACCAATCTAGCGCAAATATCAACTAAATCACCGAGACAGTGTTGCCAACTTTATTTTGACCAATTCACTACCGTAACCCATCAGAAAACAACTAAATTTGGCTATCCCTCAAACCACCGTATTATGCCAGTAAGTTAATACCTAAATATTATTTTTTTACAGTGACTACCGCACAAGAGTCCCAACTGTTCCCGTCTGGAGCCAGTGAGACTATGGCATTCCCAGTATGTTATGAGGCTGAAGGTAATGGATAGGGGAAGGAGGTGGGGAAGATGAAGGTTGGGAAGTACCTGGCTATTCGGATCTGGTCACTAAACACGGCCAAAGCCATTTTCAAGCAACGTTTCAATTCTGAATGGTGGTCTTACACCAGGGTAATACTGAGAGTATCTTCCACTCTGGAACGTGCCGCAAATATACTATATATTATTTTAAATGAATTAATTGTGAAATAACACAAATTAATCAAATAAAATTTGAGACCTGCGGATTGTGAGTCAATGGTCTTACTCCTGGACTATGTAGGCCGTATATTGTAATTTATTTTTAAATTATTGTTTATTTTTGTTCATAATATTTTTTATAAAATACACCCAAACAACAATAAAACACCTTTTTATTATCTACTACAATACAACTAGAGACAATGCTTTTGAAAAATAGTCACGCGTAAAGTAATTACCTAGGTACAGATCATTTTTTTAAATGAAAAACTCTAAACAAATTAATATAACTGTATGAAAAAACATATTAAATGAGTACCTAATATATTTCTGAAATTTTTAGAAAACCCTGTATAGATATCATCACATTACAACTGACTATGCTTTCGGAACGCAAAAGACAAATACATAATTACGAAGCAAATATTTTATTTATTAAAGAAAAACTACATAAATGTGTATTAAAATACGAAATAATATAAAACTTGTAATAAAAACAAAAACCATTAACACAAAATTAATAACGATATTATAAAAGCAATTCGTAAATCAATCTTCAATTTTAAAAAAGGGCGCGAATAGCCGGTAAATATTATAATATAATGTCTGTTCTTCTAACAGTCCACCGCGAGCGCTCGACAGTCTGGCTACCTATGTAGGAATACAACATATTATAACATTCCGGCAAACATATAACATATCGCAAAAAGATTCAATCTGACTTAGCAATGTCATGCGATAATAGATTTTGAGGAATTTAACCATTGAGTTCAATATCGCAAAGCATTGATAAACGACTTGGAGTTTGAATGATATTGTATGACGAGAACATCCGGCAACGTCGCATGCCGTGATGTTATAGATGCGATAAAAAGTGTACCCAATTGATGTTCTAAGTATGGATGAATATTTACTGATAAAAAACGCATTCCGGAGCATTAACGGTCCACGTAAAAATGTCATTTATTCACTCAAAAATTTTTTTTACACCGTTCGACTCGTCTCATCGAGTTTGATATGATGGACTTAAAAAAAAAAAAACGATGAGCCACTAAGTGCCCAAATGAGCCAGTAAGTCGAAATGATCAAGAAGTTCCGGTAATTAAAGGACGCTTTGAGCCACTAAATGCCGTAACATAAACCTATATATATATATATATATATATTCCGGTGGATTAACTTCGGGAGGTGATTCTACACGATATTATAAGTATTTTTTTTTTTTAATAATAGCGAAGACAGTTTGCATATACATATATAGTTCCCGTAAGCACTTAGACCGTAGGCCCATTGCGCTATCTCCCATTTTACCTCTTTCCTTTGACAGTAACCGAGTCCCTTTTATAAAGTTCACCAGGATTGTCATTGGAAATGAAACTACATCATCTGGTTTGACAATGTGTCTTCCCAGATCTCATTTCCCCTCTTCACGTAGGTTCCTGCCCCGCGAGGGAAGAGGGCTTAATCTCTCCTCTCCACTCCTTAGTTTCCCGAAGGCTCCACGACGGAGAGTCCACCTCCCCTTGGTTCCTTAAAGGCCCCATAAGGGAAGAGTACACTCCTTGGTTTCAGAGAGATTTGTTAGGCCCTATGACCCCTGAAATAGATAGGTTATTAATTCTACCTGTGCTCTAAAATTGACTGTAATGTACCACTGTTGTATTCTAAACGGATTCTTTCCAATACACATCATGTTTACTGCAGCTGATTTGTTTCATTGCCCTCACCGGCCCGTAGGATTGAGTTTATTACAGGAATACCACACTTGCGCCTAAGAGATCCTACAACCCTGGTGATGATAGCCTCTATCGCTCTGCTGACCGAATAATTCTGAGCTAGACCGTCGGCAGAATGTAGGCACCTCAGACAGGTGTGTTAACATTATATATAGGAGAATGTCTGTGGGCGGCGTGGATTTGATTTTTATATAAATCTACAGTTTTATTACGAGATTGATGAAATTTTGCACACTTGACCTCCAAAAGAAAGGTGACTGTCTTTAAGGTCACTCTTTTATTTACCGAATTTCGAAAAAACTCTGCATAAAGCCCGGACAACGCCGGAGATTTCAGCTAGTATAATAATTATAGAACTAAAATAAAACCAGTCTATGGTTACATGGTGTGTCTACTACCTAAAAATTCACAGTACATTTAGCTGTGTTGAAAAGAGTTTGGGCTATTTCGGCATGGGGAGGGGAAGGAAATGGGGTAGTA
Organism: Limnephilus marmoratus; assembly: GCA_917880885.1. Lineage (NCBI taxonomy): Eukaryota > Metazoa > Arthropoda > Insecta > Trichoptera > Limnephilidae > Limnephilus > Limnephilus marmoratus. The sequence goes on along the minus strand of OU862928.1, from coordinate 20,309,853 downwards.
CCTGGCTAGTCACATATGGTCACCAAATATGCCTTACAAGCAACGCTTCGATTGCAAATGGTGGTCTTTCATGACAAGGCGATGCTGAGAGTATCTACCACCTTGTGCAACTCATTGTATGTAGTGTTGGGTAGGACACGACATCAGTATGAGTTTGTGTGAGGTACTCAAATACTGAAATGAGGTATTGAGGTGAGGTGTGACAATATTTTCGCTTGCGTGGGAGAAGGGGGAAATTTCAGAAAACGTGTTTTTTTTATATTAGCTCCACACACGAGAAAAGAATTTCCCTCAGGGCCTATGTCATCTTTGGGGATGCTGTGGACGTATTAATCCATCCCTCCCACTGCGGTGCAATGAGTAGGGCTGGAGAAGTCAAAGTGACTCCCTCAACCACTCGGTCCAGATCCGGCCTGCCATGCAGCTGGTGGCCAGACGCATCCGCCGCCAAGACCTGACAAACCTCACCCCATGAACACAGGCACCCTTGCTAAGTCACCAAACGTAGCGAACCACTTGGGGTGACCTACTGCAGAGGTGTTGGTTATCTAATAAATGGTTCCCGGGGCGGCGGTACCCATACCCACCTCCCGTATTTGTTATTTTTGTAATACGAAGAATGGATTTTAAAAAAGCCTACCTTCCCACCCTCACAAAATTTAAAAAAACAGATGTTACGCGTACTATGTCAGTTTTTCGGTTTGAAGTCGACATATTTCAGTCCCACCAGGCTAGCATGGCGTAAATAAATTACGTGAGCTCGTGAGCAGTTTTTCTTTCAATCTAGACCCCACCCCCTTGGTGAAATAAATTTGGGTCACTTCGTATATTCTTTTCAAGTAACGTGAGATTTTGCTGGACCCCTACCCCCTTTTGAGCAAGTAATTAATGTATGCCCCCTTACGACATTGCATTTTATACACCTGTAAGGATGGTGGGGTTTGAGGCCAATGGTGAGTGAGTTCGTGTAGGATGATTTTGTATAAAATTCATAGCCATAAAAGACATTGGCAAGAAGTTTTATTTCCAAGTTAGCTGTAATACATAAAACGCTAAAAAATAATGTAACTCAGGACGATTTTACACGCCATCGCAAATTCACGTATTTGGACTATGCTGCTGGTATTTACGTTTTTGTTTTTGTGATCCCGGGCAAGGGAATGGATAAGTACCTAGTACCTACCTTCACGAATATTTTTTGTTGAACGCTTTTTCTAAAATGGGAAGTAAATAATTATATTCATATGGTAACATTATTTTTTGAATGACAGCGGCATTGTCAAATTCTCGCATTACAAATTTATTTTCGCTATTAGTGCAAATTTGAGTGCGGGCGCTTGAATTTGAGAACGAAATTATATTTTTAAATAAGTATACGGCCGCTGTCAGCTTTAAAATATCTCGCAAGTGATGGAGATTGTGACAAAACAAGTGATTTTAAATTTCCCTGACGTTGTGATGTTCTAATTTTGTTTGTCCTTGTTCCAATTGCGCTTTGAAGGTTATGGATTAGCTACCTGAAAAGCTGAGTATTATGGAGGGTTGGATGAAGTAACGCGGGCTGATTATAATCTCAATTGGTCCGGGAAGCTCTGTACGTGTTTAAAACTCCGCGGCGAACGCGAATCATTAAATATACATCGGGTTGTCCTCTAATTAAATTCAGTGTCGCAGTTTAACGTTTTAAAACGTCTGTGTGATCGATACAAGCAACAAAAATCGAATAAAGTTTTTTTTAACGTTATTTACATGAATTTTACATGAGTTTTGTGCAGTTATAGAAATAAAACAGTGACTTTGTCTCAAGGTGAGTCAAAATATAGTTTTTAATTGATTTGAGTTATTTTGAAAGGCCCCAAAGAACTGCTGTAAAAATATTCTTATCTGTTGCGGAAATTTTGAGTTAAGTTTTGTATTTCTATTTGTTATCAATGAAATACATAGTTTTTTGCAATGTCATTGTGCTTGGTCCATTAGAAACGGATGTCACTTCTTTTGGGTGAAATAATAATCCAAAATGTTACCGAAAACTCAACAAGAATTGAAGATATTTATCTCAATCTTTTTTTATCGCTTTCGTAAACAAAATATGTAAAAAAAGAAATACCCACGTTAATACGAAAGCCTTATTTTTTTAAATTATATTTTTGGGACTGTTCTTTTGCAGTAAATTTTGCATCATCAGTAAGTAAATAATATTTATTTTTTACTTATTTAATTTAATCTAATATAATTTAATTTAATCTGATTTAATTTAATTTATTAGCAATCATTATTATCAAAGCTACATCACGCAATTTTTATTAATATTGCAATTTTATCATACCAAACATTTAATAATCACTTTTAATTCAACATTTATTAATGTATTGCTAATATTTCACTAATAATTATGGTTCCCAAAGTTAGGTAAATTAATATATTTCTTGTTTATTAAAAAAATAATAAATGAATCACAAAATTAATGTCGCTCTCAAAATAAAATGAATCTAAATATGCAACCTACCTACTGAAATCGTATATTTGTTAAATTTATATATTTTTTAATCTTAATTTTTATAAATCACCACTGAAAAACAATTATACAGAGATATTTAAAAGGTATTTAAGATATTTAGGTACATGACTGTGATAAAACAAAACTTGTAAGTATCTCCGTGTACGAATGATTAAAAAATAAGAACATTTTAATATTAAGACAAAATGTTTGAACGTATTTGAAAAGTAGAACAATTTGCTTTTTATCTGAATAAAATAACAGTATTCATAATTGAAATAAAAGAATAGTAGAACAAAATTTATTTAAATAAAATAACTCTATGTATTCCATATTTGAAAATTAGAACATTTCCATATTTGAATAAAATAACATTGTTCATATTTGAAACAGAACACAAATTCTATTAAATTTTTTATTAGAATAACTCACTTTAGAATTGAAGATGTATTCGATTCAATTGAAGATCTATCTGATTCAATTGAAGATCTATTCAATTCAGTTGAAGATCTATTTTATTCAATTGAAGATCTATTCAACTCAATTGCAGATCTATTTGAATCAATTGAAGATACATTCGATTCAATTGAAGATTTATTCTAAAAATGAAAAAATCGAATTTGTAACTAATCTCGCTATTATAATTTTTGAAGGTTATTCCCATCAATGTAATATATCATCGAAGAAGAAGATAATACTAATAAATCTAAACAAAAAATATGAAATAGAACAAGACAGAGAAAAATAAAAAGGCAAAAAATAAAGGGGCTCAAACCCAGGATCAAACTCGACAATTGAGACCCCTTATTTTTAAGTAATTTTAGTCAATCTCATATTTTAAATTCAGAATTAACAATATTATCTTCGACTAATTTTAATCTATATTTGAATATCCCGAATTTCTATATCAGTGTTCATATTCATCCTCGCAGTGTTGCCAGGCTTAAAAAATGGCAGGTTTCGCTGCCCAGGCGGCCATTCGCTCCAAGTGGACCGATCTGATCGAGTCTTCCAGTATCGATGTGCCGGGAGAGGTTTCCGAGGGAGTCAGATCCGTCGTTGGATGGCTGAAGCAGGCAGGCCTAACCGTATCTTGATGTTGTCCCATCTCTAGATTAAATACGCTGTAATAAATGTTAGCTTTCACGTCTAAAGTAGCCAAGGCACCTACCTTTCTGCTTTATTTAAAAAAATTGTATGGCTGTTAATTATATTAGATTTAGGGATGATGTTTCTAACATCTAACCTGATCTAACCATATCTCGATGTTGTCCCGTCTCTAGATTAAATACACTATAATATATGTTATATGTATTATACATCCAAGGCACCCACCTTCCTGCTTCATAATAAAAAATTATTGGTTCCATAACAAAATAGGACAGTGAAGAAACAGAACATTGAAGAAAAGGGTAAAATTGTAGAATTCCGCTTCTAGCTTTACTTTACATTTGCGCCACACTGGAGATCCTTAGGAAAATAATTTCCCTCGTGACCTATGTCATCTTTTGGATGCTGTGAGGAGTGTCTTTTTAGGGAAAGGAAGCAAAGGAAGTTCTGGGAAGGGAAAAGGTATGAGGGGTTGGTGGGAATCTGTGTCCAGGAGTGACGGATGTATGAATTAGGGATGTTAGGAACATTCGCATTCGCATTCGCATATGCGAATAATTCGCATCATTTTAAACATTCGCATGGACATTCGCATTCGCAATAATCGATGCGAATATTTAGCGAATGCGAATGTGTGCAGATCATGTCGTGAGAGACAAAGTCAACACTGATATTCTTCAATTGGCTCTAAGTCTGTCTAAGCAGAGTAACCAGGATGGTAATCGGCATTCAGCTTCAGGTGCTAAAAGGTTGAGGACTTCAACAAGCAACATTAATGAGCCTTCTGCTAAAATTCTGGCAGGAATCCTAGATTCCTCAAGTGATAGCGAAAACTCTGACGGTGCAGAATCTGGAGACACTATAAGTTGTGAAATCAAAGCTAAATTGAAGGCATATTTTAAAGAAAAACGAGCCTCTCTTGATGCAAACTCTTTGGACTGATGGAAGACTAAATTGAAATACGACAAATTGATAGATCTGGCTCCTAAATATCTGAACGCTCCACCGGCCAGCGGTCCGAGTGAACAATTGTTCAGTGCAGCCGGCCTTATATACGAGCCCCTCATGGGAGAAAAGGCTGCAAATTGTTTTTTCTGAAATATAATATGCCTCTTTTGAACTTTGATTATTAAATTGCTTAATTACGATTATAACTTACTGTATAAGAATTGATTTATTGTTTTTATTTTTTATTAAAACGATGATTAATGTTGACTAAAGTTTTTTTTTTAATTGATTATTTAACATTCGCATTCGCACATACGCACTCTGAACATTCGCATTCGCATTCGCGAATGTGAAAAATATCACATTCGTAACATCCCTAGTATGAATCCATCCCTCCGACTGCAGTGCAAGGCAGTTTTCTAAGGCGCAAACTACACGAGCTGTTCTCCCGCCGCGGGAGCTCGCGGGAGAAATTCGCCCGCCACATGCAGCGGTTCTCCCGCCGCGGGAAACCGCCACTTCAAACTACACGGGCGGTTTCCCGCAATTGTATAAGGATCGGGCGGTTTCCCGCGGCGGTAGAATCGCTCGATAGCATGGCGGGAAACCACCACCCGTGTAGTTTGATATGAGCCGCCAGCTTTCTCGAGCGGTTTCCCGCGGCGGGAGAACCGCTCGTGTAGTTTAGGCCTAAGAGAGTCCGAATGGGGAGGTCTGGATGTCTAACCAGTGTCTCCCGATTCGACCTGCCACGTGGTAGGTGGGCAAACGCATTCGCCGCCAAAACCTAGACAAACCGCACACCATAAACCCGGACACCCCTGCTAAGTCACCAAATGTGGCGAACCACTTGGGGTGACCTGTAACAGGGTGTCGGTTATTCAATAAATGGTTACCGGGGCGGCGGTACCCGCCTCCCAAACAACTATTTACATCAGGGGAGATGGTAATAGATGCGTTGGTTCCATTATTTTTCAAAGTTAAAAATTTGGACATTGATTGATTCCGTGTTTTAAGAAGCCATGTTTTTTTTCTTGTTTGTATGATGTAACGTTTGCCTGAAGGTTCTGTTTCAATGTACATACGCACAAATTATTTAAATAACGTAAACTAAGAACCTGATAACCTATTTGGTGCCTGTTTTTCTGTCTCCCCTGGTTTAAATAGTTGTTTATTGTAGTAATTAAGTTGAAACAAAGTTTTATTTCAATAATTTGTGTGTCTAAAGCATGAAGAGGAATTTTAGAATTTTAACAAGAAAAGTTATGAGAAAGTAAAAACAAACAACATACATAACCTAACCTAACTTAACCCCATTTTAACCTGTATAATGTTCTGCTTTGTCACTATTCTGTTTTACCCGGCTACCCAATTTATTATATTAGAACGTTAGGTAGTTTTAAACTTTCATCGCATTAAATTTAACAACCGTCAAATTGTCGATCAACACCATTTTGAATTTTTGATATTTGAACAATACCCGTTAAACGCTGAATCTCAGCGTGTTTTAGCTTTTCATCAGATTGTGATCAGCCGTCAAGCATAACAGCATGATCGTTACACTTGACTGCAGATCAAATTTGATCAAATGCTGAAACAGGCCAGAGAGGATGGGCATATAATGGGGACAGTTCAAATGTGAAAAGTTCTAAATGATCGTCATTTTAATGATCATCAAGTGTGACAAGATAATGACCGAGGCAGGATGAACTCACCGAATTTTACTGTCCTGTCTCCAGATTTTAAAGGCTCTCCACACTGATGACCAAAATCTTATATTGCGGTATTAGCATTACAAATTTTAATTGAAAATCTATTCGATTCAATTCAAGATATATTGAAGATTTATTCAATTCAATTTGAAGATCTGTGTGATTCAATTGAAGATCTATCTGATTCAATTTAATTTGAAGATCTGTGTGATTCAATTGAAGATCTATCTGATTCAATTGAAGATCTATTCGATTCAATTGAAGATCTATTCGATTCAATTGAAGATCTATTCGATTCAATTGAAGATCTATTCTATTAAAATGAAGATCTCTTCTATTCAATTGAAGATCTATTCGATTCAATTGAAAATCTTTCCTATTCAATTGAAGATCTATTCTATTAAATTGAAGATTTATTCTGAAATTAAAAAAAAAATTGAATTTGTTACCCTAACACAAATAATATAATTTTTTTATTTAATTTTTTTGTTTTATTCTGTAATTTATATTCGCTAAATAACTTTTAATGAACTCGGAATGGTATCCCATTACGAGGTATTCAGCAGACATAATTTCGAAATTAAAACTTGTTAATTGGTAGATAAATGTGTTTGAAATTGATTTTTAATAAATTTTGATTAAATCTTGGAAAACATAAGTAATTTTCTTTAGAATAATTTTTCTTTATTCATTTTGGTTACTAGTATGAAGGGTGTCGTTAAAACACTGTAATAAATAATGTTAGCTTACAAGTCATTAGCATCTATGGCACGTTCCTGATTAATAATTCAATTTGTATTGTATTTGTTAGAGTTGATGTTAAATTGTTGTGAATGCTAGACCCGAATGAATTATAATATATATCGCACATAACCGTAGAAAAGTGTCGTAAGTCAAATTTTTAAATTTTTCAGGAGAGCGAAAACAAAGATTGAATGGTGAACAAGCGGTCCCATCGAAAAGAGACACTAGCGACATCTTGCGGAAATGGAGGGATTTAACTTAAATACAGTTTTCGTGGGGCATAATCATCAGAATCAAAATTTTTTACTTATGACACTTTTCTATGGGATATGCGAATATGTATATCTTTCACAGTGTTTTCACCACTGAACAAAAAATTCCTAGATGTGTGATTTATGCTGATTTTAAGGCCTTTCAAGTCCTAGTCCCAGAGACGAGTCAGGAAATTGAATATTTGTACATGTTTGATCAATTTCAATCAAAGTAAGATAAAATTGACCTTACTTCTGGCATGGAGAACGCCCACAACACACTTCTAACGGTTTATCTGTTCGGTGGTTCTCGCACTCAAAGTTAGATTAGTTTTATGTGCTTTTACATTTATTTAATTTTTATTGCTGTGGATTATTGTGAGAATTCAAAATACTATGTTAATCCGTTTTAAGTAAAGTCCAAAATCTTCTCTATAAATAAAAATGAATCCCCGAAATGTATGTACGCGCATAACTTCCGAACGACTGCACCAAATTGGATAATTCTTTTATTGTTGTGTTCGTTATTGTCAGGACAAGGTTTGTATAAAACTATTGGTGAGTCTGGCATTATGAAATTTGTATAAAAAAATTGCAACAGGTGGCACGCGAGCTGTTTTAAAACTGAATGTATCGGGACTGAATCTATGGAATGCGGGAGCAGGGACTGGGGAGGGGAGAGGGGGAACTCGGGAGGGGGGTTCGGGGAAGGGCCGAAATGGGGAGTAGAGTGGGGAGAGGGAAGGTTGAGGAGGCGGAGTGGGTGGAGTGGAACGCGAGAGGGGAAGGGGACGCGGGAGAGGAAGGAGAGGCGGAAGGGGAACGGGACAAATGGGAAAGGACACGCAGGGAGAAACAATTTCTTTATTAAATGGCATAGCAACGCATGCCGGGAACCAGCTAGTATGTACATAATTATTATGGCCTGGAACTCCTATTTATTTATATTTTTTTAATGTGAATACTGCACAAAAGTCCCAACTGCTCCCCGTCTGGAGCCAGTGAGACCATGGCATCTCCAATTTGGGTATGTTGTGAGGCTGAAGGTAGTGGGGTGGGGAGGCGAAGAGATGGGGAAGAAGAAGGTGGGGAAGTACCTGACTAATCAGATCTGGTCACCAAACATGGCTTAAGTCATTACAATTCTGAATGGTGGTCTTACACCAAGACTCAAATACAGTATTTTAAATGAATGAATTGCGTAATAACACAATTAATCAAATAAAATTTATTTGCTCACGCCAGGATTTGAATGTGCAACCTTCGGATTGCTAGTCGAGAGCCCTATCGGGTGACCACGGAGGCCGTCACATGATTCCATGGGCCTACTGGCTCTGGGCAGTTGGGACTCTTGTGCAGTATTTATTTATTACACAGGCGAGGTTGGTGAGGTTAATAATTGAACACTGATTCTGGGCATTTAGGACTTTTGCGCATTATTGATTTATTTATTACACAGACTAGTCCTGGTGAGGGTAATAATTGAAGTATAAACAATAATAATATATATAGAAATAATAAATAAATAAATAAATAAATATTAGCCACTGGCATAATACCTAGGAATCTGATTAAAAATTTAAGCATATTAGATTTGTCAAAGAATTTGTATGTAAAAATGCAAAAATCAGTAATTTTAAATACATGTAGGATTACAAAAGAGTTTTTAAATATTTATATTGAGGGATCAATAGGATTTATAGGTTCAATTAGAAATGCCACAGAGCCGAACCCTCTGATATGAAAATATCTGGAGTCAGTGAATTATATTCCCATTTGGTCTCTAGTAGGTTGACATGTTGTTCTTGTATTGTTTTGTATTTATAATACTTATATAGTGCAATTGCATAGCGTGGATTCACTAGATGATCATTTGGGGAAGTGTATGAAAGGGTTTAGTTTTTCCTTCTTTTTTTTTTTATTTTTATTTTTGGGGGGAAAATTTAACCCGGACATTTAAATCTGGTGCGTATAAAATTAACACCCACAGACAGTTGATCCCCCAAAAGTTGGCCATTTTCAAACCTAAAATCGACTTCAAAAATTCCATAGCAAGTTAATCAAACGAATTTATTTACATCGTAGATTTTTTATATTTATACGCTGGTATATCTAAGACACTATATAAAGAGGTAAGATTTGTTTGTTTGTTTGCATCGAATAGGCTCCGAAACTACTGAACCGATTTGAAAAATTCTTTCACTGGTAGGAAGCTACACTATCCCCGGGTGACATAGGCTATATTATATTTTCAAAAAAATTAGGGATCCTTACTAAAACTCTCATAATGTAACCCAAGGTGTAAAAAAACTACCTAAAATATTCTTTGCATCGCGTGCGCTGCGAAAACTATTAATGATAGAATAAAATAATGTACTACGACTTTGCAGAAGATATCATTATTTAAAAAAAGTGTCGCGACAGCATATGTCTAACTATTATAGTTATGCCACAATAAGTGTTCTTTTATTTGAAAATTTTAATTAAAATGTCGCCGCTTGAAAAGGATCTTTATTTGTATCTTGGTTTTAATCCTTACCAAAATAAATTACTTCATAAACAAGACTGCTTTAATACCTTTATTTAACTTTTTGAATTATTCAATTCGGACATACCATTCGAAAGATATCGCGAGTTTAAAAGTGCAAGTATTAGATAATTTATAAAGTTAGCTAGGAAGGGGACCCGGGAGGGGAACGGGGACGCACGGGAAGGTGATTCCGGGAGAAAAAAGTATTTATTTGAATATGGCATTGCAACGCATGCCGGGAACCAGCTAGTATAGTATATAGACAAGTAGTTTTTTCTTCGATGCGTTTTGAATGAAAATATGTTTTATACTTTTGTTACTCGGCGGTAAGTCCTCTCTGCACCTAATTATATTAAGTAGGCATACCATATTAAACCGACTGCATAGCGTATATAATAAGTATGCCCGGCGGTCAACTTTTTTTTTAATGTGAATACCTCACAAGAGTCCCAGCTGCTCCCGTCTGGAGCCAGTAAGACTATGGCACCCCCAATTGGGGTATGTTGTGAGAATAAAGATAGTGAGGAAGGGAAGAGGAAGGTGGGGAAGTACCTGGCTATTCAGATCTGGCCACCAAACATGGCTAAAGCCATTTCAAGCAACGTTCCAATTCTGAATGGTGGTCTTACACCAGAGCGACACTGAGAGTATCTGCCACTCTGGAATGTGCCGCAAATATACTTTATATTATTTTAAATGAATTAATTGCGAAATAACACAAGTTAATTAAATAAAATTTATTTGCCCACGCCGGGATTCGATCCCGCGACCTTCAGATTGCGATTCAAGAGCCTTACCCCTAGACCACGCAAATTTGGGTACTTACCAACCTTCCTCTTTCTCATAACCTTCCCTTCCTCACTCCTTTCGGCCTCACAATACCCCAATTGGGGATTCCTCAATTCCACAACAAACTCTTGATAATAGTGAATAAAAAAAAACGAAAAACTAACCTAATTGTGTAATTGCTGATGTTGTGAACTCAATGCTATTGACCTTCAGTTGTTTACCAATAAAAGATGAGCCAAGGGAACTCAAAAAGTCGCTGTCGTTGTCAATATCTATTTTGATGTCCTTTCCGGATCATCGGTTGTGCCGAATGCCGAACGTCTGTTGTGGCTGCCAAGTTATTCGGTCTGGCGTGCCCTCTTTGTGCTCCACTTTTTGGGTCAAGTTTAAACATGCTACAATCCCACAACTGTACTGTCGTATGTCAAAACATGTCAAATTAAGATAATGAATGGACTTGCGAGTTCTGCGTTTTCGCTACAATGAACACTTTTAAGAGGGCATTACCAGAGAAAACCAGAAATATGTCATTTTCAAATCAGATTTTAGATGTATTGACTCTTTTCCACAAAATTATAAATTGATTTCGAAAAATTGTTCTTTTATCTAGCATTCGCATGTAATAAATTTTGAGAAATTTTTTAAATTTTTAGTATAATAAGGTTATTCCATAGGTCGTTGGCAGATTTGTTAAATTTTCAAAAAAGATTTTGTATTATACCACACCCATTTCAAATAATATAATCATGCAGTAAAATAAATCAATTCATTATCTAGCAAACGCATGTTTTAGAATTTTAATTTTAGTTTCAATAAAATCATTAAAAAATATGTACATACATGTGTTTCTTGACGAAAATTGGTCCATTTGTGTATTTATTTGCGCACTTACAAACTAATATATTTCAGATTTTTTTAACATTCTTGTTTAATTTAGACATTATTGAAAAATGATAAATACTTATAATCAAAAAATAACTACAAAAAGTACACTATTTTAATAGTTTTATCATCACGCCTTTCAGCATTTTTGGATGAAGGTATAAATTAAAGCTAATTTGAATTGAAATAAATTCGATATTGAGTTATAATTTAAAAAAGCTGGTACGGAGAATAATTAATCTTTCTCGTTGTAACCGCCCTGCACGATCGTACGAACAACTTTCGACAAAATGTGGATTTTCGTCCGCTGGCTGGTTAAACGCTCTTAGGAGAGTAAAATATGAGGAATATATTTTCCCTCAGGGTCTACGAGGGAGGAAGTTCTGCGAAGGATAAAGGTACAAGGAGAGGGTAGGAATCAATTTGGGAGGCGGGAATGGGTACCGCCGCCCCGGGAACCTTTATTGGATAACCAACACCTCTGCCATAGGTTCGCTATGTTAGGTGATTTAGCAGGGGTGCCAGGTTCATGGGGTGAGGTTTGTCTAGGTCTTGGCGGCGGATAAGTAGGTCACACTGAACCACAGATTTCTACCCACTCCTTAAACCCTTTTCCTTCCCAGAACTCTCCTCTCATTCCTTTCCTTAAAATATCCCTCCGCACAGCATCCCCAAAGATGACATAGCCCCTGAGGAAAATAATTTTCCTCAGGGCCTCCTGTGTGGAGCTCATGTAAAAAAAAAATCTGGGGGACAGTGTGTCGCGGAGTGACGCATGAATCCATCCCTCATATATAATCCATCCCAATAGATATTTAACGTTTCAATAAGTTTGCAAGATATTTATTGATTATTGGCAATTAGAGCTAGGCCAAAGTCAAATAGATTAATTCTCCACTAGTTCATTGACTCGCCTGTAATGTGCTACATATTTAGATTGCCTATTAGTCGGAAGTTTATTGCTTGACTCACAACACGTATTCCCGTGTGAAGGGAGCTGTGAGGGTCACCCGTGGTTAGGTCGTTCTAACCACAAGGTCAATTGCAATATAGTCTGTTCTGCACGTACGGTGGTTCAGAGAGGGGACCCAAAATCTATTTAACCCTTCGAAAATTGGGCGTACTCTGTCAGAGGGTAAAAATATTTCGCTTTGCAATAAAATCCAAATAAATGGCATATTTGTGGACATATCTGATAACTAAAAACTGTTTTTGAAAGGTGTTGAAATACCCTTTCAAATTATATTATTAGGAATAACCAATGACGTTATATACTGTAAACGCGTGGTAGAAATCTCAAAGTGGGAAGCCAAAAGCAAGGCACTATACTCGATTTCTAGTACTTTAGTACTAAACTGTCACTCGTCGAGTAAGGTTGTGTCTTACCAGTTAGAAAATTTCATTTAAAAAGTGCCAAAATTTTTTTTTTTTTTACATTAACTCCACACAGGAGGCCCTGAGAAAAATAATTTCCCTCAGGGCCTATGTCATCTGGGATGCTGTGTGGAGGGTCTTTTTGAGGAGAGGAAGGAATGAACATTGGTCTTGAAGAGACCCATGTTGTAGGAAGGAGGAAACACAGAGGCCGGCAAATCATTCCACAGCCGAGCTGTTGAACACAAGAACGAGTCGAAATGCCCTGTGTGATGAGAAAATGTTTCCATTACATGGCAAACTGTAGTAAAAGTGAAGAAATAACGTTTAATTTTACACACAAATTACTTATTAGGTATTATTATAAGCAATACAATTAATTTTCATGTTTCCCATCCGACAATTTTATGCGTCATGAGAGAAAAAAAAACACATTCCTTGATTGTCTTATGGTACGACCACACTGAGGCCAACTTCCAACTTCAAACTTTCGGATGATTGTGTAGAAGGGTAGTTCGTGCGTTGGAAGTTCGAGTTGGAAGTTTGGCTTCGGTGTGGAATAACATATACATATTTTTAATACATGAATAACATTTGAATTAAGAAATTACTAAAAAACCACTGAAAACAAAAGAGTGTTGCTTACTTGCCACATTATTTTGCGAGTATGTGAGACTATGGCGAGTCTATTTATATAACGTCATTGGGAATAACCATGTAATTTTTTTTCATATAAAATTTTTGAATGCAAACTTTAACCCTCCGTCAGGCGCACCTATGGGCGATCCGAAATCAGGTGCACCCGGCCTGAGAGGCCACCCTCCCCCACCCGCACTATATTAATTCTAATACAAAGTTCTATAGGAAGGAATTGTACCAAATTTAACACAAAAGAACCAGTGTATTGAACATTACTAACCATATAAACCAAAAGAAACAATTTTTCTAAATTTTCAACCAAAGCTGGATCTTCAGAAGCATCATCATCGAGGAGATGCTTCAGCATATCATCAACATCATTCGGTTTATAGAGAGCATATTTTTTAGCCATTTCAAAAAAAAAATTTTCATATAAATCTGCATACAAAATGCCTGAAAAGAAGGCAGAATCCAATCGGGCGCAGGCGGCCTGTGAGGCCAGGGAGGTTGTACGTGAGTTGTGCAGAGGTCGACACCTGACTTGAGGCGGGCGCCGTGTGAGGTCCCTAAAGTTAGGCGAGTAAAAGGAGGGAAGGGGTGGAGAGGGAAACAATGTCTTTTGTTGGCCTCCAAGGCCGGCTGCGCCCGACGGAGGGTTAAAAAGTTTTAAAAATGGTTCACCTTACGTTTTTTTAACTAAAATTACTGATAACAAAAAAAAAAAATTATTAACGTTAATGTCACCTCACTTTTTTGTCGTTTCATGTAAAAAATAATTCTTAAAAAAATTACAAAGTTTCATAATTGTGATTGAAAACTTTGGTTTCATAAAGGAGTACATTTAAATTTTTTTGTTGTCAATTTTTAGATTTGAATATATATATACTCTGCATTGATACTGTGACATTAATTCTGTGGCAATCTGTGACCGTGATTGACAATCAGTTGTTAGCCGACCGATTGTACAGACAGACTCAATTTAGGCTGCTGAAATTTGAATGGAGCCTGTCCCTAGCATTGATCCCCTGTGCAGTGTGCAGTGGTGCAGTGGTGCATGTACGTACACCCATTCAAGTTGATGTCGGCTTTGTGAGAATGGATTATGATTTTTAACTCCTTTTGTACTACATTAGTGATAACTAGACATCGGATTATATGCATTTGCATATTTGCATATGCAAATGCATATAACTCTCTAATTACGACGTTAATGCATATTTCAGCCTTTTTTCCCAAATCGTGCATATTTCGTTTAATAGCGGGAGGTATCATCTACGTATAGGGAGCTAGGTTGTAGGTGACGATGACGCGTAGGGCACCAGCGCGGTGGCTGACGTGAAAGCTGGCCAAGCCTTGCAAACTTTTTATCCAAATTTACTACACATTACCTGCTTAGCTCACGGGTTTCATCGCCTTGCAGAAGAAATACGGCAAGAGTATGGGAATGTTAATAAATTGATTTCCTCTACAAAAAAAGTGTTTTTAAAAGCACCCTCGCGTGTGCAGTCTCCATCCATAATTACTCGATGGAGTACTTGACTAAAGGCAGTATTATTCTATGCCGAAAATTTTGAGGCCGTAAAACAAGTAGTTGGGCAATTTGACAGTTCT
The DNA here is from genome assembly GCA_917880885.1 of Limnephilus marmoratus. NCBI lineage: Eukaryota > Metazoa > Arthropoda > Insecta > Trichoptera > Limnephilidae > Limnephilus > Limnephilus marmoratus. Next base: position 20,294,766 of record OU862928.1, on the reverse strand, counting down.
GAGGCCATTGCAATTCATTCAAGCAAGCTAGCATTTGAAACAGAATATCACCCTCATCTCAACACATTTCCACAAGTTACCAGATGCCATAAAAAAATTGGAAACAAAAACCTTCCCCTATTTAAAGGAATAGAACTACTGGAAACAATGATCGAACTCGCCAACGCCCTTCCTAATTCAATATCAGAAAAGATTCGTAAAAAGTTAGACTCTATTTTGCAAACCCGAGTCTTGAAGACACGAAGAACATTAATGCCTACATCAACGGCACAGGTCATACCCTGCCTAAACAGGTATCTCCAAAAATGGCGCCAAATTTAAAATTTTGTCCAATGACGTCAGTTGACGTCGAGAGGTCGTTTTCGGCGTACAAATTAATACTGGGTGACAAACGTCACAAATTTGAGCTCGAAAATTTGGAAAAATACTTAGTTGTATATTATCACAAAAACTATGCATAATTTTAAGAATATTTCGCTGTTTTTGTACGGTCTTTAATTAAAATACATAAAAACATGAATGGTTTTTTGATTTTGCATTGTGCATATTTTGGGCAAATCAAGAGCTTTTAGTGCATATTTCGGCCTTTTTTAGTGCATATTTGCATGCATATTTTGGCACTTTGTTAGTGCATATAATCCGATGTCTAGTGATAACATTTGGGAGGCGTGTATCGGTACCGCCGCCCTGTGAACGATTTATTGGATAACCAACACCCCTGCCATAGGTCACCCCAAGTGAATTGCTATGTTTGGTGACTAGCAGGGGTGCCCGGGTTCAAGGGTGAGGTTTGTCTAGTCCTTCATCGAATGTGTTTGTCCACCATTGATCATGCAAAAAAATTTCATCATGATTACGAAATTTAAATAAGATGGCGTTATACAATTTCAGGAAGTGTAAGAGGGACAGAATGTGTGCTAAATGGTCTAGAACCTAAAGGTACTAAGATGAATTTGTGTGGACGGCACTTTTGGTGTTTATATTTCTACTTTAATGATTTCTGTGAAGGTTTCCTCCGTACTATTATTTTATCATCAACCGTGACAGTGAAGTTTCCAATATTAAATTCCTTTTATGTATCTCCATCATTCAGGTGGAAAATATTGCTTGTGCAGTGATGGAGTAGGAGTTTTAAAAATATTGTCAGTTTATTTGTAACCCAATAATGTTAGTCTTCGTTATTTATTTTTTTTTTAATTAAGTTTTTTGTGAGGCAGAAAAAAGTGGAAATTGAAGGATCTGAAGTAGGGGAAAGTTGGGAAGTACCTGGCTATTCAGATCTGGTCATCAAACATGGCTAAAGCCATTTCAAACAGGGGTGCCCGGGTTCAAGGTCTAGATGCTTTTCCCCACCTTCTGCGTGGCGGACCGGATCAGGAGAGGCTGGTTGAGGCAGACCTTTTGATCTCTCCGGTCGTACTCTCTCGACCCATCGCCTTGCACCGCAGTGGGAGGGCGGTTCATACGTCCGTCACTCACCCCTCATACCTTTTCCTTCCCAGAACTTCCTCTCTAACTAACCATCACGCCGTAGGCAGAGAGGGCGAACCGCCAAACATCCCGGTCTTGGCACACATTCCTTGCCTCGTTTACATTCATAAAACATCTCATACATGCTCTTCTCTTGACATGGCCCGACTCAAGTATCTGATTCACTTGGTCGTGCCATGTCTTTCTTGGGCGTCCTCGACTTCTTCTACCATTCACATTTGCGTCATATATTCTCCTCACACTCCTTTCCTCATTCATTCGCTCTACATGCCCAAACCATCAGAGCGTTCCTTTCTTGGTCTTACTCATTACGCTTACATCAGCCTTGCATTCTTTGCGGATTTCCACATTTCTCACACGATCATACATGGTTTTACCACACATCCTCACATTCCTCTCCTTCCTTTCCTCTCCACGCAGCATTCACAAAGATGACATACCCTTTTCGGGATTTTTTTCCTGATGCCGTCCTGTGTAGTCCTTTGTGTAAACCAGTAAAAAAAAACAACTTTTCAATTCTGAATGGTGGTCTTTCACCGGGGCGATACTGAGAGTATCTACCAGTCTGACAGCAAGTGGCCCATTGAGAACATATCGTCGTATTAATTCATAGAATGCGGAACCACCAAATGTCAAATTTTACAGGAGGCACAAAAAACCTCGTAGTGAAAAAAAATGAATGACGGGTCATTGTTTTTATTTATGTTCCGGACATATAATATATTTCGAAATTTATTTTCAATCATTTAACTTTTGTAGGTTAAGGCTTTCCATTTCAAATCGGAGTTAGGAATTTTACATAAAAACTGAGAATGGAGAAACGTATTTTACAAAGATACCTACGTACTTTTCTGCAAACATGAACAATTAGCAGAAGACTTGGGAGATAGGAATTTTACATTAAATAAACAAAAAATTTAACAAAACAAAAGACGACTTCAAAAAATGCACTAAAAAGCAAAAAAAAATAATTTCGTATTCTTCTACAACTTCATAATCAACTTACTTTTTCTAATCATCAATATGTAGGTACGATTGTTACTTTTGGAGTCGGTGTCAGTCAAGATAGGTTTGTAACTACATACATAGTTATAGGTGAGATGACTGAGATGTGCTTGTGTCGCACAAGAGAGGCGAGAGCGGGGCCGCGGCGGCGCGGGGAGCTGTCAAGTGAACACGCCGGGTCGGGTACTTTTGCTGACACCGACTCCAAAAATAACAATCGTACCTACATATTGATGATTAGAAAAAGTAAGTTGATTATGAAGTTGTAGAAGAATACGAAATTATTTTTTTTGCTTTTTAGTGCATTTTTTGAAGTCGTTTTTTGTTTTGTTAAAATTTTTGTTTATTTTTTGATTTTTAGTGAATCTGAAGTACACTAACTAATTTGTCTGAATATGGGTAAACCTACTAAACGTGCATTATGAGACAGACATAATTTGACCATAGCGACGTTAGGGTCACAGACATAATTTGACCATAGCGACGTTAGGGTCAACTTAAGAGATTTGGCCGAATTTCGTTAATTTCTCATGGATCCGATAATCAGAACCTAACCAAACTCTCATCAAACTACCCTTGAAGTACATCCTTTCCAATAAAAAAAGAATCATCGAAATCGGTTGGCGTGATATTGAGTTATTCGTCCATTTGTCACGCACATACTTAATGCAAATTTAAGACTTATATGGTTTTCTCATGTATGCCATTGTCGGAACTGGACCAAATTAAAATGGGACCACACGAGAAGCACCAGCTTTCAAATAAAAAAGAATCATCAATATCGGTTCACCCAGTCAAAAGTTCTGAGGTAACAAACATAAAAAAATAAATAAAAAAAAAACAGTTGAATTGAGAACCTCCTCCTTTTTGAAGTCGTTTAAAAAATAAAACACAACATTACAGAACTGCGATATTTATTTTATGAATTACTCAGTAACATCCTAATTGACTTTTATATTTAATAATAATAATAATGATTTATTTATTTCATTTCTTAGTAACAGTAGAGATAATGATATCCTCACTGGGATCTCCCGTGCTGAGGATTTCATTTACATATTATAATTTAATTATAAGAAATTGATATGAATTAGACATAACATATATCATGTAGTATTTTTTTTTTTAAATAATTATAAAGTAAATAAGGTAGTGGTTTTTTTTTATAATTCAGATTACTAGATTTGGTTTTAGTCTGTATTTGATATCAGTATATTTTCTATTTCTGATCTCCCTATATTTAGTATCCAGCTTTTTATTTGAAATTTAAATGTTATAATGTTGAGGGTTTTGAGTGAGAGTGGTATTTTATTGTAGAGTTTAATGCCATAATATAAGAAGCTTTTTTGCCCAAATGTTGTGTTAGTAGTTACTTGTTGGATAAGTTTTTGACCATGAGATCTAGTGTTTCTAATGTACGTATTAGTTGTTATTTCTTGGGTTTTGTACTTATGAATGTAAATGAGTATAGTTTTATCCCCCCATTACACGTATCAATCCTCGCATCAATACTCGAGTATTGATGCGAGGTTTGATGCGTGTAATGGCAAATATTGACGCATCATCAATAATATCGCAACGCATCTAGAAATCTGGATCGGTCACATCAGTATTGGGGCGTGGCCGTAAAGTATTGGGGCGTAGCCGTAAGTGGCGGGGATATTGATGCGCGGTTTGATGCGTGTAATGGCTCGCCGCATCAATACCTCAGTATTCCGTGTGCACCATGGAGAGCAGTGGTCCCTTGTCGCCTGTTATTATGTCGGACAGCGATGTTCCGCCATCTCCAGTTCCGCCGCGAAATGAGTTAGCGGCATTCATCGAGGCGTATGAGATGCGTGACATATTATGGAACACACGTCATAAGAACTACAAAAATATTGTTAAGAGAAATAGGGCCTTGGAGGAAATAAAAGAAACGATGGTTATTATAAAACCAAACATTATGAGGGAAGACGTACGGAAAAAAATAAATTCGTTGCGTAGCAACTACAGGAAGGAGCTTAAGAAGGTTATTTCTTCCAAAAGATCCGGAGCCGGACTCCATGACGTCTATGTACCAAAATCCTGGACATTTGAGGCACTAAAATTTTTGCAAAAAATTGAAGAGCCTATTCACTCCAGTCAAGCACAAGTAAGCGTTTATAATTACCTACTAATCACTGGGAATGATTTTTGCTATATGATGAGATTTTTTTTTAAGTCTCGGATTGATTGTGTGGCTTTGAAACCATATTTACCTACATTCCTTAAAAAAATAATAAAGTTTACGATTTTTTTTTTAATAAATCCAAAAATATGTGATAAGTACTAGAGTGATGTTGCCATATTTTGGCGACATTTTAAATGTCTCCGATTGATTTGTGGCTTTTAAAAGCCAAATTCTGTAAAAAAATTATAAATTTATGTTTTTCTTAATATTATTTTTTTGTAAATCCTAAAAATATGTGATAATTGATAAAATATAGTTGTATTCATTGGCTATATAGCACTGTAATCAGTTTTGTATGTCTCCATATTCAAATTCGGAAGTACGATATTTTTTATGTTGGGGGGAAAAGTTTTCAAAATGATCGCGCAGATGAGTTGAGCAATCGAGGAGTATGTTTTTTTATTATTTACTAGCTGGTACCCGGCATGCGTTGCAAAGCCATTCAAGGAAATAACTTGATTCTCCCTACATGTCCTTTCCTGTGCGTCCCAGTTCGCCTCCCGAGTCCCTTCTCCTCCCGCGTTCCCTTCCACCTTCCCCGCCTTTCCCCTCCATCTTCACCCCTCCCACGAACCCCACCTCCCCTATTCCCCTCTCCTCCTGCCTTTCCTCCCTGCCGCTAAAATACATGAAATACACACATTTTCATTCATACAAATTTCATAACGCCAGAGCTTACCATTATATTATAGTCTATAACCTTCGCGGGCGTGGACAAAACAAATCATTAAAGTTTCATCGCATTCGGATGAACGGTATAGCAGCACATCAAATACGAAAAAACAAACACTGATTTTTTTTAATATAAGTAGATTTCTGTAATCGCTCCAGCGGCTAAAATTTAAATTGATTTTTGTATTGCACCTTGTTGATGGCTTAAAAATAAATAAATGGGTAAATTTTAAATAATACACCAATTCTTAGTGTTAATTATCTATTTTTTTATTATCGCAAGAAACATTATAGGTAAATGCCCTTATCATTTCGGTATATACTTAACACTACATTTTTCCCTCATTACAGAAATAATTACAAAATTTTTCCCTAACTGCTTTTGCATCCGCAGATGAATTTCGATTTAAGGTTCTTTGTAAACCCACTGCGTTATTAATTATTATAGATTCCTCTGACGTTGGGACATAGGCGCGATCGACTGTTTTCATCAAAAAGTTATGTAAATAACAGCAGGCCATTGTTACTTTAATTGCTTTTTCGGGTTCAAGATTAATTGCTTTTTGGAAAATTCCAAATCTGCTTGCTAGAATGCCAAAGGAACATTCCACGACAGAACGAGCACGGGACAAACGATAGTTAAATATTTGTTGATCAGCTGTACAATTTTTTGGATACGGTTTTAATAAATTAGACCTTAACGCGAAAGCTTCGTCGGAAATGAATACATGTGGAAATTGATCTTCTGAGTTTGGCAAGGGAGATGGATTTGGCAAATTTAGGGTATCGTTGAGGTACATTTCACCAAATTTGGAGTAGAAGAGCACACCACCATCTGAAACTCGGCCGTTTGTCCCAACGTCAATAAAAATAAACTCTCGTTTAGCATTGACTAACGCCAAAAGCACTATACTGAAGAACCCTTTGTAATTAAAATAGAACGACCCGGAATTTTGTGGTTTCTGGATTTCGATATGCTTTCCGTCCAGAGCACCTAAGCAGTTCCAGAATTGATACATTTCTCCAAAACTGTTTCCGATTTCTTTCCATTCTTCCTTTGTAGTTGGCATCTGTAAAAAAAAATTTAAATTATTTTTAGAATGAATCGCAAGCACAAGGAGCTGAGGAAGAATCTCCAGAGCAACATATACCTCACGCGATCTCTTCAACACAATCTATTCCACCGCCACAGCCAGGGAAAAGGAAAGCCACCAGCGCAATAGCAAAACAAAATGAACTGTTACAGAAAGCGTGCTTATACCTGTCACAGCCAACGACAAATTCTGGAACTGAAGGGGCTATTTGGACCGAAAAGTTGTCGAAAGTTGATCCAACACAAAAAATATTTGCAGAAAAGGCCATTAATGACATAATCTTCGAGGCCCAACTAGGTACTCTAAATAGATACTCTGTACGAATAAATGAGAATTGGTCCTCAACACGATCTACAACACCATCTACAACACCTCATTCAGCATCTTCTGAAATTTACAATAATTCGAGTGTGATAAGAGGGCTACCCTCTGAGCTGCAAATTGGACCTTCCGGTGATATCACTCAATTGAACATCCCTTCTACGAGTGCATCTACCGTTGCGAACTTCCTTTCCGATTTTGACACTGATTATTAAGTTTTTGTTTTGTAGAATATAAAAGTTATTTTTTGTTTCACAGAATTTGACCAATTCATCAAATTTCAAAAGTGGTAGCTAATATTTGTACTATGTTATTAAAAATTATTATTTTTAATCTACAATTATTATAAACTCACCAACTGGCAGCCCTGAAATTCAGAGCTAATTTGCTAATACCTGCCCAGTCATTTCAAGCAAAGTTAATTTTGGTAACAGTAAGCACAAAATTATATCAAACATTATTATTTTTTTCATATCATATTCTAACACATACTTGTATCACATACCTACATACTAGCTTCAGGTCTTATACCTAGTATTAGTGTATAATTTAAATATGTTAAACCTTTTTAATTTTGTTATTATTATACTATTGTGTACCAATGTATCATGTATCTTTTTTTTTTTTTTTTTTTTTTTTTTTTTTTTTTTTTTTTTTTTTTTTTTTTTTTTTTTTTTTTTTTTTTTTTTTTTTTTTTTATACATTAAATAATAATATTATTAAATATATAAAATAAATTAAAAATTAAAATGGAGTTCTACAAAATAAACTTAATAACAATAAATATATCATGTATCTCTTGATTGTAAAAGCCATTTTATGGCAATTAAATAAATAAATAAATAAATAAATAAAAGTTCTATTCACGTTCTGTTATTCAGTTTTGTAAAGCAACTAGCTCACAATAATGACATAATTTTGAATTTTTTGAAAACAGTTTTTCTTAAATGAAGACTACCAGTGACCCCCCCCCCCCCTCTCCAACGCTTAAAACAAAAAAGAGCGACACTGGAAATATTTCATGTTCACAAGTACACTCAGTGACTGTACTACTAAATATAACAAAGTTATTATTATTAATTATACTTGCCTTTACGTAATCCTGAAGCACATACATAATAGCCTCGGACGTGTCCAATATTGCTTGGCTTATTGCTGCTGGAGACAGAATCGCTGAAAACTTCAGATCCTCAAAGCTTCTGCCGGTCGCATAGAAACGTAGAGTTACAGCTAATTTTTCTCTTGGCGTGATCGAAGCTCTCATGGCTGTATTTTGTTTCAAAATATATGGACTAACCATATCTAGCAATTTGTTAAAATTATCATTACTCATTCTAAAATAATTTTTATAGTCGTGTGGATCACTCAGCAAAATTTCATCCATTAAATTCAAGTGTGAGAATTTTTCTTTTTGGAGAAGCCAGTCCTTCACCCACCGTTTGCGCTTCAATCGTTTCTTTGAACCGAACGCCAAAATTATAGCAATACAGGCTTTTCGTTTCGGATCCATCACTCAAAACCTCAAAACGCGTCCGTCCCGCAAGGATTCGCATCGATACTGACGTCAATAATATTGACACGTGTAATGGCTCACCATGTGAGCCGGTTGCGATATTTCCGGATCGCGATATAATATTGATGCGAGGATTGATACGTGTAATGGGGGGATTAGAATATAGTTGTTTAATTGACATGATGTTAAGATTGTTGAAGATTTCGTCAGTGCTAGTTCTTACAGGAACTTTCAGTATAATTTTCATTATGGCTTTTTGAGTTTTAATTAGTGGATTTAGTATGTTTTTATTTGCACTGCCCCATCCGATAATACCGTATTCTAACAGTGATTGGCAGAGAGCCATGTAAATCTTGATTAAGTCTTTTTTAATGAGGACATTCCTGATAGTTTTGAAAAAATAACTTAGTTTTTTAATTTTATTATTTAAATACGTAATGTGTTCGGTCCATTTTAAGTTTTGGTCAATTTTTAGACCCAGATACGTTATATGGTCAACGTTTTCTAATGAGGGACAATCACAATTCTTATTTAAGTGATGCGGGCTATGGATTTTCAAGTTCAGGTTTTCTTCAGAGTTTTTCTTATTTTTTATTTTAAAAGTGATGAATTTGGTTTTATTAGCATTAAGTGTAAGTGAATAGTAGTCTAGCTATTTTTTAATCCTATTAAGTGTGTCTTCTGCTTTCTTAAATGTTTCTGTCCAATTATTCCCATTTATTAGGAGAACAGTATCATCCGCAAAACTGATGATTTCTCCTTCACATTCTATCTCAGTATGTAAGAATTACAGGATAAATATAATAGTACTTAGTACACAAAGCATAACAGCACAATACTAATACTACAAATAATAATTTTGATGTTATAAGACCTGAAATGGTAAATAAAATTAAGTATGTGGAGTTAAGAAGTCTCAAAGTATTCGCGAGTAAAAATGGCACCATGGTGTTACGCAGTTATATTTTTTTAAATTTGCGAGTTTTACTAGTCAACACCAGACGGCATTAAAAACGTATTTTCGAAAAATTTGGAGTTACGCAGTCTACGAATTAATGCAACGATATATGATTAAAATAATAATTAGTAAAGGAATTTGGCATTGAAGTAGCTAAGTATGGTTAGAATTAATATTCCAGTTAATTTCATACTGTATTATTTTCCAAAGGCCATCTGCCATTGATACGTAAATCATATAGCTTGACATATTGTTTGAACAATGTACATTGTGTCATAATTTATTCCCTTTGATAAATTTCTGATGATGTCGTATCAGTATTAGGTGTGTGATCAGCGACCTGCAATTGAAAAATATGTAAACTAACTAACTGACGAACAACAACTAACAACTCGGTCTTGGAATACACTCTTTGCCTCACTCACATTCATACATCCTCTTCTATTATTCTGACTTTTGACATGGCCCGTCTCAAGTATCTGATTCACTTGATCGTGCCATGTCTTCCTCGGGCGTCCTCGACTTCTTCTACCATTCACATTTGCGTCAAATATTCTTTTTACACTACTTTCTTTGTTCATTCGCTCTAAATGCCCAAACCATCTGAGGGTCCCTTTCTTAATCTTACTCATTATGCTTACGTCAGCCTTATATTCTTTACGGATATTCATATTTCGCACATGGTTTTACCACACATACGACTCAGGGATCTCATTTCAATAGCATTCAGTTTACTTTCATCCTTCCTCTGCCAGTTCCATGCCTCAGTTCCATGTTCCGTTCCATCAGGGTAGGTACCAGGACTCCATTGTGGACTGCTAGCTTCGCTTCATTTGACAGTTTTTTTATTAGCGCCAACGGCATTCAGTTCTCCATTAATGGAGTTCCCATCTCTCGTAAACATTATCCTTATCGTTATCCTTATCCCTCCCCAAGTCAAGCGTGCGTAAAGGCCCGACCGTTCGCCTCACCATCGATCACCGTTCGCATCGATTACCGTTCGCATCACACTTTTCGTAACAATCACCACTTTTTGTAACGCATTCACCAGCTTACCCCCCAAGTTGACCGTGCGTAAAGAAGTTTTACTTCAATAAAAGTGGTCTGTAACAAATTTATGTGTTTTTATTTAAAACTAGCTGGTTCCCGGCATGCGTTGCCATGCCATTTAATAAAGAAATTGTATCTCCCTGCGTGTCCTTTCCCATTCGTCCCGTTCCATTGCCTCCCCTTCTTCTCCCGCGTCCCCTTCCCCTTTTGTGTTCCTACTCCGCCTCCTCCACCTTCCCTCTCCCCATTCCACTCCCCCCCTTCCCCCGTCCCGCGAACCCCCCTCCCACATTACATACTTTCAGTCCCGGTATATTCGGTATATTCAATTTTCATACAGCTCGCGTGCCACCTATTGCAATTTTTGTATACAAATTTCATAGTGCCAGAGCTGACCAGTAGTTTTATACAAACCTTGTCCTGACAATAACGAACACACAAAAAAAGAATTATCCAATTTGGTGTAGTCGTTCGGAAGTTATGCGCGTACATACATTTCTGAGATCTTTATTCTGCTGGAGGTACATTTATAAAAATACTTTAGTTCGCTTAGTTATTATTGTATTTTAACAGTGTATTGCCAACAGTGTATTTTTAAAGTGCTTGGTACTCCAGCCCCATCACCACTGGGTGTGGGTAGTGGGTATGCTCATGCAGATATTGTGTGGTCAGATTGCACTGCACGAAATTTAACCTAGATTAATTCTCCATAAAGTTGTCTCCTGCCACTGAACACAAAATTCATAGAAGTGTGATCAATGTATTTGATGCCAATTTGCATTAAACTTTTCAACTTTTTTTTTTTTTTTTTTACATGAATACCGCACAAGAGTCCCAACTGGTCCCTTCTGGACTATGGCATCCCCAATTGGGGTTTGTTGTGAGGCTGAAGGTAGTGGGGCGGGGTAGGAGATGGAAAGAGGAAGGTGGGGAAGTACCTGGCTATTCAGATCTGGTCACCAAACACGGCTAAGGCCATTTCAAGCAACGTTTCAAATTTGAATGGTGGTCCTACACCAGGGCGATACTGAAAGTATCTTCTACTCTGGAACGTGCCGCAAATATATTATATATTATTTTAAATTAATTAATTGTGAAATAACACAAATTAATCAAATAAAATTTATTTGCCACGCCGGGATTCGATCTTGCGACCTTCGGAGTGCGAGTCAAAGGCCTTACCGCTGGACTACGCCGGCCTCTTAAACTCTCCGACAAATGACATGATTATTTATTCTGTCCAAGAAAGAATATAAATATGAAAATGTTTATTTATGTAATCAATTTCATCAGAAGTAAGGAAAAATTGAGCTTACTTCGGACACACGGACATGCCCACAACACATTTCTATCGGTTCATCTCTTCAGTGTCTCTCGCTGATTCGTGTGGGTAGATTTTTGTTTATGCAATTTCATTGTCACTTTTTTGCAAAGTGTTTTAAAGGTACAGTTTTATTAGCCTGAATTTAGGTCAAACTGATGTCATTTGACATGGATAAAGTAATACAGTGGGCCATAAACAGTTCTTGGCGAGAAGAGAGCCAACGATTTAAAGATATGGATAGGAATTTCAAGGGTTAGTTCATTCATTGTTGCATGCACTTGGACTGTAAATGCTAAAAATGAAATGAGACAAAATGATGTTTGCTGGAATTGCTGGTGATAATATGTGTAGGAAAAACAAGATACTCAAGGAAAAGGGATAACCAATCGCTTACCACTGTATCCTTGCGAAGGAGCACACGACACAATAAGCTAATATTGTCATTGCAGAAGAGGGATTTCATTTTAATGAACACAGTTCTTGCTGCTTCAATTCTGCATTTAACCTCTACATCTGGGTCAAGAATCTCCGTGAGAATACTGCCGAGGTATCTAAACCTTTCCACCTTTTCGACATTGCAACCATTTAACTGTATCACTGATTCAGAGTGATCTAGTCATCCAAATGTCATCCATTTAGTTTTATTGACGATGATTGTTAGGCCCAGTTGCTCACCAGCATTATTAGCAAGATTTAGTCATCGAAACAGTCAGCTAGTAATACAGTGTCATCTGCGTATCTTATGTTATTAATGACAACTCCGTTGATCTTTAGACCATTTTCAGTATTATTTAGGGCTCTTTTAAAGACGTAGTTGGAATAGAGATTAAACAGTAGTGGCGACAGGATACAGCCTTGTTGTACTCCACGCTGGCGATTGCATCAGATCTCTCATTCCCATGTCTTATTTCTGCTGTTTGAAACCAATACAGGTTTTTTAATGAAATTCTGGTCTTTGGTGTCAACGTTACAATCCGCCAGCATTTTCATTAGGTCAGCATGTTTTACCTGTCAAATACCTTTTCGTAGTCAATAAAACAGGCCAAGACTTCCTTTCTTTGGTCACGACACTTTTGCAATAGTACGTCGATAGACAATAATGCTTCACGCGTCCCAAACGCATTTCTGAAGCCAAACTGTCATCCAAGTCCTGCTCGCACTTATTGCGTATCCTGGCATGTATTATTTTAAGGAATAATTTAAGGACTTTACTCATCAGGCTCTTGATTACGCGAGTCAAATATCTTTACAAGAAACTTTGCATTACAATAAGTTGGCACAGATTTAATAATTATCTCGCCTAGATGGCCGGCGTAGTGCAGCGGTAAGGCGCTTGACTTGCATTCCGAAGGTCGCGGGATCGAATCCCGGTGTGGCAAATAAATTTTATTTGATTAATTTGTGCATTTCACAATTTATTCATTTAAAATAATATATAGTATATTTGCGGCACGTTCCAGAGTGGAAGATACTCTCAGTATCGCCCTGGTGTAAGACCACCATTCAGAATTGAAACGTTGCCTGAAGTGGCTTTCGCCGTGTTTGGTGACCAGATCTGAATAGCCAGGTACTTCCCCACCTTCCTCTTCCCTATCTCCTTCCCTCCCCACTACCTTCAGCCTCACAACATACTCCATTTTGGGGATGCCATAGTCTCACTGGCTCCAGACGGGAGCAGTTGGGACTCTTGTGCGGTATTCAAGTAAAAAAAAAAACAAAAGAAAAAAAGGCAGTAGGACGGAACGAACGTTGAAACTGGAATGGTTTTGCATCGTCATCCACTAGACCGGAAAGCGGTGCTCAGTGATACCAATCGGTAAAATCGAATTTGAATTATATTTTTAAGGTTGTTCGTTGCTCGGCTACACTACCTAGATATTGTCACCCCGGCAAGGCTAAGGTCCTGGATTCAATTCCTAGATGTGACCGTATCTTTTTCTGATATTTCTATTTTTGATTGAGTCACTAATATTGTCTTCAGTGATTAAATATTACAATTTGACGTATTACTCATTCATTTTAAAAAGGAATAGAGTATGCAATTCACACGCGGTAGAAGTAAAACCTTCAGTAAACTAAAGTAGTTTCAATTTGGGAGGCGGGTATGGGTACCGCCGCCCCGGGAACCATTTATTGGACAACCAACACCCCTGCCACAGGTCACCCCAAGTGGTTCGCTACGTTTGGTGACATAGCAGGGGTGCCCGGGTTCATGGGATGAGGTTTGTCTAGGTCTTGGCGGCGGATACGTCTGCCCAACGGAGGAGACTGATTGAGGGAGGCCTTTTGACCTCTCCAGCCGGATTCTCCCGACCCTTCGTCTTGCACCGCAGTGGGAGGAATAGATTCATACAACCGTCACTCCTGGCCACACTGACCCCCAGATTCCTACCCACCCCTCACACCTTTTTCCTTCCCATATCTTCTTCTCCTTCCTTTCCCTTAAAAAACCCTCCACACAGCATCCTCAAAGATGATCTAGGCCCCTAGGGAAATTTGTTTTCCTCGGTGCCTCCTGTGTGGAACTAATGTAAAAAAAAAAATAGACAAGAGTGGGGAGGCTACGAAGCACCACACAAAGAGGAAACAGATAGGCTATAAAGCACCGCATAAAGAGGAGACCGATTATACTATCGCAAGCAATCCTGTAGATGTAAATGTGGTTATATCTTTTTAGTGTCGCCATTTTTCATTTCATCGAGTTTCAAATCACAACGATGCTAATACTCACTTCTATAAAAATAAATAAAATATTATTGCAAACGCCATTGTTTGCACACCAAAAGAAAGTTCATCGTTGACTAACACCTGAAACGATGCACTAATATTTAAAAATAAATTACAAATAATGTAAACATGTGTCGTTTTGTTCTAGATGCCAAACTGCACATCAATCAGCTCTCTGCACCTCCGCTAGGCAATTACTCCCACCATATTTTGAAAATTGTTATTTTTTAAAACGATAATACTGGCCAGATCAACATAAAATGTGATGCAGTATTCAAATAACTCAATCTATCAGTGATGAGAGGTTATATTTTGATTTAAAATTAAAACTATTTCACATGCGGCAGTAAACCAGACGTCCCTGAACTTTGGAATGAAATTATTACAGTTTTTTTGGCTCAGCAAGTCGACGTTCAAGGTTTGGGCATGCCTTTGTTGGTCATTGCATCACGGATCACAGATTCTCAAACTTTTCCATATTAAATCATTATTAATTTGCAGTGAAACAACCTAATGAACATGTGCTTATATTGATAATATCATTTCTAATTTTTCAATAGATAAGTTATTTTTGTTGGTGGAATTCCATTTTCATATAAATAAGTTATAAATAAAGGTTTTGTAATCATAAATTCGTATTAATGATAATATCGTTACAGTTCAGCATTCAAAATTGTAAATGTTACATGGAAAAAAACAAGAGAGAGAAAAGATCACGATACATAAGTGTTATGTATACAAGGCGTCTAGAAGTTAGTGATACAAGCAGAAAACTGCGGAATCTACATACATCACATAGTGAACCCTAAAAACTTTTTTTCTATAACTAGAGTTAAAACAACTTTTGGAGCTGGGTCTACACTTCAACGCATTTTAAAAGACAATAAACAGCTGAAAATAGATTAAGACCTAAAAAATTCCATTTTTGGACTTGATTTACTAGAAAACAAAAGCAAAAATCAGAAAAGTTATTATGTAAAATCTATTCTAAATGAAATGCAGTTTCACCGGTTTCCCTCTTGTACAATTCGTTTCCAGAAACCACGTAAATTGTAAAAAAAACAAAGAAATTGGACTTTCTGTGGATGAAAATACTTGAAGAAAATTATCGCAATTCAAACAGCACTGAAAAAATTGTCACATTCGCGGTTTTAACCTCTTGTTTGTCAACTTATCCTTAAGGATACTATTAAAAAATCTTTTCTCTGAACAAAAACAAGTAAGTTATTACGAAAATAGAATCAGGTGGCGCACGGCAATAACTTAGCGTCGGCGATCAAGAAGATAAATGTGGAATGACGATATTACATTACATATTATTACAAAACATTTTTTAAATTATGATCTTAAGTTTTCTTGAAAAAATTTGTTACTTGTGTTTTTCTTTTCGATGTTCACTTTATTCCCTAGATATTGAGTGTTTATATAGTGATATCTCTTGGTTCCACAAAATGTTATTCAACTCCCCATTTTTACATATAATATACGTATTATATACATCACACATGCCATAAAAAAGTGTTGTAAGAAAAAAAAGTTAATTTTACTGAAGAGTGAAAATAAATGAGTGAATGATGACATCTTACGTAGATGGAGTGATTTAACTTAAATACGGTTTTCGTGGGGCATAGATAATCACAATCACTTTACTTTTTAGAGATAAAATGTAAAATAGATACTTTTGGCTTACAACACTTTTCTATGGAATATGCGATGTATAGATATTTAAATTCAGCACAATGGCGAAAAAGCTCTTACATTATAATATATTATTGATATAAGCATGTTTCAGACTGGTTTTATTCACAAAAAGGGTGCTTTGGAACCTCATTACATAAAAAATGTTAATAATTTTTACAATGGTAACACTGATCTATGCATTAATGGTTTTATCGTAATATTTATACGCACCATGTGGCCATCTCTCACTGGAAACACATTCATAATATTTTCATTCCATGGTTTTGGGTGATGGTTTACTTTTACTAATAATAATAATGCATCATTTTTAAATATGCATACAAATTTGATAAATGTATATTTTAGTCACTTTGCTAAATTAACCAAATTGTGGACACACAATTTCACCGGCTTTGGGCATTTGTGTAAAATTAGTAATTCGTTTGTATTAAAATTAGTAATTCGATGATGTGTTTTTTTTTTAAATTACACAAAGAGTGCATTAAAATAGTAAATACAAAAACTGTCCATAAAATAAGGTCTCCAAGATGCTGCGGTCGCGAGGTATGATTTTATGCGAGATCGACAACACTGTGCCGTGTAGCCTGGTTCCCCCACGCCAAATGCCCACCACACTGCACACTCTGTGACGCTTAGTCTCGGTATGGCAGTCGCGATGGAGCTTCCGCTAGCTGCCAGGTATGAATTACGCTCTATAACTCGTTTTTTGTGTGCGAAGAACAATACCCTGGTGAGCATTCATTCTCAGCTGCATAAAGTGTACGGAAAACAGTTTATGAGCGCGAAAGGTTGGTTTAGAAGATCTCGTTCCCAGTCACAATTAAATCCAAGAATTCCTCCCAATCGATGCCGTAGCACTCAAAGAATTCAAGTTCCTTCAACCCTTTGTGATGTTTGGTGAGCATTTTTGGGACCCACCTTGTGCAGACCTTGTGGTATCGCAAATGTTCTGTCAAAATCTTGTCAATAGTGGTCTCACTGATATGACCATATCACAAAGCTCCGAAAAAATGAATTACAGAACGTTATTCGCACCTGGCAGGTACTGCGAGCAGAAGCTCCATTGCGAACGGCTGCCACGCCGAGACTAAGCGTCACACATTTGGCGCGGGGGAACTAGACTACACGCGAGTGTTGCCGGATCGCGTGTAAAATTGTTCCTCGCGGCCACAGCACCTTAACCCGTCTGCTTGTTTAGGAATAAATACATCCCAAAACACGTAATCGCGTTATACTTTCATAAGACCAAAAACGTCCCGAGCGACCTTACATTTTAAAAGCTATATAACTCTCTTCCTTTCATACAAACATGTGTATTTTTCTTTTAACCAGAAAGAGAATGAAACAATGCTTTTTATTGTCTTTGAAATATGAAAGCTATCTTGCATAGATATTTTACAATCTGGATCCAAAGTGACGGTTTCTGATTTTTCGCGTGAAACTGAGGCTTCTGGATTGTGAGGTGCAAATATATTGAAGCAAGCAGACGGGTTAAAGATCTTATTTTACAGACAACCCTCGTATTTACCATTCTTTAAAAAAAAAAATTATTGAGTAAAATTTAAAAATTAATCCTGTTGATTAGATAAAATGATCTCAGTATAATTTATATAATACTACTTGTAATGTGTTGGGAAACTTCCAAATAAGATCGAAGTTCGTTAAGATTACAAGTTGCTTTATTTACGTTATCGTAAAGTTTACAATTAACATTTAACGGGACTAGACGTCCTTACTCTAGTAGGCTCTAAACTATTCTGTCGCTAATGGCGTCTGACCGACTACCAGATGCCTTCGGCCATCATCGAAATTGTTCATACATTAGACATGAACAATGATAGTTGATAATATTCTAAAATAATACTTAACCGACATCTGTTGAGATACTACAAAACTTTGTATAACTAACTACACTAACGACATATATTGAAGGATATTGAAACTAAACAATTAACCTATACGTAATATCCTCAACATAAACGATATTAAAAAAGTATACTATGCTTTGTGTCAATCACAAATAGAGTACGGTATAACTGGATGGGGGTCTGCCTTGAGCACTCACACAGAGCGACTCAATATAGCCCAAAAAGGAGTACTAAAGACAATACTGAAAGTTCCGCTTAGAACTCCGACGGAAGAAATATTTAATAACTTTCAAGTCTTCAATGTACAGAAACTTTATTCAAAAAATATTTTATTTAAACTGAAAAAAAACATATATGTATACTCCACTGCCCAACATAAATACTCAACCAGGGCAGTAAGCAATAACATCCTGGTTACTCCCAGTTTGAACACATCTTTTGGACAGAGAAATAATAAATTCCTTGCTCTGAAATTATACAATGCTCTACCAGATCAAATCAAAAATATAAAGTAAATGAATATATTTAAAACAAAAGTAAAAACATGGCTGAGAGATCAAAGTGATAATAAAATTACAAACATCATGAAGACGATATAAAGACAATCCATAACCAAATACAAATATTTTAAAAAACTACAGGCCACCTCAGAACAGGAAATCCTAGTGAGGAGTAGCGATGTGTCAGTTCAGCTGGAATGGGCTCATGTGATCCGCTCCTTTGCGGGAAGCGGTTCCTACTCCCACTCCTTTTTCAAATCGACTACTCCCAGAGAACCCGGCCCAGTCCCAGTACTCTCCGCATCCAAATAAATCCGGCGGTAATCCGGCGGTCCGAGCAACTCAACGCTGAAGCGCGAAAACCGCACTCGAATACAAGTCCCGGGTTCCTTTAAACCCAAGCGCCTTGTTCCAAGCTACGTGAATCGCGACACAATCCATTCATTTCGCCCACTCCCGGACTCGCGCGAACGCCGCGAACTACTACATTCCTGACTCACCCCGTGGCCGCCGCGCCGGCTTGCTCCGCGATCCATGGTCCGGCGTCACTCACCATTCCACTCATGAGTCGCGGGTCTCGGTGAGTTCCCGACACTCCCCGCTACCCGCGGCCGGCCAACTATGACACTTCCCCTTGAGTCACGTCACGAGCTGGGCGCTGGGCGTTCATTCGATCGCTGTTCGTTGATCGACACACACGTGCGTGACCCCTTCGGCTAGACACGGAGTAGTTTTTAATTAGAGCGTCTTATCTGGTATCGTTAATCAACGGGTGACGTGCATTATAAAATAATAGTTTATAGTAAAGCATTACAGCTTATTAATTTACTTATTTAAATTCTCAATAAAAGACCGTGCAGTGTAGATACATTGAATGTACCTACATTGCACGGGTGACGGGTCCTTGTTCTCGTACGGGTCTTGTCCGACTCCGGGGTTCTGAGTTCTCGTGTGAGTTCTACGAGTAGGTCCTGGTTCCGAGTTCTTTGAACCCGTGCGTCCCGTTTCGGTGCGCCGCAACAATACCCAGTGCCCAGTCCGCACCTAAGAACTCGGACCCGGGACCTGCTCCTAGAACTCATGTACTTTTAAAAGGAAGCAAGTCTCGGAGGCTTCCGGAAAAATGCAGAACTTACCCACCTCTAGTGAGGAGGTCTGTGAAAAAAAAAAGAATCTATGCTTATACTATACATTATACATACATGTACAAACCTTGCTATTGATACTAATAATAAATAATAAATAAATAAATACACCACATAGAGATAATATATATATATTTTTTTTTAATGGTCAAATGAAATTAATTAAAAAATACATTTTGAGAAACACAGGCAAGCAATTTTCTCAGCGTACTACTTTCGTATTAGTGGTGGGGATTTGAGAAAACTCTTCAGTCTGACATAGTGACAAGTGAGTTGTGTTCTACAGGACAGGTGTCAACAACTGGGTCAGTTTTGTCACATTATGTGCCATGTTTTTTTTTTTAAATCTTAAATATAAATTTTATTATGTTTTATCAATGAAAGTGAGGATATTGTGCGTTATTAATATATTGAAATTTTAATTATTATTTTCTCTTTTATTTTATTAATTAGTATTGGTAGGTTAACCCCTTTGACCTCTAATTTTTCAGTCAGAATAGAATTAAATGTTTTATGAATGCCTTTATTTTGGCGACTGAATGGTATTCTCGTGGAATTTTTGTTTTATTTCATGATGTTTCTTTTGACACTGTCTTTTAAACATAAATATGATTTATTAGTGTTTTTACCGACAGATGTATTGCTTCATACTGGTTCTGCGACTTTTCAATCTGCGCCAAAAATTTTCCCATCTTGTATCACTTATACATATATTATGTTTACATTATTTATATATTTATATGTTTTATACATATACATATAGTTGGGACGTTGGAATATTCATATAAAAATATTAGACAGCAATGCCTTTCCTGGCATTCAAGTAGGATCGGCGTAAAAGGTAGAGCTACCCTTCCCGCCTAAAGAGTAATATGATAAGTGTAAATATAAATATAAAGCGCCCCAAAGACAATCAATTTTCAATAGTTAAGTCAATTTACATCATTGGTGTGATTGACAATAGAGAACTCCAGTCCAATTTTTTTAAAAAAAATTTTACGAATGTTTTTTGACCTTCTAACTTAAATAACTGCATATTTATTTTTATTTTTATTTTTAGATTTAGTTTTAATAGTTAAAGTAATTGTCAAAGTTTTAATTTTTCAGATCCCCGAAAACCACCGTATGTATGGTGAATCATGTGACGATCATCACTCCTGAAAAATTACTATAGGATCGGGCAATCAGCTGATCAACTGCCGCCATTTTGAATTTCGTTGTTCGAAGTATTCTCCTTAGAAGTAGCATTACTATTTTTTTTGTACAGTAGTTTTTAAATATTTTCAATAATAGAGATAAACTAATAAGTTTTTTTTTTAAACATTATTTAGGCCTAAATAATGTTTCAATAAACACAACAACTAAATCTCTATAAGCAGTATGTAAATAAACGAATAAATTAATACGATGGCTTGTGTCATATCATACATTCCCATACAATGACTTTACGGTGACGTCACGACACATCGAACAGTGACGTCACCACTATAATTTCAATAATGCCAACTTGATGGCATGTTTTTACGACCCGATAAATGAACTTTTTAATAATTTTTTAAAAACTCTGCCTTTAATATTATTAAATAAAACTTATATATTCAGAATCAGCGTTTATTGGTCTATATGAACATATTTTTTTTAAAGCCATAATATTTTTCAATGGAGTTCCTTATTGCTAATTGATCGTTTACCGCCGCAATTGAAGTGAACGATAATTGAGACTTCCCATTGACATGGGGAATGATGTGTATTTTGATTGGGTTCATGGATGCCATTGACAAGCACCATCGATGAAGCGGAATGATGGTTTCGCTGTGTGATTGACAATCGTTCGTTCAATTGCTCTCTTTATTAAGCCCTTTGAAATTCAGTTTCGCTGTGGAACGAGAATTGTTTACTTATAATTGCTTTATATCGCTAACTGTTCAGAGTTAGGGAAAATAAGTCAAAAGATAATCATAGTATTCGTACACTTTGGGTTATTTTTCCTCATTTTTATTTGTCTACAAAGCAACTGGGGTGAAAATATAGACAAGTCAATTAAAGCTCCGTAAATTACAATGTCATGCATAAATGCACAATGTCAGTTATTTTAGCACATTGACAATTAACATTGATCGTCTCCGGAGACTTAGATGATACAATACGACTATAAGACTTCTCAGGAAAACACTTTAAAACATTTAGGAGGGAACCGGTCGACGTTTTGTCCACACAAACATATTCTCCAATTTCCTGTCTGGATTTTCTTTAGTATAATATAGATATCGACCATTAGCGTGTCGTTATTACATTTTGCTTTTTTGGTAAATATTTCCCTATCGAGTCCACGCTCAAAACACAATTTAAAAAATTAAACAAATTGTACTAGGTAGATAATGGTTAGTAATAAAATAAGTAATTCAGTAACCGGAATTGAAAAATATTGCATTTTAATGTTTTTTTTTTTAAATTTAAAAAACGCGAAATGTCATTTTTCAAGGATCGCCATGTTAATTACGACGATGAAATACGCATTTTTAAAAGAAAAAATCACTTTCTGTCAGTTAGACAATAATAAGTACGAATTGCAAACTTCGGAAATGATAAATAATGCGTATTAATCATTATTTTGTTTGGTTTCATAAACATGAAAAACCACGCAAAACGTATGCCGTCGTAATTAACAACATGGCGTTCCTTGAGAAATGACATTTCGCATTTTTAAAGATAACACAATAACCATTAAAATGCAATATTTTTCAATTCCGGTTACTGAATTACTTATTACTAACTGTAATCTACCTAGAACAATTCGTTTTAATTTTTTAAAGTGTGTTTTGAGCGTGGACTTGATAGGGAAATATTTACCGCTTTTTTTGATAAGTTATTCGTACGGGAATTAGCACTCACCAAAAATTGTAAAAAAAATCTTAAAAAAGGTCTAATTTTGGAGGAGAAAAATGGGGAATACAAAACCTCGATTTTGACGATTTTAAAGAAGACCAAAATTTCAATTATATATTTTACTCTAAATAATGGTTAAATAAGTCAAGTATATCCTATAACACCCTGTGTAATCAGTACTAATTTGAAAGAAAATTGGTGACATCGATTTTCTTTCAAATCGGTAAACATCACACTTCTGAAGATTTTCTGTTCACTGTTGTGTATGCATTTGTTTTGGGACCGTGGAATTCGCTGTTGCACCACTGAATTTGTACATGGCAATATTCTACAAAATGTTAATATTATATTCACTTTTTAAATTGCTTATTTTATCATTGTATTATGTTGTGGGTATCACCAATTCATATTAATTATGTAGTTGCTTGATTAACATATGTATTGTGTAATTCATTGACAGTTGATCTCCCTACAGTTGACCCAATATGCAGTTTCTTTAGAGAAAATATGGTATACCTACTTACACAAAATATAACCAAGCGTCCCCGAATGGGTGTGTAGAGGGTTCACGGCGAGTTCATCGAAAATCAATTCATCGAAAGCAAATTCATCGAAAACGAGTTCATTGAAAACGAGTTTATCGTAAACGAGTTCATCGAAAACCAATTCATCGATAACCAATTCATCGAATGATCAATTTATCGAATCGCCAATTCATTGAAAAAAAATATTTTGTAGATATTTGAGAGAAATGCCGAGCGGACCGGGAAGTTAAAAAAGCATTAGTAAATAAATAATAATAATTTAATAATATATTTTTTATAATTTATAATAATAGCAGACAGTAAAAATAATAATAATTCAGGCAGTAAATTACATTATTTATAACATTTACAACACTTATGCATCGACTCCCTGTCTGTATGTTACTAGTTGACAAAGGCCTCCTCCAACTATCGCCATTTCTCTCTATCATTAGCCACTCTTGTCCATTTACCACCTGCTATGGCTTTGATGTCGTCAACCCAACTTCTAAATTTTTTTTTTTTTTTTTTTAAATTTATTGAGTTAGTTTATCTCTACATATTATAAAGTAAAGTCCCCCGCGCCGTCTTTCTGTCTGTCTGTCTGTCTGTCTGTTCGCGATAAACTCGAAAACTACTGAACGGATTTTCATGCGGTTTTCACCAATAGATAGAGTGTTTCGTGAGGAAGGTTTACGTATGTAATTTGTCAAGGATTTGTGTAAATTGGTTGAAACATAACGATAATTGTTAGAAGTGTCGGAAAAATTCCAGCCGCCTGGTAGCTTTCATCGAAAACGCTGCCTAATCCTTTTGGGATATAACAAAACAACGCATGGTGGGATATTCCTCTTTTATAGATCTACAAAAAAGTCCGCGATAGCATATATCTATCTTTTACGGATAGCTTACTATACGCATTCTATCTTCTTATCTTATTATTCTTATCAATTGCATATTAGATACAATGTGTATAGTAAGCTATCTGTAAAAGATAGATATATGCGTTCGCGGACTTTTTTGTAGATCTATAAAAGAGGAATATCCCACCATTAATTGTTTTGTTATATCCCAAAAGGATTAGGCAGCGTTTTCGATGAAAGCTACCAGGCGGCTGGACTTTTTTCCGACACTTCTAACAATTATCGTTATGTTTCAACCAATTTACACAAATCATTGACAAATTACATACTTAAACCTTCCTCACGAAATACTCTATATATTGGTGAAAACCGCATGAAAATCCGTTCAGTAGTTTTCGAGTTTATCGCGAACAGAACATTCATCGCGAACATTTTTGAGTTTTTTTTTTTTTTAATAAGATCTAGGTAAGTGCCAAATTATATATGAGTAGAAATTTAAGTTTTGTGGTAGGTATCATCATTACATAGTATAAAATGAAGTCGCTCAAAATGTATGTGCGCATAGATCTTTTAAACTACGCAACAGATTTTCATGCGGTTTTCACCAATAGATAGAGTGATTTAAGAGGAAGGTTTATATGTATCATAAATGCTTATTATAGTAGAGAAAAGCCGATATTATTAATTATATTGATATTATTATTGATAATTCAAATATTCAATTTAGGCAACGGGCAGCGGGCAACGGGCAGCTGGCGAGCGGATGGTGTGGATTTTATAAAGGTTGGGTAAATGGCGTTGTGTTTCGTTAGCCACAGCAACGTGTGGCCGGGTCTGCTAGTACTACATAAATATAAACTAATAAGCACAATGTAACATTTCATTTGATAAATTTAAATATTTTTACAGTAAGCGTAACATTTCTTTTTAAATACATTCATTCTTTCTTCATTCTTCATACTTTCAGGCATTTCATCATACATCTTTAGTCCTCTGTACATTAGGCAGTTCTGTGATTTTGATTTTTTCATTTGTGGCAATCGAACTCTGTTTATATTTCTTGTTTCGTAATTATGAATGTCTCTATTAACAGTTTCATCCTTAAAGTATTTTGGCATTTGGTTTTTCATAATTTTTTGCACAATAATTAACACATTAAATAGTAGTCTCTTTTTTATTGGAATCCAATTTAGCTCCTCTCTCATTTGATTAATCCTTGCGTATTTGCCTTTCCCCAGTATACATCTCATAGCTTTGTTTTGTATAACTTCTAGTTTGTTCAAATTTCCTTCATTGGCCAAATATAACATCGTAGAGCAGTAGTCCAAATGTGGAGCAACGATAGTTTTATAAATAAGCTCCGTAGTGTTTCTATTTAATTTACGTCTTAGTCTTCTAAGAAAATTTACCTTTTTTGATACCTTTTTTAGCACATATTCAAAGTTTGCTGTGAAAGTCAGTTTTGAGTCGAGTATATTACACCCAGGTATTTGATTTCATTTACTTTTCCAATTTTTTCACCATTAATTGTCAAATTTAACCCTGTGTTACTTGTTTTATTGCCTATTTCCATATATTTTGTTTTGTTTACGTTCAGTTTCAACTTGTTTAATTTCAGCCATTTTGCTATATTTTGTAGGTCTTCGTTTATTTTGTTAATTGCTTCTATGTAATCTTCACACGAAATATATATTAAGGTATCGTCTGCAAATAGTCTAATTTTGCAATGTTTAATAGTTTTGATAATATCATTTATGTAAATTATAAATAGAATTGGCTCTAATACCGACCCTTGCGGAACACCAAGGTTGTTTCTATCGGTTCTGATTCTGAGCTTTCAACTTTCGTTATGGTCTACCTCGTTTTCTCTTCTTGTCACTTGTGAACCAATTCATGACTAATTTTGACCATTTTTCACTTCCTCTGATTGTATGGCCTGACCACTTCCACTTTAGCTTTTTTATTGTTTTTGTGACATCTTTTGTTCTTGTTTACTAAGTAGACAATAAATTTATGCATAAAAAAATTGATAATAAAACTTTTTACAAGGAGACTAACCTAACCTAACCTTTTTTTCGATGAATTGGTTTTCGATGAATTGGTTTTCAATGAATTGGTTTTCGATGAACCTGGTTTCGATGAACTCGTTTTCGATGAATTTGCTTTCGATGAATTGATTTTCGATGAACTCGTCGGTTACCGTGTAGAGAGGATGCACCGCCGAATAACAAAAGTGTAAAATATTTTCATTCAAACGCATCAAGGATAAAACTGCTTATCTATATACGGTATGTACCATGGTATAAGTACAAAAAATCGACACTGTAAAAAATTCGTTTTATATCCATACCATCTTATTATCAAAGGTATTTTTAAAGTCGATTTTAGGTTTGAAATTGATAAAAAATGCACAAAAATTATTATTTTATAATAATTATAATTTCGGGGGGCCAACTGTCGAGGGATCAACTGTTGGGTCACCGTATTGTGTAATGCGTGTACAGCAGAGTCCCGACTATCCTACCTTAGATTATCCAACCATATAAAAAATAATATATATTGTAAAATTAGAGCATAGGGAACGTACTCATACTACGTGACCAACTTTTTGCAATTTTTAACCCCCCCTCCCCCTCCCACCCCGATGACCAAAAACCTAATCCCCCTGCCACTCATTTGTACCAAGCGTAGTATTTTGAAGACCCCCCCCCTGAACAGGTCACGTAGTATGGGTACGTTCCCATAGGTAAAATAATGGGGACGCTATTGTTTTAAATAGTTTTAGCAGCAATTAATTATTGTATTGTTTTATAATATCGATCTTCCAGTTGATTAGTCAGACATCTCCAAAAAATCTAAATTTGAGTTGAGTATGCAGTTATATGTAAAAGTGTACCCTCTATCTGGTACAATACTCAGATTACTCACAAACACCACCAACATCTATTATAATGAAGAAAAACATGTAGCGAATTAAACACAATGTTGATATTTCAAAATGTCATACTAATGTACCGGACATCAAAATGTCATATATGTGTAAATAATATTTGATTTATGGTGAGCATTCGAATATTGCTTTCTTCATTATCTCAAAACTAAGTATTTGGAGATGTCTGACTAATGAAATAGATGATCGATGTATTTCCCATGTATTCCTCAAATTTGTTTTGATTTTACTGATTTCTGATATTATTCTATTAGCCCAGCTCTAGTGATGAGGTGTTACAAATCCAAACTAATGCCCAGTTTTTCGCAGATATTCAAATGTAACATTGTCATCAAACAGTCTTTCAGCGCCATTTTATTATTTGAAAAGGTCCTCGTTAAACGCCGATTTCAGGTGCGTTTTAGCTTTCCATCAATTTGTAATAAGCTGTCAAGTACAGTGTGATGGCTGTCCTCTTCTGCTGATCACAATTTGTTCAAATGCTGAAACAGACTTACGGTTGGTTGACAGAATTTTGAACAATTCATCGAATTTCAAAGTTAATTTTCAGGTTTTGTTAGAGTTCTGTTATCATTTCAACCGCAACTGGCCAAAATTGATATAATAACAGAACTTGAATAGAACCTTTACGGAACATGAAAATTAACTGTTAAATTTGTTGAATTGTTCAAATTGTGTTCTTAACCTGTCTGCTTGGTTCAATATATTCGCACCTCACAATCCGGAAGCCTCAGTTTCGCCCGAAAAATCAGAAACCGTCACTTTGGATCGAGATTGTAAAATATCTATGCAAGATAGCTTCCATATTTCAAAGACAATAAGGAGCATTATTTCGTTCTCTTTCTGGTTAAAAGAAAAATACATATGTTTGCATGAGAAGAAGAGAGATATATAGCTTTTAAAATGTAAGGTCGCTCGGGACGTTTTTGGTCTTATGAAAGTATAACGCGACTACGTGTTTTGGGATGTATTTATTCCTAAACAAGCAGACGGGTTAAAAACATTTCATTGTATTCTTAGGTTCTAATATTTTTACAATTATGGCACACCTCTGCGTTCTGACACTGCATAATCGCGTCAGATATTTTTACCTCACTAATGAAATGAGTTATTAAAAAGAAATAATTGTCGCAGGTTTATTCATGGCACTGAAGTCTCAGGAAATACTTTTGCTAGGTATTAGAATTATTATTAATTAATTTCAATAAATAAATATATGTTTTTGTGATAGCCAAGTTTTTGTAATAGCCAAGTTTTTATAATAGCCAAGTTTTTGTAATAGCCAAGTTTTTGCTATAGCCAAGTTTTTATAATAGCCAAGTTTTTGTAATAGCCAAGTTTTTATAATAGGCAAGTTTTTGTAATAGACAATCTGTGACTGCACTCTACTAAGTAAAGGTTTTAATGGATTTTTGTTGTGTTAGGCATCTTTGGAGGTGCGTCAGGCTGGCAGGCGAGCAGTTTCTTCCCTCGGCGGCAATATGACGCGTGACAAGGTTGTGATTCTCCACTTTAACGATGTGTACAACATTGAGCAGGTCACACGTAAGTACAAACCTTCAAGTTATTTATTAATTTAATTTATTTTAACGGTTCCTCAGTGATCTCAATCCTTATTGACTTTTGTAATGCCACTTAACCATCCAGACCTCGAGCCTGTTTTGTCGGAAGGTCAAAGTATTTCAGCTTTGCAATAAAATCCAAATAAATTTCTGAACGCATCTGAAAACTAAAAACTGTTTTTGAAAGGTGATGAAATAAGCTTTCAAATTTTACTATTAGAAATAATCACATAAATTTTGAAATATATAATTTTTGAATGCAAATATAAAAAAGTTTTAAAAATGGCTCACCTTACTTTTTTTCTAACAAAAATTACTAATAATGAAAAAAAAAAGAAAAACACATACATGCTTTATTAGACAAATGTATTACGAATTTTATTGTCATTTCATAATTTTGTCGTTTCATGTAAAAATAATGAATAAAATATTCACAAAGTTTAATTTTTTTTATCAAACTGCGGTTGGTAATTTTTGTTTCATTTTAATTGTTTTGTGGTTAACTTTTAGATTTCAGTATGAGGGGGCGTTCAAGTATTACGTAACGCAATTTTTGAAGATTTTTGACCCCCCCTCCCCCTCTTGTAATGCGCCGTAATGTTTTTCCGTACCCCCCACCCCCTAAACGTTACGTAACGCCCAAGTGACTATTTTTACCTGAAAGTCACAATTAAGTTGCGCAAAGTACTGGAAAGTCGCTTAAATACCTTTTTCTTGTTTTAATCGCGTTTGCGGTAATAAATATTTTTTTTTAAAACAAGAGATTTTGAGAACGAAAAGGGTTGCCAACTTGGAAGATTTTAATTCCCTAGTTTTTTATCTAAATAAAGAAAAACATGTTACGTAACGCATTGTTCGAACCCCCCTCGTAATGCACAGTAACATTTCACAAGACCTTCCCCCCAAAGTGCGTTACGTAATACATGAACGGCCCCTTAAGCATGCTGTTTTCTTTTACTAATACCGAGGCACAATGATTTCTATGAGACCTATATGAGTTGTTCCCAAAAGCACACAAATTAGCCTGAGAGGTTAAATATCCTATGATTACTTTTAAGACATTTTAAAGAGGAAATGCGGGCAACTTTTTGTCCGTACAAACGTATTTACTACTTTTACCTCTACTAGACCGTGTATGCATAACACTAGATTGAATAAAAATGATTTAAAAAATATTCCAAGTCATAAAACCACATTTGGACAAAGAAACTATACATACTTTGCAACAAAACTCCATAACATCCTTCCCCAAGACATAAAACTAATAAAAAATCCAATTGAATACAAATCAAGAATAAAAATATGGCTTAAAGAGGTCAATGAGAAAACCCTTGCGAAGACGCTAAAAACGACATAGAAGACAAATGAACTATATTTAAATAACTTTAGTCCGCCTCGGCACAGGACCCCCTAGTGAGGAGGACTAAGAAATACAATATTTTATACTTAATTTCACATTACATTTTGTATGTAAATTTTTTTCTATATAGTCGCTATAATAAAAAAATAAAATAAAATAAAATTAACTTATTTCCTCTATAGATTTTGACACTAGTGCAAATATTTTTAAAAATAATATAGATATCAACGACCGGCATGTCCCTATGTTTTTTTTTTTTTTTAATGAGTTATCTCTTATAGGAGTTAGGACCCTCCAAAAATCTTTAAAATTGCCTGCTTTGAACGCCATCAACAGACTTTCATACAAATTTGACAATATATTTTTAAAAAGCAAAACATATATTTTTAATTGTTAAACTAACGTGTTAATAAATGAAGACATAATTTGTCTCGACGCCACCTAGCGACGGATTTAACACTAACAGTGTCTCTCTCGCAAAAATAAAGTTGGTTGTTTTCAGGTGGAAAAAATATAATAAGCAGTAATTGTTGAATGAAACACTAGTATATATTGAATCATTTGGCGGGTACAAGATAAGCCGCCATAGCTCAATTGGGAGAGCAGCTGACCGGCAATCAGAAGGGCACGGGTTCAAGTCCCATTGGCGTCATGTATCTTTTCTCGGAAGATTTTTCAATGTGGATGAGTGTTTCAGGCTGATAATTATTGCTTATAATAATCAAAACATATATGTTTTTTTCCATTAGCTCCACACAGGAGAAAAAAAATCCATCAGTGTCTATGTCATTCGTGCTAGTCTTTGGAGATGCTGTGTGGAGGGTCTTTTTAGGTAAAAGGAGAGGAAGTTCTGGGAAGGAAAAAGGTATGAGGGGTGGACAAGAATCTGGGGGAGTGTCCAAAAGTTACGGATGTATGTATCCATCCCTCCCACTCCGGTGAAGCCGATGGCTCAAGAGAATTCGGCTGGAGAGGTCTAGGTTAGGTCTCCTTCAACCAGTCTCTCCCGATCCGGTGCTCCACGAACAAACGCATTCGCTGCCAAGACCTAGACAAACCTCACCCCATGAACCCGGCCACCCCTGTTAAATCAACAAAAGTTAGCGAACCACTTGGGGTGACCTATGGCAGGGGTATTGGTTATCCAATAAATGGTTCCCTGGGCGGTGGTACACATACCCGCCTCCCAAATTTATAAAACAGTCAGTGAAAATTTTTTTAAAAATGGGTCCAGTTTTCAAAGAGAAAACAGGGGAATACAAAACCTCGATTTTGACATTTTTATTTAGGTATTATTAGCTTGAGGTGTGGTTGTTCCTTTCGCTCAGTATTCGGAAGGGGATAACAGCGACAGTGACAGCAACAGTTTTATAAAATATTTAATATTCAAATTTGTCAGTGCCCGTGTTTCCTCTTAAAGACATAGTGTCACTTATCATACTGTTTTATTGTTGTGGACATTGCGTTTTCACACATCAAACTTGCATACAAAACGTATGTACCTTGTCTACAAGGGGAGAAAACCTTTGTGGCCAAGCAGATAAGATACTCAGCTACGAATCCGGAGATCCCGGGTTTGAATCCCAGCACGCACAAACAAATTTATTTAAATTTATATGTTTCACATATAAATTTATTTAAAATTTATATGTTTCACAGCTCATATAATAGTTTTTGTTGTTGTTGTAAATACGGCACAAGAGGAGAAGATGGGTGGAGAGAAAGGCGGGGAAGTAACTAACTATTCAGATCTGGTCACCAAACACGGCTAAAGTCATTTCAAGCAATATTTTAATTCTGAATGGTGGTCTTCCCCAGGGCGATTCCGAAAATATCTTCCTCTCTGGAAAGTGCTGCAAATATACCATTTATTATTTGAAATGAATCAAGTTAATGAGATTTGAACCCATGACTTCCAAATTTTCTGACCACAGAAGCCATTTTAAGCCATGTTTAGTGACTAGATCTGAATAGCCAGGTACATCCCCAACCTTCTTCTCCCGAATCCCATCGGAAAACACAGTGACACAATATAATTTGATATTAATTTTTTTTTTACATTAGTTCCACACAATAATTTTAAGTATGTGGTCTTCCAGATGAACAATACTAATGAAAAAAATGTATCATTTCAGAAACGGAACCAATTGGCGGCGCGGCGAGATTTTCAACAGCCGTCAAAAGTTTTGCTCACTTAAATCCTCTCGTCCTGTTCAGTGGGGATATTTTCTCTCCCAGCATGTGTAAGTACCATTAAATTGTTTTAAATATGTTTAACCCTTTTACCTCCTGTACTCAGTAATGGTAAGATGACAACCATATGTGACATTTGATTCAAAGTGTTACAAATCTAAAAATAAGTCATCCCAGACCGGAACTTTTATATTACATGATGACAAAATCATATTATTTTTACTGTAAAATTATTGACGAATAAGTATGTAATTAAAATTAAATGTTTACCTCAACCTGTCCAAATCGTATATTTTTTTATTTTTTTAAATTTAAGTTTTTATTCCAGCAGGGCTGGGAGGGTAGTGCAATCCCAGCCGTATTACATAAACTGTATATAGTACAATAATATTTTACAGAGTAAATAAAAATCTAAAAGAAATAAAATATGATAACGTATTAGGTAGGTAAAAAAATAATTGAAAATATAATTCGAACATAAATAACAAAAAATTAACCATAAAATTAAAAATAAAATAAAATTAAGCAGATATTTTTTTTTTCCATCGTCCATCAGGGAGGTCGCTTCATCATCTCTCTCATTTAGTGGGGAACTGAGCCACTCGGATGCAGCCACGATAATGATGTTGGTTGATTTCCGTGTCCTGCTCCAGAAGCTGGCTAGTCGGTGGCTTCCTCCCTTCGGGGAACATCGTGGAGGTGCTGCAGAACCTCGGTGGTTGCATAAGTTGCCTGTATGCATTGTTGTAGCACACCCTCAGTTTGTCCCATTGCGCTGCTGGGTATTGCGTCCACAGTTCAGATGTGTACAGGGCAGTGCAGTATGTCTTGAAGAGTCATTTTCTGACGTCGTCGCTACAGTGGTAGAACCGCCTTGAGAGCATTCCGGCCCGTATGTTAATTGCTCTTCTTTGTCGTTCCATGTCTTCTATATCCTTCATGTCTTCGGTTAGGATATGTCCCAGATACTTAACCTGTGAGGCCACAAGCAGCTCTTTTCCTTCTAGATATATTGGAGGAATATTTAAAGGCTCCTTCTTGAGTTTACGTATTTACTAATATTTGATTTTGGTCCTTCTTGTTTTATGTACCTACTTGTAATTTAATTTATTATTACGTATTACAACTTATAGTCATACTTTGAATGTTGAGATGAATGGTGTGCTCACCTGTAATTGGAATCATCACTATAACCATATTGAAAATAGAAATTAATGTAATAATTGATGGGTTGAAAACCATACTGGTATAAGCAACAAATCAGAAGAAAAGAGAAAAAGACAATTTTGTGTTTTATTTTGTATGACACAACATACAGTGTCAGTTAACCCAACCAATAATAGATGGCGTTGCGATTTTATCTCGTTCATACCCTTTTGGCACAACGAAAAATACCATCTTTACTATAACATCTCGCACTTAACTCATTTTTCTAATTTTTGTCACTCCGGTATGGTTTTCAACCCGTCAATTATAATGTGATTTATTCTGTTGGCGAGCCAGTAATATAATAATAAAAAAATAACTGCCAATACTATAATCATTCTACAATTTGAAAGAAACGTACTGTTTTTGCGAAATGTCTATAGGAATACGATTAAAGACATTCTGTATTATAATTTTTTATTTTTAACTTTATGAGTAAAACCACAAATTGTAATATTTAAATAAATGAAGACAATATATACGAAACTCAATCGAAAATCTGGAAACAGAAAAATCAGAAAAACATATTGACACCTCTACACACCTCTATACACCTCTATACTCTCTCGAGTCCCAGAGGTGTCAATATGTTTTTCTGATTTTTCTGTTTCATTTATTTAAACATTCTGTATTTTTCGTTTTCATACAAGACATGTGAGAAGGAAGATTTCTATGAACGGCTCTTAGGAAGATCGTCGACGTGCATACTGGGATTAGTATAGGGTAATTCTTTATTAGTGGGGGAGGGAGGTTGTAGGTATTACTGTACCATGTAAATAATTAACATCTGTTATTTCCAATCTTTCATAATACATTATACATAATAATTACATAATAAATCAGTACATGTATTTTGCTTCCAGTGAGCACATATACCAAAGGAGAACAGATGGTTCCCGTTTTGAACGAAGTTGGAACACATTGCGCCGTATTTGGAAATCATGATTTTGGTAAGCAATTTTTTTATTATGATATCAAATTTTATTTTTAAACCTGCATGATTTTGTGGTATGCTTAACAAAAAAGAGTGACAAGTCTATTTCACATTATTATTATTATAGAAAGCAATCACTTTGTGGTTTGACATATTTAATAAAATAAAATACTTTTTTGTTTAAAACCACGAGATTTATTATTTTTTATATATATTTTTAAATTTTATTTTATTTGTGTACAAAAAATTTACAACATTACAGATATTTTATCTAATTAATTGTAAAAGTACTATTTTCACAGTGAGAATGTAGCGCCAAAAACTGTACAAACTCATTGAATTTTTCGAAGAATATGTGGAAATGTTTATCTAATATATTTAAATAGCGTATCGCTCTTCCCACGGGCGAATTCGGGTACAGATTTGTACGACTTGGTCGGCAATATAATATGTTGTGGCGAAGTGCCCGAGAGTGAGACTCTGGTACAAATAAATTGATTTGCGCCAGAATCTCACCGTTAGAGACGAGGCCATTGATTAATTGAAAGAATTATGAACCGACCGATTTCGCTTTATTCAAGCATGTTCAGGGTTCAAATTAATACTGTAAAATACAATAAAGTACAAATTATTACAGTATTAATTTGTACCCTGAAGATGCTTGAATAAAGCGAAACCGGTCGGTTCATCTCTATAAATAAAAATGAATCCCCGGAATGTATGTACGCGCATAACTTCCGAACGACTGCACCAAATTAGATAATTCTTTTATTGTTGTGTTCGTTATTGTCAGGACAAGGTTTGTATGAAACTATTGGTGAGCTCTGGCATTATGAAATTTGTGTAAAAAAATTGCAATAGGTGGCACGCGAGCTGTTTTAAAACTGCATGTATGGAGCTCGGGAGGGGGTTCTCAGGTGAAAGGGGGAGTGGAGTGGGGAGAGGGAAGGTTGAGGAGTGGGAACGCAAGAGAGGAAGGGGACGCGGGAGAGGAAGGGGAGGCGGAAGGGGAACGAGACAAATGGGAAAGGACACGCAGGGAGAAAAAAAATCTTTATTAAATGGCGTAGCAACGCATGCCGGGAACCAGCTAGTAAATTAATAAATCTCGTGGTTTTAAACAAAAAAGTATTTTATTTTATTAAGTCTATTTCACTTTTATCATTCTGTGATATTAAAATAAATCAATATGTTATGTTATAAAGACATGTATCGTGTCTTCCTCGGGCGCCCCGACTTCTACTATTCACTTTTGCGTTATATATTTTCCTTATACCCCTTTCTTCATCCATCCGCTCTACTTGTTCAGCTTTTTCACTGGTCAATGGCTTAGTTGGAATGGCGTTTGAGTCCCAGGCGTCGTGAGTTCAGTTCCTCGGCTGGCTAAGTCCTCCATCACAACAAAAGCAACATTTTCCACTTGATGTAGTGATAGTAGGACATTTTCAAATATTTTCAGGTTATTCGTAACCCTACAATGTTTGTCTTAAAAAAAAAAACTTCTTATTTTCAGACAGAGAAAAACAGACCAGTCGAATGCCGATAGGTCTTTTCTTAGTTATGCCAAGTGGTTGCTACGTTTTATGACTTAGCAGAAGTACCCGGGTTCTTGGGGTGAGGATTGGAAAGGTCTTGGCGGCAGATTTTTTTTTTTTTTTTTACATGAGCTCCACACAGGAGACAGGAGGCCCTGAGGAAAATAATTTCCCTCAGGGCCTATGTCATCTTTGGGGATGCTGTGTGGAGGGTTTTTTTTAGGAAAGGAAGGAGAGGAGAGTTCTGGGAAGGAAAAGGGTTTAAGGGGTGGGTAGGAATCTGGGGTTCAGTATGTCCTGGTCATTCGCCTCCAAGACCTAGACAATCCTCACCCCATGAACCCGGGCACCCCTGCTAAATCACCAAACGTAGCGAACCACTTGGGGTGACCTATGGCAGAGGTGTTGGTTATCCAATAAAGGTTCCCGGGGTGGCGGTACCCATTCCCGCCTCCCAAATTGATACATCAGTCCACTTACTGTGTGGCGGGCCAGATTTGAAGAGACTGTTTGAGGGAGACCTTTTTACCTCTCCAGCAGGACTCTCTTGACCCATCCATCCATCCCTTGCATCCATCCCTCCCACTGTGGATGCATATTGTCATTCCACAAATAGGGAGGCGGGTATGGGTACTGCCGTCCCGAGAACCTTTATTGGATAACCAACACCTCTGCATAGGTCACCCCAAGTGGTTCGCTACGTTTGATGATTTAACAGGGGTGCCCGGGTTCATGTGGTGAGGTTTGTCTAGGTCTTGGAGGCGGATGACCAGGACACACTGAACCCCAGATTCCTACCCACCCTTTAAACCCTTTTTCTTCCCAGAACTCTCCTATACTTCCTTTCCTTAAAAAAACCTCCACACAGCATCTCCAAATATGACACAGGCCCTGAGCGATTTTTTTCCTCAGGGCCACCTGTGTGGAGATAATGAAAAAAAATGTTGTCTGATATCTGTGTTTTCTCATGAATAATTAAAAAAAAAATTGCAGATTGTTTAGATTGAGTTTTTCTGTTGATTACAGACCATGGTTTGGAGATCCTGTCCAAGTGGGTGTCGCAGAGCAACTTCCCGTGGCTGATGTCCAACGTGATTGACAACGAGACGGGCCGCCCGCTCGGCGACGGGAAGATCACGCACGTGGTGGACTGGGGCGGCAGGAGGATCGGGCTGCTGGGATTGGTGGAACAGGTCAGATAGTGTCTCTATGGTTGATAAAAAAATATGCTTTTCCCTCAGTAAATTCAGTGAAATGTAAAACAGAGTAAAATTCGTAGAATAAATTAAGAAAAATGTAAGTGTCCCAAAGTAAAATCCCTTGATTGTTTAAAAATGTGAGTGTCCCAGAATAAACTAAGAGAAAGTAAGTGTCCAAGAGTAAATTCCCTTGATTTTTTAGAAATTTGAGTGTCCCAGAATAAAATAACCCATTGGCCACAAACCCCGGCAGCCTGCCGGGTGTGCAACTCAGGTACTTAACCACAAACCCCGGCACGCTGACGGGCTAGAGTAGGTCCGCCAAAATACGGAAAACAAGCACGACAGTGACATTTTTTAATAAAATTTTAAATGCTGAATGCTCTGTAGTTAATTATTCATTTATTTCATAGAATTGGCAATAATATGTTTCTTATGTTTTTTCCCTGATATTTGTGTTCCAAGTTTTGTATGGAGCCAACCGCCTTTTAATTTTTTCAAAATTGCGAGTGGTTCTGTGTTTTTAGTAGTGACACTGAACGTCCCTGGTTGCTTTGAGGACTATCAAACCAACTTATTTTATTAGTTATTAGTATATATGTATGTAAAAAACAAAAATTGTTATTGTTCGATTTATGAATATTATAATTTTTCGGAACTTTTTGAATAAAAATGTGGAAAAAAGAGAAGGTCATATTTGTATCCTTATTTACACATATTTTAATATTTAAAAAAACTTTATTTTTATGTTTTTCTGTACCTTAATCCAATATGTAAACAAATTTAAAGAAATTAATTTATTTGAATATACAGTTCAAAAGTTACAATAGATTTAGTACACCAATGCAGGTTTTCAATTTTTGGTACAAAATTAATTCAGTGGTGAAGGCCATTTTTTTAGCTCATTAATTCTGTGGCCAATGGGTTAAGAGAAATGTAAGTGTCTCAGGAATTCCCATGTTTAGAAATAGTTGTCAAAGCCCATGCCCATTATGGGTGCGTTATTTTCTTTCTCCAGGTGTATGGCGCTCAAGCCATATTTCCTTTCCAGCTGTTTGGCGCTTAAACCATATTTCCCTTCCAGCTGTATGGTGCTTAAGCCATATTTCTTTCCAACTGTATGGCGCTTAAGCCATATTTCCCTTCCAGCTGTATGGTGCTTAAGTCATATTTCTTTCCAGCTGTATGGCGCTCAAGCCATATTTCCTTTCCAGCTGTTTGGCGCCTAAGCCATATTTCCCTTCCAGCTGTATGGTGCTTAAGCGATATTTCTTTCCAACTGTATGGCGCTTAAGCCATATTTCCCTTCCAGCTGTATGGTGCTTAAATCATATTTCTTTCCAGCTGTATGGCGCTTAAGCCATATTCCCCTTCCAGCTGTATGGCGCTCAAGCCATATTTCCCTTCCAGCTATATGGTGCTTAAGTCATATTTCTTTCCAGCTGTATGGCGCTTAAGCCATATTTCCCTTCCAGCTGTATGGCGCTTTAGCCATTTTTCCTTTCCAGCATCGATGTATAAAGCATATTTTTATTTAGTGTTTATTAGATATTTCACAAAAACGGCGCTCTATAAATTATCCAATTATTATTATTAAAATAATTTGCAGGAATGGCTGGAGACCTTGGCCACTATAAACCCCGAAGAAGTGACATTCCTAGACTATGTGCAAGCCGGTACCAAACTTGGAGCACAACTCAAAGCTGAGGTAAGACTATATTGCACTTTCTGCAATAATGTACTAGGGTCAGTCAAAAACTAATGCCTCCTATTTTTTTCTAATTAAATAATGTTTGTTAAATGAAAAAATTGAATTTGGCGCTATTCCTCAAACCTTCAACTATAATCTACTGCAATAGTAACTTTCTGCCTCAACAGGTGGCAGCACTGCAGTCCCTTTCAAAATGGCCGATATCAATGTTTGTATCAGTCAACTTCCGTGATTGAATTCTTGAATGCAGAAGGTGAAACGCCTATTCGCATTTCAGTAAGTGTACGGTGATGCAACTGCATAAAAATTTTGACCGAAGACGAAACGTGAGTTTCATGGAACCTGAATCAAAGAGGCAGTCAATGGAATGGAATCACACAAACTCACCGAGAATGAAAAAAATCAAAACTGTGTGATCGGCAGGGAAAGTTAGGGCGACAGTGTTCGGAGATGCAGAAGGTTTGATTAAGGTTGCTTTTTTGGAACAGGGATGCACAAGAAATTCTGTCCAATACGTCACAACCCTTAAAAAGCTTAAAGCTATGGTGGATGGCCTTAGAAAGCAGAACCGTGCTTTTTACTTCTCTGGGATAATGTCATTGTTAAAAGATGGACCAAAACTTTGGAAATGGACGGAGACTGTGTTGAAAAGTGACAAATTAATCATCAATATTGTTTTTTATTTCTTGACAATGAAATGAGAAGAAAGTAGGAGGCCTTACTTTTTGACTGACCCCTTGTATGTATCCATTTTTTAATGTGTTTTTTTACTTAGCTATAAAATTTTGTTATTTTGTATCTAGTGCATTTACTATTTTATTATGCTGTCATGAAGTGTAACTAAATGGGACATTTGGACTTGCACTATATAATCGCATAGAAATTTCGAGATTTTCATCTGCTATCTTCGTTTGAATTTTTGATTTGGTGTGTTTCATCCTCGAAAAAAACTGTTCACACAGATATGTGCTGCCAAAGTGACAAATGAATTTTCTTGCAAATGCTTGTAAATTTGTTTATTTTTCTTCCAAAATATCTTAATATATAAAACAAAGTCGGGTTAGTTACACTATTTATAACTCGAGAATGGCTGTACCGATTTTGATGATCTTTGATTTGTTGGATTTGTCTCCGCTCCGGATAACAGAATAACTATAAAACATCGCAAAAATTCACGAAAAAGAAAGTTATGAAGAAAATTCATTTCCCCATACATTTTATATGGAACGAATTCTCATATTTTGAAAGAGCTGCAGGAATTTAAGAGCTTGAGCACACAGAGAGCGGTCAGAGTTCTGCGTTCTAGTGACCGTTGACCGCTTAAGAGTTCCGAAGCACACAAGCGGCGTTCAAATTCTCGCGTTCTAGTTTCGTTTGGGTCTTTGCACATGCAACATGTCACTAGAAAGTTCATCATCCGATGAAAAATTATTGTTCCAGTGGAGCTTAGCAGCTTCTAAAAAGAAAAGGAAGTATTGGGTGCACCCAATCAACACAGCGCGAAAAGAACAAGGCAAATTTAGTAGTACTTTTCAGGATTTACTTAAAGATGAACAACGATTCTATATTTATTTTCGGATGTCGATTAATAGTTGTTTATCGAATTTATTTGTTAATCGAATTATGTAACGAATACGATATGTTTTCGTAATATTCTGTAAGGTTTCCAGTCAACTGCCGGGTTTGCAACCTCAGAAATCGTGGCGTTCTGGCGTTCTCTGCCTCGGCGGGAAAAGAACTCTTAGAACGCGACGTTCCGTTTTGACCGCCGCGGTCTGACTGCCCGCTGTGTGCGTTGTTGTTATAGTATCAGTACATTCTAATGAACGCCGAACGCGGAACTCGGAACTCGGAACTCCTGACCGCTCTCTGTGTGCTCCCGCTCTTATAATAAGTACCTATAAATATTGAGTAGTGAATGAGTTCCAATAATTCAAAAATGTCAATGTGCTGATTGTTTTTGTTTTGTTCTTAAACATATAATGCTGCCTCTCTTTCTTACACACTAAATGTCAACAGTCGTAAATGGGACAAATTGTGAACGTATGTCTGCACACCTCCAAAGGAAAAATACAATAATTATAATAAATCTCTGAAATGAAACGTATTTTTTACATAAGCTCCACACAGGAGGCCCTGAGGAAAATAATTTCTCTCTATGTCATCTTAGGGGATGCTGTGTGGAGGATCTTTTTAAGGAATGGGGAGGATAGAAAGTTCTGGGAAGGAAAAAGGTATGAGGGGTGGGTAGGAATCTGGGGGTCAGTGTGTCCGGGAGTGACGGACGTATGAATCCATCCCTCCAACTGTGGTGCAAGGCAATGGGTCGAGAGAGTCCGGCTGGAAAAGTCAAAAGGCCTCCCTCAACCAGTCTCTCTCGATCCGGCCCGCCATGCAGCAGGTGGGCAGGCGCATCAACTGCCAAGACACGGACATAAGTCACCTCATGAACCCGGGCACCCCTGCTAAATCACCAAACGTAGCAAACCACTTGGGGTGATCTATGGCAGAGGTGTTGGTTATTCGAAAAGTTAATTAATTGTAAAAGTAAGAAAATCACAAAAATGTAAATCCGTACACAACGCCATCTCTGATACTGACAAAAACAAAACACGGACAGTTGCGCATTGATAATTGCTTCATTGCGTAATTTTTAACTTAATAATAAAACTGAATTTAATTCAACAGCTATTGATTCTGAGGCGGTACGAAGTTCGTCGGGTCAGCTAGTAATTCATAAAAATCCATCTTGGCAATGTTGTTAAATAGTGATGTTTAGCACTAAATCTCCCCGAAGCTCAATAAGTTCCATCTGCTAATTTGCTGGCACATTATTTACATCAGCATCCATCGGACGAGCCGAATCACTGGGAAGGAAATCATGCACCGACGCCGCTCATAACCTAAGCAGTGGTGATCATGAACTAGACAGTGGGCCATTGCAAGCACCCGTGTCATCTCCATTATTTAATCTCTCCCTGGAATTATTCATTTCTTTCTCTATTATTTCGCCCAGACGAAATAGGCTGGCGGTTGCCCATGTGTGCGTTAAAGGAATGTGTTTTCTAAATATCGAATTTTCTAAAAATTAAGGATGTTTTGAGTCAAAATATTTCGGTGAGTTTTTTGTTAACATTTGAAATTAAAATTTATTCAAATATTAATGTTTATTCAAATACATGTGAAAGATAATTTTATCTACTTTCTAAAATGGTGGGTTTTTACGACAACTTGAAAAATGAGAAATTAAACATTTAAAATGCTTTGGAAGCAATTCGAAAATCCATGTGAAATTCCTTCACTGTCGTGACTAAAATTTAAAAGATTATATTATGTAGGGTTAAAGAAATAAATATGAGGAAAAATCGATATTTTTTTTAAATTAATTTCATTGGAGTATCTGTGGCCTAGGAGCTGAAAGGTTGTGCATAAGTTTGAGACATTAGTTTTCTTTCAAGATAATGACTTCTATTGAATATATTATAATAAAACGAGTATAAAACTTTATTCCACTTAATTTTATTCGACCGTAACCGGTTTCAGCTCGTCAAAGCCATCTTCAGACTGGTACAAATATTTCCTAGTCTACGGTTTATATACACAACATATTGGGGAGGGGGAGAGGGGCGGTCTACAAGGATTTTAATCAATTACAATAATTATATTTGTTGCTAAGTCATTTTAGACTATCGAATTTCTAAATATTTTGGTAATTCCAGTAAGCTAATTACATTGGGTTTGCAGCTCACTTCAATGATGATTAGGGAAAAACCTTACAACTAATGTGAGTTACTAATGACCTAATTTTATTGTCAAATCGTTATTATATTTATGAAGTAGGTATGGTATTTTTAATTGCTTTTTGAAGGGATACATGTTTACATTGGAGTTGGAATGGTCTAAACTAATTACATATTTTAATATCGAAATTATTATGAAAATTACACTGGATACAAAGGCGAGGACTTAGCACATGAATCTAATTGCTTTATCTTTACAAAGTTACTTTATGAAGGGGTACATGTTTACATTGGATTAGGAATGGTCTAAACTAAATACCTATTTTAATTTCGAAATTATTATGAAAATTACAATGGATACAAAAGCGGAGACTTAGCAAATGATTCTAATTGCTTATTCATTACAAAGTTAGATTCTATTTTTTAGTTAAGCGGGTAATTTCTAAAGATTCTAGTCTATCCAGTTTATGACCTTTATTGCAAATATGGAGAACTTTAACATCTCTGTCTTTATCAAACGAGTGTTTATTTTCTAATAAGTGTGATGCTACATTTGACAATTCTCCTTTGTCATTCACCCAGTTTGTAAAGTGTTCTTTAATTCGGGTTTTGACTGACCTCCCAGTTTGACCTACGTAATATGATGGGCAGTTGGCGCAATTCACTTGGTAAACCCCTGAGTTTTCAAGTTTTTCTCTTTTATCTTTATTATTAATTAAATTCTCCCTAGAGAATTCACATTATAAAAAGCTGTTTTACATTTATCATTATTAGTTAATCTGGATATTTTAGTTGATATTTCTCCAATATAAGGGATTTTAACCCATTGTTTAGTCAAATCTTTTTCATTTTTATTATCGAGGCCTTGTGAAATGATTGTTAATGTAAGTTTTTTATTCTTTTTCTTTAATATACTATCAATAGTTTCGCTTTTGTATCCATTGTTCTGTGCTATGGTTTTTATAATATTTAATTCATTATTATAATTTATATAATTCAAAGGCACATGTAAAAGTCTGTGAATGAGTGAATAGAATACTGATAATTTATGTGAAATGTGATGTCTAGATGTATTGTGTATGATGTTATCACTATATGTAGGTTTTCTATAAATCGAAAATTCTAATTTTTTGTTGATGATTTCTATACCTATGTCGAGAAAGTTAATCTTATTTCCCCCCATTTCCATTGTAAATTGGATCGATTTATTAATTTTATTAATTTCTTTTAGGAAAATATCTAATTGCCTGTGTGTTCCTGTCCAGATAATCAGAATGTCATCTACGTAT
Organism: Limnephilus marmoratus; assembly: GCA_917880885.1. Classification (NCBI taxonomy): domain Eukaryota; kingdom Metazoa; phylum Arthropoda; class Insecta; order Trichoptera; family Limnephilidae; genus Limnephilus; species Limnephilus marmoratus. The sequence goes on along the minus strand of OU862928.1, from coordinate 20,251,233 downwards.
CTCCGATAGAAGGCAATTTTTTTAAACGATTTTAATTTTTCGATGGATTCTTCGATATAATCTATAAAGAATTTAGCTAGCACCGGTGAGATCGGGCTCCCCATGGCCAAGCCACTAGATTGAATATAATAGTTATTATTGAATCTAAAGTAATTTTGTTCTATACATGTATTTAGTAGTCTGGTTATTTCTTTACGTTTGATCAAGTTAATGTTTATTTTTTCCATGTAATTATTAATAATTATTTTTAATTCTTTTATTGGTATATTTGAGAATACATACCAACAAAATATATCATTATTAGGTACTGAGATGTCTTTAATAAGGTCTATAAGTTGTAGGGAATTTATTATTCCGTATTTAGGTTTAAAACTTCTATTGATTTTCTTTTAAATTATTGTACTGTACTGTACTTTTAATCTATTGATTTTTTTTTAATAGAAAACTTCTATTGATTTTCTGTTCATTAATTTGATGAACATAATTTTTACATTATAATATGTTTTAGTGTTTGTTTGTATGTCACCATAAATATGTACGCGTTCATGTTGTAGGGCTGCGATTACGTCATAGCTCTGACGCACATGAGGACTCCAAATGACATGAAACTAGCGGAGCAGTGCGACGAGATTGACCTTATCCTGGGCGGGCACGACCATGTCTACGAAACCATCCTGGTAAGTCACAACAACACCTCGTCACTCGTTTATTGACTGTTGCAATCGCTGGGACAGATGGTCTCTGCCATCTATGGACATAAATGGAAGCTTTTCAAATGTGCATTCACAACAAATTGAAGACTGCCATCTGTGGACATAATAGTAAAATTTTCATAAATACAGGTGAAATCTCACAAATAACTGTAGAAATAAAGATGGTGCTGCAATCTATTTGTAATCAACATTGAACATGTACTTTTTTAGTTGTAATGTTTCCAATTTCATTGAATAAAGATATATTATTATTATAATCATTTGATGAATAACTTTAAGGACGGGTTGTTTTACAGAATTCAAACAATTTATCAAATTTTAAAACTAATTTCAAATTCAAAGTCAAATTCTGGAGTTATAAATTCTAAAGTTTTATAAGTTTATCCTCTTTAATTCGTTTAAAAACGACTGTCACTTAGTGTTGCCATACAGTGATGAAAAATTTCAGTTCCACCTTATTGAATTTCTACATTTTATTGCCTTTGTAAGAAGTATCAAAAGCCGTGATGTAAATGGATAATATTATTGTTTCCCAGCTTAATGGCAAGTACATCATAAAGAGTGGCAGTGACTTCCGCAACTTGTCCAAGATCACCCTGAACTTTGACAAGAACAACCGCGTGGATCTGGACATCGAGGAGATCCAGGTGTCTTCCGCTTACGCCGAAGATCCGGTGCTCAAGGAAAAGCTGGAACATTACTCTTGTTCGTATATGTATACTATTTATTAATGCTGTTCCTCTTATTATTAATTTATCATACTTATACTATTCACTTCATTCATATTCATCACTTATCATACTATTTCTTATTACCTGTCATCCTATTCCCCTCTTTTCATCGTATCCTGTTCGCATTTATTAATACTTTATCACAATATTCCTTTTATTTTTTTTTTTATTTATTTATTTTTTTTTTTATTTACAAAAAGATACATAAATTATAATATATTTTTTACAATAATTAATTACATAATACATGTATTTGATGTACCCCCATAAATAAGCAGGGCTTGTGTGTATGGGGGGTGTTATAATATTGGTTCAATTTATTATTTTTTATTCCGTTCAAATTTTCAGTGTAATTTTTTAGCAGAGTTTTAAATTTTTTTATGTTTCTGTTCATGTTTCTGATTTTTTCAGGTAGTGAATTAAAAAAATTAACTCCGAGATATTTATGATTTAACTGTCCTATTGTTTTTTTACATTTTGGAATAGGAAGTATTGATGTTTGTCTAAGATTTCTGTTATTTTTGAAGGGTGCAACTTTATTTTGAATATTATCTTTATAAATTTGTAATGTTGCGTGATAAAAGTATAACGCACTTAATTTTCTGACCTTAAATTGTTTGAATAACAGTTCGGATGAATATGAGTAGGGTTTTTTAAAAATTGTTTTTATTATTAGTTTTTGTGATATGTAAATTGTTTGTGTTTGATTTGTATATGTACCGCCCCATCCTATAATGCCGTATTGTATAAATGATTGACAGAAAGCGAAGTATGTGGTTCTAAGTAATTTTTCGTTTAAAATATCTCTTAAGCATCTAAATATATATGTTAGTTTCCTTATTCTGTTGTTCAGAATATTTATGTGTGGGGACCATTTTAAACGCTGGTCTATTATTATGCCCGGGTACTTAATTACATCACTTGTGTTCATATACAGTGAAACTCTCTTAACCCTCCGCCCATCGCGTCTTTTTTATAAAGCAAGGTGTCGTCGCGCGAGGTCGCTGAGGACCCCAAAAATAAATATGATTAAATTCTTGTTATTACATTTTATGTGTTATTTTAACTGATTGTCAGGTGATAATGACTGCATTGAAATAAAAAGAAATATTAAAAATTATATTTTTATTTTCAATGTAAAAGCTTAAAAATCAACAAGGAACATTTTTTTATAATTTTGAATCAAACTTTTTTAATAGAAAACTTAAAAAAAAAATCTAACCAATTTCTCTCAAACTTATAACTATTTGAGATTGATACAGACTTATTATTATTACAAAAATAAAAATCAACAAAATACAATAAAAAAACATATCAACTTGGTTTTTCATTGTATTTTGTTGATTTTTTTGAGCCTCTCGCCGAAACACAAGTCTGTATCTCACATCGCACATGCCCAGACTGAATGTTGGCGGCGCTAGCGTCAATTATAGTCCCTTATAGGAAGCTACCTAAATTAAGGAATCAGTGGGAACATTTAAAATGTAAGTAATTAGCATTCCTGTAAAACCTGGGCTTTTAAACACCCCACGCGACGGGTCGAGGGTAAGAAGGGATGGGAAAAACTTTAGTCAGAAAACCTTTAGTTTTTTTTTTAAGAAAGACAAATATTTCCAAGTTACGAATAAACTGACAATATTTGAAAATCTCCTACTACCACCACAGTAAGTGGAAAATGTTGCTTATATTGTGATTGGAGGATTTAGCCAGCCGCGATGCCAACTCAGCCACGAACCCAAACGCGGTGCCAACTCAGCCACTAACCGTTTGAAATATGTGTGTGGGATAAATTAGGCCATTCAATCTCGAAGGGATCGAAAAAAACTTCTTAACCTGTCAAAGGCCCGCAAATTCCAGGAAAAATACGGAAATTTCGTAACAAAACACGATTTTGAATTTTGAATTGAATGTTTTGTTGATTAATTTTGAGCTATCATATATTTCATTGACTGAAACACGTTCCTAGAACAATAAACTATGCACCAAAACAACATTACTTGCGTTAATTACGTAAATTAATAGGTTTTACGATGTTTTAGTCGAGGAACACGCGTCAATATTGACAGCTTCAATTTGCGCCAAAAATGACATTTCGATTCTACAGATAAAAATCATTTAAAAATCATTTAAAAATCATTTAAAAATAATACAAATAATGTTGCCAGGTGAATGAAACTAGTGGCTATATCATCAATGATGTTGGCGCAAGCGATTCTGACCTTGTTTTCATACAAATTCTGTACATAGAAGGGTCAAAATCACAGACAAACATTTTTATTTCGATATATTTTTTTCGCGCATGCGCAAAAGCTGCGCGCAAATGAGCGTTTCCGGCCGTTTACAGGTTAAGCGTGACAACTTCTTAAGAGGTTTTTGTGTGAAGATTTTTAGGAAATCCGGTGCAGCGCCAATCCTGAAAATCTTCATACAAAAAACTAATTTTCAAAAAAAATACAATTTCGGTTACAACATTTAAAAACAAAATATTAGCACTCTAGCACATCCAAAAGTCACGCGCCCCCACTGGTTTCACTGTGTACTGTTTGTTTGCGTCTGTGCATACGCAATATGAATAAATTTTTTTTTTTGTAATACAATCTCAGTTCTTTTAAGAAAGGCATTCAAATTCAATATTTGATTGAATCACTGAAACAATATTGTATTTACAGCCTTTGTGGAAGGGAAGATGGATGAGGTGCTGGGAACGTTCACCGTGCCACTGGAGGGCCGCTTCACGGCCATCCGCACCAGCGAGTCCAATCTGGGAAACTGGATCTGCGACGTGGTTCTGGCGGCCACTAGTGCCGACCTGGTCATCATCAACTCTGGTACCTTCAGGAGCGACCAGGTAACAAACAACGAACGACCCCACTGTACATACTATAATAACTAACAAATAAATCCATTAAGGTGGTAAACAGGAACATATTGAACTTTTTTTAATTTTTATGTTAACTCCACACAGGAGTCCCTGAGGAAAATAATTCCCCTCAGGGCTTGTGTCATCTTTGGGGATGCTGTGTGGACAGTAGTGGGTCTTTTTGTGGAATGGAAGAAGTGAATCTGAGTCTTGAAGAGACAGCTGTGTTGTTGAAATGACCCGTTCTCTTGTGATAAATGTCAACTGTGTACAAATGTTTGCCATGTTTCCCGACTATGCACCGGTGCCAAAAAAAATCAATGACACTAGTTCCTCGGAGCATTTTCCGTTGAAATACCGGTAGAACAAGGACAGCATTTCCATCCGACACCTGTGCTCTAAAGATTGCAATCTTTTTGTTAAGAAATTAAAGTTGATATTTAGTTGAGCAAGGGTTGAAATGTTTCTCCGCTTTTAACAAAGAGGTCAGGCATAGTTGTGGTTCGAGGATTTACACATAGATGTCAGGGTTGGCTATAGTCTTCCCTCCCAAATGGACCCTGTTGTAAATTTATAAATAGGATGAATTCATTATTTTCTACCTCTTTCTGCATTAGTTTGCCTTTAAAAGGAAACGTTAGATTATCAGTCCGTTGGGGGGATTTAATAATTTATTTGGATTGGAATTGTTGTACATTATTGCCAATAAATTAATTTTGTATCTACCTTGAATTTCTTGTTGAAGTTTTTGAAGACCTAAAAACTTACATTATTTGATTAATCGAATCAAAACCCTAACATTTGATCCTTCGTGCCGCATTAACGATTGAATCGCGAGTGATAAAAGAACCAGCATCTTCAACATTCATCAAGAGAGATCTTCAGAGAAAAGGGCAAGTGACCAATTCCCATTCCTATATACCTTATTTTCCCAGGCAGGAGAGCATGATTGATGGAGTACATAACCGTATTTCTTTGTTTGTTTTAAATTTATTTAAAAAAAACGGGCTGATTATTGCTGTGGTGTTAAATTGATTTCATACCCAACAGCAACATTGTCGATAAAAATTGTTACATCAATGTAAAAAGAAGTTTTAGAATACTGAGAAAGCATTTTAAATTTCATAAATGATTAATTACGAATGATTATTTGAAAATCCGTAAGTTAAAATTCGAATTTTACCGCGAGGCGGTTGTTTAAACGCAGCCGTAAGCCTAACGCATGCGCGGTAGGAACAAATAACAAATAATATTATTCTTAATTTTGACAGCTAACGGGCTGTGGCATTTTGCGAGATAAGATTCATTTCATGGTTAAAATTCATTGTTTTATCGGTTAATGAGTAAAATTCTGTGATCAAGGGCAGTGCACGTGTAGTGATTAGTTACAAGTGATTATAATTTAACGTTTGTGTTCTGTGAGTACCTTATTTTTGATATTTAAAAAATGGATCTCAAAACATTAGTGGCCCAGAGGGGAATCTGTAAAGCTAAATTAACTCGATTCAACGAATACATCCAAGGAAATAATTTGTCGCAATCTGAAATTGAAGTCAGGTTAAAGAAACTCGAACCAATTTTAGATTCTTTCGATATAATCCAAGATCAAATTGAAGCGCTTTCAGCGGACGAATTGGCTAAACCATTGGAAAGGCAAGCATTTGAAAATTCCTACTATAGTCTTGTTGCCAAGGCTAAAGATAAATTGTTAATTAAGGTTCCGAATGCAATTTCACACAATATTAGATTGCCTATTTTAGAGTTGCCTAAATTCGACGGCTCCTATGAAAAGTGGTTAAATTTTAGAGATACTTTTGTAGCTCTGGTTGAAAATAACCCATCCTTAGAAATTATTCAAAAGTTGTATTATCTGCGATCATGCCTGGAAGGTGACGCGGCTAAATTATTGATATCATTGCCAAATCACCAAGACAATTATTACACGGCCTGGGAAATGTTGACCAGCCGATACCAAAATACAAAATTTATTATACATAAGCACGTGGAAGCATTATTCAAATTGCCTGAAATAAAATTTGAAAATTCCACAGCATTAAGGAATCTTATTGATGAATCCGAATTACATTTAAAATCGTTGAATAATTTAAATATACCCACCGAAAATTGGGATATTATTTTAATATATTTATTGTCACATAAACTAGATAGCGAAACTCGAAATCATTGGGAAACATTTGCAACCAAAGATAACCTACCTACATATAAGGAGTTTATAAAATATTTATCAGATCGCGTTCAGATTTTAGAATTTGCCGGGATTACTGAAGCAAAGGTTAATCAAAATAAAACATTCCCTGTCAAGTACAGAAAGGAAGCTATGATTTCATTAACGCCGCAAATGATAAAATGTATTGTTTGCAAAGGCGATCATAGGATTTATAATTGTAAAAAATTCTTAATATTAAATGCTAAGGATCGAATTATAAAGATACGTCATTTAGGTGCTTGCTTGAAATGTTTGTGCCTAGGTCATAAACTAAAGGAATGTAAAAGTAAATACAACTGTCGAATATGCGAAAATAATTCGCACAATACATTGTTACATTTAAAAAAGGAAATAGATAATTCATCTCATAATAAGTCTCCTCAGAATAATGATACACAATCAACATCAAATAATGAAGTTTTAGTTACCAATCATTCAACGAAGGTATCTAATAATTTTATTTTGTTATCTACGGCCGTTATTAAAGTGTTGAATAATAATGGAAACTTAATTAAGGCAAGAGTATTATTGGATAGCGGAGCGCAGTCTAATTTTATCTCAGAGAAATTCGAAGCTAGGTTGCAATTAAAACCCAAAAGTGCAAACATACCGATTACCGGAATACAAAACAGAATATTGAATATTAAGAAAAGTGTAAATTTAAGGATTTTTTCAAGCTATTCACCTTATGAAAGAGACATAGAATGTCTCGTTTTGAAGGAAATAACGAGTAATCTGCCGCAAATTTCTTTTCAGAAAAAGGATGCTAGCGTACCTGATGGTCTACAGTTAGCGGATCCTACCTTCTACGAAACAGGCTCCATAGATATGCTACTCGGAGCGGAAATCTTTTGGGAAATTTTGAAACAAGATCAACTACGAAATGGAGACTCAGGACCTGTACTGCAGAGAACGGAATTCGGGTGGCTGGTGTCAGGACCTATCGTCACAACAAAAACAAAAAGGCCAGTAAAATCTTGTCACCTATCATTAAATATATTACATAAACAAATGGAAAACTTCTGGAAATTAGAAGAATTCCCGCCGGTGAAGCACCGGAGCCATGAGGAGCGAGCGTGCGAGGAAATGTTCAAGGACACGCATAAAAGAAATGACGAAGGTCGTTTTATGGTAAGCTTACCGCAGCGCCCCTGTGTTAAACAGTTAGGCGAAACACTGCCTATGGCAGAAAAGAGACTTTGCAATTTGCAAAGAAAATTTTCTTCAAATCCTGACCTGATGAAAAAATATAAAGAATTTATGCAGGAATACATAGACTTGGGTCATATGACCCGGTGCGAGGCACCTTCTAATGAAAAAAAATATTATTATTTACCACATCATGCAGTAATAAAAGAATCGAGCACTACCACGAATACTCGAGTAGTATTTGACGGTTCTGCAAAATCATCCACTGGTATATCCTTAAACGATGCGCTCATGATAGGACCTGTTTTACAGAAAGATTTAGCTGCACAATTGATATGTTTCAGAAAGCACCAGTACGTGATAACAGCAGACATAGAGAAAATGTACAGACAGATATTGGTGCGACCCGAAGACAGGGATCTACAGCGTATAATATGGAAAAATTTCCCGGAGGAGGAAATTCAGCATTATCAGCTTAACACCGTTACCTACGGTCTGGGGCCGTCTTCATTTTTGGCAACTAGATGCCTTGAGCAGTTGGGAAATGAAAATATGTCATCAAATCACAAGGTCAGTCAGATTATAAAGAATAATTTTTACATGGATGATTTGCTTACTGGTGATGAAACAGAAGAAAGCTGTTTATTAATTAAAGAGCAATTAATATCTATCATGGCATCCGCTGGAATGAACTTGAGAAAATGGCGATCAAATTTGCCCTCATTATGTTCAAAGCAAGAAAGCATGTCGGATATGATTATTAGTACAGATTCAAATGACAGCAAAATATTAGGCTTGTCATGGAATAACCAACAGGATAATTTCTTATACACGGTGAAGTTAATAAAAAATCCAATTGTTAGCAAACGACAAATGCTATCAAGCATTGCGTCCATATTTGACCCTTTAGGATTAATAGGTCCTGTCACTGTTGTTGCTAAATTGTTGATGCAAAAATTGTGGCAGACGAAGGTTCAGTGGGATGAGCCTATTCCACATGACATGTTGAAGACATGGGAAGCTTATATGAGTGAACTGCCTCAATTAAATAATTTAAGAATAGGTAGAAAGATTCAATGTCAAGATCATGTAAATTTACAGCTACATGGATTTTGTGATGCCTCAGAGAAGGCATATTCGGCCTGTGTCTACCTGATATCTACTGATAAATTGGGTAAGAGATACTCCAATTTGATAATGTCCAAGTCACGGGTAGCACCTTTGAAAAGCGTGTCTCTACCCAAATTAGAATTATGTGGAGCTGTATTATTGACAAAGTTAGTGAATTATATTAAAGAAGCCATATGTACACCGGATATACATACAACATACTGGTGCGATTCTCAAATAGTACTGTGCTGGGTCAGGGAGCAGCCTGCAAGATGGAACACTTTCGTTGCGAATCGGGTGGCGGAAATCCAGGAAACCAGTCAGCCGGAGCAATGGAAACATGTAAGGTCGGAAGACAATGCAGCAGATGTGCTCTCCAGAGGAACCGGTGTTTCACAATTGTTAATTTCCAGCATTTGGTGGCATGGTCCAGCTTGGCTGATACTGGATTCAGCGTGCTGGCCGAATGCCGACACATTTTGTATTGATCCACCAGAGATCAAGACAAGCTCGGTTCTGTTGTCTGCAGTGAAACAGGACTGGGACATTTTTAATAGATATTCTAGTTTTTCCAAATTACAAAGAGTAACGGCATACATTATTAGATTTCAGTTTAATTGTAAAAACCCTTTGCAGCGCCGCTATGGTAAATTAACAGTTAGTGAGTTGGAAAATTCAGTAAATAAATTAATATCTCGGGCGCAATCATACTGTTTCAGCGTCGAAATTCGAGCTTTAAATAATGGCAGTAATATACCTAGAAATAGTTTTTTAAAATCATTAGATCCTTTTATTGAAAGGGATCTAATTCGAGTGGGGGGAAGACTCTCCAAAGGTAAAATGGTAGATGAAAACCAGCAGCACCCAATTATATTACCTTCACATCATAAAATAACAGAGCTAATTGTAAGACACTATCATTACTTGAACTTACACTCGGGAACGCAGTCATTATTGGCGTTGATTAGAATGAAATTTTGGCCGATTAAGGGAAAGAATGTAGTAAAAAGGATAATTAAAAAATGTATAATTTGTTATAGATGCAATCCCAAACCAGAACAGCAGTTGATGGCCGACCTACCAGCTGAAAGAATAACTGAATGCCGGGCATTTCAAAATACGGCAGTCGATTATTCCGGTCCAATACTGATAAAATCGGGTATTCACAGAAAAACCCATAGCGTTAAATCATATATTTGCTTATTTGTATGCATGGCATCTAAGGCAGTGCACTTAGAAGTTGTGCTGTCTTTGAGCGCAGAAAGTTTTTTAAACGCTTTGAAACGATTTATCTCGCGTCGTGGTAGACCAAGTAAAATGTTCTCAGACAATGCAACCAATTTTAAAGCGGCTAATAATGAATTAAAGGAAATTTATAATTTTTTAAATATGTCCAATGATAAAATTGATAAATATTTATCCACATTAGGTATTCAGTGGAGATTTATACCGCCTCGTGCCCCGAACTTTGGGGGGCTATGGGAAGCCGGGATAAAATCAGTTAAACATCACTTAAAAAGAATAACAAGTATCGCTTCATTAACGTACGAAGAAATTAGTACGGTGTTATGTCAAATTGAATCTTGCTTAAACTCCAGGCCACTGACTCCCTTATCAAATGACCCTTATGACCTTAATCCCTTGACCCCTGGTCACTTTCTCATAGGAACTAGTATGGCAGCGATTCCAGAGCAAAATTTGGAACATATCACGTTCAATCGATTAAATAATTACCAAAAACTAATACAAATTGTTCAAATGTTTTGGTCGAGGTGGCGGAAGGAGTACCTGGCAGAGCTACAAACCAGGAACAAATGGACTAACAGGAGTCAAGGACAGTTACAGCCTGGCGACATGGTAATACTGAAGGAGGACAACGTCCCTTCTTGCTACTGGAGGCTGGGACGGGTGAGCGCCGTACATCCTGGCGCTGATGGACGAGTTCGCGTGGCGACCATCATCACTTCGAAGGGCATAATCCAGAGGGCCATTTCAAAATTATGTCTGCTACCAATAGAAGACAACGGACCCGACGCAAATGATGTTCATACAAAAACTGATGAAGAAAATAATTGAAGGTTCCACAAGAAAAAACTCGACGCAGAAATCTAATAAACTTCCCGCAAGTAAAACCAAGTGGCAGTGAAAATTTATTTTCTAAAAAAGTTATTTTAAAAAAAAAAAAAACAATGTTTCAAGATATAAATCAAGATTTAAATAATTAATTTAAAGCAAAACTACAAATTTAATTTAAATCAAAAACAGCAAGAGGCTTAAAATTCAAATTTAAATATCAATTTTTCTACACACTTCAAGATTCAAGATGGAACCATATCCGAACATTCAAACCTAGAAGGAAGACCAAGGAGCTTCGCACGTCAAGATCTCAAGATTGCTATTTATTTATTTTTTATTGTTAAAATTATAAATTTTTGTTTTTAAATGAAGTTATAATGTTTATTAATAATTAGATTATTATTAATAGTTCTTAGAAATAGGATAGTTTTTATTTGGAAATTTTTATGGTTTAGTTAAAGTTAAATTATTATTATTTTTTGTTTCTTCCAAATTGATTTTAGCATATGTTTATATTTAGGTGTTTGATTTTTTATCCTTATTTTGTTTTGATATTTTAGAAAAAGTGACCTCCGTTCCCTTTTTCGGGGGGAGTATATGTTAAGAAATTAAAGTTGATATTTAGTTGAGCAAGGGTTGAAATGTTTCTCCGCTTTTAACAAAGAGGTCAGGCATAGTTGTGGTTCGAGGATTTACACATAGATGTCAGGGTTGGCTATAGTCTTCCCTCCCAAATGGACCCTGTTGTAAATTTATAAATAGGATGAATTCATTATTTTCTACCTCTTTCTGCATTAGTTTGCCTTTAAAAGGAAACGTTAGATTATCAGTCCGTTGGGGGGATTTAATAATTTATTTGGATTGGAATTGTTGTACATTATTGCCAATAAATTAATTTTGTATCTACCTTGAATTTCTTGTTGAAGTTTTTGAAGACCTAAAAACTTACATTATTTGATTAATCGAATCAAAACCCTAACACTTTTTGTTGAGATTGGAGAATCTATCAAATGGGCCGCCCGTTTCTGCACAAAGTTGAGGGTTTTTTTCTGTTATTTTGGGACTCCAGACCAGAGGTAGCTGCCAAATTCAACCATGGGGCGTATTTGCGATTTGTACAGGGTTAGCAATTGTGTACTATTGAAGTATCTGCTGGCACTTTACAGAATGCTCAGCTTCTGAGAGGCTAACTTAAATCTGGCTTCAATGGAGCCCCCATACCTGAGCTGGTCACTTCAAGTGATTGCCTCCTTGAGACTTAAATTGACTATATAACAGTGAAACATCTATCGTTTTTGACGGGTCCATAATTGGTTAATTTGTTTTGATTTATTCTATGGTAATTTGTTACCAAATAAGTGATTTATGGCATTACAGGTTCACGCGGCGGGAGACTTCACGATGCGCGACCTGTCCAGCATAATCCCCATGCAGGATCCCCTGGTGGTCATCTCCTGCAGCGGAGAGACGGTACTGGCCGCCCTGGAGAATGGAGTCAGCAACTATCCCAAGTTAGAAGGTCGCTTCCCTCAGGTTATAATGATATTATCTATATTATGTACATTTGTTGATTTGGCATAAAAATAAAATAGGATTTTCTTTGAATATTTGAGCGTACTTTAAATTCCGTCTACTTCCTTTTTTGTAAATGGCACTTATACCTTTTAAGTTTCTGGTATTCATTTAATGTCGACTAAAGAAGGAGATAGCACTACACGGAATAATACACATCATACCCCAAAAATAAATACCATAATACTTTTGGCCGTGAAAATTTTAAATCATACTTATTTGACCAATTTTTTTTTTCTTTACTTTCATGACTTTATATTACTTTTCAATAGTGTATTGATTTGTCACTATCCTGATATTAGTTGTTTGGGTACTGGTTAGTTAAGTGTTTATGTGTTTGTTCCCCAGGTGGCAGGCGTATCGTTTGCCTTCGACCCGTCGCAGCCGAGCGGGCGCCGCGTGCACTTGCAGACGGTGCGCGTGGGAGACGAGTACCTCCAGCCGCAGCAGATGTACCGCCTGGCCGTCAAGAAGTATCTCTTCCAGGGGAGGGACGGATACAACATGTTCACTAACTGCCAAGTGCTGGTAATAGACTTGTTATATTTATTTATTTGTAACATTAACCCATCATATTCTGTCAGTAAGTCAGAATATTTCCGCTTTACTATTAAACCCAAATAAATGGAATATTTGTGAACATATCCAAAAAGTAAAAACTGTTTTGGAAAGGTGATAAAATATGCTTTCAAGTTTTTATAATGAAGAATAAAATAAATAAAACATAAATAAAGGCTCACCTTACATGTTTTCTAACTAATATTACTGTTAACGAAAAAAAAAAAAACACACACATACATATTTTATTAGACAAATGCATTGTAGGTGTAAAAATCCCTATGCCTGGCCGCACACATTAGGTTTTTCCATCCGATTGTCTGATCAGGCGAAAATCAGGTTCGACAACGGGCGTGGCCCCGGTATTATAACCAATCCGGTTTTCGAATCGATTTTTGTCTGATCAGACAATCGGATGGAAAAACCTGATGTGTGCGGCCAGGCTATGGTGCCATAGAGACTGGATTTTCAAACAGTTTAACCGGTCAGCAACGTAAGCAGATATATGCGTTAGAAATATGACAGCAGTAAAGTATAATAAGCGTGTTTATACGTCAACGCATGTGTCTACATAGAAACCGTTCTAACTCCGTTATTCTTTTAGTGACATCCCTAAAACAAAAAGTAAAAGGTCAATAGTGGAACAAGCTGTACATCCCTATTCAAATTATCCATAGAAATACATAAAAAGAATATTCTGTCACTCGCGCAATCTGACACATAATTTTACCCGCCAAATTTCCTACGGGCGGCTCGATCGCGCTCGACATTGTTAATCATTATTAAATATTTTTATATTAAATGATAAAAAAGTGAGGTGACAAAAGTGTTTATTATACATTTATACAATAGAATAAGTATTGTTGTTTACATAATCTGTGATTTTAGTACCAATTTCACATAAAAACATCACGTGAGTCATTTTTACGTTTTTTTAATGTTTTCATTCTAAATTTTAATATTTACAAATGTTAATATTTATTTGTAATATAATAATTCGAAAGATTATTTTGTAACCTTTCTAAAACAGTTTTTACTATTCGGCTACGTTCAAAAATGTTTCATTTATAGAGCTTTAATTGTGAAGCGGTAATAACACAAAGTTTTCGTAAAATGTAATTTTGGTAGAGACAACATAAGCGAATATTGGCGAAAATTCGGAGGGGTTAAGACTTGGTGCATGCAAATCGGATCTATAGTTTTTTTAATATGTTGTCAAAACAGGTTGAAAAAAAGTAGTTTCATGAAAAATGCGTTAAAAGTTTTGTTGAAGGATAATTCAACATACAAACTGTTTCAAACGGTTTCACATAAAATGATCTCTGTCAATTTTACAAATTTCTTTAAAATATTATTTGGTGAGAGCATTCTTAACAAATGCATCATTGAAGAGGGCTTAACGCCGATTCTCACGATAAGTACACAGTACATAACAGTTTTTGTAACTTTTCAGTTGGACGATGACATGTGTCCCGAGATCGGCATGGCCGTGCAGAACCACTTCATCGCTATCAACATGCGCACCGGCAAGGCCAAGCATTCCAAGCATCGCCAGTCCCTCATCACCCTCAGCCGGAGGTAACCTTCTAACACCGCATCATTGCATATGATTTTAGATTTTCACGGCCAAAAGCATTTTCGTTATTGGTTTTTGGGGTGTTATTTTTTTTTTTTACATTACCTCCACGCAGAAGGCCCTGAGGAAAATAATTCCCCTCAGGGCTTATGTCATCTTTGAGGATACTGAGTGGAGGGTCTTTTTAGAGTAGTAGAGGTAGGCATGTGAGGTCGGTGTATCCAAGAGTGCCTGACGTATGAATTTGTCCTTACCTGCAATTTTACGAGAGAGTCCTGCTGGAGAGGTCAATAGATCTCCCTCAACCAGTCTCTCCCAATTTGGCTTGCCACACAGTTGGTGGGCAGACGCATCCACTGCCAAGATCCAGACAAACCTCACCCCATGAAGCCAGGCACCCCTGTTAAGTCACCAAACATAGTGAACTTGGGGTGACCTATGACAGAGGTGTTGGTTATCCAATACATGGTGTCCAGGGCGGCGGTACCCATACCCGCCTCCCAACTAGAGCCGTGTTGCGCTAGCTCCTTCTTTAGCCAACGTTTCGGACAGCGTTACAGTATCGATCATCAGGACAGATGTGTGGCACAGACATATCTGCCCTAATGATGAACACTGTAACGCTGTCCGAAACGTTGGCTAAAGAAGGAGCTAGCGCAACACGGCATAACACCCAAAAAGCAAATAACGAAAACCCCATCATTGAGTTAACCGCACTCAAACTTTTAGCAATACATTTGAATATGCCTACTCCATGAATATTTTTATAATGGTAATGCCGGTATAACGATTTTACATGTCTCTGGACAAAAGTAATATTTCCGCCATTTTGTAAATGTATGAATGGCCACTCGGAAGCAGTGGAAATATTTATTCCTATTACATCCAATATATATCGATGGCGGAAATTTCAAATGTTGTAAAGGACAATAAATCCAAAAATGCGTTAAATGTGTCATTTTTCTTAATTTTTTTTTTCTCTTTCAACCTGCATTGTCAAAATATTTATGTATAGGAAAATAAGTGCATCTTTTACGACGTGCATTTTAAGAGGATTTTTTTCTGAAAAATTAAAAATAAATTAAGTACTGTTGTCAAATAAATTTACAAACAATGTTAAATATTCTGAAAGATCTATTTTGTGTTAATTTATAAAAAAATAAATTAATATTTTCGCTCTCCTGAACAATTTGACGGCCGGCGTGATCTAGGGGTAAGGCTCTTGACTCGCAATCCGAAGGTTGCGGGATCGAATCCCGGCATGGGCAAATAAATTTTTATTTAATTAATTTATGTTATTTCACAATCAATTAATTTAAAATAATATTTGGTATATTTGCGGCACGTTTTAGAGTGGAAGGTACTCTCCTGGTGAATTCAGAATTGAATCTTGCTTGAAATGACTTTAGCCGTGTTTGGTGACCAGATCTGAATAGCCAGGTACTTCCCTACCTTTCTTTCCCCCATCTCCTTCCCCACTCCAATACCTTCATCCTCACCACATACCCAAATTGGGGATGCCAATCTCACTGGTGCCAGACGGGTGCAGCTGAGACTCTTGTGAGGTATTCATAAAACAAACAAAAAAATTCCTTTACAGCATTTCAAATTCTTTATTTATATTAATAATCATTTCCGATCAAACAATATTTGACACGAAATTTAATATTAACATGGCTTATTTAAAGTTTTGCTCTGATCAATAATTTTTTTGTTTATTCCGTTGAAAGAGATCAAAATCTCAGCTTGAAGAAAAATAGCAACCAAAAACTTGCAGAAATAATTGTATAAATCTTCACTACATATTGCTGTTGAGTAGTTCGTCATTCCCGATCTTCTTTCATTTAGTTTTACTCCCTCATTTAGTTTTCATTTTACAACATCACCAAAGAAATCAGGGTCAATCACATAGTAATTTTTTTTCTTACCCCTAAAATGTAGATACTGTGTGAGTACCTTCTTGCCGTACATAAAGTTTTTCTCGTGCAATGCCAACATAACGCCATCTACTGGCGCTTTGGAGAATCTGTGTTGTCTAACACGGCGATTGAACCCTCGTCCCCACACCCCCTCTCTCCCCTGGACACTAACCAGGATGTTCAGACCCAGTCGGTAATAAAACTATAATGCATTATAGTGAATGTTGTTACTGTTGTATCAATGTTGTAATAACAAACTTCACAAGTGTCCCTGTTGACAGCTTTCAAGTCATTTTTTTAATGTTCATTAGTAAACATTCGCAATCCTTGGACGAAAAATTTCATTGCATTTTTATGTACAGAAAAATCCTTATTTAATATGTACTGATATTTTTGCAATTACATTGAAATCTAATCCACCAAAAGTAGAACCTAAGCGTACATCATGTAACATCACAACACAATATTATTAATGAATATACCAACTCTCCGTTTGAGAAGCATGGATTTTCCAAATTTACCCTTGCTATCCCCTACTGCTACTCCTGCCTTCTCTCTCCCTGCCTCTAAACCATATGAAATACACACATTTTTCAAACAGAAGAGAAACCTTCGCATACGTGCACATAACAAATCGCCAAAGTTTCATCGCAATCGGATTAACCCCTCCGCAACGTAAGCAAATATAAGCGGTAGAAATAGGACAGCAGTCAAGTACAATAAGCGTGTTTATACATCAGCGCGTGTGTTTCCATAGAAATCGTTCTAACTCTGTTATTGTTTTAGTTACATCTCTAAAACAAAAAGTAAAAGATTGATAATAGATCAAGCTGTACATCCCTATCAAGTTGTCTATAGAAATACATAACAGGAATCAGCTGTCAGTCGCGTAGTTGACAAAAATATTTACCCGCGCAAATTTACTACCGGCGGCTCGTCCGCGCTCGACATTTTTAATTTTTATTAAATATTTTTATATTAAATGATAAAAAAGTGAGGTGACAGAAGTGTTTATTACACATATATACAATAGAATAAGTATTGTTGTTTACATAATCTGTGATTTTAGTACCGTTTTCACATAAAAACATCATGTGAGTCATTTTTACCTATTTTTAATGTTTGCATTCTAAATTTTAATATTTACAAATGCTAATATTTATTTGTAATATAACAATTTGAAAGCTTATTTTGTAACCTTTCTAAAATAGTTTTTACTATTCGGCTACGTTCAGAAATGTTTCATTTATAGAGCTTTAATTGTGAAGCGGTAATAACAAAAAGTTTTAGTAAAATGTCATTTCGTTTAAGACATTTAAAGTGCAAATTGGCGATTTCCTGAGGGGTTAATTATGTAACGTTGTAGGATATAATTTCATAACACAATTTTTCTATTTGAAGACCTCAGGGGAAAAAGGACAGTCAATTAATAATTCAGGTACGCCTCGTATGTCGTACATGTGTCTGGTAATGTTATATTATCGTGAAAACAAGCTTATGGGTTCGAGTGGTTAAAGTTAAATATGATCAGAACTGAATGTTTAAAAGTCTGTATTTTGCCATTGACATTTATTGTTCATTATTTTATTTACGTTAGCTCCACACAGGAGGCCCTGACGAAAAATGATTTCCCTTGGGGCCTATGTCATCGATGCTCTGTGGAGGGTCTTTTTAAGGAAAGAGAGGAGAGGAAGTTTCGGAAAGGAAAAAGCGGTAAGAGGGGTCGCTAGGAATCTGGGGGTCAATGTGTTCAGGAGTGACAGGC
Source organism: Limnephilus marmoratus (assembly GCA_917880885.1). NCBI lineage: Eukaryota > Metazoa > Arthropoda > Insecta > Trichoptera > Limnephilidae > Limnephilus > Limnephilus marmoratus. The sequence goes on along the minus strand of OU862928.1, from coordinate 20,232,977 downwards.
GTATGATCCATCACTCCCACTGCGGTGCAAGGGGATGGGTCTAGTCTAGAGAGTCTAGAGAGGTCAAAAGGCCTCCCCCAACCAGTCTCTTGATCTGGCCTGCCAAGCAGAAGGTGGACAGACGCATCTGCCGTTAAAACCTAGACAAACCTCACCCCACGAACCTGGGCACCCCTGCTAAGTCAACAAACATCGGATAAGTGCAAACCACTTGGGGTGAACTATGCCAGAGTTGATAGCTATCCGATAAATGGTTCCCGAGCCGGCGTTACCTATACCTGCCTCCCAAATTGAAAATATTTTTCGTAAGGAATTGTAATTTATTATAATCTAAATAAAGCATGAATTTTTGACATTGTAAATTCATCTAACAGTTAACTCCTCAGGAAATCGCCATTTTAGCACTTTAACTGTCTCTAACGAAATGACATTTTACTAAAACTTTTTGTTATTACCGCTTCGCAATTAAAGCTCTATAAATGAAACATTTCTGAACGTAGCCGAATACTAAAAACTGTTTTAGAAAGGTTACAAAATAAGCTTTCAAATTATTATATTACAAATAAATATTAGCATTTGTAAATACAGTGGAGCGTCGATTATCCGAACGTCGATCATCCGAACGACCGCTTATCCGAACTACTACGCCCGCCCGACCCGCGCGTGCCTACTCTCGAAAACGTCTACAATGCAGACGAAACGGGGCTCAATTTGAAAGCTTTGCCACGAAAAACTCTTGCTTCACGTCGTGAATTAGCATCATTTAGCTTTGGTTACAACTTAGCCATTAAACTTCCTTCTTCTTCTGGCGCTGTGTATGATTCTGGCGAAAGTATGACATGTATAAGATGTGTAGAAGTATTTTTAAATGTAAATACTTACATGTTAGTTATAGATCTCTAACTTTAAGTCATGATTGTAAACATGTATGTCATTGAGTTCAGTTTTAGGTTAGCATTTATATGTCTTAGTCATAAGCCACTAGCTATAAGTCTTAGATGTAAGTCACTAGTTATAATTGTAAATCTTAGTTATAAGCCAGTAATATTATTATTTTATGTATTTATTTGTACAGCTCCCTTGAGGTGATTTTTCGCGAAAACGGCGCTATATAAATTAGCCAAATATTATTATTATTATTAGCATTGGTCCTAAAATAAGCAAGGAGCATATCACTACCTACGCATGTGCTTGTCATTAAAAATATATGTACATTTAAATATGGTATTCATTCACCGTTTCCTAATATGTACGCAATATATGTATGGCTCGATTATCCGAAAATACCGATTATCTGAACACCCATGTCTCCCAATTAGTTCGGATAATCGACGCTCTACTGTATTAAAATTTAGAACGCAAACATTAAAAATAGGTTAAAAATGACTCACGTGATGTTTTTATGTGAAAACGGTACTAAAATCACAGATTATGTAAACAACAATACTTATTCTATTGTATATATGTGTAATAAACACTTTTGTCACCTCACTTTTTTGTCATTAATATTTAATAAAAATTTAAAATGTGGAGCGCGGTGGAGTCGCCGGTAGAAAATTTGAGCGGGTAAATATTTTTGTCAGTTACGCAACTGACAGCTGATTCCTGTTATGTATTTCTATGGACAACTTGATAGTGATGTACAGCTTGATCTACTATCGACCTTTTACTTTTTGCTTTAGGGATGTAACTAAAACAATAACGGAGTTAGAACGATTTCAATGGAGACACACGCGCTGACGTATAAACACGCTTATTGTACTTGACTGCTGTCCTATTTCTAACGCTTATATCTGCTTACGTTGCGGAGGGGTTTTATAACATATCAACAAATTTTACAATGTACATTTGTTACTAATTTGTATATTTCACCTTCAACTTCAGGTACTCCTCTTATCTCTATATCAATTTTTTTTTGTTGTCTTTCTTGTTCTTCGATTTTGGCCTCAAGTGTTATTAGTTTAACTTCCAGTTCAGAAATTTTTTTTGGATCATAAAAATATTTTTCATTTTTTCGATTGTTTTTTTCAAATTCTCCTCAAAACCTTCCATTTTTGTGTTAAAAAAAGTTATCGAGGTCTTAAATTCTTTAAACTTAAATTCTGCCACTTTAGACTGCATGTTCTTAAAACCTAGTAGTTCTGTTTTGATAATGCGGAGTTCGTCCATATCAATTATCTCTAACTCTCAATTATCTAAACATTATCTTCATTTTCTTAATGCATTTTTTTATTGGCTGCTATCTTTATGTGCGATAGCAAGATTCTTCCTATGATGCATAATCAATATTTATAATGATTTTTCTGTTTCAAATTTTCATTTGAAAGTCGCTAATATTGCCTTCCATGATTAAATATTGTATTTTGAGGTTTTACCGATTTAAGTTATTAAGTTATTAAAAAAAGTATCATCATATTATACACGGCGAGTGCTCAAGATCGAGTTGAGCGTTCCATCCTCGCTGCCTAAACAAGACATTTATTCATGAACTACAAAAACCGAATCGAAAGATATCCAAAAGCTGATTGGTAACCCTTTTGGTATTAATCACTCCGATCCGTAAGCGTGTTTACACGGACAATATAACAATAGCAGTCAAGTTCAATAAGCGTGTTTTCACGCTAAGGGGGCGTTCAAGTATTACGTAACGCAATTTTTGAAGATTTTTGACCCCCCCTCCCCCCATGTAACGTGCTATAACGTTTTTCGTGCCCTCCCCCCCCTAAACGTTACTTACGCCCAAGTGACAATTTTTACCTGAAAGTGACAATTAAGTTGCGCAAAGTACTGGAAAGTTGCTTAAATACCTTTTTTCTTGTTTTAATCGCGTTTGCGGTAATAAATAAAACAATAGATTTCGAGAACGAAAAGGGTTGCCAACTTGGAACACTTTTCTTCCCTATTTTTTTTTTAATAAAGAAAAACATGTTACGTAACGCGTTGTTCGAACCCCCCCTCGTAATGCATAGTAACGTTTCACAAGGCCCACCCCCCTCTTCCTCCCTAAGTGCGCTGCGTAATACTTGAACGGCCCCTAACACGTGTAAGAAATGTTTCATTTATAGGGCTTTAATTGCAAAGCGGAAATAACACAAAGTTTTTATAACATTTTAACATTTCTGAATGTAGCCAAATACTAAAAATTGTTTTTGAAAGGTTATGTAATAAGCTTTGGAATTGTTATATTACAAATAAATATTAACGTTTGTAAATATTCAAATTTAGAATGCAAACATAAAAAAATTGTAAAAATGACTCTTGTGATGTTTTTATGTGACAACGGTACTAAAATCACGGATTATGTAAAAAAAAAAACACTTATTCTATTGTATACATGTATAATAAACAATTTTGTCACCTCACTTTTTTACCATTTCATACAAAAATATTGAATAAAAAATTAACAATGTCCAACGCCACGTAGGCAATTTGGCGGGTGAAAACTGTTTCTACAAAATAAGTATTTTTAATGTCCTTCTATGGACAACTTTGAATAGAGAAGTGAAGCTTGATTCAATATGGATCTTCTACTTTTTGTAGTAGGGTTGTCACTAGAACAATAACAGAGTCATAACGATTTATGTGGGAACACACGCGTTAGCGTGAAAACACGCTTATTGTACTTGAGTGCTATTGTTATAATGTTGTGTAAACACACTTATGGGTCGGAGTGGTTAATGTACATTTAAAAAGCTTCCGTTTATGTCTATAGATGTCAATCATAATGTTATTGCGAATGCACATTTGAAAAGATTTATTTTATATTCACAGACACAGCCTGGTGAAGATGCTCGATGGTAGCGAACTGGACGGGCCGCCCCCGCTCCGCCGATCTTCTTCCATAGACACCGCCCCCCTCCTGTCACCACATGCCGCCCCGCCCGCATCCGGCCACCACAGGTAAACAAACATGTACCACAATACCACCGATAGCTCCCTAGTAACCAACCTGCCCCCTATCTCATTCACAAAGCACGTAACAGAAAGAAAGTTTGCAAACATGTCTGTATGTACACGATTCTGTTGATAGCTATGTGGCAACCAACCTGCCCCTCTTTCTCATTAACATAGCATGTACAATGTACACATCAGAAATAGAGTTTACAAACATATCGATCATCCAGTTGATTAGTGAGTCATCTCAGAAAAATTGATATTTGAGTACGTAGTTATATGTAAAAGTGTACCCTCTATCTCCGTGGTCGTCAAAGTGCGGCCCGCGGGCCGCATGCGGCCCGCGGCGGACATTTGTGCGGCCCGCACAAATATCTAGCGTTTTCTTTTTAAATATATTTTTTTTCATGTACAATTATACTATCTGTTTTTTTGCGGCCTGCAAAAATATCTGCGGTTTTCTTTTTAAATATATATACTTTTTTAACGTACAATAATTATACTATCCGTTTTTTTGCAGCCAGCACAAATATCTGCCGTTTTCTTTTTAAATATTTTTTTTCATGTACAATTATACTATCTAGTTTTTTGCGGCCCGCACCAATATCTGCCGTTTTCTTTTTAAATATTTTTTTTCATGTACAATTATACTATCTAGTTTTTTGCGGCCCGCACCAATATCTGCCTTTTTCTTTTTAAATATTTTTTTTTCCGGTACAATTAATTATATTATCCGTTTTTTTGCGGCCCGCACAATTATCTGCCTTTTCCTAAATACATATATTTTTTATATGATCAATTATATTATCCGTTTTTTTTTTTTAATATTTTGTGTACTTATACCCATATGATTTTAAAACGTTGATTTTAATTGATTGACATTTGATTTAAAAACGCCCAGCTGGTTTTTGAACACATAGTGTACGTCATAGATTCTCAACGTGGGCGATAACGCCCCCTTGTGGTCGTTTGAGACTTTCAGGGGGGGCAGTAGAAGAAAATTAGAGGGTGTAGAGATGGCACAGTGAGGGTGAAGGTAGGTAAAAAAATATATTATCACGTAAAAACACGCTTATCACGAACCTACTAATGAAGCAAAGTAAACTTTAATATTTGTTAATTTTTGATATTGTATGTTTTGTAATCATTTTTATCACGTGTGCGAAAATTCACACATTTAGATAGTTCGGAAAGTTAAATTCGGATGAAAAATAAACTGAAAGATTCCATTACAGATCTACACAATTTTTTTTTAAATATAATACCTATTATGATTTTACGTGTATTATTATTATTAAGAATTGACAATATATCATGAACTCAAGAAGGAAGGAGGTAGCAATCCATACAAAAGATTTGCTTTTTTTACTTGCTAAACAAAAAGGTACAAACACCCCCCCCCCCCCCCCCCCCGAAATCATAAGTGTGCGGCCCGCGGTGATACCTCACATTGTCCTATGTGGCCCTTGACCAGAAAAGTGTGACGACCGCTGCTCTATCTGATAAAGTGTACCCTCTATCAGATTATTCATAAACACCACCAAATCAATTATAATGCACAAAAACTTGTAAGTGAATTAAACTAAGGATGGGTTGTTTTACAGAATTTTAACAATTCATCAATTTTTAAGTTCTGTGAAAGTTCTGTTATTTTTTAAGTTATGTGTATCAATAATAAGCTCATAATAATACAATAATAAAAATAAATAAATAAAATAGAATAAAATGAAATCAGCTTTATTGCTGTTAAACTTATAAAACATTTTTCTGATCTAATTATTATTATTTTTTTTTTTTATATTTTTCTAAATTATCAGCGTTCGGGTCATTATTTTTAGAAACAGCTTGTCTTTTGACATAGGCCTCCTCTAAAGATTTCCATTTTTCTCTATCCTTTGCAACTCTGATCCATTCTGAACCAGCCACCTTTTTTTAGATTATCTTCCCATCTTTTCGTTTGTCCAGCTTTGTTTCTTTTACTTAATAATACAATAACAGAACTTGAATAGAACTTTCACAGAACTTGAAAATTAACTCTGAAATTTGATGAATCAATCAAATTCTGTGAAACAAGTGACCCTAAATGTCGGTGTTTTCTGGGACACTAGAAGGATATTTCAAAATGTCGTATTAAAGTACCGGACCGTTATGCCTCCCGGTGTTATTTTATAGCATATTTAATATGTAGAACAGACGTGTATAAATAATTTTTGATTTATGGTGAGCGTTTGAATTTGACTTTCCTCCTTATCCCAAACTTAGTGTTTGGAGATGTCTGACTAATCAACTAGACGATCGATATAATATATGTATGTTTGTATGTACCGCCGTATTACTGACAGCTATGTGGTAACCAGCCTGACCTTCTTTCTCATTGACATAGCACGTAACAGAAAGAGATATTACAAACGTATATAAAATGATTCCCACATTTTCCTATAAATTATGCACGGTAGTTTTTAGACATTTTTTTGCTCCATATTCTGTGAAACAATTCCCCCGGCTCAAAACAGAATTCAGTGTAATGGTTACAATGGAGCTCTCAGCGACAGGACCGTATCTTCCGTTGCATAATGATAAGATTAATTAGTTTATCCATTGCCAGAAAATCTTATACCCCATTAAGTGACATTTATTCAATATACACAATTTTACCCGACACCTATCACTGTATGTCGCTAGTTAAACAAAATGTATAGTAAGGCCCGTCTTCTACAGGGATATTGCAAGTATCCGATATTCAACTATTCAAGTATGTTGGCGACTATCGTAATAATACATCTACGTTGAGATTCCTACATAGGAACACGTTGCCGACATTTCTAAACTCGTCGGCGAAGGAGGTTGTTGCCCTTCACGTCGTCGAGACTAAACATGGCGTCACTTGTGTCTGACATTTTGTAACGATGCGTTTGCTTTAGATCAATGAACCTTCCAAGCAGGCCTTTCATTGATATGCTTGGTGTAACTCTAAGGCTGCGTTTCCATAGAAGCGGAGCTGAGCTGAGACTTACAAAAATTGACCAATGATAATTGCTCAAATCACGCGTCTCATCTCCGCTCCGCTTCAGTGGAAACAGTATTAGCTGAGTTGAGAAGAATTATATTAAAATGTATAGCGTGCTGTGCAGAACGGAGCTTTGTCATGCTGAGCGAGGCACAGCGATGCGGAGTTGAGCTGTGTAGCTGTGCTAGGTGAAGCGGGGCCGGGCGGGGCTGAGCGGTGCTTTGCGGGGCGGTGCGGGGTTACGTGGCGTCACGCTCACTGTCTGACACACACTGTTTAACTGACTGCAATCAAAATGTATTCACGGCCACGCTCAGCTTAACTTGAGCTAGCTATAAAACAGCTTAGCTCAGCCCCGCTCGGCCCATCTTCAACCAGCTACACAGCTTAGCTCTGCACCACTCATCTTTGCGCAGCTTCAATGGAAACACTGACCTCTTTACACTGCCCCGCTTAGCTGAGCTCCGCGCAGCTCAGGTACGGGGGCTCTATCGAAGCCAGAGTTAAGTTAGCCTCTCAGAAGCTGGGCGTACAACACTGACCTCTTTACACGCTCTTTCCGCTTCTATGGAAATGCAGGCTAAGTGAGAGCTCAGGTACGGGGGCTCTATCGAAGCCAGAGTTAAGTTAGCCTCTCAGAAGCTGGGCGTACTGTACAGGGCCCGCAGATACTTTAATAGTACACAACTGCTAACCCTGTATAAATTGCAGGTGTGCCCCACGGTTGAATTTGGCATCCACCTCTAGAGCCCCAAAATACCTGAAAAAACCCTTGACTTTGTGCAGAGAGGGAAATTCTTTTGGTAGATTCTCCTATTTTAACAAACGGATTGCAATCTTTAGAGCACAGGTGTCAAGTGGGAATGCTGCCCTTATTCTACCGGTATTTTAATCAAAGATGCTCAGAAGAACTAGCAACATTGATTCCTTTGGCACCGGTGCACGTTATGGAAACACGCCAAACTTGCGCCAACATTTTAAAACTGTTGAATTTCGACCATTTAAAATAACAAGGTTTCATCTGTCGGGGTAACGTCATGCGATATTGAACTCTAAAGTAGGTTACTATTCATCCCATCATCGCATGATGTTCCACGACAGACGGAACCTTGTTATTCCAAAGGGTTGATTTATCGTATGAGAACGGGTCGTTTCTACAACTCGTTCTTGAGCTCAACAGCTCGGTTGTGAAACGATTTGCCGGCCTCTGTGGTCTCTTCAAGACCCATGTTCACTCAAAAAGATCTTCCACGCAGCACCCCCAAAGATGACACGAGTTAATGTAAAAAAAAAAATGCTATGAACATAACAGACAACAGAGAATAACAGGATATTAAAATGACAGCTACAGCAACCGTTTGCTCGTGAAGTGAAAGGATTCTAGTTTTTGCATTTTGAGAATTCAACAATAATGACGGTGCAGGTCTCGTGTTTCTAGTAGTGACATATCGTCGCCTCAGTTCTTATTTGTCCAACAGACCATTTTAGTTTTTGTTCAATCTCCATTTTAAACTTAAAAATAAGGTGTGAAAAATGATAGTTAATCACTTAACTAAGAATTATTTAAACTCATGAGACCTTTACCTTTACGGAAATGGCTTTATCTTACACCTATCATAATTCTTGATTGAAATAATGAAAGAAAACTTTCTCCTCCTGTAAAATTTTCTAATGGTCTGTTGGACAAATACAAACTAAGGCGACGATATACGGACTGTGCGGGATAAGTTGTCTGCGGCATGAGTACACAACATGAGTTTCGGATGCTTGCGTATCCCTGGGGAAGAAGGGGCTAAATTGCACAACTGGAAAGGACCCATTGTCATAATCTGTGTTTATTTTTAAAACAACTCCAGTAAATTTAACAATGCAGCTCGTTCACTCTAACCCGAAGTAGATTCTAGAATTGCAAACACATATACTACACTTCCCTCACTAAACACTCCACTGAGCAAGTAATCTTTAGAAGTGTGATCTATGCATACAGATTTGAAAGAAAACTGATGTCTCCAAGTTACATTTCGACTCCAAGGCCCCGGGCAGGCTGAAAAAATTGTTTTTTTTTAATGTGAACACCTCGCAAGAGTCCCAACTGCTCTCGCCTGGTGCCAGTGAGACTATGGCATCTCCAAGTGGGGTATATAGTGAGGCTGATGGTAGTGTGCTATAATTTAATTTTGATAAAAATAGATAAAAGTAAAAAGTAAGTAGGTAATTTTGATTATTATCATATAGATGTTTAAAAACATTATGTTTAACAATTTTTTATTAGTGGTTCACCTAGGTCCTGGACCCAGCCCAGGGGGGGTCATGACCCCCATGACCCCCCCCTCCTGGATCCAGAGGGGAAGGAGGTGGGGAAGTATCTGGGTATTCAGATCTGGTGACCATGCATGGCAAAAGCCTTTCAAGCAATGATTTAATTCTGAATGTTGGTCTTACACGGCGATACTGAGAGTATCTTCCACTCTGGAAAGTGCCGCAATTATGCTATATATTATTTTTAATGAATAAAATTGTGAAATAGCACAAATTAATCTAATAAAATTTATTTGTCTACGCCGGGATTTGAACCCACAACCTCTGGATTGCTAGTTGAGAGCCTTGCCCCTCGACCACGGAGACCGTTAATCCGATTATCTGCTCAAGAAAGAATTTCAATTCCTAAAAATTAATGACAGTGAAAGACCACCATTCAGAATCGAAACATTGCTTAAAATAGCCTTTGGTGACTAGATCTGAATAGCCCCCCACCTTCATCCTCCCATCTCCTTACCCCCCTCTCTCCTTTCAACCTCACTACATTCCCGATTGGGGATACCTTAATCACTCTTGCTTAGTTGGGAGCAGTTGGGACTCTTGTGAAAAAAAATTCACCAGAAGTAAGGAAAAATTGAGCTTGGTTTGGGCACACTTTTATCGGTTTATCTCTTCGGTGTCACGTCCACACACCCCCCCATAGTCGTTCATCACCTTGCCATTTTGTGTTTGTTTCCCCCAATCAGACACAGTGTCTCCAAGATGGACGGCACGCCGCCCTTGCGCCGTTCTTCTTCGGTGGACGTCACCCCGCATACCCCCCCTTCCAGCCAGCCGCTCGGGAACTCTACGAGACATAGGTAACGAAGCCGCCATCATTTTGCTGTTGTAACATTACTACGATAAAACTCTCTTAACCCTTCAGAAATTTGGCAAATTTTTCTGATGGTCAAAATATTTCCGCTTTACAATAAAATGCAAATAAATGTAATTGTAAAGTTTTAAGGTAAGGAACTGGTAATGAAAGACTCATCTTCAGGAAAATTTTTAAGGGACTCTTGAGTTTATTGATTCTATTTCCAATTACATTTTAATAATCGGAAGATTACAAACTGCCCGAGACAGACCAAGGAGTTACTCGTTAATAAGTGTGGTTTTAGCGAAGCGAAGAGGAGAAAGAGGTATATTAACTTAAAAAACAGCTATTTATAAAATAATTTCCTTGCCTGACTAGAGATTTGTACCTTCCGACATCTATGGACAATTTATCCAACTAGCTATAAGATTTCTCACCTAATGTTTTATATAGCATCTGGAGAGGTGTGAGTCCTGGCTAAAATTCAAAGGTCTGAAGTTCAGACAGGAATATTTCTAAACATATCCCAAAACTAAAAACTCTTTTTGAAAGGCGATGAAATACGCTTTCAAATTGTTTAATTCATAATACAAATATAATTTTTGAAATAAAAAAATTTAGCATGCAAATATAAAAAAGTTTTAAAAATGGGCACCTTAGGTTTTTTTCTAACTAAAATTACTGATAATGAAAAAAATAAAAACACATACATATTTTATTAGACAAATGTATTATAAACGTTATTGTCACATCACCTTTTTGCTTTTCATATGAAAATAATTAATAAAAAATTCCCAAAAGTTGATTTTTTTTTTCAAATTGCGATTCAAAACTTTGGTTTCATAAAGGTGTACAATTTATTTTTTTGGTGGATACTTTTTAGATTTGACTATAAAGCGTGGTGTTTTGCATTTCTAACACCGTTTAGAACATACTTCTCACTCTGATAGTAAGGGAGGTGCAGCGATTTATATGGTCTCCTGCCATTCAACGGGTTATAAGTATATCATTTTTATTAAGTGTTATCTAAAATTGCCTCCCCTCCATTCAATATTTCATCTCTTCTAAGTCTGAACTCAACTCCAATCTTCCATTTAATTCTGAAATTTGCTTATTTAAAATAAAATTAATATATAATCTCACCTTTCCTTTCTCTATAATTTTAAATGATGGCCTAAGACACCCTTGAAGAGTGAAAGCCAGAAATAATTGAAAAAAAAAGTATATCATTGAAGACGAAGATAATACTAATAAATCTAAACGAAAACATTAAAAGGTAACAGTCGCAACTGGGACTCGTATCCAGGATCTCTCGTATTACTGGGACAAGCGCCTTAACCAACTCAACCATTGCAACCTCTTATTGTCAATCTCATATTTCAAATTCAGAATTAACAATTATTGTCTTCGACTAATTTTTTCCAATATTTTTGGCAGGGTTGTTTCAAATAATTTGAACAATTCATGATTATTTCAATTTTATGAAGCAACTGGCTTATAATTATATAATAACAGAACTTGAATAGAACTTACAAAAAGCTTGAAAATTAATTAAAAAATTTGATGACCTGTTAAAAAAATTTTAAACAACCCGTCCTAAATGAATATGTTTTCAATTTTTTTAATTAGAAAATTCTCTTTTATAATAATTTTTTAAGGTTATTCCCATCAATGTAATATTTACTCTTATAAGGTTTTTCAAAAACTTCTAATGTGGGAAATCCTTATATATACAGCCAGACTCTCGACCCATCGCCTTGTATTACAGATTTTCTACCCGCCCCTCATCATACCCTTTTCCTTCCCAGAACTTCCTCTCCTTCATTTCTCTAAAAAACTCTCCACACAGCATCCCCAAAGATGAAAAGGGCCATGAGGGATTTTTTTCCTCAGGACCTCCTGTGTACTCAGAGCTAATGTAAAAAAGAAACTTTTTATAATTTGATTTCAAAAATGACACATTGTGGAGTTTTAATAAATATTTTGTCTGACCGTTCAAATGTCAATAGAGATCTCTTTTCTCATTCATTTACAAAATGCCGATAATTTTTCTATTAGACGGGTGCCACACACAGTTATAAAAGATAAAAGATCATCACATGCCAAATAACGATCTCTCCATAAAATCCCATCAGACCGGTTTATGCGCAGATCAACCATAGACAATACAGATCTTACACCGTAACTGCTCCTGAGGCGATATGCGAAAAGTTATGCGACCCCCTCTCCACCAAAAACAGGAGAGTGGGTCATTTTAATTACGGAGCTGCCTAAATGGGCGGATGACAGTTGTCAAATTGACAGATTCAGTACAAAGAAATGGCATTTTGTGGCAGCTCCCTAATTCATCTGACCCCCTCTCCTTCCATAAGAAGAAATATTTGATAGCGTAGTGTGACGGTTCAACACTTTCGCTTGCAGTTCAACAGATATCTGCTCGCGCTTTTATAGCTGAGGTAACGTAGCTAAGTGTGTGTAGCTATGTTACATTAACGATTTGATATGCGGCCTGTGTAGGTACAGTGAAACCCTCCAAGTTTCGTGGCTTAAGAAGTTTGGTTTTTTCGGTCCCTCAACCCAAAATTGGCTCAATTATTCCCACAGCAAGAAGTTTGTTTTTTCCGGTCCCTTGGAAACTTCTTAAGAGGGTTTCACTGTATTCAATTCAATTTATTTTATTCTTTCAAAAACATTACAAAATTTAAAATTGTAAGGCGTTTTTAAAATACATTTGTAGCAGTATTACATTAAACAAATATAAATGGTTAGCAAAAAAAAAAAAAAAAAACTATACGAGCATCAATTGAGCTTGCCTTTTAAAGGCAGCTTCACTGACGCTAAATATGTCGATATCCGAATTAATTTTGTTTAACAGCAAGATTGCTCTCCCGACCGGCATGACCATTGGCAAGTTAGTCCTGCAGGCCGGAAGATAGAACAGCCTATGCTGTCGATGGCGAAGATAACCATCGGGAATATAAAAATGAATGTTCTCCAAGATAGCTGAGTTTTCAAACCTTCCGCGAATCAATCTGAAGAAATGCGTAGCAATGTGTACATCTCTTCTGACACGTAGATGGTTCATTCCGAGCATACCCAAAAGAAAGTCGGTAGGATAGAGCCACGGGTAATAGCCGTACTCCCTCATGAACAGAAATCTCAGAAATTTTTTCTGAACTCTCTCCAACATGAGGGAATATTTTGCTTGGTGCGGACTCCAAATTATCGACCCACTTTCAAGTCTACTCCTTACTAAGGAATTGAATAGAATTATGAGAACCCGGGTGTCTTTAAAATTCCTTGCAGTACGCAGAACAAAGCCCAGCATTCTCAATGAAGTGCTACAAGCCATCTGAATATGAGTATGAAATGTCAGCCTACTATCAAACATGATTCCAAGGTCCTTCATGGTGGAGACACGTTTTAGACTTCGGGCGTCCATTGTATACCGGTAATACCAGGTATGACACGCCCTAGTGAATGACAAAATTAAACATTTAGATATATTGAACTCAATCCGATTTCTTTTACTCCAGTCAATAATTCTATCAATATCTGACTGGAGTCGATTGCAGTCCTCTAGGGTTAGTATTTCTAAGAATAGTTTCAGGTCATCAGCAAAAAGAAGAAACCTGGAGTGCAGAATTACTTCTGAAATATCATTAATAAATATGGAAAAAAGGAGTGGGCCTAAATTAGAACCTTGGGGTACTCCTGATCGTACAAAAAATAGAATAGACTGGAATAGTCCATGAGATACAAACTGTTTCCTGTCTGCAAGATAGCTAGCAAAAAAGGTGAGTAGTCTCATGGAGAATCCTATTTCAGCCAGCTTATTGAGTAAGACGTCGTGAATAACAGTATCGAAGGCCTTTGAAAAGTCGTTATACGAACAATCTACCTGATGGCCTTTATCTAAAGATTTTGATACGTAATCAGTAAACACCAATAAGTTGGTTTCTGTAGATCGACCTTTTCTAAATCCGTGCTGTTCTGAAATTAAGTACGGCTCCACTTGTGGCAGTGTGTATTTATGAATAATCGATTCGAACAGTTTGGCCGGTAAAATTTTCTACAGAGGTCTTTGTACCGCTTTTATAAATCGGACAAATCTTAGAAATTTTCCAGGAATCAGGAAATACACCGGTTTCCAGGGAAAGATTAAATAAGAAACTAAGTGGCTTTTTTAAAAACTCGGCACAACCTTTAAGGAAGAATACTGGAAGAAAATCTGGACCAAGTGAATATGTATTTTTCATTTTTCTAATGGAAGATTCTATATCTGATTCATCAATTTGATTAATATCGATATTCTGGGCTCCCTTTATATTCAACTTGGCAGCAATATTTGTATTTAGTAATGGAGACTCATTACTATACACGGATTGGAAGTGTGTTGCAAAAGCGTTAGCTACGTCTACTCCACAAACTTCCCGATCACAATGCGTCATGGTGTCTTGAATACCACCATCTTTTCTCAGCGATTTGACGTAGTCCCAAAACATGTTTGGATCATGCTTGATATCGTGTTCAATGGAATTTACGTATAATTGGAAAGCAGTGCGTATATTGCGCTTAACCACGGCTCTATGCACACTGAACAAATCATAGTCACCTCGACAGCCGGTAGCCTTCCATTTTTTATGGAGAGCATGTTTCTTCCTAATGCTCGCGATGGTATCTTGACAGAACCACTTCGGATATCGACGACCACCTCTACTGGGAGGTTTCCTAGAGAAACAGGCATCAAAAATATTGTAAATACAAGCATAAAAATGATGTACCGCCTCATTTATAGTGCTAAAATTGTACAGTTCTTGCCAATCTAGTTGGCTCATCATATTGTACAGTTCATAAACATCGCCCTGCCCAAAATTCCATCCACGCAAAGCATTCTTGTCATTTTTTGGAATGTTTGTAATTTTAATGTTTTTTTTGCATGAAAAATAAATTCTAGTGCAGGTGATGTTTATCTTCGGTAACAAGGGGAGAATCGCAATGAATAACATTTATGGATATGTTGCACAAAATGAAATCTAAAACTCTTAAGTTTATGTTTTGAATGTAATTATATTGGGAGAGACCAAAAACGGCACATAGAAAATTAAGGTCGTTTTCCGTTTCTACCGAACCTCTTGCGGAGTGCATATTGAAATCTCCGAGAACAATTACATTCTTTCCACCAATAACATCTACATTTCGTTGTATTGTATCAAAAAATAATTTATATGTTTCAAAGTGAGATGCAGGTGGAAAATAAACTATACATATAAAAGTTACACACGATTTGTATGTAATTTTGACCCACAAGTCCTCGTTGACAGTTTCCAGAGCAGGTAAGTGCTCTACCTTAATAAGGTCATTCGCAATCTTTACGGCTAGTAGACAGCCTCCTCCCTGTCTACGGCCACTTCCACTGTCTCTGTCTTTTCTAAATACTTTGAAGCTGTCATCGAAGAGCTCTGGGTTGAACACACACGTATTGGTGAGTTTGGCACAGTGTGCAATGTAAAACTTAACTTATGTGTTTGGTGTGTACCAGGTTAACCCGGCGGGCGTCCCTGGACGATCTGGAGCAGCAGTCGTGTCAGCTGACCCCCAAAATCGAGCAGCGGATCATCATCATCAACTCCCCCCAGGTCTTTTTATACCCACTGTTTAGTAGACTCGGTTTATCTGAGGATATTGTTAAATCAGGTATAATGGCAATATAAAAACAAAAGGTTTGTGGCTCTGTCCAATTAAAACAGTTTAATAATAAATTTAAACCCTGGGATCTAATTTATTTATAACTAGGCACTTAAGACTCTCATTTAGGACTATAGTTATGTCAAAGGCTGATTTAATTCCAATAGCCCTTAACCTGTCATGCGGGCTCGGAAAAAATGTTTTTTTTTTAAATACGATTTTAACGCTTACATATAAAGAAACCATATGAAAAACAAGGTCAGAATCGCTTGCGCCAATACCATTCTTGACATAACCATTGGTTTCATTAATCCAGCTACAGTTTGTCAAATAAGAGTAGAAAATATATGAGGGCGCCACTGTTGTTCAAATGGCAATACTAAACACATAACTCATGGTGTTAAAGTAAAGCTGTGTAACCTACATTTTTATAAAAAATTAAAAAGGCATAATAGTGGAAAAAATATTTTTTCATTGCACTATAGATACCCGCCGATCTCAAAATTAGAATTGCGTATAGGTATATTATTATTATACCTTTGCAATTTTGTGTTAACATAATGAAGAATAACTCAACTATAATGTAATAAAATATAAAGCATAGTTTAGAAATTGCTCACATTTATTTAATACTAGATAAAGTACCTAGCGTTGCTTGGGCTTTACATCATGTCTCTAATTTTAGATCTGAATATATTTAACTCATTCAGATCTAAAAGTAGTGTTACTAAACTCACCATTAGTGATTCTTCCTTTCTATCTATTGTTAAATTCAAATTTATATTAAATTAAATTAAAACAAATCGCTTTATAAATCACCTTTTAATCAATTTTATGTGATGAAGAAAAAATGTTTTTTAAAATGTGGTTTACTGTGTTCTACACATCCAGTGACATTGCACTTCAAAAAAATATTTGACAGTTAAGTTGGTGTTGCCAGTCTACAAATTTAGTAGTTCAAGTTTTTATATTTTCTACTCTTTTTTGACAGACTATACTCAAGGATATTTTTAAATGAATTTTCTATGACTTTGCTGGTCAATTTTGGCAAATGTCAAAGGCGAAAAAATCGATGTTTTACATTTTCAAATGCGTGTATAAAGGTTTTTATTTATTTGCAAACTCCTTTGATTTGTGTTTCTTCATGTTAAGTATGTTTTCAGATTTGTGTAGAAGTAATAAAATCAGTTTATATTTGTGTGATTATATTTTTTGACAATTATATCTAAAATGAGAGATTTTTTTTAGTTAGTTAGCTATTCTGGAAAAAACCTCTTACAATATTACCATATGAATAATAGAATATATTATCTGGTAAACATAAAACGATCGCAAAAAAAAAACTATTCCTTTTTTTATATGGATATTTGACCAGAAAGCAACAAGGTAATTTCCGAGCAGTTTTTCGAAATATCACCTGACATTCAACAGATTAAGGCTTGTTTAATTGTCATTTATGTTGATTGGCATCTAAGGGAAGAGTCTGGTCCAGCTGATCCAAAAAATCGACTTTTTTATTACCTAAAAATCTTTCTATACACGTGGAGACTACATTCCCAAAGTTATAGCATCAAATTCAACCTTTAAAAATAGTTAGGAGCGGTGCGCGCGCAAAGCAGGTAGACCGGAAAACGTACCGGCTCGGTTACAATCGAAAACTTTAAACGCGTTTTTTTCAAAACCTCGTTTTCCAAGTTGGCTGGAATCATAGCTTATCGAATTTTTATCCGATCGCTTTATTCAAAGATTAAATTAAAGAAAATTAAATTTATATGCGGACGAACCTCGACTTACGAAAAATTATTATTGTAGGACAAGGTTATTGCAAAATTAAGATCGTTTTTTTCATCAATTTTCGTTTTATGTCCGCCATTTTTGCTATCTGTGGTTCGTGCGCATTTTACATTCATTGTATAACAATTTTGTTTTGAATTTCATGTTTTAAATGATTTCCAAGGACTCCAAAAGGTTTGTGGGTTGTCAGGATTCCAGCCAATTTGGTCAGATCGTCCACTTGCGGCCGCTGTATCTATACAACGTGTCCGGAAACTCGTAGTACAAGCGGGAAACTGGTGAATCTACATCACGTAGAGAACCCAAAAAAACTTATTTTTTTCGATCTAAGCATTTCGATTTTAATATTATTTTTTTTCTATTTTTCCATTTTTTCGGCAACTAAAGGGTTAAAAAAAATTTTGAGCCCGGTTTACCCTTCGTTACATTTTATAAGACATTACACAGCTGAAATTAACCCCCTAGTGAAAATTTTTTTCAAATTTAACCAAAAAAATTCCAACTTCGGACCCGATTTACTCGAAAACGAAAGCTCATATCAAAAAAAGTTAAACCACAAAATCGACTCCAAATGTGATGTGGATTCTCCAGTTTCCCGCTTGTACTACGAGTTTCCGGACACCTTGTATATATAAATATTCAAACCAAACATTCAATAGTGTTTTTTCTTGTTCAAATGTACCTTTACAAGTAACAAAAGTTTCGTGAACGAAAATAAATTTTATCTTTGAAAAAAACGCATTGAAAAAAAAACTCGGCTGGACCAGATTTCTCCCTCATAAGACTATTGTCGTTAACGATAAGTTTATTTCCAATGGAACTTAAAAATATTGAGCTCAGAGGCAACTATATTCTCAATGAAACTTAAGACTGTCTAAAATCAAACATATTTCCAGTGGCACTTCAGACTTTTGCTGATTTGTTATGTTTTACAAATTGACATTAGTTAATAAAATTGAATTCCTGTTTCCAGAAACTAAACGATTTACTGGCGCAGCGGAGTCGCTGGGAATCAGACACCATCATCAAGGAAGTGGACGATGAAACATCACCTTAGTCACCAGGACCATTACATCACATCTCTACCACTACTCCACCACATGACATTATAAACTCAGCCGTCTCCTGGCGTAACAGAGTCGCTGGGGATCGGACACCATCATCAAAGAAGTGGACGATGAAACATTATTACCTTCATCACCTGGATTATCATTGTGCCACATCTCTACTCCACAACATGACATTATATACTAAGCCGTCATGCGTATGACACAGCAAGGCGTGCCAAGCACAGGTTGTGTCAACTCCAAAGACGTGTCACATGACATTACGTATATAACAGTATTTGTTGAATTTTTTAACGCTTTTTATTTAGATCTATTCAGCTGACTTGTTATCTATTTTAAATGATTATTAATTATGTGTAGAAAACAATTTTGATGCATTTTATCGATACTCAAACGATGATTTAGCCGCAAAGCTAATTTAAAAATGATAATTACAAAATATAAGTATTCTCTCACACGTTAGTTACTCTTAAGCAGGAATATTTAGGTTTGAAACAATTTTTTCTTTTTCTTTCTCTTTCGGAATGCAATATTCTTTAAACCTATAAGGTACCGATCTATCGGCGCACCTAGACTATGCTAAAAACCTCACAATGCCGATAATCTGTTTTTAGATAAAAGACAATGACATTTGATACATTGTGGAATAAGGATTTTCCATTAGACTAAACTTTTGTCATCCAAATAAATACATTTCGGCCCAGTTTTGCAGAAGTTTACATGTGACAAAGTAATCAAATCGTCGTTCAGTGCTATTTTGTTTTTTTTTGACAGTTGAAAGATTTCCGTTAAGTCGCCTTATCCCCGCTCAAAAAGAAGAAGATGGAGAGATATCTAATTACGAATGTTGGAGAGAGCATGCTAATATTTAAAACGGTAAAATTGAAGCGAAAATTGTGAAAATGTTTAATAAAACACGACTCGTTTAAAATAGAGCAAAAATCTTGTGAGAAACTTCTAAAGTGAAATGAATGTGTTTATAATAATTTTCAGAGCGATTTAATTTTCGATTTTTTTCTATCGAGGGAATTTCATATAATTTGCGTTCGGCGTGGAACGCGTCTAGATATTATCTTCAAAAATAACATATTTTTTTAAGAGCTTATAAATTTCAGATGTTTAAGGGAGATATGAAAGAAGTCGGTAGAAATTCGGGTAGCGGCGACTTAAATGCCGATTCTAAGTAGGTTTCGCCTTTTGAATAAATTATGATCATCAGAAGAGGACAGCTATCACGCAGTGCTTGACAGCTTATTTCAATTTGATAGAAAGCTGAAATGCACCTAGAATCGGCGTTTAACGGGAACCTTTTAAATGTAAAAAAAAAACAAGATGGCAGTGAATGGCCATTTAAATGATGACAATGTTACAATGAATTTCGTCGAAAACAAATTTAGCTGAAAAATGGCTGAGAACAAATGGGTTAAAGAATGTTGGCAAAAGTCCCGTTATACTTGTCCCTGTCTTCGGCCAAATGGAGAAGCTTGAATATTATATATGAATATTTCTACTGACGGAAGCTCCCTAGCTATAAAACGAAACTTAGTTCTACACCCCTTCAGTCTTCCACTTCTATTCTCACAATCAATTTGTTAATATGACACTTGTTGTTTCATAGCACTTGTGCTATGTCTTTTTTGTCTCCTAGTTAAATTCCCTTTGACGCCTCTGCTCATTTGTGACTTGCTGAAGATTGTGACCTCACTCCAACAAATGAACTAGAAGTGTGATTCTGTATCTTTTGTGTTATCTTTTGCATTAAGTCAGCATTACAAGACAATTAAAACAAACAGGCAAAATCCGTCAGATATCGGAAAGTGTCCGTCGTGCGTTATCGACTGGCAAATTTCTATGATTTTCTGTGGCTTTCAACGGCTTATCTACGCCTGTCGTGTGTTGAATGGATTAATTACCTAATTAAAAACACAAATTGCTGTTATTAGTTATTAAAACTACTTACCTTTAAGCCTAATAAGCGTGACTATCAATTTTTTGTATTATTTTGATTTTTGCACGAGATGACATTTGATTTTTTAACGAGGATTATGCAGCAAAATGCGCCGTCATCTCTGGCATTAGGTTAACTACTTTTAAGAGTTGGTGTCTTAACACAAGCGCAGTATTTAGCTCGTTAAAACCGGTTCTAGGCCGCTCGTTCACCGTCAAAAATTAAAAAAAAAATATTATTTGCGATTTTGACCCATATGTATAAAGAAACTGTATCAAGAACAAGGTCAGAATCGCTTGCGCCAACAGTACTCCCGATACCGCCAAAAGTTTCATTCACCTGGCAACACCAGAATATTTTAAAATGAATTATCTGTGGAATACGAAAGTCGCATTTCACCGCAAATTCGACTGTCAAAGTCAGTCGATGGTCGCTCACAAAAACTCCAAAAAATTTATCCATTCGTCAAATAAACACAAGTAATGTTGTTTTTATCGATAGTATATTGTTCAAAGAATGTGTTTCGGTAAATAAAATAAACCGACAAAATATCACTTCAAAGTATGCTTTCCGAGATTTCGTAAGAAATGCTTCCCGGCTAGCAAGAGGTTTGTCAAAATGTGTCGTATACGGCCAATGTAACACGCATTACGCTACCACAAAAGATACGGAATCACCATTCAGGCCTCTCAACCCGTCACGTCCTCACGGTCTTGCGCAGTCATCGATGTTCCAGACGCCCAGGATACTGAATAAGTCATGCTATCCACTGTCCATGATATATTCAGCAATCTCCTGGACAGACACATTTATAAAGCTTTGCTCTTATTCATTGAGCTTGCTTCAATGTCCAAAATTTGCTAGCGTATAAAAGAAAATCAAAACACAATGTAGTGAATTTTAGTTGTTTAAGACAGAATTGATTAATATTGTCCAGATAATTGACGAGACATTTTATGTATAATTCTTGAGTCCTTATTGTAATATAGTCGTAACGTAACCGAGCTCATGCTAGTAGCTTAAGATACTGACGTGTGTCACACAACAGTTGATCGGTATCTTTTACATATAATTAGATGAGATAATGAGCGCTTTTATTATTACCATGACGATCCACAATTAAGGTACCGTGACGGCACAAAAAAAGCATAAAACGTAGTTCTTTATCTTAATAATGCTGCAGCTATTTCTTACACATTAAATAATCGTGAGACAAAAGATGAGACATACAATATGCATGTGTCTTCTTCCTTCAAATTACTACTTTTTTTCCTTTAGTGGAAATAGATATCTCATTACGGCTCAGCTAAGTCGACGGGAATTGCGTTTAATTTTCTTTATACGTGTGAGGGAGATTTATGACAATGATTGTTTCCTTTGGGGGGCGCAGATATACGTTTACCGTTTGTCTCATTTTCAGCTGTTGTTATTTAGTATGTAAGAAAGAGCTGCAGCATTATACGTTTAAGAACAAAAGAAAAACCATAAGATCATTGACGTTTGATGTTTTTGAAGTTTTGGAATTCACTCAATATTATCTTTGTAACTATATTCCAAACTTTCAAAATTTTCATCACGTCTATGGAGACGTCACGGTGCTGTGTGTGAGAGATATGCAAGAAAACAATGACTTTTTTCATTTATACATTTTGTATCTCATCTTTTGAAATAGCTGCAGCATTGTGATAAGGAATGTACGTTTATTGTCTTTTTTATGCCGTCACGGTACCGAAATCGTGAATCATCGATAATAATAAAAGCGCTCATTCTATATATAATTTGAGTCCCTATTGTAGTATAATCGTAACGTGACCAGGGCTGGCCCCGGAATAGCTGGCTGATACGTGTTAGAAAATATGTTGACGTGAAAGAAACGAACGGGTTTTTAAACTTCCGTAAAATTATTTTATAGTTTTTCCTGTTATAATTCCGAATTAACGAATTTCTACAGGATTGCATTTAGTAACCTAATTTTAATGTATTATTATTTTAAAGCAATACGATTATTATGACGCAGCGATATTCGTTATCCGATAATTGATTTCTTCCTTACTTTAGATTATATTAATTGACATTCAGAGCTCTTTATTCTGAATACAAACGACACCATATTATTACAATTATTTATAATTTTGTTCTGATTATTCATTTCTGAACGGACCGGTTTTACAGTGCTACGGGCATCTACCGACCAGATCAGAAATTCGTGTTTCAATTATGACACAAATTTCCAGTTTTTAAAATGTTACCCTTTAAATTATTTAACCATTCGTTGTGGTGATCTAAATACCAATATTGATATTGTTTTTAATTTTTCTATGCTCTCCTTTAATTTTAACGAATCCGTAAACTCCAAAATTAAAGTCTCAAGGATTGTGAGGTCTTATTCAAGTATGACAAGGCGAAGGTGTTTAAAATTATGTCTTATATGTCAAATGTAACCTTCAACTGACAATATTCTTGTCACATCATTTTTGATTGTAACCTTGATTTGGCACTGTAACACCGATGAATAGGGACCTGAAAATTTTGCATTATATTTGGAAAAAGTTGTGTTTATTTTATTTTGAATTGAAAACTTATTTAGCAGCTTTACGATTTGAAACTCGCTGAAACGCAAAAGCGACACTAAAAAGAGACAAACACATACATCTATAGGATTTAGCCTGCGAGAGATTGAGATAGAATAATCAATGTTCTCTTTGCGCGGTGCTTCGTAACCTCCTCACTCTTGTCTTCTTTAGTGTTCTGAAGGTTTCGCTTCTACTGCATGTGAATTGCACATTCTGCTTTTTTTTTACTTGAATACCCCACTAGAGTCCCAACTGCTCCCAACCATTTACAGCCAGTGAGACAATGGCATCCCCAATTGGGGTATGTTGTGAGGCTGAAGGTGGTGGGGGGAAGGAGATGGGGTAAAGGAAGGTGAGAAAGCACCTGGCTATTAAGATCTGGTCACCAAACACTGCTACAGCAATTTCAATTCCGAACGGTGGTCTTCCACCAGAGCGATACTGGGAGTATCTTCCACTTTGGAACATGTCAACAAATATACTTTTTTTAAATGGAAATTTTTCAGGTCTCTTCCAGGACTTATTGATTATTGATCTTTCTAGGAATAGTAGAAGAAGATATCAATAACTCGTCAATTGTTAGATCTTTGATCTTTCCGGTAATAGAGAAAGATAAGCAAAATTTAACAGACTAGTTTGTATTCAGATTAAAGCCCCGGCAAGAATGAAAATATTATATGTTTAAAAATTAAATGATTATATTTTTACGAATGTTCGCTATTTGATAACTCGGCAATATTAATGTTGTTTAATGTTCTCGTAAAATATATATATTATGTATGGATTGTGAATGTCCTAAACGAAGCTATCTATGTAAAAGTAATATGTGTGTATATATATATTACACGGTAGGACGCTCGGGCCGGAGGGTCTTGTAATAAAATTGATTAATTTGTCATCTGAGCAAGTACTCGTACGAGGGTAATCCCCAAAGTAAAGTCTCCAAAGCGCTGGGGACGCGGGGAAAATTTTCATGCGGCTCTTGGCAACAGTGTTGTGTTTGTTGCTTCCCCCACTCCCAAACAAAAGTACGCCGTATGCAATGGAACTCCCACCGTGTGTTACCACTAAGTGCGAAGTTCGCACAGTTATTCAGCTTTTAACGCATAAGCTGATTGAATTCATGTCATAAATGTCTGCAAGCGCGGAGTTTACTGCTGGTCAAGCGGCAGACATGATTTTCGAACGAGTTGTTCGCGAATCATTCTGAATGATCTCTGAATTTTGGTTTTTGAGGTTTCCTGTAGCAGCATTTGTAGAATTTTGACAGAAAAGTTGAAATATATAGGAGGGTCCCTCGTATAGTACCTCATGGTAGACCACTAACGGGTATCAGCAACGATGACAAAGTGAAAGATGAGGTTCAATGCTTCCTCAATGAAATGGCGGCAAGCTGATATGACTTGGATATACAGCACGTCGCCACAGCGCTTACAAAAACGCAACGACCGAAATGACGATTTAGTAGAAAAATAGATAAATTCAATTAACACTCGAAGCTCTCTTTTATTATAACTTTTGAAGGTTATTCCCATCAATGTAATATATCATTGAAAAAGAAGATAATATTAATAAATCTAAACAAAAATATGAAAAAGAACAGAGATAAATAAAAAGCTAACAGTCGCAACTAATAAAAAATTTGAATATTCATTTAGTCTTTTAGAAAAATATCAATAGGTGTCTCTTATAAATAAAATCGGATATATTTATCCGAAACACTATCTAGGTTATAAATCAGTGCTGCCAAAATAACAGAAAAAAATTAGTTGAAGATAATATTGTTAATTCTGAATTTGAAATATGAGATTGACAAAAATTACAGGGTCTTAGTGGCCGAGTTGATTAAGGCGCTTGTCCCGGTACGACGACAGATCCTGGGTTCGAGTCCCCGTTGCGTTCGTTATTTTTCTGCATCTTGTTCTTCTTCATACTTTCGTTTAGATTTATTGGTATTATCTTCAATAATATAAAATAGATTTATGTTTAGCTGTAACAGATGTAAATTTTTTTAGAAAATAAGTGTTTCTTTGTATTTCTAAAAAAATGGAGACCTTCTTTTGGAATTACCCTTGTATGTATGTATTAAGAAATCTTTGTTATTTTCGTATTGTTGGTTATTTAGCTTAAAGCACTTTGAAATGTGAGATATTTATTTAAACATAAATCTTAAGAACTAACTAATTATTATTGTTGGCTTAAAAAGCGTATATTATTGTTTAAGATAAATACACTTATATATTTTTTGCTTGTTTTAGCAGTGTCAAAAATCTATGTGTGCCATATAAAATGACTTAGAGCCACCCAAAAAGTATCTAAAAAATATTTGGTTTTAAAGTGTTTTATTTCACATGTACATTTGTTGCTTCATTTTTATTTATCTACTATGATTTTGCCAAATCATGTTTTTCACTAGCAATTTTAAAACTAATAAAAGTAAGTTAATGTTAAAAAAAATTAAATAACAAATGTACATGTGAAATAAAACTCTTTCCGTCTGTGTGAACACTGTCTTAACCCCTCAGACCTCTGACATATAAAGAAGGAGGTAGCGCAACATGGCATAAAACCTCAAAAACAAATAAGGAAAATAATTTTGGCCGTGAAAATCTAAAAACGTAAGATTATTGTAACCTAACCTAATTTTTTTGTTATTTCGTATAAATTTTTTTTTTTTTAAATTTTTCTCAAATTGCGGTTGGAACGTTTAGTTTCACAGAGGTGTACATTTTAATTCTTATAATACGAAGCATGGTGTTTTCTTTATCTAACACCGTTTAGATCACATTTCTCACTATGATTGTAAGAGAGACACAACAATTTTTATGAGATGTTCCCAAAAATGAACAAATTAGCCTGGGGGGTTAACTCATTTCATGCTATAAAAGCATTACTGTAATAGTACCTATCGTCTTTGTAAAATCTCAAAAGTTTTTTTAGCATAATTAATTATGTATTAATAATATAATTAACGAATAATTGTGACGAGCTTCTGCGAATCCACTGCGGGTAAATGCCTCATTGAGACGCTTCATAAATTATATGATATTGTTAAGTACCTCCATTAAATTTACCAAACGGAAATTATATTTTTGAGATTTGGAAAATTTGTACCAAATATTTTAGAAAGTTTAAAATATACTTTTAGCTTTTTTATATTTTCTCATTCATTCTAACAGTATTAAATTTAACAATAAATGATTTTTATTTCTAATAAAACAAATCTATTGAAGCTGCTACTCCACTCAATTTAAAGAAACTGAAATATTATTATCTTGTTAAAAAATAATCAAGAAATTTATAATCTTTTTTCCTACAGAAATCGAATAATTGACAACGCAATATGCATTTCTTTTTATAGGTCGTGCAATTAGAGTTAATGCAACCAACACATATTAAAACTGTGTGTATTGGTGCATTTTTATACACTCAGTAACGTCTTAGAAACATCACTAAGCAACGGCCTTTTGTCTTGCTTTCGCATACTGATTGTTTAAGCGAAAAAGGGACATTAATTTGAATATGTGTAAAATTTTTACAGTATGTTTCTTTTTGTTATGTTTAAAAATTATTTTTTCAGTTATACGGAATATTATTAAACGGCAATTTTGACACATGCTCTACACAAGCAGTGCATCTGTGATTACTGTATCTGCTTCAACATTCGCCGCATTATTAATAATTCCTACGAGTTATTGAGTTTTTAATTTCTTTTCTTTGCGCATATTTAAAAAAACATATTTTTGCAGCGAAAATAATTTTAAGGCAACACGTATCATCATTTCTCTTCCTCTCAATTTGAGTACTCTCAATTAAATATTATGTAATAAATAAAACTCTATTTGATATCTGGGTTGTGACATTTTTTGTTTCGAGTTCATCTGCACGGTTTTGGGTTTCACAAAATAATTACAAAATTAACTAAAATATATTTGAAAACTTCATATCAATTCAATCCTCTTAAAATTGGCAACAATTAGATTTAATTTATTTATCTTTGTAAAGATATACATTTTAAAAATATTGTCGAAAATAGTGCGAATCCATCTCCTCGTAAACAATGCCGCCTCTAGTAACACATATGTAGGGAGCTAGTTTGAATTTTGTAAACTTCCTAACAATTGTATTATTACATACAGCAGTGATGAAAAGCTTTACTTAAGCATACTGAAGTTTACTTTAGCGTACTAAAGTTTACTTAAGTTTACTGAAGTTTACTTAAGCATACTGAAGTTTACTTAAGCGTATTGAAATTTACTTAAGCGTATTGAAGTTTACTTAAGCGTACTGAAGTTTGCTTATGTAAGTTATGAAGTTTACTTCAGCGTAATGAAGTTTGCTTATGTAGGTGTGTCAAGTTTACTCCAGTATAGGCACTGAAGTTTCCTTATGTAGGTTTAATGAAATTTACTTAATTTTGCTGATGTTTACCTAAGCAAACTGAAGTTTACCTAAGCAGACTGAAGTTTACTGAAGCGTATTGAAGTTTACTTGCGTACTGAAGTTTGCTTATGTAGGTGTTGTGAAGTTTACTTAAGTGTGCTGAAGTTTAATCAAGTACAGGTACTGAAGTTTCCTTAAGTAGGTTTACTGAAATTTACTTAAGTGTGCTGAAGTTTACCTAAGCATACTGAAGTTTACTTATGTAGGTGTGCTGAAGTTTACTAAAGCATACTGTAGTTTACTTATGCAGATGTACTGAAGTTTACTTAAGTGTAGGTTTGGTCTAGGAAAAGACTGTTTCAGTGTGGAGGAGGAAGCATATGGGAAAGGGGAAGGCGGGAAAGTATTTGGGATCCCACTTGTATGCAAGTCAGAATTTCGCCATTACTTACAATATTGCCATTGCAAAAGTATTATCATTAGAAAATAAAATAACATTATTAGGAAAGGATATAACAGTTTTATAGTTAATTGGATAATTCACAGCTCCTTAGATCATGATGGAAATGGATTCGCAATGACTTTATCAATGATACTAATAAATAATTTATACCTAAGCACATACGATTTTAAGGTAACCGAGCAACTCAGGACAGTGGTAATTCAACACACTTTTGAAAAGTTAAAAAATATATGAATTCTTAAAAAGTGATTAAAAAAACTAGGCTAAAAGGGTTAGGTTTATAGGCCAATTTCTTTTTTCATTAATTTTAATTTTTTTTAAATTTTATGTGAATACCTCACAAGAGTCCTAACTGCTCCCGTCTGGAGCCAGTTAGACTATGACAGCCCCAATTAGGGTATGTTATGAGGCTGGAGATAATGGGGATGGAAAGGAAATGTGGAAGTACCTGGCTATTCAAATCTGGTCACCAAACATGGCTAAAGCCATCTCAATGAATGTTTCAATTCTGAATGGTGGTCTTACACCAAGCCGATACTGAGAGTATCTTCCATTCACTATTGACTTTATATCACTTTTCAAAAGTGTGTTGTAATGCCACCGGCCTGAGTTGCCATGGAACCGATCGTTTTTACTGCACCATTTGGAAGTCTGAAGAAATTTTGGCTATTTTTTACACTGCACTTATGACAAACACACCTAAAATACCTATGAATATTAAAACCTAGGCACTATTACTGAAAAACACCACTTTACATAATATTTATAGGGACATAGAGTTTATATTTAAGATATGTATAGATTTATTACTTACCGTGGGACACTTCCAATAGATAATTTTTAATGAATTAATAAAATTTCCATTCTGCTTATAAATTATTAATTATTATTTATTTAATTTAAAATCATTATAACCGCGTATAAATATAATATTAATGTCTGTAATATCCGTCTAATTAATGTGCTTATGAACAAAACTATGAGATTTATCTATAACAGTATTGAATCATATAATTTTTACATGTTGTGGTACTTTTTTTGTAATAAATTAAGGTTTTGATTCCTATATTCCTTCCGATATACAGAACAAATGTATAGATTGTCTTATTATGAACATTGTTTTGTACCTAAGTGTTTAGTTTACTTAGCGTGCTAAAGTTTTTTTTAAGTACACTTAAATTTACTTAAGCATACTAAAGTTTGCCTAAGCATTCTAAAGTTTACTTAAGCATACTGAAGTATACGGAAATGTACTGTTTTAAGTGTACTGAAATGTACTATTTTTTTAAGTGCACTTAAGAGTACTGAAGTTTACTTACATATACTGAAGTTTACTTAAGTGTACTGAAGTTTGTTTATTTAGGTTACTTCTGAAGTTTACTTAAGTGTAGCCAAGTTTACTTAAATGTACCAAAGTTTACTTAAGTGTACTGAAGTTCACTTATGTCTACTGAAGTTTACTTAGATGTGGTACTAAAGTTTACTTAAGCGTACTGAAGTTTACTTAAGCGTACTGAAGTTTACTTAAACGTACTGAAGAGATAAAACAATAGAAGTGTCTTGTGGGTGTGTTCATTCTCCTGAAGTAAACTCAATTTTTCCTTTCTGTAAAATCGATTAACAACAAGAAAAAAATTCGATAAATTGAACCTTTTTTTGCAGGAGTAAAGATAAATTGAGCTTAATTTAGGCATACAAACATGCCCACTATTCAGTTCTATTTGTTAATCACTGCAGTGGTCAAAATAATGTTCAGTATAAGGTTGAGAACAAGATATTTTAACAACAATGGCTTTGAATGGAATTCTTACGAATTATTTAGACTTATTATTATTAATAAACAATAAAATTGTTATAATGATGAATTATGATTGTTAAATTTATCGTTGACAAATAGACAATACTGCCCAATCACCAAAAATCTAATTGTGTAACAGATACAAAAAACTTTTAATGAGTAACAACTTTTCGTGGCACGTCTAAACTATTTTGTGGCGGCAGTATTGAAAATAAGAAGTATTTCATTAAAAATAAATAACAGATGTGGGTTGTCTGGTATTGCTCACGGCTTATTGTAACGGGTGATTTAGCAAATTAATCATCTAATCCCGCTTTCCGGTAATCACACCAAATGAATCGATTTACGCGCACATCTCTAAAGAGCCGTTCGCACTAAGAGAGTAGTTTAGTCGAGTAAGAGTATTTAGTAACTACACGCGTCCGAACACCACAATTTTAGTAGAATAGTTTAGTCAGCTCTTTAGTAGAGTCAAACCGTTTCGTTCTATTTTTTAGGGTGAGCAGCGACCCCCATCACGTGTCCCTGTGCACTGACATGTGCAAACTCATCATTTTAGCAGATTTCATTAGTAGAAGTGTAGAAATGTTGTACGTTGGGCGCCAAAATGTAACGATAACAAAGGTGTACATGTGGGATAGTCAAAATGTAATGATAAAAGTGTGACTATATTATTGTCAAATGTAACGTTATGAGAATGTGTAATGTGTACTCTGTAAAATAAGAGATGAATAAATATGTGCCCAAAGGAAATGAAAGATGGCTAGCTCAGATTAACACATCAATTTATTAACTGTTACAATAAAGAATCAGTATATTAGCAATAAGTAATTTAGCAAGAGACTCTAATTAGCTTTAACCTGTAATCGGCCGGACACGCTCATATGCGCGCAGCTTGTGCGCATGTGCAAAAAAAATATTTCGAAATAAATATGTTTGTCTGCAATTTTGACCCTTCTATGTACAGAATTTGTATGAAGAACAAGGTCAGAATCACTTGCGCCAACATTACCCCATAAGATGGGTAAAAATTTCATTCACCTTGCAACCCCAGAATATTTTTAAACGATTTTATCTGCGACATGAAAAAGTCAGATTTGCCGCAAATTTTAGCTGTCAAAGTTGATGCGTGTTCCTCGACTAAAACATCGTAAAACCTATTAATTTACGTAGTTAACGCAAGTAATGTTGTTTGGGTACATAGTTTATTGTTCTAGGAATGTGTTTCGGTCAATAAAATATACGATAACTCAAAATTTATCCACAAAACATTCAATTCAAAATTCAATGTCGTGCTTTGTTAGGGAATTTCCGTGTTTTTTACGGCTTGTGACAGGTTAATGTGATTTAAATAGTTATCTCAAGGTCGCCTAAGGCTCAAAGAAAACCTTAGCAAAGAGTTTTATTGTTAAATTGAGATTGTCTTTATGATACGATGGAAAGTTCTAGAAAGATCTATACAAAATAATAATGTAAGTATGGACGCCATCTCATTGTACTTTTTAATATCCCAAAGAGAAAGGATATGACGTTAAATTTAATAATAAACCATGATAATCTAAAATACAACTAAAAGGTTACGTTACGTAGCTAGCCAGGATCGTGATTGAAGAGCGTCAGCCTTATTTGAAAGTTCCAGACTGTTGAGTGGTCCATCTTGTCGCTCGCCCCAAGCCTCACTGGCAACATAGAATTAAATTGCCTGCCGCCTCTCGTGTCGCTGTAAGTATATCCAGTGTGGCCCGCCTCACATTGCATTGCAGCGGTAAAAATTATATCTTGTAATGGTAGCAGGTAAGAACTGCTACAACGTGTCCCTGTGCACTGATCTGTGCGAACCCATCGTTTTAGCAGATTTCATTAGTAGAAGCGTAGAAATGTTGTACGGTTGGAGCAAAGATGCCATTCTAAAATTCTTTATTTTTTCTGCTATTAATCTCTTTTTCGTGTCCACAGTTTATTTATTTTCATCTTACTAATTTATTCTTCCATCTCTTCTAAAATAAGCATTACAATAAGGAACTCCAGTCCAATTTTTAAATTTTGTTTAATGAATAATGAATGACCTTCTAACTTAAATAACTGCATATTTATTTTTATTTTTGGAGTTAGTTTTAATAGTTAAAATAATTGTCAAAGTTTTCAAGATCCCCGAAAACCACCGTATGTGTAGTGAATCGTGTGTCGTCATCACTCCCGAAAAGTTGCATAAGATCGGGAAATCAGCTGTTTAACTGGCGCCATTTTGAAATTCAGAGTTCGAAGTATTCTCCCATTAGCATTACGATTTTTTTTTGTGCAGTAGTTTTTGAATATTTTCAATAATAGAGATAAACTAATAAGAGATACCTTTATTTTTGAAACTGGATTATTTAGGCCTAAATAATGTTTCAATAAACACAACAACTAAATCTCTACAAACGAATAAGATGAAACGTTGTTAATACGATGGCTTGTGTCATACCTGCATTCCCATACAATGACTTTACGGTGTTCAGTGACATCACCACTAATAATACCAACTTGACGGCATGTTTCTATGACCCGATTAAAAATGAACTTTTTAATAATTTTTGAAAACTCTGCATGTAATATTATTAAATAAAACTTATATATTCAGAATCAGTGTTTATTGATCTGTGTGAACATATTTTTTTAAAGCCATAATATTTTTCACTGGAGTTCCTTATTAGCGTACTTACTTTGTTGCGTGGCAACCTGTCATCTTGCAACATGCGGCTCACTAATGAACTCTACTTGAACGTAATGCGAACGCTTTTCGGCCAGTCAAGTAGCAAGTTACTCGCTATTCAACTAAACTACTCACCCAGTGTGAACAAGTCGTAACTGTACATTTTGACAGTCAACCGAGATGCTTGTCACGCTGCTCACTTCAGTTGGGATCTGAGAGGGTTAAAAGTCAGGCGTGCAGCGACTCCTCAAAGAAACCAAACACTAATTTAATACATTCTCTTTATAACCCTTTATTTTTAACTATCAGACCTGGCCACACGTTGCTGTGGCTAACGAAATACAACGCCATTACCCAACCTTTATAAAATCCACACCACCCGCTTGCCAGCTGCCCGCTGCCCACTGCCTGAATTGAATATTTTAATTTCTTGGCTTTTCTCTACTATAACAAGCGTGTATTATACATATAAACCTTCCTCTTGAATCACTCGTATCTATTGGTGAAAACCGCTTAAAAAACCGTTGCGTAGTTTAAAAGATCTATGCGCACATACATTTTGAGTGACTTCATTTTATACTATGTAATGATAACGATTGTTACAAACTAAGTAGACAGGTATAATCGGAATTCACTTCTCTATCGAATTTCATAAAAAGTGATTTTTAGACTCTTTGTTGTTTGGGCGGTATTGATTATTCATCGATGATATCATTTTTTCATTTACAAATAATGCTGTGATGTTTTGCTCTTTGAAATATATATTTATTAAACACGCTCGATTTTTTGACAAACTCTGAAAAATTACTTTTTTTTTCGAATTCTTATTTCTTACTGAACAGTTATGGAAAAACAATTATTATGATATTACTTTTTACAGTCGATGATAATTTAAAGCTCTAATTAATGAAGTAAAAATTTTCATGATATAAATGATGTTGCACACTTAAATAAAGTTGGTCGATCAATAAATTCACAACAGAGATCATTCTGCAAATTTTAAGGCACCATAGCTCGCCGTTAAGAGACTTTTTTCCGCTTGTTTGCACACATTTACTGATTTGATCAAAAATCCCACAATAATCCAATTTGGAAGGCGGATATGGGTGCTGCCGCCCTGGGCACCATTTATTGGATAGCCAACACTTGTACCATAA